>OZ010595.1:71196412-71386412 GCA_963932145.1 Acanthosepion lycidas
TCTCACTGGGATGGAGGGGTGGATGTGGGTGGATGAGTCTATTTTTAATTTCTCTTATTTCACTTTTTTCTTTCTCTTATTATTTTTTCCTCCCTATCAAAAATAGGAATCCATTCATTGAGGGCATAGAAATGCCAGTCACCAGAATGAGTCCATTCTTACTTTGCAGATTCATTAGATTTTTAAATATTAAATTTTAAACATTTAATATGAATTGAGAAAAAAATTAGACAAAATAATATCCTTTTTGAGATTTGTTAAATTTTAAGAATCTTCCATTGATCTGTGAAAACTGCTTCATTGAACTCTAATTTGAACTTTTTTCTATAATTTTCAGCTGGCTCCTGTGTTGTACTCATGTTGCTGGGAAAGTCTTCAGGACAACTTAAGTCCATGGAGTCCAAAGATAACTCTAGCTCAAATAAGCGGGTCACAGCTCCACAGCCTGTTGATGTAAATATATTTTGCTATGCTAACATTTGTCTTTTTGAATATTTGTCTTCTTTTCTTTTTTTCTTTTTTTTTTTTGATGCTTACAAATTTCAGATATTCATGAGATTCAGAGTAATATATCTTGTTTTTGTTAACTTCACTGATATTATAGAATATGTTGCCAAATAGTAAAAGTTTTGGTTATCTTGCTGAAGTTCATAAGGACCATAAGTATAACATTAATGAACTTAATGTAAAATTTTTAAATTAATTTTTAGCTATTATCTAGAGAATTATTTTTTGCAAAATTTGGTTATTTATAATATTCAATCAAATGATTATGGCTTTCCAAAACTTATTTCATAATTTATACAGCACTACATGTTTCTGAAAAAAGTTAATCTCTATTTACCTCTCTTTAAAGTAGCTACCTCCAAAGAAAAGTGGTACCTAAGCTTTAAAATGAATTATTAAAAATGAAAAGGTCTTTATTTTAGTTTTAATTTCAATCCAATAGATTAAATTCAATATTTGCAATAAGTAAAATACTTTGCTGTATTTCAAATCAAATTTAAATTGATTGGAAGGAGTTCTTTTTTGTTTTGTTTTTAATTAATAAAAGTGGCTGATTTTAGCCACATTTACAATTCACTCACCACAACGTAATTCTTTTTATTAAAAATCTTTCAAAAATAAAATGTACTTTTCTGAAACTTTACTTGAGGAAGATAAGCTGATTTAAAGTTTAATTAATCTGATTTGAAACCTATTACTTTTAGTTTAAAATATCAGCAAAAAGGATTTTTTAACATGGAGTTGGGTGTTTTTATGCGGTGTTAAGTTCTATTGACAGCCTGATATATAGGAAATTTAACTAATTTTTTCTATGGGGTCCATATCTATAAAAATTACACAACAGATATAATGTGAGCACTTTTTTTATATTTTTTCGAAAAAAAAATTCTAAGTGATCTAATGTTTTAATAAATTTTAGGTACTTTGTTTTTGAATGTACTATAATTACTACTCTTATTTTTTGATAGATATTGTATGTGGACATAAATCGGCACATTTATACACACACAAAAAAAAAGTTCTTTTTTAAATAGTGAGGGTTACTGAACTGTGGTAAGCTTTTCCATTCATGAATAGTAAATAAAGTTTTTTGCCAAGGACTTCTGGTTATAACTAATATAATCATTAGCCATACAAAAATGAATTTGTTGAAATTTCATAAAATTAAATGGGATACCAGATGTAAAAAAAAAAAAAAAAAACTATTTTTACCAATATTTGCTAAAAAAGAAATGTTTCTAAAATAATTTGATTCATTTGTGAATAAATCCTGAAAATTTCATTAAAATTTGACAATTATTTGATTTTTGCAAGAATTTCATCAATTAATGGGCTTTTCACTGCAAAAAAAAATATGCTAAAATTTCCTATACTAATTAATGTTACCTGTTGATACAAGACAAAAAAATTTTAACCCCAATTTTGAAGGTTCTAAAAATGATTAAAAAAAATATAATTTGATAATCAAAAAATCCTTTGGTCTTTTCTCTTAATAATATAAAGATTTTAATGATAAAACTTTGTTTTTATCAAATTTGGGCCTTTTTTTCACCATGTATTATCATTTTTATTAGCGAATCTTTGGAGGTACCTACTTTAAAGATATCCGTAAGCAAGAATATATCTATCTTATGTAACTTTGTGTGCAGTAACAAAAGAACAGTCCTCTCATGCATTTGTTAATGCAGACAAAAATATTTCCTAGTATAACATGAGGCATGTAAATCTTGATGTACAGTAAACTTATACCTTATTTATTTAAAGAAAAAAAATGTACTATCCTAATATTGATTATTCTATGAATTCCTTGCTCATGCTGCAAATTCATGTAATGGTTAGTAACTTAGAAAATAATCAGCAAACCTAATTCAAATTCCAATACTGGTATTATTTTTACACTATTGCTTTTATGAAAAACATGAATCCAACTTTGCATCATCCATCATCTTAGCCATGGTTTCATCATTTGGTAAAGTCTGGTCTTGCATAATTACCTTCCCAGACAATAGCAAAAACAATGGCTTCTTTATTCACTACCAACATCACTATTTTGGATATGTAAACCTCATTCTATGTATTATTTTAAGGCATCCTGATAATAAATGTAAAAATTGTGTTCAAAGAATGTTTCATAAATTTACAGATTCAGTTCACTTTCATGTCTCTGAACTTATAAAACCCACATAGATCATTGAAAATTTAATATATTTATTATAAAGCTATTTTGTGGCTAAGACAGATATGAATAAATATTGAAGTGATTTCTTGGAGTAAAAGGGTGGTAGAAGAAAAAATAGTACAAGGTGGAGACTACGCAAAATCCCAATGTGTTTTTTTTTTTTTTATAGCAATAATGATTTAAGGTGTCATTTACCAAATATCAATGCT
Organism: Acanthosepion lycidas; assembly: GCA_963932145.1. Lineage (NCBI taxonomy): Eukaryota > Metazoa > Mollusca > Cephalopoda > Sepiida > Sepiidae > Acanthosepion > Acanthosepion lycidas. The sequence continues at coordinate 71,199,308 of OZ010595.1, forward strand.
ACATTTAGTTATACTTTATTTTCACTAATTTGTGTAGGTGTTTTTATTACACAATCACAGTTTTTTTTATCCAAAATGTTAATCTTAAAAAGAGCTTACAAATAAATCAAAAATTATCTCAAAATAAGATTTTTTTTTTCTTTTATAACATGTATGAAAAGTACAATGCTTGTCACCAAAATAAAACTTACATTGTATAAATATCAAATTTTCGATAAAAGAAAAATTAGTATTTAATAAATTTAGCGATTTGATCACATAAGGGATTGTTAAAGTAGCGCATTTTTGTGTGAATTTGACTAATTGTTTGTGTCGCCCTCAAGTCTTTTCCTGGTCGTCCAAGTGTCCAATACCCATGGCTGATCAATAAGGTGATCATTTCAATCCAGGTCTTGCTTTATATCATGTTGTGATTAGTTTTGATCATAAGGTCAGCCAGGATCAAATCATCATCAGGTATCTTTGTATTGGGCTGGTCCAACTGGAATGAAGACACAGGAAGGAAATAATTTGGAAAAAAAATGTTTATACAAGTTCTTCTGTACAATAGTTGCTTATTTCTTTGTCAAAATCTAACAGTTCGCATATGGACATTTATCAAGCCAACCCACTTCTTAAGTTAGATGTGACACTTTGCTGGCTTGGCAAAGTTTGGCACAAGGCTGGTGCCGGAGGTTCTCTTCAGGTAGCCAGCCACATGAGGTGTTTCTCTCGTCCAGTGTTTGGTACAATCTTTCTCTCTCTGCTGTAGTGTCTCGGCGTTCTATTTTTATGGACCCATGCAAAAGGGCTGGGATGGCGCATGATGTGCTCTGGGTGTGCCATCACTCCCCAAACAACCAATTAGGGCTCCCCCTGCAAATGTCCAAATATGGGGGACCCCCTTCTCCCTCCTTGGAATTCTACCTGAGCCTTTTCCTCCTTGCTTTGTCTCACCATCACTGCCCAAGGGGTGTGGAAAGTCCTCCACCTTACCGCAATTCCAGTTGGGACTTTTTCTCTTTGGACACCTAATCAAACCTGCCTCCTTCCTGCTTTGTGTGAGTGCCTCTCACCATCACTGCCTGAGGGGCATGAAAAATTCTCCAAATTCCCTGAAATTCTACCTGGTTCCTCTCCTAATTAGTCACCTGACCAAACCTGTCCCCCAAGGGCTAGGCATAGTCTAGCCCAATGGCCAAATTTTAATTATTGTTCAAAATTCTTTCTCATCGTGCTTTTGTGTGTGGTCATTTTTGTATCTGGAATTTTTCGTTTTTATCTCCTCGTCAACCCTTTGATCAACAAGTGGCAAGAAGGGAAAACCTTGGGAAACTTCGTGCTTTGGCAGACGAGAAATTTAATTTACCTATTTTCTTTTGTAAATCTATCTGCTTTTAAAAGTTAATCCTTATCAATCAACCGAATTTCTGGCCAGAGGTCTGTTTCCTCACTGGCTGTAAAAATCTATTTCTTTCCAGGAGGTCGTTGGTACTCCGGAATAACTCATCACTTAATCTCAGTTCTTGATCGAAACCATATGGTCTCTTTGTTTTACCTCTCCAGTAGACGAGAAATTTAATTACCTCCTAGTTTCTTTTTCCAATATACAAATATCCCTTTCTTTCAATTTCCTTCGTCTGGTCATCGGTATATCTATTGTTCTATTCATTAGCCTTCTTATCATTTACCAGCACTAAATAGTGTCACATAAGTAAATAACAGTTGTTTATATAAAACTTAATTATATTACTGTTAGTACTTAAGAATCAAATACATCAAAGCTTGCATTCCATAAAAATATGGAGTACTGAAAAGTTCTCAGCTCAACCTACTTCCCAAAATCTAACCAAACATCAGTATATTTTTAATCCGTTTTTGCTTGGGCCAAAATCTTTTCAGCACCATTCTCAAAAATTTAGAAAGTTACAGAAAATTTTAAAAGCATATAGAGGAAGAGAAATGTCAAAATTATTGTAAATTTGGTAATGTGAACAGATATGAATATAAAAACTGTTCATTTAATACTTATCTACTTTCTGCAAGAAAACTTATATTAATTTCAGTGGAATATTTAAAAATTAATCTACTAATACTTCTCTCCCAACAAAAAAAATTTTTAATGTTAATCGTCCACTTTTAGTGAATGTTGATAATTATACACAGCATTATAAATAAAAATTAGTGACATGAGTGCTAAAAGATGTAATTTGATGGCTTAAACACAAAATTTTACAATTTTTACGTAACATTTGTTTAAGCACTTACCCGTGGAACTCTCTTCCAGTTTTTTTGCTTTCCTGTCACGTACAATCTTCAAACATTTAAATGCAATGCCAATTACCATCTTCTTTCATTCTGAAACCTATCCTTTTATTGTCCTTTTTACTCATTAACGTCTTCTCATTCTCTTTCATGCCCAGTAACCCCTTGCATCTTAGGGGCATTAGCACTTTGCTTGGGGTGAAATGATTAAAAAAATCAAAAGCAATTTTTAGTAATATGTATATTATGCATTGAAAATCAAGAAAATGTTTTCAGTGTTATTGACAGAATAAGTCAATTGTTTATATATAACATCACAGTGTCATCTTTATTAACAACACTTATACCTCAAATGTTATGTTTCTTTTAAGAGTGTTAACATCTCCAAATTAATATACATTCTCCTTTTTGTTTATTCCTTGACAAACTTTTTCTATTGTCGATATACAAAACTTTCACTTCAGGCAGGACTGCACTCTCTTTTGCTTATCTTTATTTATGTAGTGCATCTGTTATCACTTGAAAGGTTCATGTACAAAGTGCTCTTTTTTTCTTTTTTTTTTTTTTTCTTTTTTTTCTAAGATTTTGCAAAATTTACATTTCTTCATCTATCTAAATTTGTATTTTGCAGCAGGAGAAAATTAAGATGGATATTAGTATCCATCTTAATTTTCTCCTGTTGATGCACATATTGTAATTATTTTAAAATACCAAGTTTAGTTATATCTTAGCAATTAATTGCGATGCCTTTATTCTGTACAACACTTTAACATTGTATTATCATTCATAATTTTTGAAGTCAAACATTACTCACTAAAATAATTAAAAGAATTATACTTTCTAAGAATTTGAACAATTGTTCTATATTTAATATGCTTTCCTCTTTACAAATTATAATGATGCATTTCTCTTAATTGGCTGCTTGGTAAATTTTTTGCTTTATTTATGGAAAAATTCAACTGAAATTAATTGAATAGCAGAAGTAATTGGTAGAATTTGCTTTTTTTCTAATACTGCACTTTACTTTTAATAAAGATCAGAATATCTGATCTCTTCTATAAATATCTCAAAAGTGAAACTCCATTTGTAAGTGCAGAAACACATTGGCACACTTGAATCTCTTCTGTTCATATCAATAGCATGTTTATATCAATTATATCAATCATTATTTAAAATATGTTCAGCATAAACAGATTAGTTAATATGTGGAAAGCTTGGTAATGATTTAAATGAGATAGAAATGAAATAGGTTTATCAAAAGGGTACTTTGTTGCTGTTCAGTAGATTTAAAAAAATGTTAAATCTTTTCAATAAAATAGTTTGATAATTTAAATTTGTTGGATTTTTTAAAATACACCAAATGCTAAACCTGTATCATTTAGATTGAAAGTTATTATGCAAATAGTCAATTTTTAATGCTCTCACACTATGCATTTTTATTTCTGTAATTATCCCACACTAATTTTCTCTTTGTTTATTCTTTTAGTGTCCTTTATATTCATTTCCCTGCTTTCCTCTGCAATTAATTTCTTTGCCTTAGTCATCTCAGTAAATCTTTTACTATCTCTATCTTGTTTCCCTTACCACAAGAGCCAATTTTTCAAGCATCTCTTATTTGTATGGTAATTTTAACTGGATGGCATTTGTACATGACTACAAAGTTCTTGGTAAAAATTGATTTAAAAAAAATTGGTTAAATTTTATTACTATCTTGAATAATAATTCTGTATTTATATGACTTGTTAACAACTCATACTAAAACTGACAAACTATAATGCATTCTATTTTATATTGTCCCATAACATCAGAGATATGGTATGGCAAAAGTTTAACCTTCCTGCCAATAACCCATATTTTATTTTGTCTTGTTAAAAATATCAGCTGAATAGCAATCTGGCAGAGCATTTTCTAGCTGAAAATTTGTTGTAATCCAATGGTGCTATGGAGCATTCCTCAGAATAGAAAGATTTAGGTTTTTATTTTAATCTTTAAGTGAGGACAGTACAAAGAATATGAACTTAGTATTTCAGCTCAGGAAATAACTTAGCATCAAGCATGTCATTTTTATAATGAAACTTTCTTTTCAGGTTCCGATTTCATATATGAAATGATTATGTTAATATCAGTTTCTTTGCATTGTAATCTGCTAATATATGATGTTTTTTTATCAAATAATTTATTGTTATATTCAACTTGTGTAAAATTCAATATTTTCATTTCACTTTTTTTTATATTTTGGCTAGTTTCTTCAACATTTTGATTTTTGTGACATTTTTTAAATTTTGAAAGTGAATTTAACAAAAAGAATATCATATAAAATAACTCCAAATTTGGTATGCAATGCTTTTAAAGTGTATGATGTTGTTTCTTTAAATCATTAGTGTTTTTTTTTTTAAACTAATGATCAAACAATACAAGGTTGAAGAGCATAGGAATACAGAAAGAATGAGAGTTGTTCAGTTTCATTTCATTCTGTGGATATAGCATGGCATGAATGTATTACTAAAAAAACAATTTACTTTTGAATTTTTTTTGTTTTTTCAGATGAGTAATTGCATATCAGCATTATGATTTTTTGTAATCGTCTGTTCCTGTGTCATAAATTGATGAACTTTTGTTCCAAAGTAATGAAAAGGGCATTAATTTGTTTTAGTTCTTGAAAATGGTCACCCCCCTCCCCCAAATGAAAATTTGATTTTACCATAGTAAGGGTAAAAAAAAAAAATTTCTGAAGCCTTACTTTTCAATTTTCTATTGATGTAATTGGATAGTACTTATATATTTTTAACACATTTAACAGTTTATAGCTATAATATAATAAACAAAAACAAGTTCTAGAAGGCTTCACAAAGTCCTAGTACTACTATACTTATATATAATTTTAGAAATTTTGTGTTGGGGATGACTTTTTTTTTTTTTTTTTTTTTTTTTAAATAAACTGAATTAAATCATTCTTCATTATTTTTTAACAAAAGTTCATTGAATTATGATACAGGGAATCAATTACTAAAAGTCATAACCCTTTTGAACATATTTCTTCATTTCTTCAAACTTTTGTTCTCATTATTGATTATATTATTGACATTTGAAGTTGGACAGTTGAAACATCTCTATAATTACATGTACAATATTCAAAAGATGAGAACAGTGGTTTGAATACATATTTTTTTAAGTTTTTACTTTTTTCAAATGTTTTTATAGATTGTGCTGAAGACTCTACTATGCATAACTTACTCATAATTTTTATACTAAAGTAAAAGAACAATTGTTAAAACAAAATTTGAAACTTTTTCTATTATTATCTAGTGAAGTATATGTTTTACTTAATTATTTATTTTTTTCAAACTCAATCAAAAAACAGTTGCTTGTAGTTGATATAGTATAGACATTTAAAATTTTTACTGTAACTAATAAGTCTTAAATTATTTTAATTATATGTTAATAAAAAATATTTTGAAATTTTAAATTCTAAAATTGAGTATATTGTTAAACAGCTATATTAGTGGATGTGTATTTAAGTTGTATTGCTACCACTCATTCTCAACAATAGATTATTATCTTCTCAATAGCTGAATTGCAAATTTTATTTTCGAGTAGCCTTTATGATTTGAAAACGGTCCAAGAGAAAATAACAACTGTATATATTAAAAATTCATATACAATCAATAACTACTGGTAGGTACAAAAATTTAGAATCAAATCGGCATCATTTTAATTTTTGTGTTTTTTTGCTTGTTTATTTATCTGAAGCTATTTTTAATGTAAAAGTTGATAAATATATACTTATAGGATGTCAAATATAATCAACAAGAACAGAATTTTAAATATCTGCAGTGTCTGGTATGTTTAATGTCTGAAACAATTAGCTTTTTACTAAATTATTAATCTTTAACATTTTTTAATGGGGTTGATAAATATTACTTTTTGTATTATTTTTTTATAAAATGTTAAACTTCTCTGAAAGGAGCAATTTCAGGATGTAGAATGATTTCTTTTGAATTGTTCTTATATTGAGGAAAAAGGTTAAAACAACTGAACAAGGATTCTATAGTTTCTGAGATGCAGCATAAGCTTTCAGAAGGCTTGAAAACGTGTACAAAAGTATGGGTGTCAAAACAATAAGGATGATGATACTAGTTTGATCTTAGCCAGAAAAATATGCAACATTTTTTATGTATCTTTGTGGTAAAAAGCTTAGAGATTTACTTATTTTCTAATTAGATTTTGATTTCAGTATCTGTCTATATTTCTGAGATGAGGTATTCTGTACACTATTTACATTGAAACGTGATAAATATGGCAACAAAGATGATTTTGATTTCAATTTCAATTTAACTTAATAGTGAAGAGTGTGATTGCTCTGAATGAGCATGTTTGCAAACACTCTTGATATAACAGATTAATTGCTTGTGTAGTACAGTGTAACCCGGATATAAGAGACCTGGATATAAGAGAAACCCGGATATAAGAGATTTTATCTGGTCCCAAATTAGAGCCATACTTACTTAAACAAAATAGACCAAACCCTGGTATAAGAGAAACCCGGATATAAGAGACTTCATATCTGGTCCTGACAACTCTCTTATATCCAGGTTACACTGTAATATATCAGAAAAATCATTTACTTCTCTTGGACACTACGTCCAAGAGAAGTAAATTAGGGAGGACAAAATGTCAATGGTAGATTTTAAAACTTAATTTTGCAGTTTTAAGACAAGTAGACCAATTTATATTAGATTTTTATTGCTTTTACTTTTTAACAACCTTTTTCTTGCCTATCTCACATTTTAATGTATTTGGGGGGGATAACTTCACTGTCTACCTCTTTCACTATGCATGCAAAATAAACTATGCATAGATAGAATGAACAGTACTGCCTCTATGAATAATGACCTTGTCTACATCCTGCTCAAGTTTTGCAAAAACAAATGTCTTAGTATCTTTTATTCAACTTCAATCATTACTCAGAACTGGAATCAAGATGGCACCACTTTTACTCGGATATCTACCTCTACATTTCCCTTGAATTTTGTTTGCAATGCTTAGTACCATTGTTCATTGAACATTCTTGGCAAAACCACCTTGCCAGCATAATGAAAGTTTCAGCTCAATACCGCTAAAATCTGAACTGACTCCTAGTCTTATATAAATCCCTACAGTAGAATATTACTCTCATTCAGAATATTTTATAACTGCCATATGTTCTCTTGGATTGTATTCAAACAAAAGCATTTAGCACTCCAACTATTTACACAGTTCTGCTACACTTGTATTTCTTTCAAACTTACTTCTCTATGAACTTCCTTTTCTTTGGTTATCTTACATTGTGAAAGCAGGTTGTAATTGGTCCTGTGAGGTTTGCAAGATAACCCTGCATTGAGTTCATTTGTTATCTTGATTAAGAATCTAGGCTTTTAGTTTTAACAGGTGGAGCTTGCATTCAGGTTTAACAAATCAGATTTGCATCCTTTGGTCTTCTCTGCACATATAAAATGGAGTGTAGTTTTGATTATTTTTTTTTTTTTTTTTTTTTCATTGATATCAAACACAGGTGTGCATTGATTTATTATAAGTGAAAGTATCTGGAATTTAAACTGTGACATTTTAATGAAACAAAATAGTTTATAAACAAAAATAAAATGTGACTTTTTATCATTTCAAAGGGTTACAAAAGCATCTGTTAAACTAAAATTTTAAGTATAACAATTTAAATTAGTAAAACTCAAGTTTTAACTGAGGCTCATTTATTTAAAAAAAAAAAAAAAATACTTATAAAAATAGGTACCTCCACAAAATTGCTAAAAAATTAGCATACCATAATGAAAACATGCTTCAAATGTAATAAAAACATAATTTTATCATAAAACTTTTTATGTTGTTATTAAGAGGAAGGATCAAAGTAATTTTTGAATATTTAATGAAATTTTTTACTCCATTTTAGAACATTCAAAATTTTGATTAAAAAACTTGGTAAAAAAAAAATTATTTTATTTACATGTTTCACCCCTTTAATTTTATGAAAACTTGAGAAATTCAATATGATAATTTTTAGTGACTATATTAGTTAAAAGCAGAATTCTTTGAAGAATTTAAATCCCCAAATGTTTTTTTTAGCAAAATCAGACCCTGTCTTACTGAAAATCTTTTCTGAATAAAAAATGCAATAAAACTAAGACATTATTTAATTAGAGAAGCTGTAATTGCTTTTATGAATAATATATATTAAAGACAATATTGCCTGAAGAAAAAAAATATTTTTTCAATGAAAAATAAATTTTTACATGATTTGTTTTCATTTTTTTATAATTTTAAATAATTTATAAAATTTTGAAATCTTTTTAAAATTCAATTTCAGTGGTGTATCTCTTAGGAAATATTGTTAAGTAAAACTATATTTACTAATCATATATTGTAAAGCTTATTACAATTTGATGACCCCGAATAGTTTCTAAGTATGCAAGTTCATAAATTATATTATGATTAAAAGGTCACATGTTTTAAGGGTTATGCCCTGTTACAGAAAAAAAATCCTCATATAAAATATATTGTCTGCTATCAATTCAGCTTCACCATATTTGTCAATATGTTAGGTGCTCAATAAATCGATCAATACATCAGAAAAACAAAACCCTGTGGTTAAGAAATGCTTGTATACAACACTTTATGCTGTAAGTAATATTTGTTTCAAATCAGGTTAATTTAACTTTGAATTTGCTAATTTTCTTCAAATAATGTTTCAGAAATATATATTGTATTTTTGCAAGATTTTTAAAACTTTTGTTTACAAATGTGTCAAAATGGCCAATTTCATCAATTTTACTAAAAAAAAAAAAAAAAAAAAAATGATTTTGATCAATATAATTTCTGTTTGAAATACACCACAGAATATTTTGCTTACTATTTTAAATCTTTTAGCTTTTAATTAAAGCTAAAATGAAAGCTTTAAGAAAGTTTTTTCATTTTTAAAAAATAATTTTAAAGCTTACATATACCAAATTAGTGGGGGTGCCTATAAAAAGTAGGAAAACTTATCATTTATCACATACAATTCAGCATTTTATCAAAAATAAGTATGAAAAAATTGGCATTGACATTTAAAACAAAAATATAAAATCATTAAAATTGCAGCAACAGTTGGATTTGGACTAGATTTGTGTGACTTTGCATATTAGATGGCCAAAAAAGCTTTGTGCTACAATTAAATTTTGTTAACCAGCAGAATTTCACATCAGTTTCTTAAGATCTAATCATCTGACTGATTGTAAGATAAAGACTTTAACAAGAAAGATAAGCATCCATTGATATCTTCTGATTTTAATGATAACTTAGGAATTGATTACTATTTTGTACAATTTCTTTTTTAAGAGTTCTAATTATGAACAAGAAAAGTATGCACACACATCTTTTATCTTTCTTATATATCTATATCTTCTCTTACACTTAACCTAAAACATTGTCAGTTAATTTAGATTCATTTCATTTTCTTACCTTTATCTTTCTTCTTTTATGACTGATTCTCATTTTATCAAGATCTTTTTTTTTTCTTTTTAATCTTCCCATCTTATTTCTGAAGTACATGACCTTCATTTTGTTATGATGTGATATAATCTGTACTTGTGATTGTAGCTCATCTCGCCATCTATTGAAGATATGCCTAACATTCCTGCTTTCTTGCTTATTCAGGTGTACTGACACCTGGCACTGTTCTTTTCTTTGCATCATCACTTGGAGAACTTTTACATCAACTCCACAAAAAACAGTCTGCCTCCTTCCTGAATTGGCTTAGATTTATCTTATCACTCTTTAACCTAACATGTTAGCCAAGAAAATTACTATTTAATAATTTGCCAGCCTTTCTATTACTACTATATATCAATATCAGTAGCAGTTACTATGTATTGCTTGAAAATAAAAATTGATTTTCTGCAGCAGATCAAAGACCAGTTCAGCATATTTAAGTTTATCTTACAAAATTCCCTCTGTAAAAGTCTGTTTTCATATATTGAAAGGTTAAATGAATTAGGTTTTCAACTGAAGAATCTTAAACAAAGAATAGTGCTCTTGACATATTTGAGAGACAAAAATTCAGTAAATACTTTTAAACTTATTTTTCTTCTTGTGTATCTTTGCAAGAAGAATGCATCTTTGATTTGAATTAACCTTTAGCCTAATAGCCAAATGCTGCTTATATCTCTACTGCAGAATATTTAACTAAATGTGATATTCTAGTATTGTGGATCAAATATTAGCCAAGTTGACAATAGCTTCTTTTTGGATTTATTTCTAGAAATTAACATGAGTATCTTTCATTAATTTCCTTTTATGCCTGTGTTTATTTTTATTATTTTGGAAGAATAAGTCCTGGTGCTTTTGTAAGTGATCTGGGATTGCAAAGGAAATATTTGTTGCAGATTACTTCTACAACGCAGAGAATAAATCACCAAGTTCAGATTCAAACATCGGGGACAGAAAGAAATGCCAAAAACTCGATTCGCAGGTACTATCTCACAAATCACAATGCCCACAACCAGTTAGAAAAATAACTCACACTCCGAAAAACGCAGTAGCCAAAATGCCCAAATTTTTTCTTCCTGTTTGGAGAACACCAACTGCTTTTATTGGCCGAGCATTTTTTCCATTCATTGACAACTGGGAGAGGACACCCAATTTTTGCATATCAAAATACTTTTACAGTGACTCCTGCAATGGACTTGTTTTTAATTTACATATTCCGTCTTTAGCATGTCATGCAGAATATGTTTTTTTTGGTAAGTAATTTTCTTTTTTGCCACATTTTCCGTCGTAGGATACATGCGACGCACTCTTGCTTGGTTTGACGAGGTAAGTCGCCGTTTTCTTTGCTATACTCCCCCCTGATCTCATTATCACAAATCGAACAGCTTGGAGCAGCTCACTTTATCCTGGTGCTTCGTCATAATGGAACTCCCTTACGCATGTCGGAGAGTTGTCTCCTGAGGAGCCATCAGACATATCTCAAGTTTCTGGAATCTCTGTGTCTGTGGAAGCGTCAGATTAACAGACCTCAATTATCCAATCACTGTCAGACAATAAACTATCATCGGATTCACTCGGCGATGTATCAGAATCAACGAAAAGGCGAAGATCTTTTACATGCCATGGCATCCTGTCGACTGTTATTGTTTGTGGACTTACAATGTCTGTCACACGACCCACTTGATACCTAGAGGTATACCGCCCATGGGAGCTTTCACCCATATTCTGTTCCCAACTTTGTATATATCGTGATACTTACAATGATCAGGTGGTAATGTTGTAGTAATTCTTTCACTTTCAGTTGGTAACGGTGAATCGTATTGGCAGGCACATTAGTCAACGAAATATCATCCTTCGGCATGATATTATGCCAGTATACCGCCTCCATTATTGAACACTGCTTTTTTTCTGAAATTCTCTTTATATTCCGACGAGATCTTTCCACTATACTGTTTCCTGCAGGAACATAGGTGCAGCGAAAACAAAGTTGGACTCCTCTGTCATCCAAGAAATCTTTAAAGGACTTACTGCAAAATGCAGTGTCATTGTCGGTCAGGATTTCTCATGGTGGGCCTTGTTCAAAAAGCAAATACTTTCCAACTGTCGAATGACGCTTCTTGAATCTCGTTGAAGCAGGCGTCGCCATATACCAAATCGACTTGGGCCGCAATCAATTAATGTAAGGTAGTATTGCCCACTGTAATGCGTAATATCCATTCCTAAGTGGGGCCAGATTTCAGTCACACTTAGATTGCCACAAGGCCAACAACTTGAAGCTGGGTCAATTGACTGGCATTCTTTACATTTTCTGACCACTGCCTTGGATGTCATAGGGTAAACGCGGCTCACAAAATACAGCATTCGCCTGATGCCAGGATGTCCACTCTGGCAATGTATGGCACGTATCTGATCAGGAGAGGTTTTGTGCACCATGAAAGCGCATATTGGGCATGTTGGTTCGATTTCCTTCTTGATCACATCATACCATCATTGTGGTACTCTGGGGAGGTTATCCGCTCGATTTTCATTCAACATTACTAAACTTATCATGATCAATAAGTTGTACTCTTGAATCAACTTTTCTCAAATACCTCCAGATCAGCATCTCACTTGCTGCCTTAGTTTGTATTCTGGCTTTGCCAGTGAGCATGTTTGATACCCACTGGTGCACACATAAGGAGTCTGTGAAGAGGTGTAGCTTCATTGCACTCCACTGTAGTGCTAAATTGACGCCCTTCAGAATAGCATCCAATTCTGATAGATATGTTGCAGGTCAAACCAAACACAGTGCTCCTTCAATGTGAGCTGCTGAAATCATGCTCTTGTCAACATAAATATCATCAATATATGATGAGATTGTCCGTCGAACTGACTCATCTTTCAACAATGTGGCGTCCACAATGGCCTTCATTATCGCTTGTGCAACATTCAACCCAAAACCCATTCAGGTCAAACAATATCTTCGCCCCTTGAAGATTGCAGTTTGAAAGGGCCAAAGTGATTTATGGATATATACTTGTAGATAGGATTGCCGTAGGTCAAGGATAGCGACATCTGGTCCTTTTTTATGCCACTCCCTCAGTTTTTGTGCACACACGTCAGCATTGGCTGTGTGTGCGTCGAGACACTCATTCAGCTCTTGATAGTCTAATACTGGCCACACTTTGTTTTTGTTTTTCTGCACTACTGCCATCAACGGAATTAAACCTTTTGGAGGACCAAGTTCTTTTTCAGGATCTGACACACTTGCTAAACCTTCACAGCTGTAATACTTGGAAAACAGAAACAAAGGAACACGCGTGCTCATAGACTCCTCCCAAAGAGAGTATATCATTCACGTAGCCCCGACATGGCAAGGCGAATGGGTTTCCCCCTTGTCATGTCCCAATACTGGACTCTGCGGTGGGTAGGGAGCGAGAATGATGAAAAAAAATAAAAACAATCAATGGAAAAAAAAGAAATCTTCCAAGAGACCACATGTGGATAACGACTCAGAAACAGAAAATGACAGCGAAAACTTTCCACGATTTATTGTACTTGAAGCAATAAGCAAAAAAGCATTAACAGAAATTTCACCATTTAAAATACAAAAAGCAATATCAAATATCATTATACCAAAAAATGTAAAAAAATTACAAAATGGAACACTAGTAGTAGAAGTAGAAAAAAAGATATATGCGGACACATTAATAAGACAAAAAAAACTACAAGAAATAGAAATAAAAGCCTACAAACACCAAACCGTAAATTTCTCAAAGGGAGTAGTAAAAAGCAAGGAGCTCTCCCTGTGCACTCTAGAGGAGATAAAAACAGAACTCCAAACTCAAGGAGTTACAAATGTCAAAAGAATAACAAAGAAAAATGAAGTAGAGATACAAACTAACACCTACATTATAACTTTCAACTCCCCACAAATTCCAACAACAATTAAAATTGGATATGAAAGTATAAAAGTAGAACAATACGTACCAAACCCTCTTCAATGCTATAGATGCCACAAATTTGGGCATCACAGAGATTCCTGTAGAAATAAAAGAATATGTGGAAAATGTAATGAAAAAGAACCTGAACATAAAGAAGAGAACTGCCCAAATGAGAGCCTATGCTCAAACTGTTTGGGAAACCACTCTGCTCTTTCAAAACAATGCAGTATATATAAACAGGAGAAAGAAATAATTAGAATAAAATACAAAAAAAATATATCTTTCATAGAAGCACGAAAGGAAGTTAAAAATAATATAAAAGAAAACACCTATGCTTCCATGGCACAAAAAGCAAATAAAATAAACAATGAAGATAAAATAAAAGGTTCAATTGAAATAACAAATTTATGCAAAGAATTAAAAGCTTTCCTCGAAGAATTAAAAACCTTTTTAATTGAACTTAAATCGGATCAAAATAAAACTCAACAATCCAGATCAAATGGAATAAACCCAGAAGAAGGGAAAAAACTTTGGAAAGAAAACATAGAACAAAACTTCAGCGAACCCTCTTCTTCCCAAACCCAAAATAAGAAAATGAAAAATAAACAAAAAGAAAAAAAAATGACAACAGAGCAAGAAAGCACCCGAACAAGATCTAATTCAAAATCAAGAATCAATATATCAAATGAAAATAAATTTGAGCCTATGGAATATATGGAAATAGAAGAGAAAGAAAACAAACAAAATTCAAAACAAAACCAAAAATCTGACCGAAGGATACCACAAGCAGTTGAAGACAAAGCTTCTAAAAACTCAAGAGATGTAAAAAAAACTAGAGAGGACAAATGATATAAACCTAGCAGGTAACTTTACCCCCAAAAAATGAAAGTATAATCATGGCACATAAGATCCTGCAATGGAACTGTCGTGGAATAAAATCTAATTACAATGACCTACTCATACTTATGTCACTACTGTATCCAGCCGTCATCTGCTTGCAGGAAACTTTTTTACAAGAAAATGCCAAATTAAAAATTATAAACAATACCACTATAACCACAATACAGGACATAGAGCTAATGGAGGAGTGTCAATATTGATTAGAAATGACATACCATAAAGTACACATTAAAACTAAATTACAAGCAATAGCAACACAAATGACACTAGATAAAACCATCACAATTCTTTCCATCTATATACCCCCACAGGAACCAATAAATACAACAGAAATAAACAACTTGATGGAGCAACTCCCTAAACCCAGAATCTTACTAGGAGACTTTAACAGTCATAATCCTATATGGAATAACAAAAAAATAGATACTAAAGGTAAAATAATGGAAGAAATAATTAACACCCATAACTTATGTCTATTAAATCATAAATCCTCAACCTACCTTAATCCCTCCAATGGAACAGAATCGTCAATAGACTTAAGTATATGCGATCCAGAAATTTGTATGGATTATATATGGAAAACACATAGCGACACATGTGGCAGTGATCATTACCCGATCATTCTAGAAAATCAAAAGCCTGCCAAGGAAGAAATTAAAATACACAATCAGAAACAGTCACAAGAAAAAGCAATCCCAAAAAACACAGAAGATTATGAAACCCAACAGCCTTTCAACCTTTTATACAAAATAACCATCTTAAATTCATAAATTAATAAGGCTTCGGCATAAATTGACCCAAATAGGAGTTGACATGCCGTTAAATCCAACAACCAACCAACCAAGTTCTTTTTCAGGATAAGGCTGCAACCACCCCCCGCTATCAAGCCAGGTCTGCAGCTCACAGTCATATTCCTCCTTGACTCCTGTTGGTATTGGGTACTTGGGCATCCGATTTCGCAAACTCTCCGGTGATCAACCATCAGACCACTTCCATGATACAACCCATATCTTCCGATTTGAGTCGAATTTGGCACAGAAATCAGGTTCTTCTATTTTGATAGCAGCGCAACAGACTATCCTACGCTTGGCAAACCGTACATCACCACACTCTGTTATTTGGAGTACACCCAACTTTTTAATGGCATCGAACCCAAGCAACAAGTCAAAACCCAATAGCTCTCTATCCACTACCAAGACTTTGATTTTGAGGGGGTTTGCATTGTCCACATCAAGCTTAATACTTCCAACTCTGCAACATTTGAGAGTATTTCCATTCATGGTGAGTATGTTCACCTCTGTCACCCGCCAGGATTGACAGGCTGACTTACTCATGAGTGTCTGTGAGCAGCCAGTGTCCATCAGTACCACTCTTTTAATTCCATTCATGTAAATACCCAAAACAGGTAGCACTTCATTCATAACTTGCTTAGGGAAGAGACCAGCGCTGACGTCTTGTCCCCTTCCTCTTTTTCCCTCGACACAATGAAGCAATGTGGCCTACTTCTTGACACTGGAAGCAACACATTGTTGTGCATGACTTGCATGGCTAACAGGCATCTCCTCGTTGAACTGGGCAGTCCATGGAAAGGTGATTTCACCCAGAGCGTCGATAGCATCACATACCTTCCCGATGTTTAACATTTGGATGTTTATCAACTCTGCCTGGTGAAATGGTAGCCACAACCATTTCCTCAGTTGCAATTTGATCTTTCATTATGGCCTGAGCTCGGTCCAACAGTTGGTTTGTATTCATGTCTTCCATCCTGGAAGACGCGCGTAATAGTTGCTTGACGTGCGCTGGTAACCCTGCTATAAAGCCACATGCTACTTCTTGCTTGGATATCCCGCTAAATAGAACTGCTAGCTTCTTCAAGTCAGCTAGAAACATGTTGATGGATTTGTTTGGGTGAAGTCGGCATTCCATGAACTGCTCATAAGCCAAGAAACGATCCGGTGCAAAGGCAATCTGCAAGGCTTGTTTTATCTGCTCGACATCTGATTTTTGCTCTGAGTTTAACTGTTGGTATACAGCAAATGCTCTGCCCGTCAACCTCAAAGGAAGAACATGTTCAACCTTTTTAATTCCACACAGGTCACAAACAAGTTCTGCCTTCTCAATACATTCAGTAACTGCTTGCCCAGTCACTGAACCATCAAACTCAGATATCAACTTGATGTCAAATGTCTCGTCTGTCATAGTGCTGAAATAGCTTGTAAGCGATCTGGGATTTCAAAGGAAATATTTGTTGCAGGTTACTTCTACAACGCAGAGAATAAATCACTAAGTTCAGATTCAAACACCAGGGGCAGAAAGAAATGCCAAAAACTCAATTTGCAGGTACTATCTCACAAATCGCAATGCCCGCAACCAGTCAGAAAAATAACTCACACTCCGAAAAATGCAGTAGCCAAAATGCCCAAATTTTTTCTTCTCAATTCGAGAAGACCAACTGCTTTTATTGGCTGAGCATTTTTTTTTCCATTCATCGACAACTGGGAGGGGATACCCAATTTTTGCATATCAAAATACTTTTACAGTGACTCCTGCGATGGACTTGTTTTTAATTTACATATTCCGTCTTTAGCATGTCATGCGGAATACATGCCCCCCTTTTTTTTCTTTTTTTTTTTTTTTTTTGGTAAGTAATTTTCTTTTTCGCCACCTTTTGCATCCTAGGATATGCGCGATGCACTGTCGCTTGGTTTGATGAGGTAAGTCACCGTTTTCTTCACTATAGTTTTCATATTACTTTGTTCCTATTGTAATAAGAGATATTATCAAACTTTCAAATGTTTATGCATGCATCTTTTGAGAAACATCCAAATATCCTAAGTTTCACTACTCTTATTTATAAGGAAAATATTATCTGGGAGATGGTTTTTTTCATGCTTAGCATAAAACATAGTAAATGTTCTCCTTAATTATTTTGATTAATATTTAAATACATTAGCTGTTATTGACAATCTTCCTCAATGTTTTGGTCACTATAAATGCTGTACCATAACCATTGTGATTAATATGGAAGAAACTTCCATATTAATCACAATGGTTATGGTACAGCATTTATATTATTCTTTGATATTTTAGCTTCTTAACTGGAGGCTGCATTGCCTTTACTGTTTTTTTTGGGGGGGGGGTTCTACTTAAATCCATGTGGTTATAACTTGAGATCCAGGCTCAATATTTACACTGCAATGCAGTCCTATTGATTCAGTGAGAGCAACATTTTCAGGCTGACTCCTATCATTCCATATGATCATACAGAGACACATTCCCTATTTTTAGAATCCTTTTTTATTTAATCCCCGTTTCCCCCCCCCCATTCTCTTTAAGTATTCACAACAGTACTTTTTACTTATCTGACATGGCTTTGATCGCTTGTTCTTCGTTATAAACTTATGACTTTGGGAGAAGTTTGAATGTTGATTATGCAACTATCAGATAACTTGGTTCATCCTAATAATTAATTAATTTTGAATCAAACTTTTTCAACTATTAGGTTGGTGCAAAAATAATGACGGTTTTGACATATTATTTAACATCAAAAAACGTCATTATTTTTGCACCAACCTAATCAAAAAAATTTTTTTTTTTCCCAAGATATGCTTTTTATTATAATTAGGAAATATATATTTGCTTCATATTTAATATATTAGAATTTAAAATATAAAAGTTATATAATCTTTAATGGAAATTACTAAACTTCCTCTTTTGGTATTTTTTTAGTTTATTTAGTTATGTTAATCAGATAAACTTTCAAGTTAAAATAAAGGAATTTTATTTTTTAAGTTTATTGTGTTACACATTAACTTTCCCTGATAAAAACCAGAAAAGCAATGAATTTATTTTACAATGTATCAACAATGCATTTCGGTAAATTTAGGAACTTTTTGCATAAAAAGTAATTAAAATGTTTTGTTTTTTAAATTCTGATAATGAGTAATGTGAAATCAATAAAGAGTTCCTTAGTTAATATTTGTATCATGGGACTACTTTTATGTCTGTTTACTTATTTTGTATACATCAGTTGTTGCCAATATCTGAATTGTCTCTTTGATTTTTCTAAATAGAATAGCTGTTTCATATTGTTAGGATATAAACATGTAATTATGTTTCAATTGAAACTACTAATACATGATAGTATATATGCCAATTTGAGCCATTGCTGTAAAGCCACATTGAAATATATACTGACATTAATTTTGCTGGTTTGCATCTCTCTATAACAGTTGATTTTTGTGGCTTTTTGAGAACAAACTTCTTTTAAACACAATCTTAGAATAAGACTTGTATTAGAGGTTGTGCCAAAGTGAGGATTAACCTGGACAAACATTTATACAGCTGTGTTTTACTAACTGCAAGGTAGCACTTATGTATGTATGTATGTGTATATATAATATATATATATATATATATATATAAAATAATGATTTGTACGACTGAAAAAGAGGTTTGAAAAGGATTTCCTTTTTTTTTTTTTTTTTAAGGAAATAAAAAAAAAATGAAAAGGGACAAATAAAAGAAGGATAAATGTGTCAACATTAAGCATGAAGTATCCTCATAACACATCACCTTCATATCTTATCAGTGTTGTCATGGAATACTTGCAACAAAGCAGTGCACACATGCACACACCGTGTAAAAGAGGGTGAATTGCTGTTTGATCTACCTGAATTGAGAACCATTGAATGAAATCATCTTGTGGTTGACAGAAAAACAAGGAAGATTTCTTCAAATAACCATGTTGATTTAGTGACTGTCTTACAAGCAATAAAAGGTGTGACTGTTCCCATGTAGTATTAGGTTGGTGAAAAATAATGATGTAATAATGTCATTTTTTAACGTCAAAAAAATGACATTATTACGTCATTATTTTTGCACCAACCTAATACTACCTACTGATGATTGTTTATCTCTGACCAAACATATGAGGTTCTTAGCTATATCTTAAGAACTAACTTGTTCATATATTCCCTGCAGTTTGTGGAAATTGTGATTGTGAGTCCTCCTGACTGTATATGTCGAGAATAGACATTTGATCTCATAATCAGCCAGAAAGCCTTGAGTGCAATTCTCGCCTGTTTTGATGTTGATGGCCAGAAGCTGCTTGTCATTGTATCTTGAAGACTAGTATGCTGATACTGTGGGGGATTTGATCCCCTTATTAGATATGAAGGTCTTTTTTTTCTGAACCAGCTAATACTACTAAAGCAGAAATTGACAGAGGCTGTGATTGAAAATAAGTGGTGGGACAAATTGCAAAGTAAAATTAGGTCATTTGCTTTAGTCATTAACTCAATCTAAATAGATTAGTGGTACAGACAGCAAGTGAATCTACAATAGACAGAGATATGGGTGGAGTTGCTATAGGTAAGGTAGAGCTGGCTTTCTTGTTTAACGAGAATGGTCAAGATCTGGAAGTTAAGGCTAGATTAAAATGAATGTCTGCCTAGTCAACAAATGTGGCTACAGGATTGCATATAGAAGAATTTTTCTATGGAGTGCTACAAATCCACATATTGCCAGCATCAAATTGATAGATAGACAATTTGGCTACAAATTTCCTTGCTCAAGTCTCTCTCTCTCTACTTTTGTTGCTGCACAGCTGTATATCTGCTGTGGGGACAAAAAAAAAATCAAGTTTTACCTTGTAAAAGAATTTGTGTTCTCTGCTATCTGTCAAAAAAGAAAATCAGAATCAAGATCAGGTTGACTTTAGTCGGCCTCAAAATATGGCAATTGTTTGTGCTTCCTACCAGTCTTTTTGATTTTTTGATGCTTGCAATTATAATGGATTTATGATTTTCTGGGAATCTGTACCTCCCTATTACTATTTATCTCAAATGCACACCATTTTCTTTTATGAATCTTATTTTATGAAATTAGTAAGTTTAGTTAATTGTACCTCTTCAATTTTTTTAATGGGATTCATTTGCTAAATACTTCAATTGTTAGTAGAAGATAAGATTAAATGATTTCTTATCAGGAGTCATCTGTTTCGATAGTAAAAAAAACAAAAAGTCTGGTTCAGATGATACAGTGTGCAGAACAATTCATTAGCTAGATGAAGACGCCATTGCCACTAATGCCTTATTTTGGAACAAAAGAGCATATTCTGGATAGTGGGAGGTATTTCTGCCGCACCCTATATATTCTATTCTTGACATAGTTATGGAAAATACTTTATGGAACCTTTTTATATTTATTACAAATTGGATTGAATTTAAGGTTAATGATAAGTGATTACTGTAAGCTAAATGCTAAGTCATTGCCTGGTTTTTAACACACTTTGATATAAGCTTAAAATTTTTACTTTTGTCAAACAGATGTATATTATTTCATCAGCATAGTAGTATGCATCAATGCATTTCATAATGGAATTGATGTGTGAATGAAGATAAATACCAAAGTTAGTTTCATGAGCATATATTTTACTATAATTAACACACACTTGAACTGATACAATTTATAGAATGTACCAAAATCATATTTTTTTAATTAAATTTCTATGTATATACTGAATGGATTAATCTCCATTGAAAATGCAAGTGTTAAGATTAAGATCTGTAGATTTTATGTTGCCAAAACAGAATTTAAAGATTGCCTAACAATATTTATTTAGCTCAAATTAAGGTGGGAATCAAATTCCAGTTTAGAAAATTAGTCCTGATTTTAACCTGGATTCAAGCACTCTCCTCTAGTATCCATAAAGAAGAGATATCTATTTTCGTCTCTTGATTGTTGTCTAACATAATCTAATAGTGGATCATTCTCTTAATAATTATTAAAATAAAGTTGATATATTGAAGCATTGTTCTATTGCCATATAGGATGGAGATAAGAATCAGCAAAAAGGCAAAAGTTTGTCTGTTACAATCCTCTTGCCAAGTCTTGGCTTGTCCCTCTGGTCATGAGGGATAAAATGACACTATATGAGAGGTTAAGAATTATTTGAATTTTTTGTGGGGGACAATGAATATGTTTTTAGAGACTGAAGGTCACCACTCTCATTTGTTGACCAGTTAATGTCAATGAAATATGACTTGCTAACAGACATGCCAAATAGAAAGTTATAAAAACTGACAGAATGTTGATATAATGTTTACTAAGCCACACATAAATAGGATAGTGAATGATGTTATGGCTATTTATAACGTTTATATATATATATATATATACACACACACACACACACACACACACACACACACACACATATATATATATATATATATATATATATATACCTGCATTTATTTTGCAAGTAGTATAGTAGTTATCTACATGGACAATAAAATTGGGAGGCAGACTTCAAATTCTGTCTGAAATCATTGCATTCACTCCATGCTAATGTTCCTAAGAAATGAATGAATCCATATCTTTTCATCCCAACATTCCTGTAATAGACTGAACTGAAAAAGGGCTGGCATATTTCACTACATTTTTAATATAATTTAATTTGTTTTCATTTTGATGCTTTCTCGAAGTAAGACATTTGAGGAAACATTTGTTGCATTCTGTATTAATCTTAATCATTTTAAGAATTTTAATCTTTACATAATTGCACTTTGATAATTGTACTTTTATAATTGATAAGTATTGAAAATTCTATTTATTTTAAAAATATTTCTAATAATTAATAAACCAGTGTAGCAATTAAATGGAGGAAACATACTTAATAAATTAAACAGGTATATAGGCAATTCGAATTATTATGAAATGTTTTCTTGCATTACTCTTAAGTAATTTTTGTTTTTGTTCTTTAACTGAACTGTAATTCAGAGTTCAATCATTTCTTTTTATGGGATAATACTCTATTCAAGTAGATTTACATAGATCTTTGAATTTATGCTTTTATACAAAGCCAATTTGAGTTGATTTACTTGAAATCTAAAGTTTATTTTTTTAAAACATGCTAACATTGAAATTGTTTATATGTACCATTAGTTTAAAATGCTTCAAGCAAGTGGAGCTTCTTGTTGAATGAGTCAGTGAAGAAACATCTACGCAATATTCTGAACTCATAAACAGTTGGTTTTAAGTACTTCTTCCTTTCTGTATGCTACCAGTAATGTACAATAGTATTGCTAATAGTACTAGTGTTGTTGTTGAACATACTTAGTGCAACATGGCATTGTTTCTTTGTTGGGCGTGTCTTTTAAGTGCTTGGTCCTGTCTCTAGTAATGGTAGTAGGTATGGTGGTGGAACTGCCGACCACTAGCATCTTCACTCTTGGACTCTGGCATCTATCAGTGGGCACTACTTGTCTTCAAGCAGAGTTTACTTAATGGCAATTACTTCCTTCCACTGGTACCAATAGAGGTAGGAAACAATGGTAATCACAATCTTTATATTGCTGAAATTATTTTTTTTTTTAAGTTTCTTCTTGTTTTTACACACACACACACACATATATATATATATATATATATATATATATATATATATATATATATAGCTTACTTTAAATCAACAATTTTGTGTTTATTTGTTTATTCATGAATTTCAACTTCTTACATGTATACAAAAATAGCAAGACAATCATTTTCTTTGCTAGATATGGATCTTGACTTTTCATTTTTGTTTATGCATTGATACAGATTCAGTAAATTTAGTTTATCACAAAAATGTAAAACCTACAAATCTGGTGAACTTTTTTTGTAGATACCAGTTAGTCAAGTTAAACTGACAGGTTAATTTTCTTTGTAGAAATTCTTCTCTTACATTTATCCACACCTACAATATTGTTACTTGTCATTCTAATGATAAATTCTTCCATGTTGTTTCATTCTCTTTTATTATTTTATGGTCACTTTGTTATACTTGCCAAGTTCACCTTATCTAGTAATGACCAATTTCTAAATGCTTGTCTCAATTACTCCTATCCTTTAATATCTGGTCTGTTCAGTAATCTGGTATAAATGAATTTAATGACTCACAACAAATTGCAATGTTTAAAAAGTCATCAAATTAATTTTTCTAGATGTTCTTTTTATGCTTGTTCTATTTCTTTTCTTTTTTTTTATCCTCTCTCTTTCATAGTCACATTTCAAGTTGACTGAATTAATGTTCATTTTCTTAGATTGAAATTCTCTACAAAATACTGCATGCTGCATTAGCTTTGTGCATTTTGTCTTTTTCTGAAAGAGAAATGGGACTAGTCATTGTTAAATGGTTCCCTCCTCCTTTCATTTATTTATGATCAACCAAGCATCTTGCATTATTGAAGAAATTTTAAATTCTGACAAGAAAATTTTAAGCATTGATGTTTTTTTTTTTTTTTGTTTTTTTTCTTCAAGGCATCTTACTTGGGCCAAGAATTTTTCAGCAGGATTTTGTATAAGAAAATTATTTTTCAAGTTGCTTATAAAATTATAGCTTTAAGAAATCTAGTTCTGCAACTCAATGTTGTTTTTCAATGTTTTTAAACCTTGAAAATTTTTACAAATTTCAACAATATCCAATAACAAACAAAACTTTTGTATCTATAATATATCAGTTTATTTGTATTTTTTCTAGAACAATACCAAATATCAATTACTGTATTTTAACAATGATATTATAACACATTCTATGATTCTCACATAGTGGTTGCAAGATTAGGTGTTTTATATGTTATGTGTACTAGTGATTTATCAACCTAACTTTTCATATACCATTGCTTTCTCTTGAAAGAAAAGAATGTGACATTCTTCAAATGTTCTCAAAAAATATGGAGGTTCTTACAATCATCTTTTCTCTTGTTCCAAAATATTTTGTACATGTAATTTAAATTCAACTCTGTTGATGTGTCAGTAACATTTTTGTGGTCATTTGCTTTCTAAAATTAGCATTTTGTGATCTTTCTTGTGTTGAACAGCAATAAGCTCAAGTTCATCTGTCATTACAAATATTTGCTTGTTAGTAGAGAGTGATGGCCGAGTGTCAGATATTTATGTAGTGACTTACTACTTTCAAATATTTTTATTGTCAGTTGTATAATAGGCCACATTACATTTAAAACAATGTTAAAGATATTATATAAATGCTGTTGTCTACCTACAAGTTTATTTGTTATGTTCCAGTTAATAACTCTTATAAACTGTTCTGATTTTGAATAGTTTGGATTGTACACTCTTAATTTCCATTCTTTCTTAATATTTATTTTAAAAGTAGCCAAAGATGTACCACTCAATTGAGGTAGTCACTGTTCATTTCCATATATGTCTGACTGCCAAATATTTTCTTATTCAAATATATTGCTTAATGTAAGTTATAAATATTAGAACCAATAAATTTGTGTTTATAAATCATTTAGTATTTTTATTTATTTTTTTTTGAGTAATTTATAAAAATTATTTTTGCTCATCTGTTAATTTTTTTAGTATATTAAAAACTGCTTTTGAAATAGTTGATTCCTTTTTTAACTTTCTAATTGGGGACAGAAATTATAAAATTATATCTTGATAATAAATTGGGTGTGGTTTGTTGATGAATTTAGATTCTATTTTTTATAAAGAAAAATATATGATCAATTGTATGTTTCCTTGGAAAAGTTATAGATCTATATGCAATGATAATTACAAAGTTCATAAAATAAAAAATGTATCATGTAGATATTTTAATATGCCATCAACTAAATAGCATAATCTTCATTCTATCATTCTTTCAGTATTGCCAAACATTCCTGCATATTATGCCAATATCTCATAAGATACACTTGACATATGAAAAACTTGAATATATATTAAAAAAAAAATTGACAAGGGCATCTGTACAACAGGTATATGTTGCTACCAGTTCTCATACAGGTCAAGCAGTTCCCATTCTGTGGAAGTTATTGCTGCTGCTTTCTGTAGAAAACCTACTTCTCTAATAATATGAAAGTACATAGCATAGTGTCAATTAGTTGTTATTTACAGAAAAGCTGCTAGCCACCAATGACTAACAGTTGTTGTAAATGTACTACACGTGAGGAGAGTTCTTGCCAATTTCATGCATGAACATTTCTCTGCCTAGCTGTAAATGCCTACTCAAGGAACTTGGAGGTGCATGTGAGATCACCTAGGTTGTGTAATGACTCCTCTTTCATCTGTGTTCTATCACATGGAAGCACACACAATTAACTGGAGTAATAATAGTGATATATGAAAGTGAACACAAGGTGGTTTTGCAATAAGTAATCTTTTGACTGTATACCTTGCTTGTATGTATGTGAGCACACCTTCTTCTCTGTCTCATGACTAATGATCTACAACCAACATCAGCTCATTAGTACTATTGACCGATTATTATCAAAATTAGGAAATGGTTTATTATCAGATAGTACTTGTTGATACAGAGCGATTGAAAATTATTTTTATTCGTAAAATCTTTGGATCTTTAAATCTTTATAAATTTTGTACTTTGTTTAAAGTTTTAATATTTTCAAGTGCAAATCTATTATATAGTGCTGGACTTATTAATTGAATTTAAAAATAGATTTTTTAAGATATTAAGATTATTGAACCAAGTTCGCTTACTTTAGAAAATGAAAATTCAAACAAAAACTTGTTCTTACATCTCATTTTCATTTCTTTGTGCCTGTCAGATATATTTATATTGATATGAATGACATGTACTAGAGATTACCATAATTTCCAAACCTGAAATATATAATTTTTATTTTTTTTATTATATATAAGGAAATGTATTTACAGCCCAACACCCCTAAGTTTCAGGAATGATACACATAAAAATATGGATAGCCTATATTGCTGAACAGGCTCCATAAAACAGGACAGTACTGAAAAGAACAGAACATATGTGAAGTCTATATATAATTCAGATACTGCTGTTAATTAGAATATTTGCCTTCTTGTACATTGTTTCTCTTTAGAAATTTTTTATTTGTACATTCTATAGTGATAAAATTTTGTAGCTCACAAATGTGCATATAATGAAAGGAAGGTTGGAATTGCATTGCTACTCAAAACTAACAACTTTAGAATGCTGATAACTTATAATAAAAATAGAATCTCTTATACTTACAAAAAATTATTTTTGACAATGTTAAAGTAATAATTTTATTTAAAGAAAATAACTTAAATATATAGCTGAGTATTTCTTGGAAAAGTATCTTTTTATAAATTTTTATAATCTATTAAAATGAAACTTGACTATCAGAAAATGCTGACCTTAATGTCTTCATTATTAACAATGTCTTGAGAGATGGAGAAGAGTAGCATTATGAAGAAAAGTTTTAAAAAAAATTATCTGAAATATTAAGTATTTTCTTAAATTATCATTAATTTCCTTAGAACTTTTCTGAATCTGAGGAGCTTGTGGTGATGTATAAAACTAATCTTAGCTAATTGCCATTTAATGACTTGAATACCACTTAATGTACTTCCAATCTAAAGACAGATTACTGGAAATGTCATATAAATAAAACAAAAAGGACAAAAACTGCACATCACAGAAATTTCTTGAATATCTCTTTTATTTAGGGGTGATATATAATTAGAACATATTGAAAGATATTGCAAGTGGTAAATGAATATAGTCATCAGCTCAATTTTATAAAGTTGCGTAAATAAGTTATGAAAAAGAATGTTTTTTCCCTAATTAAATTTCATTATCGTTTTAGAAAAAGTTGGATTTTCTACTTACAAACTACTAGATAAAATAAAAGCTTTGCCAAATTTCTATATAGGAACACTTTATTTTAAATCTAGGTGACTCAGAAACATCTTTTAATAATTTAAAAAAAAAAATTGTACTATCTGCCTTTTAGAGGGTTTTGTAAAATATACTTCTATTAATTAGTTTTATAATCTGAATGAAAGGTAAAGTTTCATAGCATCCTATTCAACTGCAATATGTATATTATGCAATGCTTACACTGGGATATAAAAATGACAATCATTCTTTTTAAACAAAACAAACTGTTCTAAATTTCTTGAAAAGCTTTTGTTTTTATTTTGGCATATTCATATCATCATGGCTGAAATGGAAATTTCTTGATGCTTTTAAGAATTTCAGTGATAATTTGATGAAGCAAGATTAGTATAGAGGAAAAATATTAAATGGCCTGATTAGTTATTCATTTTGGTCTGTTGTATTTGTCCTAAATATTTATAACACAACATACTTAGAATTCCTAGACAGAGCATGGAAGACCAACCTTGGTTACAAAATTATCTAAATATAAATGGTGAATAACCAAAAATATTTCTATTAAATTATAACACAAGTTTGAATAATGAACAAAAGGATTGATGCTATCCATCAAGTTATTAGCATAGATAAAAGTAAACAGTAATATATAATGACCACTCTTTATGGTATTACTGTTCTATTTAAAATTCTGTGTGTAAATGACATCTCTGTTGTAGTTTATTACCAGAATGTTGGTAGAACTTTTTGCATTTTGCTGATATCTTAGGGAATCTGTTTTCTATCTTCTGCATTTTTTTAATAATCAAAGACCTATCCTGAATATATATATATATATATATATGAACATGTATACACCAAATATGACACTTATATTCAAGCAAAACATTGGATAATTAATGAATAAATTCACTTACAAGATCAGTAAGCAAAGTATTGTTTTTAGGTACTCAAATTCAAAATATAGTGGTCATTTTCTTTTTCTTAACAAAAACAAAAGGAGACTGTTATGCCAACATTCACATTTTTTAAAATGTGAATGTTGGTATAACAGTCTTCTCTCTCCTTTTGTTTCCACCCCCTCTGTGATTTCTATTCAATTCTTAGTAATATCAATTTTTATTCAAGTTGTTTCTATTGCCCATTAATGGACTAGTATTTCATTCATACATTTTTTTAAAAATATACTTAGATTAATTAAATGTGTTGTCAATAGCTAGTAAATCAGTGTGCAAGTTATTTTTTTACAAACTGTGATTTCACTTATATGAATTATTCTTTTTAAGATATAAATTTAAATTATAAAAAAAAAAAAATTAATATTAAACTTGTATATTCTTTATGACACTGAAGAAAATTGGTATTGTCACCAAAGGGTAAAATAAAATCTTTCAGATTTTGCTGGCGGGCCGTATCAAATAATTTTTTTTCTTAAATTTATATATTCAGTTGAACTTAAGTTATTTAATTTGTGAAAAGTTACTCTGACCTTTCACTTTTGTCTGAAGTGCAATATTGTTTTTGGGAAAATAAACTTTGTTGATTTTTCATTTGTTCTCCAAGTAACTCTTTCAGTTGTGGACTATTATTAGAAATACAAGAATGCTCTTGCTTGCTGTAAGTGTGCTGTCTAAAGTTCATAAGTTTTAATAACTATATATGCACTCATCCACCCACATATTGCACATAACTGCTTAATAGCATCAGGTAGATACACCAACATAAGACAAGAAAAAAGTTGTGCTATTGCTCTCTTTATGAAAAAATATGGTAATAAAAATAAAATGAGATAAAATGTATCACTTTTTATTGCAATAGCATTGGTTATGACTTTCATTTTCTTTTTGACCTTCTGATTAGTGTTTATTGGAAATAAGACAAAATGCTGATTAAATTTTGACATTGGATTGCTAATACTGTCAATGTATTCACAAACTACTGTTGTTCAAGGTATTATGCACTATCGGATCAGAAAGTTTTGCTGTTATGGCATTCTATAGTTTCAGGAGTATTGGCGCCTTAGCATTCTTCAGAAGCATTACCCTTGTTAATGGATATATCTTGTCAAATACAAATTTTATTTATAAAACAACTTTTTTCTCAGAAGATTGCTTTATATAAATAAAATAGCAATTGTATTCCTTGTAAGCCTAATCTCTTTTTTATAGCATTGTTAGTAACCAAGTTGTGTTCAATGTTTTTATTTAAGTGTTGACAAATTTTCTGCACCTGTTGATTTTTTTTTTTTTTTTTTTTTTTTTTTTTAGATTTAAAATATATGAATGCTGTTATTATTTTATGTATATTTTTTACTAGGTTTTATATTTAAATATATAATTTTAATTCAATTTCTTTCTCATAGTTTTTCCTTGTATTTTCTCAGTCACTTTAAAAACTGTCTTTCAGTTTTTATTTCTAGAGTTTCATATTTGCTTTGCATAATGTCATTATGACATTATGCAAAGCAAATTTGAAACTCACACTTTTCATGCTTTTCCACCCTTTTCTTATTTTTTGCCTCATTGTTCTTGAATTATACCTAAATTGACATAGATATTAAAGATTTGGTTTCATTTTCTCTTTTCATTTATGTCACTTTAAAATGGCATATTTTTCAATTAAGAATTTTCATTTATTATAAAAATAAATGTAATTTTTTCATTAAAAATTTCAAGATGTTTCAAGAGTTTAGCTTTGTTTTCAAGTGTTGAAGTTATTCAACTGCTGTATATGTATATATATATATATTGGATGTGATAACCAGTCATTTATTTGGTTATTGTCATTGATTTTGCTTTTAATTTTTATTTTCCTTTGTTCTATGTTCCAGCAAGAGAAGGAGGAGGATATGCGACAACAGAAGATCCAGACAATTGAGAAAATGTTATCATTGCAGCAAGAAGAATGTGAGGTAAATGCTCTTTATATTGTTGACTACAAAAACTTTATCTTTGCAAAGATAATCTTCTTTTCACAAAATACATATAATTAAACATATGCACTGATTACTTTTATTTGATTTTTATATAATGATAATATTTAAAACTTTCCAGTTAAGAATAAGAATTGTTGCATTATACGCTTAGTTTTCTTTTCCTTTTTAATAATCTTTTTTGTTTGGACACACTCTTACAACTCATCTTAATTTTAATTTTTTTTAAATTATTCCTAAAAAATATAACCTAAGAACTTAAATCATGGTTAAATCAATTTTTTTCAGGCTTTTATTAGGTAAAGTAAAATAGCCACTGATTGAAAGAACACCTGTCTCTCTTAGATATATCTTAGCAATGCATATCTTTTATGCATTTTTGTTAAAATTATCAGTATCATTTTACATTTGTGTATATTATAGCCAGTTATAATTTATTATTTTATTAATTCCTTTTATGGAAATGTAATACTTCACAAATATAACTTTATCTTTAACCTCACATAACCTGGTAATAACTGAAGAATAAATTAATAAAATCAGTATTGAAAGTATGAAAATTAAATTCACTGCCATAATGAACAGGTTTTATTTTTTTTATTCCAGAATTCTTTCTGCTATAAACCATTCATATTTTATGAATTTCTTGTTCTATTGCTTAATGTAGATTGCATTGACATTTCAGTTTCAAAATTCCTCCTGTTGCCTGCTTTTTCTATTAACCTATATTATTAGCCCATGTTGACTTTGTTACTGATTATTATAATAGTTTTTTGTTGTTTTTTTTTTTTTTTTTTCAAAGCTGCTGTCAATTTTACAATGAAAAAGTTGATACTTATATTTACTAAAAACCTACTGCTATATTATTCATGAAATTTCATACATTTCTATGAAAAAATAGCTGAAAAAGTTAAGGGTTCAAGTATTAAAGTTCTAGCAGTTACATTAAAATTGAAATTATTTTGATGTTGCCATAATTTTCCAGATTTGTGTCACCCTCCCTCTTTCGATTATTCTAATTTTTTCTTAGTACAAAATTGATTATTAAAGCAACAAATGACATTATTCCTCTGCACATTAATAAAGAAATATGTGAAACAAATAATTTGAATCCTTTTGGTGATGACAGTTTAAAAGCAAAGGTGGAGGGAAAATGTATTCATGTGCTTATTGGCAGCAAGTAAGAAAAAAAAGTAGATGAGTCAAACATTGTGGTGTAGGGTTGTTATGAAGCATTAAAACATATTAAAAAAAAATTCCTTAATGCTGTCTGAAATGAAAATCTTTTCATGTCACCTTTTTCATCATATGCAGCAATTCATTGATAAAATTACTTGATAGATTTTAAATTGGGGGAAGAAATTATCAATTATGATTACTTTTTTTTTCTTTTATTGCTATTTATTGTTTTGTATTTATTATTCAGAAGTACTTATATTAATTTTAGGATTTAAAAAGTAGTTTTAATATTTTTCCTTGTGAATGGCATCACCCGAAATCCTCCTAAATCAATTTCTTAGTTTAAAATTTAATAGTTTTTAATTTTTGTCAAACAGATTCTTTTGCTTAAAGACTTTAAACATTTTCTTAGGGCAAATATTCAAATAAATCAATTTGAAGAAGATAATGATATTAATATTTTAATAAAATAAATTTGGTAGAGTCTACTTAAAAAGAATCTGAATTAGATAAAAGTGTCATGTACAAATAGATAATAAAAAAAACTCTCATTATTTTGAAATGAAAAGAATTCGCATAGATAATTCCAAATAAAAGATGTTTTTATATTTTATGTTTGCCATCAGAAGCTGATTTAAAGCAAATTGATAAAATAAAATCTTAAAGTTATGAAGATAGCTACTTAGAGAGTGACTCTAATAATAAACAAAATTGTTCTGATGAATTTTGAAAACTTATTGGATCATTTATAGTCTATCTGAAGTTTATTATGCAAATCACAAACCTCAATAACTCAAGTTTGATTTGAAAAATTTTCGGCAAATTTTAAGTAAAACTGGAGTTAAATTTTTAGGTTGTTTCAACATGTTTTATTAAAGTTATTGGATTTATTATGAAAAAAACTTTAGCATGAAGTTATTATGCCAAATCAGAAAATCCCTTTTTACTTCAGTAACAA
Organism: Acanthosepion lycidas; assembly: GCA_963932145.1. Classification (NCBI taxonomy): domain Eukaryota; kingdom Metazoa; phylum Mollusca; class Cephalopoda; order Sepiida; family Sepiidae; genus Acanthosepion; species Acanthosepion lycidas. Next base: position 71,231,599 of record OZ010595.1, read on the forward strand.
CAATTGATCAAGATCTATAATAGAATAAATGACAAACATATGTGCCTTTGAAGCATTTAAATCTTAATATAGTGACCCTTCTCAATAACAGCCAGCAATCTATTATCCATTTTGTTAATTTTTTTTTACTTCAGCAGGTTAAATTTCTGATGTAGTGGTTTAATTTTGCTATCATATTGTTTGTCACCTTCATATAATTTCATCTTCACAATTGACTATAGATTTTTGATTGGATTCAGAGGGTGACCATTTTATTATCTTCTTTCCTGTAAACTTTTACATTCAAAAAATTCATAGGTAACCTTAGATGAGAAGTACAAGCACACTTAACTTTGAAACATGACTGGGATTTGTACCATTCAAAGAAAGTCTTGTCCATGAAATTGCAATAGTTAGCACTATTCTGTTTAACTCCATCATTGATTTCAAATGGTCCATTAATTTTGGTGACAATTCCATCCCATATTACCACATTGCCACCTCCTTGTTACCTTCTTTCAGCCACAAGCACATCTGCATCAGATAAAATCCATCCTTTGGCCCATTCATCAGGTCCATTGAGTATCACCTGAGATTTATCCATGAAAATTTCTTTAGGAAAGTCAATTTTCATGTATTTCTTGGCCCAATTTTGAGACTTTAAAATATTTTCTTTACCAAAAGGAGTTTGCCCAGGAAACGTCTTGATAGATACCAATTTGCAAAGTATTCTGCACCTTTTGTCTTTTTGACTTCCTCAATTACAGCCTGTTCAAAGATTTGATCACTGGTCAAAAGTGATCGCTTCACTATAACTCACTTTTGATTGTTTCCTTCTAGGAGACAATTTCCTGAAACATTTTCTTTTGTTTTTAGTTCTCAACTTAGTTATATTTTCAACAACCCTCTTTATCATTCGATGATCTCTGTGAAGCTCTTTTGATATCTCCAATGTTGGTGTTCTCTCACTCAGGAACTGTTATTTTCTGTTTTTCAGCATTTGTTAGATTTTTCCATTACCTTATGTTTCAATATATGTTATAAAAAGAAAAAAAAAGAAAAGAAAAAAAAGTTTTTATTAGATTCCAAAAGCTGAATTTCTGCATAATAACTCCTTTCTTATATTCCAAATATCTCAAAATAAAACCATTAAAATGAAGAGATTTAGAGATTTTACCAAGGGTGGCAAAGGACTATTTTAAATTTAACAAATATTGGGCCTAGATTTTTAGGTAAAGCGATTTACATAATAACTTCAGATATGCTATAGTTTTTGTTAATTAGTTTGTTTCTTTTTGTTTTGTTTTTTTTAACTTTGAACAATTTTCCAGATATTGTGGGTACAACAAGTTTATCATGATTGAAGTAGAGTTGATCGGTTTGGCAATTTATGTTTCGGTCTTAGTTTCTGCTTTTGTTTTTTTTTTTTCCTTGATACCATAGTTTCCAATTCAGTTTTCTGGTTTTTAATTTAGTATTTTTGCTTTCTAAGGAAGCCATTCATTTTCTTGTGTAATGATAGCATTTCCAGTCGATATCTGATTTCGTTTGAGATTGATAAATTTACAACTTAGTCCGTTCAATTTGCAATTTCTCGTGTATTTCTGGCCCAATTTTAAAGATTCATAAGGCTGGAAAGAAAATAAAATAATTTTTTTTAAATATGTAATTTGTATGTGCTTTTATTCATTGAAATTTTTTTTTTTTTTTTTTACAGCAAGTTAAAATGGTATTTTGCTTCAAACAACCAAAAATGCAAAATATTTTTTTGTTTTTTCCAGACTAAATTTTACACGTTACTTTGTTTTGCAAAATCAAAGTGACCAATCTTTATCAATATTCTTTAAATTCTACACTCAATTAGAAGACACCTTAAACTACAACGAGGAAGATGTTCATTTCTTCTCTGACCTGTGGAAGCAAATTCCTTCAAAAATTATAAAATAAGCAAAAAAAGTGTCTGACACTGACAGATACTTGTTTGCAAGTGATTATTTTATTTAGAGGCAAAGAATTCTCCTGTTTATATCCAGAAATACCGATAATTTGTATTTTCTATGCACTTATGGCCTGCCATAGAAAATAAGTGTGTATTATTAGGTTGGTGCAAAAATAATGACGTAATGTCGTTTTTGACGTTAAAAAATACTTCAAAAAACAATATTATTATGTCATTATTTTTGCACCAACCTAATATATTAAGACATAAAAAGTGGCTAAAAAAAAGAATAATTTTTACTTTGGGTTTAAAAAAATGACTTGCAGTTTTGAAAATATACACATTTTAAAACTGAGAATGAAACTTACTTTATTTTTTAATATCTATTTTTAGGTGTATTTGCTAGATAGAAACAATTTTATTTGTAGAAAACAAATACTAGACTCACATATCTGGAAATATACATATTTTAAAAATGAAATTAAGAACTATTTTAATTATTCTTAATATCTAATTTAGGTGCATTCTCTATATAAAAATCAAATTTATCAAAAAAAAAAATTTTTATTCATTTTTCTTGTTTACAACATCTTTGTGATTGGATACTGGCTTACTAGAAAACAATTACCCTTCTTACAAAAAACCTGACTTCATAAAATTTAACATTAAGACAAAACAGGCAACTATTTTTTTTGTTTTTACTTGCTATTTTGTTGTTAACTTAATTTTACCACAAAAAATCGTTTTTTTTTTAAACTGAAACAAATAGATTTCAGACATGTATTTTTCTTTTTTTTTCTGTTTGAAAACATTTTATGATTTTCAAGTGTCATATTTCCTTTTTTTCTTCATTTTTTTTCTAAATGAAGATTTCATATTTATTTCTTAAAACTAGTTCATTAAATATTTTTAACATATTTTTGTTCAATCTTTTTCTCTTACAATGGTATAAATGTTGATAAAATTTAATTTTATTAACATCTGAAAGTCTTTTTCAATAGTGTTTCTTTGGATATGGTCACTCAGTAGTGATATCACTAAACCAAACAATTTTGGTTTTGCAAGAAATTTCGATACAGTTTCATGGTGTAAAGATGAAACTGGAAAAAAGTTGTTTTTTGGTTAAACCTCCCATCTCTAGATTGAAGTATTCTTTTCACCATTTCTATGATAATTGTTAAATAAATCTTTTATATTATAAATGACATCTCAATTTTTTCTCACTCTTCTGTTGGATTTATATTATTAACAACAACAATTATTTTGTAAACTATACAATACAAATAATATATCCCTAACATGGCTAGTTAACCATCCTTTTAAAGTTTTAGTTCCATACAGGATTGGCTACATAAGTGGTATTTCTATAATGAGTCTTTATCTAAAGAAGTACATAAGTTGTATGTCCTATTTTAAGCATGTGTTGGATGAGATGTTAATACTTTTGTATGTCTACTATCAACAAATAACTACTAACAGTTGGTAGAACTTATACATGATATTCAAAATTTGCTTTCACAAGTGGGATTAAGAACTTACATTTGCTTATATAAATTTGTTTTACAGAAAGTACGGAAAATTTACAATAAATATCCATCAGAAAAAGTACAGGGAGAGTTAAATGAGAAAGAAAAAACAGTGCGTACTTTGGAAAATCAGCTGCGACAGATGACTGGAGAATATCAGGTAAGAAACTTTGTTTAATATTCTTTTATCATCATTATGAGATATATTGTTTACTTGTACAGGCATTAAAAATTTTATATAAACAATATGATAGTGGATTTCAAGGATTACTTATTTTTTTTAGAGGAAGTCAGAATATTAGTACTAATATATGATTCTTTGATAAAAATTTTTTTTACTCTTTAGATTATTAGATGCCTGATTTGTCTAACTGAAAAAATATGTACTAGAAAATGTAATTAATTAAATATGCATGAAAATAGCTGAATACTTCTATACTGTATTTAGGAAAATATGTGGATAAGGTTTGAGTTAGAAAATATGTATGTTTGCTATAGCTATTTACAGTTTGTGTATTCATTTTCTTTCAACCTTACAAAGCCAATACATATTTTTCTTCACAGACTGACTATACTGGATTGGGATTACCGGAGACTTTGCCAGGCAGGGTATGTATTAACTATTTACATCACCCTTATTCTGCTGTTGCCAGATTCACAAGCCAAAAGTTCCTGCAAGCACTTGGCTAAAGGAATTAGCAAACAAATGAAGTCAAAGACAGACATTTTTTTTAAAAACATTTCTAATTTATTTTTGAAAATTTAATGTTTTACTTTCGATATCTACTATTATCAATGCCCTTAAGAAATTTAAAAGAAGCCTCTGCTAAATCAAATATTTTCAAAATTTTAGACATAGCAATTTTTTTTTTAACAAAATTACTATCAATATTGTGAATACTTCAGTTTATTTTAATAGTGTTTCCATGATAAACATTTTTTAAGATAATTATTAAATATAATACATTTTAGCATTTAAGATTTTGATATTTGAAAACCTGCTGTTATAGACAATAAAACCAGACCTTTCTAAAATGAAAAAAAAAAAAAAAATCTGAATGCTTTTTTGGTTTTGGATTGTTCTTCAAATTCATTATTATTTGAAAAAAGAAAACAAATTACTGCTTTATACATGTTTATACTATTAAAGCACTATTGTGGATTTTATATTTGAACAAATGGAATTACAGTGATAAGCAAAAAGGTAGAAATACTTTTCTAAGGTCTGCATGGCTACTTTTATGCTTAATGCTGAGCCAACTATGCTAATATGATTGGTGAGGGAAACAACAGATTTACCTGATGGAGCATGCCATATTCTCCAGGTGGGCTTGTATTTACTCTGACCAATTTTTCATTTTGCTCAAGTTTTATGTTAGGAAGGAAAGTTTGTTTCTCCCTACAACCCACCCTCCATTTTTTTTCTTTTCTGGAGAAGAATATAAACTAAGTCCTTATGAAATTGCTTCCTCTGCCACCACTAGTAACTAACCTGTCAGTGACTTATCTTTTACTGCAAAATGTCTTCTTTGTCTTCACCTTATTCCAGCGCATGGCAACTATTTTGTGCTCTCCGGCAACATTACTGAAGAATGCTAATATTTTGGCTACAACTTTTGTTTCCCATTTTCCTGTTCCCGCTTCCATCTTGTTTCCTCTTGCTACCCATTTCTGTTGGCATGGTAAACCATTTCTCTCCTCCATTACCTCATACTGTATCCTCTTCAAACATGTAGCAGTTCCCTTATGTAATTTTTAGTACTTATTTGTTTACTGTGTATTTGTGTTTATTGGATAAAGTGATTTCTTTTTTCTTTTTATTTTATGGCTAAATATCATATTGTCACAGCAACAGATTAGCAAATAAAGTTTTATCATTTTGTTAGACTGGTACTGTTTTTGTTCACTGTTAAATATATATATTTAACAAGTAAATTTTGAAAAGTATATGCACACTCACACTCAATTATAAAACAAATGTACATATTTTATTTTTTTAATAAATCAATATTTTTGTTAATTAGTTGATGTAAAGTTGTAATGAGCCTTGTTAAAGTAGATTTTACATGCTCTTGGTATATTGGATTAATACATTAACCTTTCCTCTTAGCTAAGGAGACAAATTAATAACACTATGCTTTCTAATATTTCTGCTTTACACAGAATTCTATGCATATAGTTATTGGTTTAAAAAATAATTATATTTCACATGTGTCCATGACTAACATGCCTTTTTCTTGGTAGTTAATTATTACAAATTTTCAGTAGCATATTAGAACAGGATGTTGGACATGTCATTATACTTGATTGTATTGTATTTTGTAGATGTAAAATATTTGCTAATTTTTCTAATGATAACCATCTGAAGTAGATTACTGTTCTGCCTGAATTGCAACTTAATATTTGATGCACAATGATTTCTTATTTTCTGAAACTATTCTCTTAAGTTTTATTACAATAGGCAAATCTTATGAAATAGCATTTTAAGCTAATTTTCATTTATGTGAAAGTTAAAAATTAATGCTCCCAATAATATGTTAGAACATTTTGATACTTTTAATTCACACTATCTTAATATTTCATTTTCTGTTGAAAATTTCTATATTTATTTAGTAAGTAATTTTTCATGTCTTAAACAGTACTATAAAATTTTATTTTTAATATCATATCCTCATTATTTTATGCTATGAAAGAGTAAGAATCCAGTTAATTTAATCTGGAGAATGGGCCAACAGAAACATTTACAACAGATATGAGGGTAGTGAAGGGAAGCAAAATAAAAAAAAATATATCTTTAGTTCACTCTTTCATTCTCTTAGTTAACATAAAAATATCAACCCCTCTTTGTCATGGTTAGCAGTAGTAAATTTGGCAGTGGTAGCTTAAATTTTTGTAGATTTAAAGACTTACCTTGAAACCATTATTTTAACAAACTGCTAATTCTATTTATTCAGCCTTTTTTCTGTTTTTGTTTTTTGAAAGGTGTATATTTCTTGACAGTAGTTACTACCATAAGTCAGTATTTGAGTATGATACATTTTACAAAGTCTGGGTTTTTACTGTTGGGATCAGGGCCACTTTTACATCTTTCTAGAACTTATAAAATGTACAAAACCTATGATCTAATTCTTATCAAAATATTTAGGTATTTTTTGATATTTTAAGCTATAATACATTTTATTAGCATTAACAGGTAAATTTATCATTTACTCTTTCGTCATTAACATGAGAAAAAAGAAGTTAAATATTATATGACCTATTTTAACTTGACTTCATTACTTTCACTTGTATATGACTGATACAGTATAATGACACAAAAGATGAATGACACACCAACTGGATGGTCTTTTAGCCTCTCATAAGTACTTGTATCTAATTTAAACTCTTGACCTCTATTTTACTTCTACAATGAGTAAACTGCAACTCTTAATCTACACAAGCAACTTATTTTGAATAACCACTATAATGACACTGATGTGTCAAGTCATGGATTATATACAGGTAATGGTAGGTGGTGCCAGCATACCTTGATATTATGTAAATATCCAGACCTATATCAGTTGTGTTCTGATATCTGATGAGTTGGTGTGAACAGTGACTAGGCTGCTCATAGTAAAGTGGAGTTAATTATTAGAGTTTAAACAGGGCATAATAGTGGGTACCAGATAAATGAGACATTCCATTTTTTTAAATTGTGGGGACATTTGACATACTTTGATCTACAGTGTCACATGGGCAGTGCTACTACCCACTATGAACAATGCAGTGACTGAAAATTGATCCTCAAAGATCCTGGTTTGCAATAATAGACAAGTGACACTGGCTAAAATTACATCTATATTTAATGCAGAAGGTACTAGATCTATAGCCAGCAGGTCATTTCAGAGCTTTTGAGTTTTCATTCCACATGGAAACAGAAGACCTACCAAGCTGCTTCTGTTAACGCATTGGCACAATGTCTCACCTGGGTTGTGATGTTGCTAATTGAATCTTGAAGGTCTGGTAACTTGTAGCATGGTTCAATGAGTTGAAATTTCAGTTGTTTCAGGTTGATGGTAGGGTTTGTGAGTGGTGTAGACCTCATGAAGCCATGGATCCCCGCTGTCAACAAGACACTGTACAGGCCAATAGTGGTTCCAACATGGTGTGGAGTTTGTTCACATGACATGGAATGGTTCCACTGCTCCACCTGAACAAGTCATTAACTAATAGCTGCTACATTGCACAATTTTGTGACTATTTGCATTCATTCATGGACACCATGTACCCCAACAAGGACAAGTTATTCCAGTAGGATAATGCATGCTGTTTGTTGTCAGGCCCAAGTTGTTTACAATTGATTTAAGGAGCAATCTGGAGACTTCTAGTAATGTTGGCAAGACATAAGCCTAATTGAGAATGTATGGGATGTAGTGGTGAGGTCTATTTGCATACAAGATCTTGCACTTACAAATTTTAAGGGGTTGTGGATAGCTATGAAGATGTCATAACTCAACATTCTCTAAAGGTCTTCCAACCACTTGTAGATCTGTTACCTTATCAAGTTGCTGCTCTTTGACAGGTTAGAGGGCATCCTACATAATACAAGGCACCTATCCTATGATATTTTACATGTCAGTTTATAAATGTAGGCATATAAAAAAATTTTTTTTTTTCTATAAAATAAAATAAATAATGTATAAATAATAATAAAAAATTAAATGTGATAGTTTTTAAATGATATTTACTTTTGTAATATCAATAAGATTGTTTCATAAACAAATTAATTTAAGATATTATGTTAAAAATCACACCATTATCACCTTTTTTTATAAGTTTACAATGCAACATCGGTGTTTTTAATTTTATTATAATGTTTTCTTGATGTATTTGATTTTTCCCTTTAGTCTGTTCTTGAGTATTTGTGATGTGTATTTATTTGATTGTTGAATAATGTGCTTTTTTCCTTCTGTTTGTCTGTCTGTATCAATGACCTCTGAACAGCTGCCAGGGGGGTCCAAACACATTAAACACGGCTCCGTTCCAGCCTCCATCTACAAAACAAGAGATGTAGTAGACATTCGGGACATCAGTGTGTCTCGCTCAAAGTCGGATGCATCCAGCAAACACAGCCAGGTTGCTGCTGGAGGAGGCTCTGACCCCAGCTACCCCCTGCTCCCATCTGGATATCACCAAAGAGACTTCATCAAGGAGGTATCTATGAACAATCTACATCTCGTCAATGCTACCATCAACATCATGTGGTCATGGATTTATTCCTATTGTCATGTGGTCAATCATTCAGACTATTCTCTGCTTGCTGTTGTTAGTGTTCTCCCATAAAAGCCTAAAGTTTTTTTTTGTTTTTGTTTTTTTTGGTTTCACTTTCTTTTAGCAGGTCACTGGAATGTACTTCTAACTTCAAGTTGATAATCCTGTTACCATTGAAGTACTACTTTGAGTTTTCAGTTTATTTTACATTCGCATATTTCCTATTATAGTTTGCTAGAATATTATAAAACACATTTTCTAAGTTTTTTTAAACCAAAAATTGTATTTAGCTAAAATTACAGGATAAAATCAATTGAAAATGATTGAGAGTCAGAAATAAACTTTGTTTTTTTATTAAAAATTTAATAGCAGATTTGAAAATATAATTAATATAGTTTCTTGTGTATGGAAGCAATCTTTTAAAACCCAATGTCCTCATCTAGTACATAAAATTCTTAATACTACAAAAAATTAAGAAAAAATGAAAAATTCCAAGGCACCATGTCATCAATCAGTATGTTCTTTTCTTTTTTTCTTTTTTTTTAAGAAACAGTTGTATCTAAATTGTATCTTAAAAAAAAAGAAAAAACAGTTGTATCTAAGGGTATTTTGTTTGAACTTTAATAGAATTTTTATTTCATGCCCAGCTGTTCTTCAAATTATTCATAGGTTAAAAAAATAACTTTTGTGTCATTATTATAAACGTGTATAGAAACTGTACATATCATTTGTTTAGGAAATTGTAAATGGTTTCAACAGAGAAATGAGATATTTCTGTTTACTCATCTGCCATGCCAAAACTAACTGAATTACTATCAAGCAAAAAATTTGCTCAAAGAGAACAGTCAACCTTTTTATGTTACTCTTTTGCTTCATTTGAGGAGTGCCACTGAAGAAAGTGATTGATATAAAGTCACTGTTGGCCTCTAGTTAGATTTGCTTTTATACAGCTTTCTTCTTTATTTTTACACTGCATTGTAATCACCAGCTTCTACTGTTGCAAAATGTTTCTATTTGTGTTAAATGCACATAGTTCATGAGAAAAAGAAACAGTCTCGAATCAGTCACATTTAATTAACCTTTTTTTTTGCTTAGCTGCATCATTCAATACAAAATGCCTTCCACTCATTGAAGGCTTTTCCCCTTTAAAAATAATTTGTTTTCTACAGTTCACTAATGACAAATTTCACAATTGATGAACAAGTTAGTTTTAAAAAAAAATGAACTTGCTTAATTATACAAATCATCATCAGAATTCCTTTTTAATTGTTTTCAAATACATTTTCAACACAAGGCATTACACCTGGGAGAACACTATAGCCTTGTACATTTAAGAGAAAGTAACCATGTGTTTGCAGTGAAGCTGTTAAACTGATTGACTAATCTTGACCAATAAGCCACTAACCTCTACTGACAATCCACATGGTCAGCTCAAACTTGGCTTCTGCTATTAAGCACTTTTTCTCTCTTTGCTATTAACACTTTTCTATTTTCACTTTCCTTTCTTTTTCTGTTACTTCTTCACTCTTTAGTTTATTTGCATTATATGAATGTTATATTTTTGTTTTTATTTTATTGCATTAAAAATAAGAATTATTGAACGATTGCTGTTTTATTATAAAAATTCAGGCCTGATATGAAAATCCCATTGAAATACAGAATTTAATTTTACTGCATTTTCTGATTTTAAATATTTAAATTTCTCCGCTCACTAATAAAAAAAAATTTAGAAATAGTTTTATGAATGATAATTTATAAGATTTATCCCAAATTGTTTTTGTCATATTATTTCCAATTTTATGTTATTTTAATTTCGAAAGTGATTATTTTTCTTACTGAATCAAATCTTTAACAACCTTATTTAATGGTATGTAACCTCCCCCACATGTACAGTTAATATTATAATATTATGCAGTACTGGTAGTTTACAGTCTAAGTGAACAACTTCATATATAAGACCCAGGAAATATTTTTTAACCCTTTTATGTGATGAAAAGTAGTTTTATATACCATCAAATATGGTAATTTAAAAAAATTGGTAAAGTTAAATTTATTTCCTACTGATCTTAAGTGCTCTTATCAGGAAATAGGATCCCTAAAATGCACAACTCCATAATTCTAAAATCACATGTTTAAAACAAAAAATGGATTTTACTAATTAGTGATTCTTCTCAGATCAGTGTACACTCAAGAAGAATAGAGAAATCTGAACTGTTGTAATTCAGGATCCAGCTGTTTTGTAAGCAGATAACAAATGTTTATTGTGAAGCAACAGACAATGCAATTTGTTGTTAAATTGTGGACTACTTTGCATAATGCTTTTAAAAAAATATTTGTCAGTGTCATGATCACATTAAGCCAAATATTCTTGTGAGTCAGTAGATTGCTTTAAAATTCTTGCTAAAGTTGAATGGATCATTCATTTCTTGTTAGAGATTTTTCTTTCTGCTTCATTGTCTCATTTTCTCTCTTTCTCCTTGAGATTTTTTAATTTCATGTACCACTTGTCATAGTTTCTGCCTCACCTTGCTGTGCTTGAATTCCTCATTAGAATTGTGCGCTTGACAGCCCCATAAAGAGCGAAATTGTAATCTGATTTTCATTTTTCACTGACTGAACTTTGGGTGTCCTTTTGTTGAAATTCAGTCTTCTCTTTCAGCATAATTAAATTTTAGGAATTCTAAAGAATCTCTAAAGCTGGATTCTATGAATTTGTCTTTTGTGTTCAAATAATAATACAATATTGCATTTAATATATAATTTACTTTTGAAAGAAAACCTTTTTAATAATTAAATTACTGTCTTAATTTTAATTAAACTTAGTAAATTTATCATTAAGTTTAATGCATACTATTATAATTTTTTTGAATATGTTTAACACTTCTATTGCTGTGGAGAAAACTTTACAAAAGCTACATTGCCAGCTATCAACACATACACACACGCACACACTTTTATGACATCATGAAATATCAGTCACTAGTGTTTATCTTACAAACTAGTGCTTATTGATATTTTCAAACCAGTGTAAGCACATAGTAGCATACAAAACAAATTGTTTTGTGATGTATTTTTATTTTTTTGTGTGTTGGTCTTTTTCTTTAACTTAATCTGTATTGAAGAGAATCCTTTCAAAATCAAAATGGTGGCACTCATGAGAAATTTGTCAACATCTTTATAGTCATTTATTTCTCGTAAATAGCAATTTTCTATTTTTCCCTAAATGGACAAACACAGCTAGGCAACAATTATATAACAATACTGTAGTGAGTTTAAATTTTAGGGACACAAGTATATATTATTATTTATACTTGGTTCATTTAGACTACAGTCCACATCTTTGATACTTTTGTCACAGTATTTTAGTTGTTGTACCATTTAGCTTTCCTCAAGAGCCAGTCATTCAGTAACTTTACAAAAATGTCAAAATCTTTTATTTGATCAAATCAATGAGATTGTTATTCTCATTTCAAAACCTATCATAGGTTGTAGCCTTCTTTATGAATTTTATAATTTTTTTTTCTGATGCCAACCTACTTCTCCACTGAGTCGGGGCCAGTATATATTTCTGCATTATCTGACCCAGGGATTGAATTCATGACTTCTAGAGAACTAGATAAGCTTTACTTTTATTTATATGGCCATGTCTTATAGGATGCTCAGTTTTATCTCACCATGTCTATACTTACCCTATTGATGGGATGATTTGAAGACAGCATGTCTTGTTGCTTCTTTCAGTCATCTCATTCTCTAATGTTATTCAGTGTTTATATTCTATTGTTTTAAATTTGTTTTATGCAAGCTGGGTGTTCCTCTTTTCTTTCCAGTCTTGCTATTGCTTTCTGATGTTCTTGAAGTCCTTTTTTTCTCCCTCCCCAAAGATTTCTTTTATATTCATTACTCCAACTGGATAGAATATTATGTACACAGATTTTGTCATTTCTTTTTCAGTGGAGATTTAACTGATGATAAATATGCTTTTGAATACTATCCTGATATTGTACAGACTGTATAACCTTTGCATCTTCTCTGACATGCCTTTGAACTTTGGGTAACTAATTTTGTCTTCCAAACACATGTCTGCTGATAATTGCTCTGGAGAATTTCCTTGAATGCAAATCTCTTGTTACATATCAATGTTGCTATTTAGAGGTTTTTAATATTAGAGGTAAAAGTGTATGGATGGTTGAAATTGAAGTTCAGATTAAGCCTGGTAAATATCAACTTAGAAATACAGGTATCTTCAACCATTGACCTATATGAGTTATTTGTGGATTCAATAAAGCCAATTTATTTGTTTCTTCATAACAAATTGGACTTTTGTAAAGTCCATATAGTCTAACAGTACTTATTCCATTTCCTATTGTGATCTAAGTATGAACATGTCATCTATCCCAGTCAAATGATTGCCTTGATGACATCATTCTTAAGGCCATTTCCTGAAAGTACTCCATATATAGGTTTACCATAACTAGAGACAATGGAGATCCTATAAGCATGTAATCTTTTTGTTCAAACATATCGAATCCTAAATGGAAGTATGTCATTTGAACACAGAAGGTTAACATTTCCATAAAGTTGTTTATTTGGATGCTGATACATTTGCAAAGTGTTGGATTGGATTCAAGTTAATCTCAAACCACTGATTAAGACTTCATTTGTTGAAGCCTTGACAAAGAGGCATATGATATGATACATGAGACATATATGCTGAGAGTAGACTAAATAAGAACATCTTTATTTCTACAAAATGGGCTGAACACTTTTAGTCGACTGACTATACCAGGAAGCTACACAATGATTGACATGCTGAATCCTGGCAACTTACAATGGGATTTACTGGAATTTGGTATAATAGTAACAATACATACTCATAATTTGGACAAAAATAAGCTTATTTTAATATTTCAGTGTTACAATAGTGATAATCATGTTTTTGTTTGCTTCTTTTTTTTTTAATTTCTGATTAGTATATTATTTTTATTTTTTTAATATATACTAATTGCATCAAAAATATACAAATTTAAATTCAAATCTGTTCATGTACAGATAGATGAAAACAAAAAAGTAAACAAGAGGCCTGTATTTTTATTTTTACTTTTTTTTTACAATATTAACAATTACTTTTTTTTTTTTTTTTTTAATGTTTAAATTTAATAATTGTAATTTTTAATGCCTTTAACTGAGTATTTCATTTGTTTTATCTCGATCATTTTAGACAAAACATTTCTGTTGAACAAAACTTATATAAGCTTCAATCCTTAATTTGTTTATATTGTTTTAATTTATGTATTATTTTATAAAATAAGCTTCTGTCTTTTTATTTTTTATTTTATTTTTAATACATATATCACTTAAAATTTTAAAACCAGTATTCATTGAGCTATTTTTACTTGCTTTTTCTTAGAATATTTGTGAAAGATTTAGATTGTGTGAAGAATTTAATCTCATGATTTTGTAATAATTGCACAAAAAAATTCTCAGATTTACTACTTAAGATACTGTTGCTGTTATTGTTCCCTGCATGCTATTTCCTAAACACATTTTCCCTCTGCCTGTAACATGTTTGCATGTAACATATCACATTTACCTTTACTACATAGTTAATCGCATTTGACTATGATTTTTTTATCCTTCAACATCATCCATTATTTGTATTAAACCTTTTGATTTATCCTATTTTTCATTTTTACTATTTTTGCTTTCCTTTTTGACTTCCAACATTTCAGATGGTATTGCATAATGGTGTAAGTATATAAGTTAGGTTATCTTTAAAAGAAACTCATAAATGATTACAGGCTGCTGTGCAGATGACATCATGATCAGTAGTTAAATGTTAAGCATTTTTGAAAAAAGTAAATATTCTTTATGCTTCTTCATATAAAATCTCTATTATGACAGTTCAATGTGAGCTGGTGATAGCTGAAGATAATATTATCTAAAGCTAAACATTCACTTGTATATCAAGAAAGTGCCTGGGCTATGTTTTTTTATGAAATTATCATTCTTTTCTAGTGCAATGCTGTATAAAATCTGAAAGGATGAAAGATTTGAAGTGCTTAACAATACTTTTCACTAACTTGTCATCATATTGATTGGTTAAAAGTTTGCAACCATTACCAATTTGTATATCTTCCATAAGTATCTACTAGTAGTAGTAAGATTAATTCTCACTCCTTTCAGAATATAAGTGGTTAAATTGTTTTTTTTGTTTTTTTTTTTAATTCAGTTTTATATATAAATGTTGTAGCTTACCTGTTGATGCAGTTGATCATGTATCAAGTATTAACTCAATTAATGTCAAATACTGTATTTTGCCATTTTAATAACAGATACAATATTGGAAAATAAATTGACTGTAGCTGCTTTAATAAATATCCAATGTATAAAAAAAATGTAGAAAGATTTTTGCGAAGCTGTTTTTTGGTTTAAAGAATTTTTCTTTCATGAAAATAATTTTTTTTTATAAAAGAAATCTATCAAATATAGATAAAAACACTTAGATTTTACAAATATATTTTTATCATTTTCTTTTCAAAGGTTAATTTTTAGTATTTTACATATTTAAGTTATATTTTTTTTTTATATAGGTCAAAGAATTTTCTCTTACTTGTATGGATAATGTACTTCATTATTAGATTTGCTTTTACTTGTTCTATACAATAATTAAGCTAGTTGTTGCATAATTTATATTCGTATGAACATTCCAACAGAGCATTTTTACTATAATTAAACTGACAAAAACTTACTTGGTCAGTATTTTATTCACAATGTTCAGTATATACAAAGGTTTCTCTAAAAGTAATGCCTCCTATTTTATTATGTTGGCCTGTGATATCAGAGGCAAATGTTGGTTGTGTGGCAGTAGAGGTTGAGCCGCCTTGTTAATAATCTATCTTTTTTTTTTTTGTTTGTCACAAACAGCAGCTGATCATCGAAATGGTATCTGACATGAAAGTGTGTATTAAGCAGAAGTATCATTCAATTTTTTCATGCAGATAAAACTGATACTTGCTGAATCTTTAGAAACCAGACAGTGGATCTGAAAACGATTAGGCTGTGGCTAATGTGTTTCAGCAGTGGCAGCAGCAATGTGGTGTGACAAGCTACATTCCAAGTGGTTTTGCACTGCTGTTAACTTTTGAAATGAAGATTGTTTCAATCAGTTTATGTGTGAATTGGCTGATTATGACCAAGGAATTGTGTACATAACTGAATATCAACTTCACTGCACTGAAAATACTGTTGACAGCATTGGAATAATGCAAAGTTTGTACCAGGTGTATCATACATATGCTCACACAAGAATGGAACCACAAGGAGGCTAAAAATGACAGTTTCTTTTGAGTACATCATTACTGATTATGAAATATGGTATCACTGCAAAGCCAGAATAAAAATGAATCCATGGAATGGATAGAGGTGAATTCTCTATCAAGTAAAAAGCTAAAATCTCAGGTATTAGCAGGCAAAGTGATGTGCAGTTTTTGGGATAGGAGTAGTGTGAATCCCCTGCACTTTTTTGCAACCCAGACAAACCAATTTTCACCATTACCTTGTAACACTGGTTAAGCCGAAGGCACAAATTTTCAGATTCAGGACAGAAGAAAATTTTTCATTAGCAATATAATAATGCAATGTCATACACTAGTTGTATTTTTTGTTTAAACTGTCCTAATAAACCCACTATATAATCTGTATTTGGTACTTTCTAACTTTAACCTGTTCAGTCTAATGAAAAATAGACTACATGAACAACACTGTGAAAAAGTGGGTTATTTCTACTGATGCAGATTTTTTTATAAGTGCAGCATGCAGCCTCTTGTTCATCACTGGCAAAAATCCATAGTCAATGGTGGTGACTATGGAAAAACGATTTTGTAACTAAAAACTTGCCCTATATAACAGTGTTGTTATGCTTTCTGTATCTGTTGTAGCTGCCATGGAAATAAATCGGAGGCATTACTCTCAGAGTCTCCTTCATATATATTATGTAGTTATTTGGAAGATGAAATTTAAACATTCTGTAAATAATTTGAAATTTATTCATTTCAACACTTAGGCATTTTTGTTCCCTATTGAAACAAACTTCAATTTACTCTATCAAATAGACAAAGTATTGGCAGACATGAAATTAATATCTATAAAAACTGAAATCAGTTCTGTTTCATGGCTGAAATATATATTTTTCCTTTTTACACTTTGTTATTGATATTTTTTAAAATATGCATGTTTGTAAGAACAAAAGATGTGCAATTTGAATTTAATAGCTGGAAAAAAAAGTTTGTTTGTGCCATTTCATTTTTTATTTTTTTCTTAACAGCGTTCATCTTTACCTATTAGTTCATCAGACATAAGTAGCTCATGTGATTCTCCTCAGGCAAGTCCAAGCAATTCACCCACTCCAATACATCCAACAAATATGAACTGGTCAAATGTAGATGCTGAGGTATTGTGGCTTTTTCACTCATTCCATTTCTCTGAAAGAAACTTTCTATTTCCAGTACACTTTTAACAGGAAAATCAACATTTTATTAGAAATACTTAAGTTTTAATCAGTTTAAAGAAATACTTAAAATGATTAAATATTGTGATTAAGGTCTGTTAGTTTTAGCTACTTACACACACTCATATTTCAAATGGTGAATGTGCACACTTCTTCATTGATTTGTTTATAAATAATGCTTGTTATTCATTCCTTACGCTTAACAATAATTTAAAAGTTATTTGATAAATTTTAAAGATTTACAAACAAGATAAAATGTTCATCTACAATACCAGAGTTTACACTGTAATTTTGATCTTTCGGTCAATATTACAATAAGTTTCAGATCTAGAGTTTTTTTTTTAAAGATTAGTATATATTGTTGAAGCACGGTATTAATACTTTCAAATTTTGCTGATGATAGAGGATTGTGGTTATGAAGGTTCCATTTACGTTGTTGGCAAAATGTGTATTACTTGCTCTTCATTTTTCTCTTTATGAAAAAAAGCAAATGTGACAGCACTTAAACTATGCAATTATTTTAATATAATGAAGTTTAGATCTATGCAAGTTAAGAATCCTCTGTAAATGATATATATATTGAATTTATATAAGTACATCAATAAGTCTATAGCACAATGAGGAAAATAAAGTTAATTTATACAAATATTTATTCTTCAACAATTTTCTTTGGCAATAATATCACCAATATTAATCACAGATCAAATATTATACAGTGAAAATTTTAGATCAAAATTCAACTAATAAATATGTTAAATGATGGACTTATTGATCCATTCTTGTGTATATTTTGTTATAAACATCTACTTTAACTGTTATAATCCTCTTTCCAAGGACTTTGCTTCCAGTTGTCACATCATGTGCTTTGAGGATGATGACCAGGATGAAGAATCACAAGAAGAAGTAAGTTATAGATCTGAATGATGTCAGTTGATGGTGCTGTTAGGCTATCATCTTTTAGCTTATAAATTAACTATTTTATTTTTTCTATCCTATTGAATGAAACTAAAAAAACAAACATTATTGGATTTATTTTTAATTTTTTTAATTGTGTGACATTAGTAAATATGCAAAATAATAGGTTGAATTGTTGCAGCTGAGATATTTTGGTGATTGATGAAAATAATTTGTATGCATAGATGAGTTTTGTGAACATAAAATATGTTCAGATCACACCAGTTGCCAATTTAATGTAGATTTTTACAAAAAGGATAATCAGAATTTAACTTTAGCTCAATGTTTTTAGCATTAAATTTTTTTTTTTTTAAGCATTTCACTGCAAGCAAGGTAGGAGGCCACGAGCATGCAAGGGATTACAGAGAGTTGGAGCAAGAGCAAAGAGGAGTAATAGAGGAAAGGATGAAGAGAAGGATAGGGGATACATCAAGGCATCTGTAGACATCGATTGACATTACATTTGAATAGTTGGAGATTATAGCTATCAGGGAAACAAGAAATGGGGAGGGAGTTTCACAGGCGAGATGTGCAAGACATGAAGCTATTGGAGTAGAAGAGACAGCTACATTTAACAGTTTCAACAGTGAAAGGGTGAGAGTGAGATGCCAGCCTGGTTGAATGCTTAAATTCATGGAGTCCTAAGAACCAGCGAAAGCAGCTCATTGGAGCAGTTAACCTGAAAGTATTTGTAAAAAAGACAGAGGGAGGCGATGGCACATCTGTGAGAGAGCGACTGCAGACGAGATGCCAGATCAGGGCCAATTACATTGCATATCCGTCTCTGGATTTTATCAAGGACCTTGACAGACAGAAGGGGCTCCAGACCATATATGGCAGCAATACTCCATGCAAGGACGAATGGTTGATTTGTAGATTTGAAGGATTGACTCTGGTGAGAAAAATTTCCTGGCGTGGCACAGGGAGCCAACTTTCCTTGTGGTGGACAATGCTGTTGACTCAATGTATTTGTTCCATCTTGGGTCAGCAGACAATGTGAGACCGAGCAGTTGCAAAGAGGTTCTCTCGTGGAGTTGAGCGTCAGACATTCTAATGGGAGGCAGGGATGGTTCTCTGTAGTGAGTAATAGAGAGCAGTTTTGTTTTTGAGGCATTAAAGTTAGCCAGCCAATTCCCTGCTCCAGTCCACAACCGATTGGAGGTCCTTTTCAAGACAAACGGTCAGGTTAGTTTTTTTGTCAGCGACACTATATTTGTTTTTGAGGCACGAGTAAATAGTAGTGTCATCCGCATAGATACCTATTTGGGAACCTATGACATCAGGAAGATCGTTAATGAAGATGAGGAACGGAGTAGAGCCTAGGATAGATCCTTGGGGAACACCTGTGTTTGTGGGATAGGAGCTAGAGGATATTCCAATTAGAGAACGACCTTCAATACACAGTTTAACAGGAATGATTATATTAAGTCAAACAATCGACCTGAAGAGGAGGGGATAGACGAATCAAGGTTGGTCTCAGAGAGAGCCAATATATCCGAGCAGTTCACAATGAGGAAAGATTTCACACTGAGGAAAGATTTCAAACTGCAGAAATTGGTTCTAATGCCACGGATGTTAGAAAAGGAAATGTTGAAGGGTTTAGGTGATTTTTTTTTAAGAGCTGGTTTAGGTTTTCTTTTTTGATCGTTAGTTATCATGATGTGTAATTACAGTAGTAAAAATGAGAAGGTCTGATGGAGAAGAAGCAGATGGTTATTGACTGTGAAGTTGGCACAGCCTGCAACATAATGTGGCCTTAGGGTTGTCCACTGGAGGTGAATGCAGGGACACCTTTCCATGCGCGACATGGCACCACAGACATCCTGGTATTATACAACTGTTGATCAGAGCAGCCACTCAAAACACTATGCAAGAGTTAGGGCTCCTAACTATCGGTCAGAAACAGCAACCAGAAAACTGTCAACTGTGTACCCTCAGAATGAAGAGGCATTGCCACAGACTGCACACATCACAAGAGAAACATGGCAGCACTAGTACAGAGGCCAGAGAGGGAGAGTTCTGGAAATCCCTTCCTGAACAAGAAACAAGGTGTGAGCCTCTACTCTTGTCTAAGAGAAGGCGAGAAATATGTAATTGTATTCATATAAAATGGATATGTATGCTCTAAAAAGGTGGAAATATTTTTTCTTTCATCTAATAGTAATCATTATTGTAAAGATGTAGTAACTTGAATTATCATTTTATATAATTATTTTGTAACATCTAAAGGGAAGTTGTTACTCTGAGCTGATTCAAATGAAAATATAAAAACATTTTATTTTTATTTTCATTTTCTTCAGTTTTTAATTATAATGTAGATTTTATTTTTCCCATACATGTTGGCCACACTGAACATTTGAGCTGATAAATGTGAAAAATATTACTTTGGAATTTTTTTTTTAATGTATCTTTTAATATTGGTTTATAAATATATTTTAACATTTTTTGCAGAATGAAGACTATAAACCGTTCCAGAATTTACAAGAAGTTGAAAAAAGAAAAGCATATCTTTCTATTCTATTACATTACCTCATTTCTAATGATGATCCTTCAGCTTTGGTAAGCAACATTTTTTTTAAATGTCCATTTAGCTATCAATACTGAATATAGTGACTTGTTGAAAAGGAAACCAGTTATGTTGAAAATGCACAAATTGATATAACTTTTCATTTTTGAGTCTATGATGATATTTATGGTTAGTGTGAAATTTTGAAGGATTGGAATGTTGTCTGTGAGTACTTAAAGCATTGACTTGAGGGTTGCAATCATCAATTCTGAATTTTCCAGAAGAAAATCTACTTTAAAATCTGAATCTGTAGTATTTTGCTGAAGAAATCATGTTTGTTGTTTAGGTTGCAATGTTGTATAACCCCCTCATGCTGGGGTCTTCACAAATTTACCGCCATTATTTTTCAATAATCACTATTATTGACCATCTGCATCTGTGTGCCAAAACTCAACTCACTCCCTCTCCAATTCCTTCTGCCCTTGGCTGCTCTAACAAGGAAAAGAACCACACCCACTCAGCATCTCCCAAATAATCCATTACTGGCTCCATCATAGTTACAAGGGTTTTCTTCCCTTAGTTGTCTACTGCAACCTGGCATCCCACAAGGGTCGTCAGGGCCCTTACTTGACATTGGGGTTATCTTAGGGATATATTCACTCGATACTGAATATTTCATAACATAAAGCTCCCACTTTAACCACCACTGTGTGGTTTCTATCTACATAACCAGGTGTGACAAACCTTCCCCCCCCCAGGACACAGACCCAAACACATTTGGAAATCCGAAACTATGCAAGCCAAATCTACTTATTCCCACAACAATTAACTTAATTTTTCTGCAAAAAATTAACTTCCAAAATTTACCAATTAACAATTTAATTCTTCAACCAATGAAGACAAAAGGACACACATACAGCTCTTAAATTTAAAACAAAAAAGAATTTCACACTCTTTTACAAAAATGAACAATTTCTCAGTTAATTACGATTAACAAAATAATTCTAAACTTAAAACATTTGAATGCATGCAAAACCATAGTCATAAAAATTTTCAACTTATTAACAGTACACAGAAATCAAAGTGGGAATGCCCCATGACAAAATTCAGTCAGTCTTTCTTTTTAAAAACCACTCTTCATTGTGATACATATACAAATTCAGGCCTCCATGTGGTCAACAGGCTGCCAGATATACAACATTACAGTGTGCCAATGAAAATCAACAATAGATTTTTGCATGTGGTTTACCGTCCAGTTTATCCTTTGTAAAAAGACAAAATAACAAAACAGTCTCTCACAGAAATGTTTTATCAAAATTGACATTGTTGGACCAGTGTTTTGCACGAGTGTGGATGTTCACTGTTTCCCCTCTTTCTTTCTTTCTTTTCCTGATTACTCTTTTTTTCATTGTCTGTCCATCAAACCCTTTTCATTTACTGTTTTTTTTCCTCATTACTTCCTATGTTGGTTTGTTGCTTAGATGTGTGTGAGTTGTAGAACATGGTAATTTCATCATACTTACAATTAAATTTTTTTTTCTGTCATTATGTCTAGATTACTTTTTTCTTTTTACATATTCCCCTTTTTGAGTCCTCAGTCTGAAAAGCTTCTTCAAACTTTTCCACATTGTGTTATAACCCTCATTCTGCACCCCACCATGCTGGGAGGTCCCTGGTCAACCCTGTCAAATAATGCAGTGTTGTATATCTTCTCTTTCTCGTGCTAGGGGTCTTGGTCACTGTGCCAAATTTAGTATATGTTGTATTCTCCCTGGTGGGGGGTGAACAGCGCCAATTCACTGGGTTTTCTCTCTCTTCTTTTAGCCGGTTAGCAAAATGATTTTGCGGTCCAGAGATGAAAGACATCAACAAAGGAAATTTGAACATAATTATTTTATTTAACGCATTGACATATACATTCTAAATATTTAATGGGGTTGCTCTCTTACCCCACTTGGGATCAGATCCAGACATGATAGAACACGTCTACATTGTATGACAGTTTAATCTTGACTCCCCGAAAAACCTCTATCATTCCCACGCTAATTCAACCAGTCAAAATCAACTTCCTTTATTTTGTCATGTATCTGACCTCTAAGATCAAACTGAGAAAGTCAGAACAGAAATACACTTCTCTAAAAATAATAGTCTGCTAAACTATTATTTAACAGCAATAGAATACAACACTTGAAGCTTTCAAGAGAGTAGCATACTGTCACTGTAAATATAGATGAATATTGCTCATAATTTTATATAATAATAATAGCAACCAACACTGCTGGTCACCTAAAGAATTATGAGACATTAGCTGTAATATGATAATAATAGTCTTTGAATTGTCCTGTTGGATAACTTTCATTGTTGAATTAATATGTTGCTGTCATGAAATATTCTCAAGGATAAGGTAGGTGAGATTTCGTTTCTGATCCATGTTGCTTGTTTAACAAGTCATTACATAAAAATGTGAATTGCAATAAAAAAAAATCAGAAATCATAATGAAAGACAAGTCAAAAGGTGTTTTAGCTGCTACAAAAAAATTGTGTAAATTAAAAAGTATATCTCTTTTGTTAGTATATTTATTGCCTGAGAGAAAAAATGTCGTGAAATATTTTAAAATGCTAATTTAGAAATTAGTAATATTTAGTAATAACCTTTGAAACTTAACCCCCTGTATTCTTAAACTAATAATTTTTAAAAAAATGTGAAATCGGTTTTTCCATTATAATGTTCTCATTTTATTTAATTACTCATTTTTCAGTTTTTTTATGTAATAACTGAAATATATGCCTCAGCTCCTGGCAATGCCAAAGAATTACGAAAATGGGCCTATGAAATATATTCCACATTTTTGATCCCTGAAGCTGTGAGTACAAACTGAACATTATAATGAAATAATTTATTGTAATAATTGTTTATTCAGTTTTGTGACTTCATAATTTTCTTTGTACTTCAAGTACTTATGTGCGAGAAAATATGGGGGGGGACAAACGCCTTCTTGCGAACCAGAAACGAATGTGACACAACAATGAACACCTTCTCTTCCGAACGAACACTTTATGACAGCAAACAAGCAAAACGGCACCCAACACTGCAGCGCTTTTGTCACCCAAGAAAAGACGCCAAACGACTCGCGCGTCTTCTTCTTGTAGTCCTCGGTCGAGTCCATTATGGCGACAACACACACACACACACAGTTTGAGGACGTTTCTGCGCATGCTCGTTACACTCCTCCCCAATCTCTAGATCACACAAATGGCAATGTGGGGCAGGCCTTTTTCTGCTGGTGCTCCGTCTCAGTGGTATCGTCTCGAGCGCTTCCTCAGTGGTGCTCTCTTCAGACATCTCGCTGAGCTCATCCCGCATAGGTTCATCAGGCGCGCTACTCTCTGAGGTGTGCTCTTCCTGTGATTTTATATAAACCATCGGGGCTTCATCATCATCATCATCAGAACTAACGTGGTTGCTGACAGAATAATCCTTCCTGCACGCTGGATGCACATCTTTTATGTGGCATGGTATTCCATCAACAGAGACGGAGTGTGGGCTATTAATTTGTGTCACCGTACCCTTGTTGAACTGTGTCGTACACCTTCTGTGCAGATTTTTCCCCCAGACAGTCTCTCCTACCATATAAGGATTGGCAACTGTGTCTTCACGCACCGAAGCTGCCTCGATACCCTTAATGCAGACCCTGTAAGTGTAGGTTGCATTCGCCGGTGCAGTTAGGGCTGTTTTATTGTCCTTTAGGGTAACATTGTGCCAATATACAGCTTCCAAAACTGAACACCGTGTTCTCATCGCGATGCGCTTTATTGTACGATGGGATCTCTCAACTATCCCATTCCCCAATGGTACGTGGGTGCAGCAAAATAGTATTTGTACATTCCACATCTTTGCAAATGCGGCAAACCTCTCTCCACACAATGCTGCACCATTATCCGTAAGCAGCTCAACTGGCGGCCCTCTTTCACAAAACACTACTTCCAGCTCCTTGATGATGCTGGCAGAGTCTTGGTGGTGCAAGGACTTCCAAATGGCAAAACGACTGGGGCCACAGTCTATCAGCATCAGGTATAGTTGATGTCCGAAATGGGTTACATCCATCGCAACACTGTGCCAATTTTCCACAACATCAAGCCTGCCCGGTTTCCAACGCACAGGGGCCAGGTCGATTGACTGGCATTTCTTGCATCCCCTAACCACCGCTCACACCTCAGCTTTTGTTATTCTTGGGTCGATCAACTTCACAAAATAGTGTTCTCTTCACACCAGGATGTCCGCTGGATTGATGAATGGCTCGTACTTGAGCAACATCTCACTCTTCAGCCACAGCACACATAGGTTCTCTGGGTTCCGTTATTTTGCGCATTTCATTTAACCATCGCTGCGGTACTCTAGTAAGTTGGTTGATTCGATTGTTGCACGACTTGGCAAGCTTTACATCAATGTCCAGCTTGTATTCTAAGGCCAACTCTTGGAGTGTGGCTAGCCGACATCTGATTAGCATCTCGAAGGCTGCCTTGGTGCGCACTCTCGTCCGTCCGGACAGTGTCAGCTACCCAGCGATGCACACATGCTGAGTCTGTCTGTAAATGAATGGTTTTGGCCTTCCATTGTAATGCAAGGTTGACACCTCGCAACATAGCATCGAGCTCAGCCAAGTTGATGTGCTTGTCTCCGTGCACCGGTTGGAGCCAGCTTGCGTCTTCTGCCACAGCACCATTGCTCTCCACAACCACACCGGTGGTTAAGGAGCTTGCATCTACCCACACGGTTACATTTTGCTCACTGATGCACCATTCACCTTTCACTGGATCGTCCTGGGATAGTCTCTTAAAAATGTCGTCGATCATCTGGGCTAGAAAAGGGTCCTACATTTCATCGTCCCATCCAGTGGTAACAGTGTTTGCCCTTCGATTCACAAATGCTGTGGCGACACACGTAACCAACCGCATACAGGAAAATGACCAGTCAACTTCCCGCACAGTGAGAAGACAATTCGGCAGGTAAGTTTATTGGGGACTACCAGAAGATCACATCCACGATGCCATCGCAGTTTTCCTTGCTCCTCCCAGACATGCAATCCCAGTACGCGTGTGCCAATTCTTAGCCGCTCCGGGGTCTTACTTGACAGACCAAACTGCTCCAAATGTTCCTTGATCCGAACCACAGAACACACACTCTCATTAACAAAAACGTCGTCAATATAAGAGGAGGAGGCTGCGTTGATGATCTCGTCCTGGCTCAAGACAGTATTAACAATGGCCCGCATGATTAAAGGGGCAACATTGAGCCCAAATCCTAAGCGGGTTAGACAATACCTTTGTCCCTTAATCTCCACTGTTTGGAATGGCCAAAGGGACTTATCAATGTGTACCTGCAGATAGGCCCGGCGTAGGTCCAGCACTGCAGCATTTGGCCCTTGCTGACGCCATTCCCGTAATTTTTGCAAACAAACATCTGCGTTGGCTGTGTACGCATCAATGTACTCATTGAGTTCCTGATAGTCCATAATGGGCTGAACCTTCTGTTTGTTTTCCTGCAGAATGGCCATGAGGAGGAGTAAACCCTTTTGGGGTTCGAGTTCCTCCTCTGGGTAAGGAAGCAGCCAGCCGTTATCTATCCAAATCTGGATTTCCCAATCATACTCCTCCCGAATTTGTGCGGGAGCTGGATATTCTGCCAGTCTATTTCTTGACATATCTGGAGGTTGGTTGCCAGCCCATTTCCAAGATGTGGTCCACCTCCGAGTGGTCTCATCGAATTCTACTTTAAAGTCGGGCTCGGTAATGGTGATAGAAGCAACGACTGGTTTAACACACTGCAGAAACTTCACCTCACCGGTGCCAGTTACAGATATTCCTCCCAACTGTTTGATGGCGTCTAGTCCGAGCAGGAAGTCAAATCCAAGCAGGTCTCCGTCCATGACTAGGGCTTCCATAGCGATGGACGGCTTTGCACCAACGCTAACTTGTACCATTTCGATTCCACAGCAGTCAAGTGCGTCTCTGTCTACTGTAAGCACGCGTGCTGATTTTCTTGTCTATGCATGACTTGCGGACTAGTGACTGCGTGCATCCTGTATCCACCAGAGCTATACGTGGTATTCCATTGATACGAACTGTCACTTCAGGCAATGCACCATTTACAAGGGTTTTGGGGAGGAGATTGGCGCTGAATTCTTGCCCCCTTTCCCATTTCCCAGACAACACCGAGCAATGTGCCCTTGCTGATGACATCGATAGCAAATGATGGTCCGTCGATGCTTGGTACCAGCACCTTTGGATGGTTCACGACCCAGGAGACAATCGCTCGCCCTATGATTGGGTCCATCACATTTATAGCACCTCATGTGCACATCTGTTTCCTTCAACTGTGCAACCACTGCGGCCTGCTCCGTTGGATCAGTGCACTTCTTCAAAATAGCGCGAGCTCGTGCCAACACATGTGACAAATCCAGGTCTTCCATCTGGGATGACGCTCTTAAAAGCTCCTCTGCATGCTCAGGCAATCCAGCAACGAATGTACACTGCAAACACTTTTCTGATACGCCACCAAACAGAACCGCGAGTCTGCGCAGTTCTGCCAAAAAGACGTCGACTGTGTCCCCTGGCTGAAGGCGACATGCTGCAAACTGCTTCCACGCGGAGAAGGGAATTAAGGCAAAAGCTGTGTATAACGCTTTCTTAACGCAATTGAAGTCTGCGCGCTTCTCCTCACTCAATTGCTGGTACACATCATATGCGCCACCTGCCAAACGCATCGGGATAATACACTCAATTTGCTTCACACCGGTCAACTGACATATTAGTTCCACCTTCTCCAACCATTCCACTACCGACTGTCCAAAATCGCTTCCGTCGAACAGTGGTATCATCTTCGGGTCGAAGGCCATAATGCCGAAATAGCTTGTGCGAGAAAACGGTGGTGGGGAAAAAAAACAAGCGCCTTCTTGCGACACAAAAAACGAATGCCTTCTTGCAACACAAAAAACGAACGCCTTCTTGTGAACCAGAAACGAATGTGACACAAAAACAAATGCCTACTTGCGACACAACAACGAATGCCTTCAGGCGAACCAGAAACGAATGCGACACAACAACAAACGCCTTCTCTTCCGAACGAACACTTTAGGACAGAAAACAAGCAAAATGGCACCCAAGACTGCTGCCGACGGACGACCGACCGCAATGGCTTTTGTCACCCAAGAAAAGACACCAAATGACTCGCGCGTCTTCTTGTAGTCCTCGGTAGAGTCCATTACGGTACTCCAAGGTGTGCCCGGTGACAACACACACACGCAGTTCGAGGACGTTTCCGTGCTTGCTCATTACAGCTTAGTATTTTATTTAAATTTTATACTCACAATTGATAGCTATTTTTGAAGAGCATTTTAAGCCTTAAATTGGATTTTACAATCTTGAAATTTTGAAACTAAACTTTTTTGTATAAAAAAGAAGACCAAAATACTTTATATGTTGTATATTACTTTCTATTTCAGTGATTGTATTTGTTTAAATATTTTCCTTGATTTGTTATTTATATTTTTCTCTATTTTTCAGCCCTTGAGAGTAACTGTTGATGAGAAATTTATAAAGACAATTGATGATGTTCTGAACACAAAAAGTGACAAAGAAGATTGTCTTCGATGTATATTCCAACAAAGTCGATATGATGCTCAATCTGCTGTCAAATGTATGCTGAAAGAGTTTTGGAACAAACAGAAATTGGGTGAGTTCATAAAAAAATCTTATAGGTTTAATTTTTTTCAATTAATAATTGAATAGTAGTTAACAGCTAAGTTTGCTGATCATAAAATTATCAATTGAATTCAAGTATTTAAATTTTTGAAGATTCCTGTAAAAAAAAACTCTTTTCACAAACATTTTCCCTTGACAGAATAACCAGTGTTTTAATAGCATTTTATAACTACTCTCAAAGTTGTAAACATATCGTAGGTTATCAGTTATAGTGAAATGTTTGAGTGTTGAAACAGATTAGTTTGATTTGACCTTGTTAGTTAGATAGCCCACCTTAAGAGGAGTATAAAACAAGAAAATCAAATTGTACAGTGAAACAACAAATTTATATATACATAAATCAATTAAGGTCTCTACAAATAAAATTAATGTATTTTAGTTGATACAAGGTCATCGAAATGTTCTTGGTAGTCCTTGCAGGAATGAGTTTATGTGTATATAGACAGGAACGTATATGTGGATGGATGGATGGATGTATGTATGCATGAATGAGCGTTATTGTAGGGTAGGAATGTCTTTGAAGTAATCGCTCAGTCTTAAAATGTTCTGTTCATTTATCAAGTATAAAAGAGGTGAGGGAGAAAGGTAGAGATAATAATAACAATTGCTTGACTTTGTCAAGGGACGTGTTAATACGCTCATCACCTTCTCTCACCAAACATGCTCGTCGTTTGTTTTGTTTGTGGGGCTTGAAAAGGTAATTTGGGAAGTCACTCCCAGATATGATTCGGGCCTTTCCATTGGACAACAAACAAACTTTGTGTTGGCTCGTGAAAAGGTCCATAAAAGAATTTGTTTCTAAGAATTGAAGATTTGAATTTTG
The DNA here is from genome assembly GCA_963932145.1 of Acanthosepion lycidas. Taxonomy (NCBI): domain Eukaryota; kingdom Metazoa; phylum Mollusca; class Cephalopoda; order Sepiida; family Sepiidae; genus Acanthosepion; species Acanthosepion lycidas. The sequence continues at coordinate 71,260,843 of OZ010595.1, forward strand.
TTTTTAAATGTTTTCTAGTTTTCTATCAAGGTGTGAAATTTCACGAGTTTTGTTTGGGATTTGCTTTTTCATGTGTGTTGAGCAAAGTTTGTAAATTCGAGTCTTTTTAATTTCTAACAAAATCAATGAGTCGGTGCTTAGCATTTGTTTTGTTCACTACAAACATAAAGTGCTTATGACAATACAAGATGATCTTGTTTTTGTGCTCACTGTCTCCAGGACTGTCTTAAAGATGTAAATTGAGTTGCTAATAAATCTTCATCATTCAGGAAAAATTGTTAATTTACTTTTTCAAATAATATTAAACACAGTAAGAATAAGGCCCACTAATTGCTTTGTATGAAGTGCTTACAAACTTCTTTCCAATTTTATTATGATCTTAGATCTACACTTTAAATGCACTCTTTCTTTGTTCTTTATTAAATACTAGCATGCTTCACCCATTCATTATCGCTTCACCAAGTAAGATATATTCACTACTTGAAATATTTGAAACAAAAATTTTAAATGAACATTTCCTTCATAAATTGGTTTGTTATAGTTAAAGAAAGTTTTACATATAAATGCCAACTTGTTGAAGGCCAAGTAAAATGCAAATTTCAAACACTTTTCTGCACTATATAAGACAATATTCCTAAACAGAACTATTTTTGATATCAAAATTAAAACAATCCTTGAATAAAAGAACAGTAATGAAAGACAGGTAATTAATGAAATAAACATTTTTAAAATCAATATGCAAATTAGTTAAACCTGAAAAGTGATATTGCCTAGAAGTAAATAATACAGATATTGAGCTTTTAGCATATAAATTGCTATAAAGTAGAGTTGGAGTTATTTAACCCCAGAATTCGTTGGTGTGCTCCAATTTTGCATTTATTCGTATAGATTCCATAATATAGGTTTTTACTTAATTAGCTATTATGTTTCTTTAACTCTTCAAATGTTGAATGTATAATTAATTCTATTTTCCCATCATTACACCATATTAATTTTATCTTATAAATTGTCCCCTGTTCTGTCACCCATGAAATAAAAATAATTGTTTGTATGGAAAATAAAGATCTGCTTACATCAATTCATCTTTAAATTAAGTGCAGCAGAAGAATTATCATTAAACTTTTAAAAGGTAAGCTTAAACATTAATGCAATACGTAAATGCAACAATCAATTTTGAGTTCTTCTGTTGTTTATTGATGCCTGTCACATCTACTCCTCCCTAGCTATTGTGATGATAGCTAAACCAAGAGTTTTCCACAGGAGCTAGCTTAAATGCTGCCAATAGGGCAGCTTTTAAGATAGGTTATAATAAAACATGCACTGCAATTTTGGATACAAAAGGAAAAATGAGTTACTCCCCTTGAACCATGAAAGCAACGATAATGGCTAGTATGATATATTAATATATATTTTTAATCTCACGTAACCTGACAACCCTGAATCTGAGCTCAACAAAATTCATTCCCTATGCCTAACTTTTCTAGGCTTTTTGAATGCACTATGAATCATTGAAATTGGACCAGTGTCAGCGGAGGAGTTGCTTGGACACACAAACGCACACACATACACCGTACTTTTTATATATATATATATATATATATATATATATATATATATATATATATATATAAGATGAGTAGATAATGATATAAGAGTTATGATTGTAAGCTAAGACGTATTTTTGCCAATATTCTTGACAAAGAACTTTATTTAACTGAGGAACCTGAAAATCTGAAAAGGTTTGTGCTTACCAATAAAATATAAAAAATATCATGAATACAAGAAAGTCGATATGATGAATTTTTCATCTATTATTTAGTAACATTTTGTTTACAATGTTTCTATCACTTATATTTCTCCTATTGCAATTAGACATTTCTCATAAATATTTCTATTTCATGTTTACTGAGCTTGTTTCTTTTAACAACAAATATTTTACATTTATTAGTAACAGTATAACTTATTTAAAGTAAATTTTTTTTCATTTGTATAAAAGGTCTTGGTAATATTTATGGGGTTGATGAACTTAAACTCAACCTGGATAAAAGTCAAGAAGCCAAAATTATTGAAAAACACCTCATGCCTCACATGGAGAATTTCATGTAAGTATTTATCATCGCTATTTTCATATTGTCTTTTTTACAAAAGCTTCAGAGATCTTTCTTTCTAAAGCTGAAAAATTTAAGTATCTTCATTTGGAGCTTCAACTCATTAATTTCTGTTATTATTAATAGGGAAGACAGAGCCAAATCTGCACGTGATCAGGCACAGGGTTGGGCTCTGGCCACTTTTCTTCGCCATGTTGGAGTTCCAAAGCCATCATCCCATAGTAATATCTTGGAGCGAGTACAAAGTTTTGTGATGAAAGAACGCAAAGAAAAGGGTATCAAGCTCCCTGGCAGCAGGTCTAAAACTAAAGTAGGTGCCAGGTTATTGAACAAGTAATATTTTTCTCTTCTCTGCCAACTGTTAATCATTCTTTTAAAGTATTTCTTTATTATTTTGTCAATGTATCAATTATGTAATTAAAAAAGTATTTCAGGAAGATGAAAATTCGGCCTTTCAGTCATACCAATAAAGTTTCTGTGTGTGTGTTCTACTAAGAATTGGCTGTAAATTATTTGCTTTTTTTTAATTAGCTTCCAGTAATCAATATATGCAATATCATCATTTTTGAAGATCAAAATAATTTGATAAAAATTTATTTTTTTACTAAACAAGTTCTCACTGATTTTTCAGACCCATCGCAACCATCAGTATGTACCCCAGCATTATTATGTGTTGACTGAATGTGTACACTGTCATAGTATTATATGGGGTGTTGGTTATCAAGGATACCAGTGTAGTAGTGAGTATTGCGTGGCTTTTTTTTTTTATTTAAAAAGAAAAAAAAATTGAGTGATTTATTTGTTATGAATTGTTTTGCTATACTTTAATGCAAACGTCATTTGCTTGAATATTATTAACAGAAGGAATTACTTGCACTAAATGTGCTGACTTAATTTTTTTTTTTTTATAGATTTAAGTAAATATAACAAATTTTAAGAAAATTCTTTATCAGTTAACAATGAATTTTTTTTACCAGATTGTGAGCAGAATGTTCATAAACAGTGTATTGAATTAGTTGATGTATCATGTGCCCCGGTGAAAAAGAAGAATACAAAACGGACTTCTGGCTTGATGGATAAATGGGGACGTAAACCTAGCAGCATAAGTGGTGAGTGATAACTTCATTGTACATCTCCATTATAAATACTCATCAACAACAAGGGAACCTCAACATTACATAAGTTTTGAATTAACATACTATGACTTCCCTCTTTGAAGGCTTTGCATCTGATCATTCAAGGTTGATAGGTTGCTCAGTACAGGTACATAAATATATCTAAGGAATTTGGTCTTTACTACAAAGAAATATATTGTCAGTTCGATGTTAGGACATGAATTCAAAATCGGTTTTGTCATCATTCAGAGAGTGCGCATATCTTCGTTAATGGTATCTGCAAATTGATGACTTGGTTATGATTTACGACTGTTTCATCTATAATTTATGACTTGTCAAGTTGAGAGTTCGACTATCCATATTTTTCTACACACATTCAGCACGGCTATGGTTGATACACACACTCTTGGTTTCTCCCTCTTTTTCATTTATTCAGTCGCTCATCTCTCTCCATCTCTCAAACACACAGTAATGTTCACTAATTATATCTTGTATTTTTATACTCTTACAATTTCAATTCTTCATTTTGTTGGGATTAGATCGACGAGAATCGTGCAGTCCAACCCAGGTGGGAGTTTCCGCATTTCAATCTAGTAACACAGATGAAGACTGTGATCCGGGTATGTGTACTTAATCCAAGTTATCCTACTTCTTTGTGTTGTCAGAATAACACTTTTACTGCTAAAACATTCCTCTAATGCTTAATTTGGGCTTTATTGATATTAAAACTCTAGAGAATATAAGGTCAGTGCTTCTCATAATGATATTAATGGGCTTGGCCACCATTTGGCTGATTGATGATAAAAATTAGTATAGATTATATGTCAGACAATTATACTGATATTTGTTAGTTTGCTTTTATTAGATTAGTATTAAGGAACTAAAGTAGTCATAGTCCTATATTAGAAAGATATGTTTTAGCAACCCCAAAAATGTCCTTGACAATATAGACCCATAAGCTTAACCTCCATGAACTAAGCTAGTCTTAGATCATTACTGTTGATTAGTAAATTCAATCATTACTAGTTACTGTATACTTATGGCCTTCTACTAAAATTAAGCTACATTTAGTAAATAGTGATGAGATAAGTCTAAACATTTCTGTTTGTATTGTTATTTGAGCATGCAAACATTTTCTCAGAATGCTACACTATATTGGCAGATTGTTGGTATACTTATTCAAATATTTTCTTTTTATACAGTTTGATTTCTATTTTTAAAGGTGTTTTTATCCCAAAGTGAAAAATGAGACTTGTAATTATATTGGGAATTTCTAAAGAAATAACATTAGTTAAGTGTTCAGAGTTCTTCATGTATGCACACATACACACACTATGCATTTAGGCAGTAAATGTTCTTTAAACCAAATACTATTAAAAATGATAGACATTTTGTATCAATTAATTTTAATGATCGATTTTTCAAAATTGTGAATAGTCCTTCTCAGATAAGGAAATTCTGTCACAAATTGTTCAAAGTTCATTTCAGAAGAAAAGTACAGGAAATATGATCCAAGCTTTCTTTGTCATCATCAGAGTAGCTAAAGATAATTAGTGTGTTTTATAGTTGGTGAGTGTTGTGATGAAAGCGAGTTATGACATTTTTTTCTTTGCTGCTTTTTTTGTTTTTTTTGTTTTTTTTATATATACTTTTAAGGATGCAAGTTATAATTGTTTTTATTTATTGTTGGTAGTTTTTGTTGTATGAGTATTGCTTAATAGGTTGCAAGTGAGTGTCCATTAGAATGTAGCTGTGATATATCCTGTGTAAGTCGTTTTGTGCTTTTTATTTACAGAGAAATATTCAAGTATATTCATAGATAACATTGCTCTTATATAGGAGGTTGGAAATTTAGATTATATTATTTTTAATAACTAAGATGCTAGTTTTTAATTTTTTGTAGTAAATAATAAATCTAATGCATTTATTTTTATTGATTGTTTTTATATATCTATGTTTGATGTTTTTTATTGCTATTTTATTTTTTTGTTATGCATTTGATTTTTCATATGTTGACAATAATGCTATTAACATATATTACCAAAATCAAATGCACCACAATTACAAAAAGGATGTAACAGCAATAAAAAACATCATACATAGATATATAAAACCAGTTAATAAAAATAAATATGTTAGGTCTATTATGTAATACAAAAAATTAAAAACTAGTAACTTGATTATTAAAAATAATATATCCCAATGTATGGAAAATGATTAACTGTAAACAAAAAGTACAAAACATCTTACATAGGATATACCACACTCAGAGAGACTCATTTAAATGTAGATACATTAAAATTAAACAACATGAAATGCCTGACATTTTTAATAATATTTGCCTTAAAAAAAAACATAAGTGTGTGTGTGTGTGATAACATTTTAATAGCACACAATAACTCCAATAATGTTGATAAAAGTTGTTTACAATGTGTCTCGAAATTCCTAAGAATTTTACTGAATTATAATTGAAATTTATGACTGAGAACAAAAAAATTTTGAAGTATTAAATTCATCCCGTTTCAAAACTGTTATTGCTGATGAATTATTAGTAATTTTACTTACTTAGAATTTAATGTTATGGTTTTAGTAATCAAAAGAATTACACGGAATTCACTTTTTTCTAAACTAGAAACTAATAAAGGTGTGTTTTTTGTTCTCTTTGCACCTAACTCAAAATGCTCACAATACCCTAACTAGCTATATTATCTAAAACTTTGATTCTTGATTTATTTTGACTGATCATATGATCTTTACTAATTGAATATCATTAAAGTGTTTTAAATGTTTTTTATTCTGTCTTCACAAAACAAGGAAGCAGTAAAAGTACTTGGTGTTGTGGTATTTTCTGAATATTTTGCACCTGTTTATTTCTTTTTTTTATGCACTTACTCTTCCTGCTTTATTTTGCTGCTCTTTTCTGGCTCACACACTCCAGTGTGCAGACCTCTGATAAATACTCCTTAATCACGCTTCTTAGCTCTTTGTTAGCACTGAAGTGTTTTTATTTATTTTTTCTTGTGTGTGTTGTTTTTGGCCCTACCCGTGCTGTTGTGTTGTTCCGTTTTATAAAATGTGTTGTGTTCATGATTGGCTATAATATTCATATTTTGTACTCTTACATTATTATTTACTTATGCTTATTTTCTATCATGCTTTTATCTTGCTTTAAAATATTAATCTTTTATGCTAATTCTTGACTAATTTAAAAACAAAAATGTTTGTAAATATTTAATATTTTAAGTTACCTTTCTTATGTATCATTGTGCTATATAAATTTTTCTTTTCTATTGTACAATTTTAATCTGAATAGTAATACAAGGTGTGATGGATAAATTGCTGTCTAAAATATTAAAAAATGAAATTAATACTGACATCTTATTTTAACAGATATATTTACCAAAATTAAACAAAAAAAAATCACCATTGGCTTCAACCATTGCCTCCAGATGACTTCAAAATCTCCTGGACGATCTCCTTGTTTAAGTTAGTGAATGCTGCCATAATCCTTGCCTTCAGTTCATCTTTGATGTTACAAGGTGTTTTGTTGGTCTCTCACTCAACTTTGTTCTACACATAATAATCAAGGTGGTTGTAGTTTGGAGAGTTAGGTGACCAGATTAAAATGGGTAATGTGGTCGCAGAAATTGTCTGGCAGCCATGACTGCTTGTTTGGTGCAGAGTCCCGTCGTCAGACATCTTCTCGCAGCCATCCTCTTGAGCCAGGGCAGCACTCCCTCCTCAAGACACTTGATGTATGCCTCACCATTAGACTCCTCCAACTCTTTCTGAATCCTCTGCACTGTCCTCAGATTGACACTCAAACACACTGAAATGTTCGTATTTGAGCTTCCGACATGAATGCCAAGCAGTACAGTATTAGTTTGCAAATTTCTGGCAGAATGTATTGCATCATGATGTTCTTTTTCTAATAGACGGTGCCCCACTAACCCTACTATACTGTTCTAAAATAAAAATATAAAATGGTGACAATTTACCCATCGTACCCTGTATATTAAGCATCTGATTTCTCTTCAGTATGATTTACTCTGATAATTTGAGATTGTACTCTTTCAAATATCATTGTCATAAATAATTTAGTTTTATTAATGGAATTTAGTGTATTTCTCTCAAGATATTTTGAAACTGACCAATCAGTAATTTGTAATGTAATTTTCAGTTAATATAAAAGCATATATTTGAAATTACCAAAGTACTAGTTAAGTCATTCTCTTTGTGCGTTTTGAATGAAAAGAAGTTTCTCATTGTAGAACAACATTCAGTAAACAACTTGGTTCAGAGGTTTGAGAAGAAAAGTCCTGGTGATAGTGAAGATGAGCGCCATAAGTAAGTAAATAAGTATTACCATTGTTTTCATATGCATGTTTTTTTATTTGTTTAATGAAACAAGTATTCATGAAAAATAGAATGCATTTTACTAATCATAAAAACTGTTTAAAAGATATCAAATACCATTTTCTGTTCTTCATTTATTGTAAGTTCAATATCGCTCACAATAGAATGTGAAGAAAGTGCATTAAAAATGTTTTTAGCCAGATACAAGAGCAAACCTAATTGGCTTAAGTCTGTCTTATGCTGAAAAGGTCTGGCTAACAATATAACACTACTCATGACAAATAGCATAGCTGTTTGGTCATTGGCACTACCTTACCAAATGGATGCTGTTATTTTCATTCTATATAGTTTCAAGAAAAGTTAAAAATGTAAGTAGTTAAACTTCTGAGAAGTTTTGTCAAAGCAAAATGTATAAAATATGAATCGTCATTTTGTGTTATTGAATTTCTTAAAATTATATTTAGAGCAAGTAACTTACAGGCATTAACAATTGCCTAATGCATGATTTGATCAGGATGTTTGTTACGAATGCAGATAGCCCATACACATATATACTAAGGTTAATCTCCACTTGACAACAGAAGAGGTCACGTGGGAGTCTCGAGACATTTTGGGGAAGCAAGTCAAGAGGTTGACTGACCCAGTTACCCGTAGCAACAGACGTCTAGACAGGGGACTGGCGTAAGGTCATGAAGCAGCAGGAACTGGAATTTGCGCCAAAACGCAAGACACGTGGGAATTAGAAAATTACTTGGAAGTCAGTTGCTGTCTTGTCTTTGAAGGAGGAAGACACGAAATCGAAGCGCTGATAAGTTATGAACAGAAAGATGACTCATTTTGTAATGATGGAACTTGTCCGATTCATCATAAGCAACTCCGGATAAGAAATATAAGGATGTATATTTCTGTTCGTTAACTCCAAATTGAAGAAGATAAATCGAGTTATTTATCACAGAAGACGCAAGGAAATTTGTACGCTGAGGATACAGCCTGTGTTTGAAGAACGAAAAGTGAAATCAAGAGAGAAGGAGAAAGTATATATCTCTGTTGCAGCCGGACTGTGTTTGAAGCTGAACTGTGTAAATAAGAAGGCGAAAACCAGAGAAAAGAAGAAAGTATATATCTCTGTTGCAGCCGGACCATGTGTGAAATTGGATTTGTGTTAAAAAAAAAAAAAAAAAAAAAAAAAGAAGAAAGAAAAGAGGAAACGTGAGAGAGAAAAGAAAGGACAATGAGTAAGAGAGAGAACTGAATATAAAGATAAGTAACTATATATTTTGGACCTGTGTTAGAAAGATACACATGCATCCATAAATTATGTTCTCACAAAAACCTTTCCACATGTCAAAATAGTAATATAGAAATCCTATCTCATCTCTTTTTTTTGGTTATGCGTTGATTTCTGCATTCGTAGTTATTCATACTCATTTTTTTTCTAATCCATTCGGGTTCAGTCGAATCCACTTGGATTTGGGCATATTTTGGTATCCCAACATAAGTCTTGAGGTTCTGGTCATCGGAGGCTTTACTCATAATTATATTTTCTTTTATTTTAATATCTTGTGTATGTATATATTAAAATTCTTATACCAAAATTTATTACGCCTTATTGTTCATCCTTGAATTGTGGATCAGTATTTGTGTTGAAACCGAAGTGAACATGGGAAAAGACTACTGTTTGATTATCTTAATCGAACAGTATTCTTTAAAATATTTTTGTTTACTAATTGTCCATTTGTCATGGTCTGGAAGAGATAACCCGTATCTCTCCATAGACGTGATAATGTATATATCTCCTGGTCGGCGTATGATTGCATTATAAATTATTCGTTGAGTAGGGCATATGACAATGTTAAATTAAGAATAAAGAGTTTTGAAGAGCTAACAAGCACACTCAATATTCTTTCTCCTCATGAAACCATGTATATTTTTCCCCTTTTTAGAGCTTTCATGGTTATAACTAAAATGGTTTTTAAAATTTTCATATTTGTTTTTCTTTTGTAACAGACGAGGAACTGATCTGGGCAGGTCAGAGAGTTTGAAAGACAGGCCTGATCCGGTAATTATTTTGCTTTTAAGATCTGCAAAAAGATTTTGTTTATTTGTTGATCAAACAACATTGTTAGAACCAATATCATGTACTTATGTAACATAATTATATGAATCCTGATAATATTTAACCATTAACACATTACAATAGCCAACAAATAAAAATATTGTACCATAAGGGTTTATAGAATGACTTCTATGAATGTTAGTTACTCAATTACTAATATTTAATATTAACACCAAAAATTATTACTACACTGACAGCTTCAAGAAAAGAATTTTTCAGTTTTTCTTGAATATCTTTTTTTATTTATACTTTTATTGTTTTAATGATTTTATTTTTAAAAATGTAAGCTTTGATGTCATGTTATCTTACAATTATCAAAGTTGTAGATATCAAACTTGATAAATTCATGTATTTTTTTCCTCACTATTTTATTTAGAAGGGTGATCGGCGGACAAGGAGAGCAAAAAGTGATGTAGAAATGGATGAAAATACAATGAAGGCACTTAATAACTCTGGCAGCTCATCCACGTCAAGTCTACAGTCTGGCAGGTTTGTTATCATCTATATTCTTTATTCTGTTGTGCCTACACTTCAGCTGCATAGACGTACATAGTTGTAGAAATATGCTATCTTGCACTGCTTATAATAATGTTCTCTTAGTAAACAGATATCAAATAGAGAAGTTATCAAATGTAATTATGAGTCTCAGTTCTTTTTCATCTTTTCATTTATTCACATTGTAGAGAATTATTGTCCATCTTTGCTGTCTCTCCTTTTCTTTTTCTTTTTTTTACTAGTATATTCTTTCTCTCATCTATTCATTTTTCTCTTTCCCCCCGTCTTTTCTTCTCCTCTTTACTCCTTCTCTTTTCTTCTCCTCTTTACTCCTTCTCTTTACTCCTTCTCTTTACTCCTCCTCTTTACTCCTCCTCTTTACTCCTCCTCTTTTATCCTCCTCTTTTCTTTTCCTCTTTTCTCCTTCTCTTTTCTTTTCCTCTTTTCCCCTCCTCTTTTCCCCTCCTCTTTTCCCCTCCTCTTTTCCCCTCCTCTTTTCCCCTCCTCTTTTCCCCTTTTCGTTTATTTCTGTTGTCTTTCCTCTTTCTCCCTCTTACCCTCTCCTTTTTTCTCCCACTGTCCCTCTTTAATAATTAAAATCTATGTACATTGTACTGTAATGGTAAAGAGAGTAAGCAATTAAAAAGAATTTTAGATATTCCCCTTGTATTTTAGTGCATTCAGCTCGGTATTTTAAAAATAGTGTGTATATGTTTGTTCCTAGTTTAAATATATCTTCCTAAATATTTAAGTTATAACTTAAAAATATGCTACATCTAATTAGGTAAATTGGAACTATTATTCAATTTAAAGTGTGTGCATGTGGTTAAATATTACAATCATCTTAAAATAAAGGAAGAAAATTTAAAGAAATTTCATAACACAAAATGAGAGTACTATCATCTCATGGCTGAATCTGCCAACTTAATGAAATACGTATGCATCAGATAAAGATTGGAAAATCAAATGAAATATGATGCAAATTTTCAATTATATATCTTCTGTATTCTTTAATTTTTTCTATATAATATAAATTACTATTTTAATATAAGTTTTATGAAAGACTTGTATTTACATTTGATACTTTGAGTTTGGTTATGCTTTTGTTACTATTTACAAGGAGTGCTGAAAAGTTTACAGCCCATTGAAGAAGGTATTAAAAAAATTCTCATATTTGATCATTTAATTAGATTTGAGGAAGTGTCTTGAATGGAGAACTCTTCAGCACTCATTCATACATCTGTTTAACACAAACATTTTCATTCAATTCAGTTTTTTCATCTTTGATTCTTTATTCATTAATATCTAAATTTGTGTTGGGGAGGGAGTATAAAAATGCTGAAAATATACTGATTTTTATATGTAATATACATTCAATCTGAATATTAAATAGTTGAAGTAGTTTTAATCATACAGATATCCTAAATATTTTGTGTACATTGTATATTAAGTTGTGATTTACTGATGTATAAATCTCTTGGTATATTTTTTTTAAAAAAGCAGCTTGATTATAAAATTATCCATGTATATTTTTCCCTCACTACTAGAAATAACCCACTACCTTTTCTGTGAGACTAAAATGTTCAATTTGTTTCTTTTTTTTTTTTTTAGATATTTGTTTTTCTGTGATTCGTATTGTGAATGTTTTCAATTTTCTTCTGTTAGATTTTGTTTCTCTTTAAGTTTAGTGATTTAGTGATCTTTTAGTTTGTGTGCTCAAAGTGAATGTATTTATTGGTACTTATTAAGTTGAATCGTTTTTGTCTCAATCTGTTAACCCTTTCAATACTGCAGGCTAAGTTAGAATATAAAGAAAGAGGGTTTTGAATCTATAAACATGTTTCTAACTATTAAACAATAAAATATATCAGTTAAATTATAATAAAATATCTGAATCTAATTTTAAGAATTTAAAAAGGTGTAAAACATAAAAAATAACTCATTTTATTTCATTGTATTCAAAAAGGTGTTGAAAAGTCATTGGCTCAACCCACTTTCTGAAATCAATATTTTAAGGATCATAAATCAGAATACTGATTTTTGGAAATTGTGTTGGACTGAGAACATTTTAGTACTCACTAACTCACTTGCATGTGTGTGTATGCATTTGAACAACTACCTAGACAATTTATTTTTTAGATTTCAATATTTTTATTAAAATATCCATCTCAGATTTTGTGAGCCTGTCAGAATTTTGTTGGAAGGGTTACAGTGCTGCTTCTGTATTTGTAACCAATAGAAATTTTCTTCATTCATTCATTCCTGTACACCATTTTATCTTCACTTCTTTGTGTCAATGTCTGTTATTATTGTTGTTGAATTTTTCAGGAAATTCAGCGACAAGCTTTTTGGGTAGGTATATGATATCCCCACATTAGTGCTTTCCCTTTATTTATGCTCTTAAGGCATGTGATCGTATATGTTGCTAATATTTGATATATCGCTAACTTGTTCTGGAATACAAAAAAAAAAATCAGTGAATATTGTTTTCTTAGACATCTAGATGTGTGGTGAAAATGACCTATGTCTGATTTGAATAAAATACTTCAGGTATTCCCTAGCAACAGCATTTTTGTGCAATTTATGTGTGAATGGGTATGAACAAGCCACATAAAGAATAATTTACTTACTAATGCTATAATAATGGAATGTTGTGACAGCATAAAAGATAAGTTTATTTTTTCATTGTATAGTATATTTAGATTTGATTATTTAACAACTTCAAATTTAATTTGTAATTGACCAGGTTTATAAGCAAAATATATGATTAAGGATATCATTTGAACTTGAGAGATTTTTTTCTTTTATTTTTGTGTATGGTTTGCTAAATAAAGGTTGCTTATATTAATTATAAACTGAAAGATTTAATTGGTCTATTTTAAAAGTCTAAGGTCAATATTTGATGAAAGGTTTGTTTTTTGGTTTTTTGGGGTTTTTTTTTTTTTACTGTTTTTTGAAAGGATTTGATTGACATCTTCATATTTTGTTTGTAATTTTTTAAAGTTAGAAGAATGGTTATAATAGGAATTTGCAATGATTTTATAATGAAATAATTTGTGATGATTTAGTCAGATGCATTTTGTTTTTTCATGGAGAACCTATAAGAAAATAGATAGCAACAGCTATTTTTATTACTCAATTTAAACACCTTGAAAGATTCATTTATGGACAACACCCTCACATTGCCTACACTAGTACAAATATTTGTCATAGTTTTCGCTGTCACACTCTGTACTTAGATCATTTATATTGTATCTTCACTTATTAGTTGCCTATATATTACTGGGGAAATAAAAGGTTTCCTACAAATATTTTTATGAGAAATTTAATAATGCATCTCTTTAATATGCATATATTTTGTTGGTATTGATATACATGGACACTAGTATCACTAAAATTTCATAAATTTTACATGATTCTATGAAATATTTTCTGTTTATAACTTTAAGAGACATTAATACTCCAAATCTTGTTTGGTCAATTGAACTCCTTTGTTTTTGATATTGTCAGTACAAGATTTCAGATGATCCCTTCAGGATATATGAAGCCAGAAGAAAACACTTGTAGAGATTCTATTGGCTTGTTGGCATTGCAGTATTGCAATGTTTTTTTAGTTGTAAACCCATTATTCACAATCTCTTTATTAGAGTTGGTTCCTTATTGTTTGACAAAACATTGCATTTATAGTATCCTATACAGAAGTGGAAAAGTTTACATATTAGAAAACTATCCATTCCCTTATTCAGACTTGTTGAATGGGAAGTTATAGCCAAAGGGGAAATAGAAAAATTTGCTATGGCAGACCATATTTGAAGAAGAAAGTGCATTCACTCTCAAATAGTCCAGATAATTTACAAGGAAAACTGTTAGAGGGTGAGAAAAGTGAAAAGGGCAGCATCTTTTCAGCTAGGTGCATAAGTCAAGCATATTTTGATTCATGATGTTGCCTACTTTGAAAAGTTGTTAGGGGAACTTGTAATAGATTGCAATCACTTAGTTACACAGTTGACAGTAAAAGTTTTATCTATGTATTTCATTTTGCTGTAATGGACTGATCCAGCAGGTTTATTCTCAACCATTTCTCTGTCACTATTTTCTGAATAGTTCCTCTGCTTTGTTCTTACAGATTATACTCATGAAAAATACTGAATATTCAGTCAAAATGTGCTAACACCTAGAACCCAAAGAAAGTGTTCAGTTGCCCAAACAAAATGAAATTTCAATTTTTTGTTATACAACTTGGCAAACTACCTTCTTTTCAGTTATGCCTTATTCTTTAGCTAATCTCTTTTGAACATGGCCAAGTTCATCTTGAATAATACAAGTCTTGTTGAATGATTTTATTACCCCTATCAGATATTTCCATCTTATGTGTCTACTTTAAATGAGCTTATAAGTATATATAATTGTATCTATGATTTTTTACAAGAATATATACAAAGTGTCATTAATTTTGACACTTTTCCTTAGATGTTTGAAAAGTGGAGAAATATGAAATTGGTATAGAACCAAAGCAATTCTAATATGTTTGAAGCCTCTCTGCCTGAGACAGTGACAGAAAAAGAAAAAAATCATTAGTGTTAGGTTTTTACTGAAATAAGCTTTATAGTTATTATTCCAATGTGCATACACTTACCTAAAAAACCTATCACCTATTTGTCATTATTTCTGGAAAAGTGGATAATTGCTATTAAGTGATAGGAACTTTACTATTTCTACAGAATTTTGAATTATAAGAAGTTGAAAAAAAAAATCAGTTCATCTATAGCCAGAAACAAGTGGAATGTTAATTCTGGAAATTAAAATTTGATCACTCGATTTGATAATGATAATAACAATAAATAATAATAATAAGCAACTTGATAATAATAGGCTTGAAGGATGGAACAAAATCTTTGATATGTATTGCACAAGAGCAAGCCTTGAGAACTAACTATGTCAAATATCGTTGACAAAACTGGATTCTGCACTGTTCAGAATATGTGAAAAAGCTGAGAAGACTGAATTGTAAAGAAGTAAATATAGTATGTTGGCACAATGAGAGTATAAATGGAAACACAATATAGAACATTGTACATTGGATGCTATGTTGTAAAAACTAATTGGAGAGAGAATAGAAGTGGTATGAGCAATAAACCACTTGCAGTAGTGGAAAATGAGTGTGAAGCTTCTCTGATTTCATCCTTCAGCATGATAATGTAAGGTACTGATATTCAGAGAACTTAAACGATTATTTGGTTACTTATTTTAGTGCATCACTTTACTTACAATTATTGCTACATAATGAGAAACAATAGTCAGTCCAATATTTAAGCAAATTAGATATAAATGATCAAAAGTGCTATTTCTAGCCATTTTTAACTCATATTATTGCCAACTAAGACTGTTTTTACATTAACATAAATAATGAAGTAATCCTAAGTAATGTGGTTAATCAAAATAAGTGCTGTGTAATCTATTGCAATAATCTAATTGAAGCAAAAAAGCCAGTGTTGGATCATAGTGGTAACAGGGGATGTAAGAGGAGTTGAGAAAGAAAGTTGGGAAATGTAACAAGATTTGAAACCTGCTTGCAAGGACTTAAAGATTCTTCAGAAAACAGCATTGCTTGGAACAGCCAGGATTCTGAAAAAAATTTTTATGCAAAAAAGTGAAGAAATAAAACCCATGATCATTGTTACAACCCACTACTTAATTGTTAAGTTACTGAGATAGTTTAAATCACAGAAAATTAAGCATCCATCAATTATTCAAATATCTCTCATGGTTAACTATTTTTCAGTTACTGATTTGAAAAGAAATAAAGGAGTTCATTAATTAAAGCTGTAAAGTTGATTTGAAATAATGATTTAGAAATCCTTGAAATAATATGTAAACAAAATGCTATCTTTGCATAATTCCTACCTATTATTGAAAACAAATATAATTTTTCTTTTTATTGTATAAACTCCTTACAACATAGTTTAATAATTTTTTTTTTTTTTTTTTTTTAAAGTAAATTAACAAAACAGTTTCCTGAACATGCAAAATGAACATTGATTCTCAATGCATGTGACTCAAAAAATATTTGATCTGGACTAATTTTGATTGAATCTTTTATTTTATTTATAATTGTTTTCTCTCTCTTTCTCTCTCTCTTCAACTTGTTCATTTTCATGCTCATTTATCAGAAACTGTCATACATTTAGGAAACATTGCAATGATAATTAATACTAACCAGTTCATCATGGTTTTCATTTTTTTCTTTATCAGATAAAATACATTAATCTTTTCTTCTTTTTTTTTTTTTTATAAACTATTTTTTATAGCGGAATTACTTTGTATTTCCCTTTTATTAACTAATTCTGTACTAACTTACAATATCTTGTTTTTGTTTTATGAACAATTTAGTGACACTTCTGATTAACTTAATTTTTACACAATTTGATGAAATTATTTCTTTAAATTTTCAGTGTATGTGAATTTTTTTAATAAATATTTAATTTTAAATCCTTAAAATAAACTTCTTATTTAGGTTTAGCTGATATTTCAATTCTAATAAAATCAGTTATATACGCACTCACCACAAGATGGAGAAAATAATTTTATTATAGTATTTATAATTTTTAGATAACAAAAACTTCAACTTTGTGTGTGAAGTAATATATGAAAATACTAATATTTCATTTTCCCATGTAAACAGAATAGAAATTGTCAATTCTATTGCAACACAGCACTTAAGTTTCATTATCTATTCTAAAATAATAATTCTAAATACTTTACAGGTTTTCAAGTTAAACTTGTACAGTAAATTATCTTTAACTTTGAGACGTCATTAACATTCCAAGTTTTGTTCAGACAATTGACCTCTATTTTTTTTATTCATATTTTTTTATTGTTATTTACTTGAAGTTCAATTGTCCAAACAAAGCTTGAAAGAAAACTTTTATAATTATTTTGAAAAGTTGTCAATTCAAAACACATATTTCCTTCATATTGGGAGTATAATTAGTTTCATAGTTATTATATCACTAAATATAATCATTTTTTTCATATCTAAAACATTCATAGTATTCTACACTCCATTTAGAGAAGATATCTCAACTACTTTTTCAGGTAAAGAGATAAAAATGTCCCATGCTGCTTCAACATCTTTCCATCACACATAACATCTATATACAAATTTGTACATTTGTAGACATCGAATGGAATACCACTTACATTTTTTATGACCTGTATCATAAACCTTCAATATTCATAATCAGATCTTTTATTTGAGTACAAATAATTGTTTACTGTATACATTCATATAACAATTATAAAATGTAATAAATAACCATAAAATGTGTTTTTTTTTTGTTTTTTTTAATGTAAACTTTAAATTTAGAATGATAGCAATTGTCCCAGAAACAATTCTGGAAGCAATTGTAGTTGTCATCTTGCCTGCCAGCTTTACTTGTAATTTGTTTTATCAATATTTTCTGTCTTACACTTTATCTTGATGCTTACATATTTATACCACAGGTTAAATGTTATCCTTATGACTTATCAATAAGCATGATAATTAGATTGGCTTCTTTTTATTTTTCCTTTTTACTCTCTTGCTAAGTATTGGAAAGTTTTGTGCAGAATGAAGCAAATCTAGTGAAATATTTGCTGTAGCATGATATGCTGGAATATTGCAAGAAGTTGACTGAAAAGTTTAGACGTCTTTCTCTCTTTATATCTTCTTTTCTTGTGCAACATGTATATCTAACATAAGACTAATGTTCACAAATCTTTCCAGCATTTAAATACTTGAAAACTTTCTAAACATTAACACAACTTACTTTGACCCAAAATGCCCCTAAATTAAATCTTTTAGCATTTCATGCTTTCTGTTAAGAAATTAGATAATTTTAAGTTTCAGATTTAAAATAATTCACTTCTTTAATGTGCAGATTGACAAGGGTAAGTTGTTTCAGTGAACTTCATAATTATCAATTTTTTATATCTGTCTTCAAAACAAAATGGACATCAAAATAAAAGTTGCTTTTTCAGTAAAGCAGACGAATTGTGAGCATGTATTTTTTATCAGTTTTCAACAAGAAAACTCAGCCACTGTACAAAATCGCAGTACACTTGCTAAGTACAATGGAAAACATTTCTATCTCATAAGCTGTTAATAGTAAATTTGATCTGGTCCTTGGATATTCTATAAGTATATTCTTGTACCAGAAAGCTTATTCAAAGTTAGATTATACAAATTTATAATATCTTGAATCTTTCACCTTATGATTAGTTCTCAGCATGACCAAAAAGCTCTTCAAAAAATGTTTAGTCTTTGATCAGATTTTTGGAAGTTGGTTGGGTTGAGAATTTTTCAGCACCTCCTTATATATCACTTAGCTAATTTTTCAATTTAAAATTTTACTTCATTCTTCACTATTCACTCAAATCCTGAATTAATATTTCTTTCTTTTTCTTATTACACCTTTCATCTTGACTTCATAATCCTTTTCTCAAATTTTTCACAGTATTTGCTTCATAAATAGCTTGAATCTTAGGAAAATAGGTGAAAAACAAAAGGAATATTGAGAGTAAAATGTTGTGTGTGTGTGTGTGAAGATATATAAACCAACAGATTCACTGAAACTTGTTTCATTGAATATAACTTACCAACATTTTTTAATGATGGTGATCTTTTTATAACTTTGACTTACTCTGAGCATAACATATCTGTTGCTAAATTTTTCAATGTTAAGCAAATTTATCAGATTTCTCACTATTATGTGGACTTTATACTTTTATTTATTTATTTTTTATTTATTTTAATTTTTTTTGACTAAGCGAATAGTGAAATTTTAAAAAGTAATTTGGTATTGTGTGATCACCATTAGGAAATCTTGGTCAGTTGCATTTAACAAAACACACACACACAACCCTGTATATGTTGTTGAAAGTAAAATGTTCTTAAATCTTTCAATAATGTTTTATGCTTTTTCTGTATCAATGCCAATGTTTTATGCTTTAACTCCTATTTAGCAGTGTGTTAGTTCATAAAGCACCAGCTCTCACTTTTGAAAAGTTTAATAGATTACTTTTTATCAATCTGTTATTATCTATTGACATATTCCTTGTAATCTTGTGTTGGTTTCATTTGTAAAAATAAATAAATAAATAATTTTTCAATAATTAGTTTAGCATGAGCTTAGTTTGTATCACAAAAACACAGTTGGACACATTTGTAAATAAGTGGTTCATTTGAATCCCTGCATGTTGCCATAGTTAAAAAAAGACATAGCAAGTATTAGGTTGGTGCAAAAATAATGTCGTTTTCTCACATATGTTACTATGTGATAAAACGACATTATTTTTGCACCAACCTAATAAAACTCTTGAAAAATTAGTTGAATTTTCTTTCCTTCACTCTGCTTTTACAAATACATTGTCAAATTAGTTTAATTTATAGCATCCCATAATATATGTGATTTTTATTTGTTTTAAGCAAAGCTTATTTAAAACTGAATATTTCTGCTTCAATTTTTTCGCAAATCTTTAGCTCAGCACAAATTCAATCTTCAAGTTTCAATTTTTTTCTGTCAAGATAAAGAAGCAAGATATGTTTGATAATATTTTTATGAAATCTAAAAAATTTAAATAAAGCTATGTAAATGCAATCAATAGAGAATGTCAAATGTATAAATCGTTTTTTAACATTGGCTTTTTGTCATGCTTCACCTCAAATTTTCCATTTGCTTTATTTGAAGTAGAATGTAATTCTCAATAAGATTCATATTTAAATTTTTACTCTGGTGTCTCATCAGCTATCACACTGCATTTTAAAATAAAATTTGTTCAAAATAACTGTTTTATTCATTTAATTTTGTTTTTCAGCATGAATCCTTAATGTCTTACTGCTAGTTTTTAGAATACTTCTCCTTTTTTTTTTTTATATTGTTGTTGTTGTTGACATTGTTGTTTTCTTCTCTCATCAAAGCCTTGCTTAAGTAGAGCTTACTCTTTTCAGGAGTCTTGACAGTCCAAGTAATTCCAATGAAGCTGTTAATGATGTCTCCATTAATTCTACTCCTTCCCTTAATGATGACTCTGATATGGAGGTGCAAACAGATTTACCCCATCTGAATGAAATCCTCTCTGATGATATTCTGAGAAAAATGAAACCAAAGGAAAAGAAACGACAAGAAGTTATTAATGGTAAAATATTCTCTCTCAACACCTTACATCTCTCTCTCAATCCCCATCTCACTTTCTTTCTCTCCCAAACTCCTCTTGTCTGTCTCACTCTTCTTTGTCTTTTCTCTTTTACTTTTCCTCCCTTACTGCTTTTCTATCTCATTCTATACCTTCTTCCTCTCTCTTATAACTCTTGTCTCATCTTTCTCTCCTGTCTTGTTTCTTTAATTATAAGAGAAAAAAAAAATTTACTTTGTTTTCTAGAACTCCTCCATACTGAACGTGCTCACATGAGAAACATGAAAATCCTTGACCAATTATTTAATAAGCCAATGTTGAAAACAGAGCATATATCCCAGGAGCTTGTGAAAGCATTATTCCCAAATTTAGAAAAAATAATTTCACTTCATCGTAAGTATCTCTCTTACCTTATTTTTTAATTCTTCATGAAGAAATATCATCTCATTTTCTATATTAATTCCACCTGAAAGCCAAATTAGCTATTAATAGTAAATTTTAATCTATCTGTATGTTGTTAAATTTGTTGTTCCATAATGTCATGTCGTATATTGGTAGCATTCAATTTGAGATGTCACATGAATTATAAATGTGTTATCTACACTAATAATAAACAAAATAATTGGCACTGATTAAAGCAAAAAGACAATGGCAGAAAACATGGCCGGCTCTAGGAGTTATGGGGCCCAATTGGATGCAATAGGGCAGGCCCCAAAAACTTTGTCTTTATGATGATAAATCAACGATTAAGGAAAGTGTATTTTAAAACTATGTATTTTATTAATATCAGCTGAAATATATCTTACATGCACAAATATTATATTCCAGATCTCATCTAAACTCATTTCTCTGCCCACTTTACACTCTATTGACATGATACACAAACTGTTTAGGTGTTCTTGACTCATTGTTGACCTCAGGAAAGTGTTGATGAATCTGAACTTAGAAAACTGCCTTTCTTTGGATACAACTGTCAGTAGGTTGGTAAGAAGAATTCTAAGAGCAATAAAGAGATTTGGAAATGCTTTAGATCTATTGTTGCAAGCAAGATTTTGTAACAGTTCTGATGGGATAATTAGCTTTATTGCTTCAATTCCCTCATAATAATTCCATTGACATCAGCCATTTTCATTGTGACTCCTTTTGCTGCATGGACTAATTTCAAATAAGTTAAAGTCCTTTCCAAATCCACAGCACATTTTCTTTGGGCGTATCTTGAAAATTGCACAGAAATCCAAACAACTCAGTGTTTTTGTCTGCTGTTCAAATTGAGTTTTAAGGCTTTGCAAAGCTTTATCCTCTACCTGATTAAAGCATTGCACTTTAAATTTTTCTTTTGGGTCTGACAGAGGTTCATCAACTGTTTTGTAGTCAGTCATCTCTTATGTTCATACTTGTTTTCATTTTTTAAGCTTGCTTCAACATCAAAGTTTTGAGCAAGTTCCCTGGCATCAACCAATGCTTCCTCAAAGCCCTTTTCTCTGAATGTTTTTAACCAGTTGCAGAGATTTTCAAATTCCTTCAGAGCTGTTGTTACATCCATGGTTTCACTTTGAAGCTCTTTGCTCATAAAATTTACCTGAAAGAGCAATGATTACCAGAATACTAGAGTCATGAGGAACTTGTAATTTCTCATTTCATTCACCAAGGACTGAACATTACTTTTGAGAAGGGGACTATCAGTAGTAGCAGCCAGCTCTTTAAAAGCAACTCAGATTTCAGAGGCTTGGTATTGGATGGCCTTTACACTGTCTATCTGAAATTCCCACCTTGTTTCTGACAACAGTTTTACAGATGAACCAGTAACATGACTTCTGAAAATTTTCTATCTTTTTGTGGGTGAGGAAGAAATGGTGTATATTCATTGTAATGTGCCAAAGAAAATTATAGTATCTCGTCAAATTTTGGCCATGTCCCCAACAGAAGATTACAGTTATGACATGCACAAGGTGTGAAAAATGTTCTAGAATTTATTTGCAGGAGTCATGCTTGTACATTTGAGGTGTGTCCCTTCATGTTGGCTCCATTATAATAACCTTGGCCACAGATATTTTCAACATCAAGTGCTGATACCTCAAGTTCCTTCAGATTTTTATCTTTAAATATGAATAAAATATTTTAATAGTCATCAGTATTGCACTTGATAATCATTTGCTTTTTCATTAAAGTCTTGTGCTCATGTACCAAACATAAAATAAAAACCTGAAAAATAAGCACTTAGACATGTTTTTTAATACAGTGTTTAACAGTGATTCCATACTGAATTGTTTTTCTCATAATGAAGTAGTAAAGATGAAAGTAAGTGACACTGAAAGATTACATGGACACATCATGCACCAACGGTTGGAGTGCATAGTGTTGTGGTGGAAGCAACAAGAGTAACAATGCTGATCCTTAATAAACATTTTGGTTACCTATATTATTTTGAATTTAAGCTCATATAGTATCTTCGTATTGTTTGGGGGGTAGCACAGTCTACATTTTGGATATTATTGCAAGCAAATAAAGTCGATTTAACTATTTGCTAGATACAGGCATACCTCAGAGAAATTGCAATACAACAAGTCACACAAATATTTTGGTTTCCCAGTGCTTATAAAAGTTATGTTTACACTAAACTGTCATCTTAACTGTATAATAGTTTTAAAAAATGTATATACATAAATTAAAAAAACCAAAACAAACTTAATCCTAAATTGAGACACAGACACCAAATGTGTAAATACAACAAGCA
This sequence comes from Acanthosepion lycidas, assembly GCA_963932145.1. Lineage (NCBI taxonomy): Eukaryota > Metazoa > Mollusca > Cephalopoda > Sepiida > Sepiidae > Acanthosepion > Acanthosepion lycidas. The sequence continues at coordinate 71,283,940 of OZ010595.1, forward strand.
CATGTGATATACCTGTACTAACATTTGGCCCATGGTTATTACAGCTAAGAAATGTATGAAATGCACTTTTTAATATAAGCTTCAACAATGTACTAAAATAAAAAGTGACTTTGGTTATATTTTAAATTATTTATTAAATAAATGTGATTAATAGCGTACCTTTTGCATCTAATTGAAGTAGATGATTAGCAGCTGTCAAAAAATGGATCATCTAAAATCTGTAGAAATAAGCAAGAAATAAAATAGAGTATTTGGAAAAATTAAATAAAAATGACCCATTTCACAAATAAAGCTTTTTCTAAAAATGTTTTTTGTATTTGCTGAATGTGAGCTTAATTTGTTTTTCTTGTCACAGGGGAATTGAATGAGGCAATGAAAACCAGGCGAAAAGAAAGTCCATTGATATCAGGAGTTGGAGACATTCTTTTAAAAAGAGTAATAAATCTTTCTTTTACTCTATATGTTTCATAAGTTGTAAAAAGATTTTTATTTATGAAATTTATATATAGATTTTCCTTTTTTTTTTTTCTTTTTTTACTCCTTTTTATATTTGACATAACAGAACTTAATTTGCATAAAAATTAACAGCATACCTAGTCAGTAGATTTCTTTTATTAATGAATTATATTTATTTCATGTAACATAAAACACAAAATTTTTTAAATTATTGATCTCATGTTTTGAAAATTTATTCATCAGCTCTCAGTAAAAATGACTTGCTGGATGATTCTTACCGTTTTATTTGACAAAATTTTTAAGACTTCTAGCTTTTAGAGATATTTTATTTTAAATTTCCAAGTAAAATATAAATTTGCTATTTGTGCTTATATCTACTTTAGTTTGATGGAGAAGATGGAGAAGAATTTAAAAAGAACTGTGCAATTTTCTGTAGAAATCAGTCATCAGCTCTTGAAACGCTTCGGCTAAAACAAAGAAAAGACCAGAGACTTGCTCAGTTTTTAATGGTAAGCATTTTTCTTTTATTAGAAACATTACAAACTCTTATTAATGTGATTATGATCTATTTAAAATTCATTCATTCATTTTGAATAGTTAAATGACAAAAAGTCTAGTTTTGTGAGTGTGTATAGGAGGTGAGTATCATATGATGGGTTGTATAATTTCTTCAATTTTGTTTTTGTATTAGTAATGACAATATGAGTACAGTGGACTATATAGTGAATGATAGAAATAAGAATGTTGTCTTTCCTTTATGGCTAATGTAATGCCCATTTTAGTCAAAATGGCATACGAAACATCTAATAGTCTATTTACAAGACCTTTCAGATTCAACAAGGGTAAGAATTAAGCCAATTAAATGCTACAGTCTATCCTTAATAAAAAAAAATAATGAAATCGTTAAAAAGATGAAATCTACTTATGAAAAGTACTCAATCATCCATCATAACTGGAAAAACTTGAATTTCAGGGATGCTTTAAAACAGTAGTTCTTAAACTTTAAGCCTCACACTTTTAGGAAATGTTTGATTAATGTTCACACCACCTAAAAATGTGACAATGTTATTAATTTATAATTTTTTACATTTGAAGACTAATATATAATTTTAGAACCACATACATTAATGCAAGTTAACAAATTGAATTTAACAAAAATAAGCTAAATACAATGTAAATTGAACAATTAGATTTTAATTTAAAAAAAAACAACATTGTAAACAGTAAAATGAATCACAAATGTGAATGTAAAATTCAATTACCTCATTGCACCTTCTCATTCATAATTCTATCAAAACATGGACCATCTTGCTGAATGATCCACAGGTTTATCTGTGAATTCAAGCTATTCTTAAATTTTGTCTTGACTGATAAAAGAGAACTGAATCCAGATTGACATGAGTATTTTGTTGCATATGGAATAAGGGTGCGGAGAGCTTTTCCACCAAGTCTAGGGAACATATCCAGTGCTCTGCTGCAGAACTCCTCCAAAGTCTTGCTTTCAAATTGCATTTCAAGAGCTTAATGATTTTCCCACAAATCAATAAGATCTCCCTGCATCTCTTCATCTAACATATTCTCCAAACTGTAGGAATATAGATTTATGATCTTCAGAAATTTTCAGGTCTCAAGGAATTCAACTTTTCCCACACCTTCAATATGTTTATCCATTTTCCTTGAAGAGAAACACTCAGGTCATTCATGCAAATTGCTGATTCCATTGCTTCAACCAGATTACATTCATGCTCCTTCAGATTTTGACTTCTTCCAGCAGTTCAAAAAACAGGTTGAAGCTTGTTCTCATTGAAAATCAATGAATTTCTGTATGGATAAACAAAACTGAATGCCCTCTCAAAGCTGGCTGAGTGATGAGTCATCACTCAATGTCACACCCTGTGAAATTCAATCTCACATTCCCTGGAGGTGCAGGCACCAAAAGTTGGGAATCCCTTCTTTAGAGAATGCAGAACCATGTCTGAATGAAAGAAGTGGTTGTTGCTATGGCATTTGGCTGAGCAGAAGTTGGTTACTGTCCACAGTATCGATGGTCAAAGGAGAGGATAAAGAACAGAAGAAATATCCATATTAAGGAGAGCAAGTACCTTGATACAGCTGTCAGATATTCAAAACAGGGAGCATAGACCATGTAGAAAAACTTTGATGACCTCTTACATAGTGAAACATTAATTGTATTAATGGGTTTGTGGTAAAGGTATTCTTGACTCAAGAGTCTACAACTGATGATGGTTTTGTTAGAGAAAGTGATGATGTTTTTGCAGCATATCTATACATAGAATTTGCATTTAGGAAGGATTTTTTTTGTTGGAGATAAAATGAGTTTTTTATGGTTATAATTTTCTTTTTAGAGATTTCAGAATAGTAGTATTCTAATACTGATTGTCTACTCTTTTCAGACTTCTATTTTCACTATCCTTTGTGGTATCTTTTTTATTGCTATAAATTCAAACTTTAAATATCAAATGACCTTTCTTTTGAATAACTAAACGCCATTTCTAATGATTCATTATTGTTTGCTTATGAAATTATTTTCAGATCTACTATCTACTGAGGGAAATCCTTCTCTTGACATGGTAAACAATTGATAATATTTGATCTTGCCAAGATCGAATTATAGTAAAATACAGTAAATTTAATTTTTTGTATATTACATAGTATTTCAAATGTACAAAGCCACTTACAGAAGATATTTTATAGTTAATAAGCTAATTGTATTACATTTTTTCAGAATATACTTATCTGAAAGGATTTGTACATATGTCAAAAGTTTCAGTGAAATCATGTCTGTATTAAATCACCAATTGCATCTTCAATTTCCCCACATAAATTATGTCAAATTTAAATAAAGATTTTTGTTAAAATGGTATTTTAGAATCTTCTCTACATATGAACTCTTTCACAAAGTTTAAATAAATAAGTTGCATTTTTCTGTCTCAGTCAGTCTTTTGTAATCAGCCCTGACTATTTATAGTTGCGGCTCATTTATAATAATACTGAATTAAAAAATATATATAAAACATATGCACAACTTGGGATGGGGAGTGGGGCATCTTCAAGGATTGCACTTCTCTAATTGTACTAAGAAAGCCAGGTCAGAGTCAATTGAAGTGTCCCAATAGGTAAGTGCCAAGAGAGTTGAGCAATTTTTGTGACTGATTCCATGTACATGTGGGATTCTCACTTTAAAACATATGTTCCATTCAATTGGGCATGCAGATAGATATTATCCTTCTGCAAACTTATACCACCATGAACTAGGAGTCATTAATCTTAAAACAAATTTCACTTTCACTTACCTGTAATTATAAAGTAAACATTAATTTAGAGGCTCTGGCATGTTTCCCTCAATATAAATCTTTGAAAATCAATACCTCCCAATAAGAACTGTTCTCAGCATGGACTGGATATACCACTTTTTTTTTCTTATGTATTTGTAGCTTCTTAATACTGTACTTGAAAGATCACACCTGTCTTCATTTTATCAGTCACAGTAACTTCAACTTAAATATATTTTGTGAAAATTATTTCATGATAATAATCATTGAATTATCTTACACTTGGAGAAATTGAAATAAATTCACTTTTCTTAGAATCGTAAATTTTATTTTGTTGTTGCTTTTTTTTTAATAAGATATCCATTTCAAATTTTGAGGTTTCTGGGTATAACCTATTCCTTCATTAACAGTTATGGTTGGAAAGTGCTTAACCTTTTTACTGATGAATTTAAAAATAATTTTTGTCCTTTATTATTTCATATATAAATAGTTTGAAAAATTCCTCTTTTTAAAGGATGCTGAATCAAGTAGTATGTGTCGGCGTTTACAACTGAAAGATCTCATTCCAGCAGAAATGCAACGCCTTACAAAATACCGGCTACTGATAGAAAATCTGCTGAAATATACTACCAGTAAGAAAAATCTTTTCTCTTTATAATTTGTTAAATTACTTCATAACAGTAAAAATCTAAAAAAAATATTTTGCTGCTCTTTACAGTAATATTAATTTTGGATAAACACAATAAATTTTCTAATGTTAATGCTTGCTTTTGTCTCTTATTAGCCAACACTGAAGAATACATGATGCTTGAAAAGTCACAAAAGCTGAGTAAGCGTATTTTAGAGTTTGTCAACCAAGCTGTACAGGACTGTGAAAACCACCATCGTCTTAGGGAACTGCAAAGACGGTTGGACAAAAGACAATTTGAAAACCTTCCTGATATTGATGAGGAATTCAGGGTAACTTATTGTTTTATCTCCCCTTCTCTTTTAAATGTTATACAGATATAATTTATACCACAGAAGTGAAAAACCAGTTTTACCTTAAGACAAAAACCAAAGAAAATGGGGAGTGTCATCAAATGACCTTCCTCATAAAATAAGATGCACAAGTCCCATGTCTTGCTGCACAATGATTACATTTCTTGTTTTTATTTTTCTTAACACACTAAAAAAATTCACATAAAAATAAATGAAATTGTGTTTATCATGTCACAATAATTTGCAACAGAACACACACAAGATTATAAAAAAAAGAGTCTCATCTGTGTGTGTGTGTGTGTGTACCACAACAATGTTCATCTTCAGTTTGCTGGTGGGTTTCTGTATCATATAAAATCATCATACACATATAAGGCTGAAAATTTCTTCTCCCCCTTCTTTTTCTTCCTTGTTTTTTTTTATAAAGGGGTTGAAATTGAAACAAAGTTCACATTGTCCTTGTTATACAGAAACCCCACCAAAAAGGAAATGTGGAATAGATGGCTACAAATGTCTTTATTTTTTTATTTTCTTCAAATTCCACACATATAAATTGTAGCCTCTCTCTAATCTGTCTCCTGAGGGGCTACGAAGTCCATTAATCTCCTCTCTTCACCTTCACATTCTCTCACTGGCTCATTTTGTACAATATGCTTTTTCGTCCAATGTCTCCCATAACCCACTAAAACACTATGATAACTATATTTCTACCTGGTGAGATATATAATTTTTACTGTTTGGTCCCCCTCGGTAGGGTGATTTCTGTACACATTGCTAAATTGTCTACTAATTTGTGTAAATCTACTGGTTTTACTAATTGGGGTAATTTGTATAGTTATGTTTGTTTTCCTTCCCCTGTATACTTGCTAGTCTAAACATTCACCAAGGCCAAAAAGGAGTCTTGGGTTTCAAATTTTTCATTCACCTGATAGTAAGGTCAAGGATTTCCCAAGGGCAGAACAACCCTTCTGAAGTTTGATAATGGCCAGGGGCTGGGTAGTTCTGAAAGTCCCTGATTTTCCTATGCATACTCGTAACAAGTCCAGTTCCCAGTCTATGGCCTGTATATTCCTAATTTACTTCAACTCTTCTAGGTAACTCTTACTAATTATCCACTTTGATCTGATGATTATGACTGACAGATTTCAACACACTGGTTGAAATTATGAGGACGAATAGCAACAAGACCCTCACACTCATTACCACCAGCATTATAAACATGACCTACTGAAAATTTCAGGTGCATCAGCCAGTCTGAAGAGCATAATACTGAATTGGTACAGTCCAACATGACAGGCAAATTCAGCCTTCTTCTTATTGGCTTTGTTGAGGGTTATCTACCAGTAGCCAGACTTTAAATCAAGGGTGGAAAAATAAGTTTACTTTCCCAGCAATGTCAATATGTCCTCAATCAAGGGTATGAGGTAGACTAGTGGTTTGGTTATATTATTCAGAACCCTCCATGATGATGTGGAGCATTCTCTTATCTCTGCTTCCAGTACAAGTTTACACTTATGCAGTTGGGTCCAGTATAGTATTAGCTTTATAGATGAGTGATTACCCATGTCTATCCTCATCTCTACTGTTTTTGTCTGGCCTAAGTCAGCATCCGAGTCAGCCACCATGACTCTATTGTCCCTTTGTGCATATGTGTAGCTAATATCTCCCCCTCCCTAATTATGGAATTCTTATAGCTACTTTCACTGTCTTCTGCACATTCTACCTCCCCTTTGGTAATATCTGGTATAGATTCTCTACTTTATCTCCCTCATGAACCCTTATAGTAGTACTACTGGCTAACATTATTGGGATACAACCCATATCATCATCATCATTCACGATGGATTCTGTTCAAACTAATTCCTCCTCTCCAAAATGAGGTCCACCTGTTTGGATGACCTGATACATTTTCCTTCCACCTAAGGGTATTTCTCTTTTCCCCATCCTTAGCAGTAGAAGCAATCAGTTGAGGCTTATCTGCGCTTCATTACTTTGAAGCCAGTCCCTACCTATTATCATGGATCTCAGGGTGGGTGCCACATATATTTGTTGCACCTTGACTGCTCCTCCCACCTCTACAGGAAAGTGTATTAATCCTAATACCTTTATTTCCCTTCCATCCACCTGAAAAAATTTTTTGTTTTGTAACACCTAGTTTGTTTTTCCTAAATCCTAGCTGAAAATAATCCCTAGTTCTAATCATCAACATTGATGCTCTCTGTATCTATTAGGTTGGTGCAAAAAACGACATTATTACGTCATTATTTTTGCACCAACCTAATATTAATGCCATTATTTCCTTCCACACCACTGTTGCCTTACATGTTAAATCAGATTCCTGACCAAATAGAGTGAATGCACACCTCCCCTGGGTACAGTCTTTCCTTAGCTGACCTGACTGTCCACATTCCCAACAAATCATTTGCCTGGGACCTAGGTGAGGTTTCTGCCTATTCCTCTCAGGAATAAATTGACCATGGCCCCATTGTTCCCTTTCATTGAGACATGGTCTCTCTCTCTCTCTCTCTCTGTCTCTCTCTCTCTAATGGGCCATCCCATTCACGTGCCTTTGGGAAGTCTCCAGTTTTTCAAACAGTCTATGATTCTTTTGTGCCCCATAAATGCTTCTGCAAGTGTTTTGGGAGCTGCCCAGCCTGTATCAGTCCTTATGAATATATTTCTAATTGCGTCTGTATAATACTTCGTTTCTCTCCACAGCATCCTTAAAGGCTATTTTAGCAAAGTTTAGCACTTTATTAGCTAGTTTGGGCAATGTTTCTCTCTCACCCTGTCTAATTCTAATTCCCTGGCAACATTAGCTGTGCTTACATATTCTCTATATTGAGTTATTAACTGTTACAAGAGAACAGTCCAGCTTCAGGATTGTCATCTATGTTCACAGATTTGTCTTCTTGGCTGTGATTGAATTCAATAAAGAATAACGAAAATGCTTTCCAAGACACTGGTTGGGAAATAGCAACAATACAATTTCTCACTTAATTGTGGTATTCTTCCTTCAGCTTCAAGAAGTGGACTCCTACCATACTAACTTCCGATCATGGAAAGAGGACCCTTACATTTACTGCCTGTGGTTTCACTGAGTGCTAACTTCTCTCACTGACCACTGGTCACTTACCTACTGTTGGTCACCTACTGCTGACCTCCTGCTTCGCTCTGCTTGTATAGATACTGGCTGAGAACCTACCTCCTATTCGTCCACTTGTGTTCCAGGAAAAATGGGCTGCCAAACACTGGATGGGTGGTCAGTTTTTTAAAGGACTCTACTTTTATGATTATCTAAAATCATTAACAAAATTTTATATTTGCCAATTCAAAGGTGGTCTGGAGACAGGAATCCTGAAAACTCTGGCAATGAAATTCCTAGGAATCAAATTAACTTAAGTAGATAAATTCCTTTTCTTTTTATCTCCTAAGGATGTGTGAGAAATCATTGTTACGCAACAAGTGTTTTTATTTTTATTTTAATTTAGTTATGATTTTGCTAAACTATAAGTTCACATGATATACTAAAAAGACATATTTTCATTTTTATATTTTAATTTTATTTTCAGAATTTTGATTTGACAAAACACAAGTTGATCCATGATGGCTTCCTAACCTGGCATATCAACCAGTCACGGAATAAAACAATTGATGTACATGTTGTGTTACTAGAGGACTTACTAGTGTTCTTGCAGAAGCAAGACGACCGGCTTGTGCTCAAGTGCCATGACACAACTATGGTACAGGGTGCTGAACCACAAAAATATACACACAGCCCTATTTTAAAAATTGGCAATGTTCTAACAAGAAACGTTGCAACAAGTAAGTTATATTTAGTTTTAAATATTATCATATGCATACATGAACACATTTGTTCATTTAGATGACTTTGTACAAAGTCATGTAATTTTTTTTTATTATTGAAACAAATATCTCTATTGGTATTTAAAAGCTTTTAAAAGAGGGTTTTTCAATCACTTTTTCCCTTATGACCCCACCTTATGCAATTTTCTTTCAAAAATTCTTAATAAAATTTTTTCCAAACATACTTAATAAAACTAAGATGACATCTCATTTGTTTATTTAATTTGACACATGTACTTGATTTTTGCTGTTAGATTCTCAAGATTTGGATTGGTATTTTTGAGCTTTAGTCTTGTTTCCTTGCATAGTTATATCAGCTATACTTTCCCAGCAAGAGTTGAGAATCATCAGTTGTGCAGGATACTAAATTTCAAAAGGTATTTGTTTGTCATAAAAAATTTCTAAACCTGAAATATGGATGATCCAATGATGTCAATTTTCAAAGATTTAAAAATGACCTATTGTTTACACAGGTTGCAATTTCCTCTTATAAAATGAATGTCTGCCATTGATTCATTAATTTAAATTTAGTTTCTACCTAAGATTATATTTCATAATTTCTTCTCTAAATCAAATTATAACAACAATAATAATTTTAATTCACTTGATGAATTTTGATGCAGCACAGTTTTTATGAAAATTTCAAAGGCAAGCTATATAATTTTTGCTTAGCAAATCTCTACTAGTGCTGAGCAGTATTATTTTTTGGCTAATTTGTGTATCATATTCTCTTCTGGACCTAAGCTGAAATCAGTTCATAAAGATGGCCTACCTATTTTTTTTAACATGTCCCATAATTTACCAATTTAAGTGTCAGTGTGAATCTGACAACATATGCAGGACCACTGAACTCTTGGAAAAGAGAATTGCTCTACATGTCCCAGTGTGTATTAGAAATGGTCAACTGGATAATTTGCATAAGTGTTCCATCACATCTGGGTCTGCAATCTTCTTATTAAAAATTGGGAATGTGCATCATCCTTTGATGAAGACATGTTCTTAGTTTAGAGCAGATCACATTGCAACTATCACCTAAAAGTCTTTGTGATAATTTATATCAAATCAACTATCCTTATGCAAAGAAAAGGATTAGTTGTTCTGACTTGATAAGGTGATTTGTCTATAGATATACCTGAGACAGTATATTATTGACATGCATGTATTTTTTTCTACATGTTTCCTTTTTTTTTTTTTTTTTTTTTTTTTTTAGTCAGAGTACACAATATTTTAATTTTCACAATTAAATTCTGATGAGTGAGGAGTGATAACCAGTTAACTCATTCTATAGTATTTCTTTCTTTAATCTTTTCTGTTTTATGTCACCAACTACTGTAGTTAAAGTTTTCCTCTTGTCACTTTTAATTGTTTTTTTTTTTTTTTTTTTTTTTTTTGTTAATATTTTTCAGCAACTGTGTACAATTTGAGTTTTCACAATGATTTGTACAATCTCATAAAACTCTATCATACATTTGCATTTGTTTGTGTACATTTTCATCTTAACTTTAGATCTCTTGGGAGCAATATTAACCTCATTAAAAATAACTGAGCCAATCAACTTATCAACACTAAGATAAATACAAAACTGATTAGAAAAATGTATTCAGTTATTTAAAAAAAATAAATTAATTACCAAATTTGAATCGATTCAACATCAAGTTAACCTACTCTATATCTGAAATTATATCAAATAGTATCTTAAGGCAGCTATTTAACATTTATAGTATTTTGATACACCTCCCACAATCAAATCCAGTTTGCAATAATTGTTACCACTTTAAAATCTGAAAATGTTTTACTCTTAAAGGAATTTAATTTACAATTGGAGAAAATGCAGGAAGTGACTATGCATTAGTTAATTTTTTTTTTCTCAATACATACACATTTCTCTACAAATGTTGATCTTATTCATTGAAGCTACATTTAATATATACAGAAGCTTTTTAAATCAAATATAATCATTTAACTTCTATCAGAATTAGTGCGAAATATTTCTAAGTATTCCTAAATTAAAAAACAATGTTGGGAAATTCTGTTATGCAGGTTTTTTTATATTAAAAATCTGAACGTCTGAATTCCAAACAATAATAAAATAAAATTAAACCTAAATAAATCATTTGTATTTGCAAGCATATATACATGATTTCAAAAAGGAGTAAAAATAGTCTTTAGTTGAGTTAGTCTTTGGGTAGTTGGTCCACAGAAAAAAAGCTGTGCTTGAAAAAATACTTTTATCTTCAGCAAAGATTCGCTGATGGTCTTTGTTATTGGAGATGATTTGTTTGAAGTCACCAACTGGCTGTCAGCGAAGATTCACTAACCCTTCAAGCAGTTGTTGTAGTAGCTGATTCGTTTGAAGTTGTCAACACTTTTTTTTTTTTTTTCAGCAGATGCTGGTGGGGGAAACAAGCTATGCAGTGATGGCATGGAGACAGTTGCATATCTTTCTTTGTGTTTGGCTTGGAGAAAGCCACTTCTCTGATCTGAAAGTTGAAATCTGTGGGGTTTTTTAAGAAATTTTTCCCAAAAGTAGGCTCTAGGTTTTTAGTTTTCTCGGATTGGTCAAATATTTTATATGGTGATGTTAATTTCTAACCAATAAGCACTTTGATTTAAGCGGTGTGTGTTGTATTGCAGAATCTTTTTGCATGCTTGTAATATTGTCTGTTATTGGATTAAAGTTTAGCCATATTTTCATAGGGTATGTATGTAAGTATGTAATTGTGTTGGGAATAGGCTTTAATTCATGTTATTTTACCATAAAGGCTTATACTCTCTTAATTATTTTTTTTTTCTTTTTGTAGATAAAAAGGGTTTCTTTGTTGTCAATACATCAAATACAGGACCACAAATTTATCAGCTTACAGCACCTAGTATAGAAGACCAGAAGAAGTAAGTTTTTTCGTTTTTTGTTTTTAAAGAAATTCAAGAAAAATACATGTTTTGAATTACAATCTTGTTTGCTATTTTTGTAAATTGTATTTTACTTTGAAATAAAAGGAAATTTTAGATGTCCTAGTATATTTAATTCTGTATCAATGTGAAGATTATTTCAGGTGATTAAAATAGTAAAACTAATTATTTTGATCCACTCAAATAATCTTCACATTGGTACAAAATTAAATATACTAGGGCATCTAAAATATCCTATTCACTTATCAGTGTAAGTTGGAAGTATAAAATTGAAACTGAGAATTATGAAACAATCCCAGCTTTATATATTTTAATATTGCTGCTAATTTATGTCTGAATTTTAGAGATGAAAAATTATCATTATATATGTTTCTATTTAGACAATTATGGGCATCTTGATTGTTATGCTCAAAATATTTGGTCTTTGTATCTTCTGACCTTCATGTATCAGTCATTTCACTCAGTAACATAGTCAACATTTTGAATTGAATTTTTTATTCAATCCACAGGAGTAGATTGTTCTCATTTTTCTATGCTTATGCAATATTTTATATCCTCACTAGTTTTATTCATTTTTGTATTGTGTGTGTGTTTCTTCCACTGAACCAGAGTAACTTTTCAGCCCGCAACTGTCATACAACCAGATATGTTTTAACTAACACTTTATCTGCTTAGACGTGTCTCTTGGACAATCTAGTGGTGTAATTTTGGAGCCTTAAACCTGTCTCTATTCAGGTGATGGATTTTTTTAAAGAGGCTCTTAAATGGTAATCATTTCTATACTAGTAGGCCTGGGACCTCTGAAAAAAAAAAATGGGGGCAGAGTCACTAAAAAATATTTCACCACCACAATACAGACATTAGGTCTAAAGATCCAAATTTACATCTTTGGATTGTTCAAGATTGTCCTAGTTGATTAAAGCATTGGTTAATACGTATCTGGTTTCCTGGCAATTTTGAGTTCAATCTCAGTCTGGTAGTGCTGAGAAGTTATATACTCTGGTTCAGTGGAAGGAACAGACAAGTGACACAAACCTTAGTAAGACAGATAAAGCGATATGAAATATTCTCTAAGCATAGAAAGTGGAATGAGAACACTCTACCTCATGTAGACTGAATAAAGTTAAACATTCTGAGAAGGTTACTGAGTATGACAACAGATTCCTGAAGATAGCTGGAGGGCACAATAGACAAAATGTGATTATATTTTTTTTTTATTATTTAGTACATTTTGTTGTGCAGAATTGAACTTCCTGATTATTATTACAAACACATTCTTATATGTAGATCATAATCTGTGATGTAACATGAAAATATTTTGGTTAATTTATTTATTTTTAGGTGGTTCAAATGCATAGAAAGTGCTACAGAATTGTATTTGCAGAAAAATTCATCTCATAGCAAGCTGAATCCTTCAATAGGTCCTAGTAGTGCAGCAGCTACAGCATCCAGTACAGCTGCATCTACACCCAGCTCAACGACGGTGACAACAACAGCAACAACGACGACGACGACGACGTCAGCAGCAGCTGCAGCAGCCCCTGCAGACAAGCTGAATAAGACAGACAGTATTGATACAGAACAAATACAAAACACTTCCACTTTAAAGTATGTATTCTTTGTATACAGGACCTGTTTTCTTTGTTACTTGGATTTCAAGTTTTCATAATTCAAAATTTGCTTACAAGGCAATTGTGAAAATTTTTATTGTCATACTTAGTTTACACGAAATAATTGGTGATAAATATTGATTGGTATATGAATGTACCTTATATGCTACCATATAAAAAATATAAATCCACATAATTTGTACTATGCTGAAAATACAATTTAAACTGCAACAACTTTTGTTGCAAATTATTTTACAAGATTACCAGATTAATTTAAGTGATACAAATATTTTAATCTCATTTTTTACGTGTGGTCTTAATTTTAAATTTGAGTATAAATTTTCAATATAAAATATTGGCTGAAGCATTCTCTCTGTTAAAAAGATAATATTGGTATCTTTTTCTTTCTTTCTTAAAGGGAGAAGGATTCTGAAGAACCTATTGCAAATACAATTGACGGGATCAGCAGTGTACAGAAAGTTGGTGAGAGTCAGCAGTCAGAAGTTCATTTTGCAGGTCCTGAGGATGTGATAGTATCTGACGTATCATTTGTTGAAGCCGAGTCTGTTCAATCCCCAGTTGGTAAGATAACCATCATGCTATCATTTACTCAAAATCCAATTGCTATTTTAACTGATTTAGTTAACAAAGTTATAATTCTCAAGCATGAACATAAATTAAGATGTGCAAAGCAAGTTCAGTTTTTGGGGGCTTTTTTTTTTTTTTTTTTTTTTTTTTTTCATAGATATTATAAAATAATTCGTTTTTTGAAAAAGAATTCAAATTATTCCATGTATGATTTTTTTAAATTCTTACAAAAACTTTCTACTCAATTCCATAAGTTTTAATTAGTTTGACTGATTGGTATATTTACATTTTGTGTTAACTTGAAATCATTGTCATACATAAATAATGGCTGAAGAACTGTTGTTGTTCAATACTTACTGAAAAGAGGGCAACATTTTATTTTATTACATGTAAGCTTTTACAAAAATTTATATTTTATATAAAGAATTTTGAAATTCAGTATCAGATTAGCTAGAACATTTTTAATCACATTCTATAGTGATATCTTAGTACGTTTTACTTGAAACTACTATGTTCATGTACACTTAATAATACTGCTTAATACTGCAGCATTTTACAAATATATAAGTGTACTGCTTATATAAGTCATAAAAAATTGACTTCTGTCTTATATAGTTTAACTCCAGCCCATCATATGAAATTGTGATAGATATATATATAGGAATGTCCAAAAAGTAAATTGACCAGAATTAAAACATTGTTGAAGTTATAAACACAAAGCAATAAGGGAATGTAATACTCCTTCAAACAACCAGATCAGCCTTAATATTGAATAATTGCAAATGTAATGTCACAATAAAGTGACTGCCACTGTTAAACAATGGACAAATATATGTGCACGATATAATTGATGTTATATCCTACAGGAATTCACCATGAACTTGTTGCTGTGTATGTGCACTGAGGAGGCATACAACCCCCACCACACACACACACACACACACAAATCCCAAGTTTGGTAAATAAATTGATAACAAATTCTGTTCCGAGATGCGAAAGGTATGCTACTCATAAACCTTGTATACCATTTGGTCTAACAGCAAGCAGTCTGATACTGTGAAACATGGGATTGACTGAGAAAGTTGTTAGATGAAAAAGACTAAGATATTTGTGTAAATGTGTCATTCTGTTGCATGACAATATCACTTCACACACCAACCTAATAAAAGAGTAATTCAACCTATATAGTAAAGATATTTACTACATCTAATGCATAGTCCTTACTTGGCTCTTTCAGATTATCATCAGTTTGAGTCCTTCAAACAACATTTATCTTAGATGACAATCTTATTGCAAAGGTGTAAAAGTGGCTTTAGTCATTTGGTACCCTGTTCTTTGAGACAGAAAATGGGTATAGTGCTTATACACTGATGGAACAATTCATTTATTTTGATGGCAACTATATGGAAAATACCCTAGTAGTGATGGTAACATAGGCACAGTGTTTTATTTGTATAGTAATAAGTATATTGCACAAGAAAATGTACATTACTTTATGGACATTGCTCATATTTATGAAAAAAAATGTAGTGCAGCAAGTAAAAATTCACATTTGATTAAACAAATTCCTGAGTTATTAATTTGAGACCAAATACATCACATTAAGAGTAAACTTCTTATCATTGACTTGTATAACAGCTGTATTCAAATTTATTTCAATATTCATTTATTCCACTATACTTTTTAATAGGTACACCTCATTAAATAGTTTTGAAATGAAAAATATGTAATGAAATCAGCAAATGCTTTTGCTTGTCATTTTCAAATTTGCTATGTTTAATAAATGACTTCAGTCCTATTTTAAACTTAATAATTCAATCACTTTAAATATAATTTTCTGAAAACTTAACATTTCTTATTTGTTTAATTTTAATTTAAAGTCAATATTCTTGACATGATTTAAAAAAAACTTTTATCCAATATTTTATTTTATTAAATTGTAGCAATAAATTTGAGTTTTACTTTTATTTTCATAGTATTTAAGTCCTTGCTTCGCATATTTTTTGTAAATTTCTAAATAGTAGTCTACTTAAATAAGTACTAAGATATATTTCTTCCCAAAGATGCCCATTTAGTACTTAGTTTGAAGTGAAATTTTGTAGATATTTTGCTTGTTTGAGGAATTTAAATTCAAAATCTATTCTTCCCCACTTAGTTATATCTCTTGAACTTTCTTTGTGGTAGTTACAGTGCTTTGTTAGTTAGTGCATGTCTTGAAGTCAACAATGTCCTAGTATGCTGTCATCTACCACTTGACACTGGACTGCTATTTTTGAAGTGTGTCTAGAATTTAGTTATCTTTTCTCTCTATCTCTCTTAAACATATAATCTGCCATTCTTATTACTAAAAATTAGGCAATCTGACAATTTGGCTTTCATCTGACAACTGTCTTTAGTGTGACATGTGAAAGACATAGAAACTATTAATTATAATAAAAAATGTCAAATCCATTTCAGAAAACTTTGTTGATTTGTCACTTCCAAGTTGCAGAATATTTTTGAGAAAATTTAACTTAGAAGATTAATGAGTTTGTATTTTACTGTTCTGTCAGTACTTGAACAAACAACAGCTCATCTGCCTCTTTCATATCCCTTTGCTATTCATTTTATTTACATATTGAGCACTTTCTTTCATAAAAATGCTTACTAAGCTTCCATTTAGTTTGAAAAAAAATATTTTCACATTCTGGAAGAATTCAATTTTGTGCATCCTTTGTTATAATCAGGATTTTTTTTTTTAATGAATGCATTTATATTGGAACACTTATTTACAAGTTTTGATGAGCTTTCTTTATTTCAGAATCACTGATATCATCACTTTATTTTGTTTTTAAATCTGTTTTAATTTTTTCTTATGTTTGTCCACTTGGTACATTGTTTGTGGCTGTAAAATTTATTAACCACACTGTAGCGAGTTGTTATTGTTGATGTTGTTGTTGTTATTTGGTCACTGTCTGTATTTTAATGTAGTGCAGTAGAAGTACCACATTGCTGTATAACATGTTTGGTGCAGTATTGTGTTACTATTGTTCTTTCTGTTTTCACTTTCATGTAATTGAATGTTTATATCAACTCTATCTGGAGACACTGAATTTTATCTGCAATGGCTAGTAATTTATCTGACGGTCATTCAGATTTGCAAAATAGTTTGGCCATTCTTAAATATTGTATACAAATTTTATTTTAAATA
The DNA here is from genome assembly GCA_963932145.1 of Acanthosepion lycidas. Classification (NCBI taxonomy): domain Eukaryota; kingdom Metazoa; phylum Mollusca; class Cephalopoda; order Sepiida; family Sepiidae; genus Acanthosepion; species Acanthosepion lycidas. The sequence continues at coordinate 71,300,835 of OZ010595.1, forward strand.
TTTTGAGAAAAAAATTGCTTTGTTTTTCTACCCAAATGTATACATGCATACACTTTCTAAATTTGCTTATAATAGTAACTTGGATATATTTTAATGTGGTTTTTAATTATTTCATCAAGATGTTCTCTGTAATACTATTAAGTCCTCAATCTTGAATTTGAAATTTATTTCTCATATGTTGTTTAAATATTTATTTAAAATTAATCATTTTATACATTAAAAAATTGAAATTTTAATATGTATAAACTTAAAGATTTTTTGATATTTTCACTTCAATCAATATCCTTCTCAATGCATCAATTAATAATACTTATGTTAAAATATTTATGATATCACAAGATAATAAAATTCTTTTTTGCCTAATTAGTTTTTGCATGTGAAGTTTTTGATCAAATGAAACCAATACAAAAGTATTGGATAATTTGTTATTCCATTAAAAACAAAAAAGAAAAAAATCGATCAAGTTTTGTGTCAATAATTTTTATCCTACTTTTGTGGCTTCTGACAGGCTTGTTAATTCTGTATAGTGTATCTTACATAATCTTATCTAAGTTGTCTATCAAGTTGATTTAGAACTGTTCAGCTACTATTGTCAGATTACAACAAATGGATTCATTGGCCATATTGCAATTTGTTAGCGTGATTCCTGCTATCTTATTCAGTGATTCTCTCCATTCTTGTTTTTATTTATGCTGCACTGTATACTCACTGTTTTTCATGTGCACCATTCAGCTTCTTGTTTATTATTTTATAGGAATAACACTGTTCACATTCACATTTAGCTGAATTGGGTTCACTTCATTAATGCATTATTGTAACCTATCTACCTTTTACTTACATGTTGGCAGGTAGACAAACAGTAACAAGGCAAATATTTTTTTTAATCCTATGACCAATAATTTAACAAGAATATTTTTTTCAACAGCTAAAATAATTTTCTTTTTTAAATATTTATGCAAATTCAAGCTGTGCTTTAAGTGTAATGGAAAGTTTTGAATTTTATGTTTCAGTTGAGAGAATATCAAAATCTGACATACATAACATGTTCTGTTCTTTTTAAATGTATATTGATCTGTGGGTGTTTTGTATTTTTATGTAAAATGTTTTTTCAGTGTCTCTAAAAATCAGTTTTGTTATGCTTTTTGGTGTCTGCTTTTTCTTTTGAATACTTGAGAGAAAGGATTTATTCTTTATTTTCTGTGTACAGAGAGGATATCATCTACAGGAAGCCAAATAATTAAACAATTAAGATATATTTTTTGTAAACACAATCGAATAAAATATTTTCTTAATTCTACATAATAGAAACTGTCTTTCTTTTTATTTTAGACATTTTCTTCCTCGAATGTAATGAATAGTTAATAACCTAAGTTTGATATCCTCTGTATATACACTCAGTTTAAAATTGTTTGTTTAAAAATTCTCCTTCCTCTCAATAGCCCCAGTGTCATTATTAATGAAACTAAATTTTTATTTTTATTTATTTTCTTTTCTTTTTTTTTTTTTTTTCTATTTTTTTACATTTAGTAGAATTTTGTTGGTGTTGGTTTTTTCTTTTTTTTTTTCTTTTTTTTTTTTCTTTTTCTTTTTTCTTTTTTTTCTTTTTCTTTTTTTCTTTTTTTCTTTTTCTTTTACTTTTTCTTTTTTTATTTTTATTGTTATTTATTTCTTTTTTTTCCTCTCCAGTTGTTGCTTGTTAACTTTCTTGTTACTGGTATATGTTTTGTTCTAAAAACAAAAATGAATTTAAAAAAATATTTTTATATTCACTATGTACTAGTTTAAAAATATTTAAAGGAACATATTTTTTATCCATGCTTAATTCATTTTATCTTTTTATTTTACTCTAATCCTACCTCCTATTATATTTCCTCTTGTCTTTTCCCTCACTTGTTATATTCAATGTTTGTATGTCCCTCTGTGTGGTGTACCCTTCTCCTCCCTGTAACTGGTGGTAGATAATGCTGGGGCACAGCTTGGTGCAGATATGCTAAAATTTTGCCAAATTAGGACAAATAAATCAATGAACACTCGTCTTTCTATTCTTATTAACACCTAAGTATTTTTTGTAATTTAATCTTGGCATGATTCAAGTGTATTTTTCAAAAACCTTCTATGAATGAAGGCTTTTCTTTCAACTTCCCATTTGTCTATTTGGTGTGTATGGTTCTGATCCAGAGTCAATATTAAATGTAAAATAAGTTCATAACACTATATTATGCAACAAATTTTAAAGAATGTTATTCATTTTTAAATATACTTTCTAATAAACATAATCATGATCTTTCATCAGTTTTACATTTCAGTCGTCATTTCATCATGTATTGGTAGTTTGATATTACATTCAGAGAGATTAATCTTGGCACTCGTCTACATATAATCATTACATTTGATCTATTTTTTTTTACTTTTTCTCTAAATTTACTTAGCTGTTCAATAACTAAAAAAATAAAATAAAAATGGAATGCTTTTTTTCTTTTTTAACAAAAAATAAGTCCTTTAATCTAGAAGAAAAGAAAAGAAACATGTATACAGTATTACATTAACTGTACATGCCTCAATATTATAATATAAACTTTATTTCTTAGTAGGATTGTGTGTGAACATAAGATGTCAAATAAATTGGTTAGGTTTTAAATTATTGTGAGACATGATTTCTAAATAAACCTTGTTGATAACCATAATTTTCACTTTCATTTTAATGCATATATTTGAATATTTTAGTAATTAGCATTATAACACCTACAAAAATGTATTCAAATGAATATGATCTGCCTCTATTATCTTTAAAGTTATCTGAAAACAGATTATATGAAATAAAAAAAATCTATGTAAATGATTTCAGAAATCTGTTTAGATTTAAAAAAATTTTTCACGTGTTCCTTTGCCAAGTTAACTCTTTTTTGTAAAACTGCTTACTGCATTTAAGGCTCAGTATTTATGATATAGAAAGTATCTATGGCATTATTAAGTTTTCCTTTGCTATTATTCTTGTCTTTTACCAAGTTTTCTGTTTGCAATAGTCTGTGCTTTCTTCCATCCTGATCAGGCAACACTATAAAAATACTTTAAAAGTTGGAAATAAATGTTTTATAAGAGGAATCAGTGATACTTAATCAGTCATATTTTCTCAACTGATGATTGGAAAATATGCCAATCATATACCTGTAACAATATGCTAACAAATATGAAAACCATGATTGGAGAACAAACTGTTCAAAACATTGTTTTTTTTAAAAAAAAAAGTTAAAAAGTAAGATGAGGGAAATAGCCTTGTAAAACTTAGAAATGCTATTTGCATGTTGGCTGTCAGCCATATTGCTACAGGCTTAAAAGATAACTGCTAACTCAACCATGCATTGTGATGAAATTCTATTGATGTCATTCATTGCTGATTATGGAGATCAGAGATCTATTTCTTCTATTTTTGTTAACATCTATTTCATTGTTAACACTATTACTTTGCTAATACTCATTTTGTTTATATCCAATTGTGCATTTTTATCTTTATTATTGAATGTGGGAAATAAGTGCAATGGTTTTTGCTTTACTTAACTACACCTGTTTTATCCTCTATGATATGTTGTTTTTTTTTTTTTTGTTTATTTTTTTTTAATATAAAATATTGTGACTTTTGAAGAATCATCTCAATTGGACATTTTAAAGGATATACAGTGTATGGCAGAAATACCTCCCACATATCACGATCAGTAGAGGGTTGTAGGGGCAACACAGCTACTGCAGCCATAGCAGCAGTGGTGTGTCTTCGGGCAAGACAGCCTGACAACCCAATCCTCTCCAGGCTGGTTTGAATTCAGTTTTCCTTCTATACTGGTTGCCAACCAGGTCTATAGAACCTAATCTGTCCTACTATTTACTCATAGCTGGGCAAGAAGAAATAGATTCATACCTTTCCAAAGGGTATTACCACGTAAGTGAATGTAATGAACTCAACCAGAATTTGAACTTGGCTCTCCAATTCTTCAATCTGAGCTGCTATTACTCCACTGTGCCTCCTCCCACATATACCTTCCAGAAATACCTTCCACTTAATGGTAAGACATTAGCTAGATGAAGACACCATTGTCACTTGCCTAATTTCACTAGCACCACACAGGTGATAGTTTAAAATATGGAAAGTATTTCTACTGCACCCTGTAGTTAATGTCTTACCATTATGTGGGCAGTATTTATACCACACCTTATATAAATATTTTTATAAGAAAACACTTAATTACTGTGTGTTAATTTTTTAAAATTATTCATTGACATTTTCTCTTTCATACAAAGGTGAATATCCCCATCTTAATTTTAAAGAAATGTTTCAATAGTATGTTCTCTGATCATCTTTGAATTTATAAAGCAGTAGTTTTTTGCAGCTCTTATAGTATTTGAGGTATTTAGTAGTTGGACTGTAATCCAATGGTGCCTGTTGAATTCCTTGTCTGGAGTAGAATTCTAGAACCTAGTGATGAATTATTTGAAAATAACATTTTTTTGTTGTTAAATCACCAGAGAAAGGAACTTTAATCTGAAAACTTTGAAAAGTTGTGTATCGGCTATGTTGTAATAAGATTTTGTTGTTGAAAGGATATTAGAAAATACTAAAATATAGTTGGAGCTGATGCTCAATATTCTAAGTTTTTTAGATTTTGAAATGGAAAAAAAAAGGAAAACATACTCTTGCTTAGATCAGGTTTTAGCTGCTGATCCAAAGAAATAATGTGAAATGTTTGTTTTACATATAAAAAAATCTTTTAAAAACATTAACTCTCATTCCAGTTATCAAATCATATATGTACATTAAGATTAATGATTTCTTTAAAGATTGAAACAATATGAAATTTTCATATTGAATTATACATAATTATATAACAGTGTTGTAAACCTGTTATCTAGAATCATAATGCTCCTGTTAACAGATGACACTTAGTTTTTTTTTGTTTTTTTTTCTTGGACTTTTTCTTTTTTACTGGACAGCAGACTGTATTCTTTCTAATTCACATTTTACTTCACATCCAGCTGATCACTCACTACAGTATCATCAGTTGTGTGTTTAACTAGCTGTTCCTTTTAACCCAGAAGACATTAGTGTTGTCTGTCTATGCTTTGCCAGCCACTGGTCCTCATTTGTGACTAGTTAGTCTCCATATCTCATTGTGCACCACTTGATTTACTCAGAGCCAATTGATCTTGTCCCCTCAGAGAAGCTGCGACGGAATGATGACCTCATCAAACAAGTGCTGAAGGAGAGAGAAAAACTTATTGCAGAAATACTCAACATTCCTTACGATGATTACGTTCACATTGTTGAGGTAAATGGTCTTTACATGTTGTTTTGTTTTTTTATTTTTCTACTATTACTTCCATTTCTTAAACGGGAGTCAGATCTTTTAAAAATCATTGTTTCTCTTTTATTGTACTTGTTCTGTCCAGTATAGTACAAGGGTTCTTAAGGAAATTGTTTTTAAATTCCTGTTTATTTATCAGATCAGATTATTATTCAGAATTCTTTTTCTATCCTGTGTATATAAAAAAAAAAGATTTGACACGTTTAGCTCTTTGGATTCATAGTTACTTGAAATGTTCAAAATTTAATCCACATTCAGTTACAAAAGTTGTTAAAACATTTTAAAACAACACATAATACCTTTAGGTAAATTTCTATTCTCAAGTTGTATCAACAGTATAATTTCTACAGTTGTTAAACACTTGGTCATTTTGAGTATTTTTGTCAGTTTTGAATTAAAAATAAAAGAAATCACTTAGTAATTTATTATAGTGATTAATTTTAGGAATTTTGAAAATTGTTTATTTCTTTTAATGATATTTAAGTCTTATATAGCTATCATCAGATTATTTTTAAGTTAAATGGGAATAAAATTGTTTTCTGCTCTTTTATAGAACTGTATATTAGTGCTGTATCTATTTAGATATTCTTCTAGTCTGATGCTAATATAATTGATAGTTTACAAAAATATTTACTCTTGAAAATAGAAGATTGTTCATTATACACTTTTCCTCTGATCAATTCCTACTAGAAAAGCCTTTGATGATCAGAAAAAAAATAATTTTACTTTTGCACAAAGATAGTGTATATACAAATACTTGATCATATTTCTTAAGTCAAGCAAACAGTTGAGGAAGATGATTATCATATTCATGACATAATTTTTTTTATTCTATTTTTAGCTTGGTGCAAAAATAATGACGTAATAATGTCGTTTTTTGACGTATTTTTTGATAATCAAAAAACGACATTATTACGTTATTATTTTTGCACCAACCTAATAATAATTACTACCTATTTTTCAGCATGTAAAAGTTTATTATAGGAATATTTTAGTTTATTTTTCCTCTCAATAATCCTAATTTGAATTATTTAACATTAACTTTTTGCTAATTTATGAAAAGGAATACATTTCTAAGTAATATAGAATTTGATATGGTTGGTTGCTTTCTCTTTGATGTAATTTAAGCATCTCATTCTAAAAAATAATTTGGATGTAAAAACTGTAGTTGCTTGAAATGAAATAAAACTATTACTACACAATTTTTTAATTTTTTTTCACTTGAAAGTTTTTCCTCTAAAAATCATTTTTAGAGTCTATTTTACTTTGTCAACTTGGTTACTTTAATGTTTTTATATTATCATTTGGCACCTTTGTTATTTTTTATTGTTAATTTTCATATTACACTTGAATATAATGGAAAGATCAAAAGATTACAACAGATCATATGTAGTACTGCCTATATTTGAAGAAAAGCAGTTAATATAATAAAATGGATGCTCATTTTCATTTGTTATTGAATAAATATTTATAAAGTTTAATTTTCCTAAAAGACCTACAGTGACATTTTAAGTATTTTTTTTTTCTTTTGAGAAGAATCTGATATCATTGCAAAGTCAGATCACATGAGGAGATGTTCTAACTACTGATGTACATAAATCTTGTGCATTTAGATCCAAAGAGGATCATATACTGGGTTTAATTAGAAGACTGATAATCATCAGTAATTTAATCAGAAATGGCAGCAATGACATATATTTTTGTCTTCCTCATCATGAAGCATCTTCTACTGAGGAAAGTGACTTTATCAAATTATTATTTATCACTGCTACTTCATATTTCAAGATTATGGTTGAACCTATTAGTATTGTCTATGCATTTTACCCTAACAGCCCTTTCTCTTGTTTTTGCTGTTACTTGGATATTTTATGCAATCGTTAGTTTTTTTTTTTTTTTTTTTTTTTTTTTAAATAATGTCATCTTTATTGTTTAAATATATCTTATCACTTCTGCAGCCAAAGATTTGGTTTGTTATTCTCAATTCTTACTTGTTTGATTCTTATTTAATATCTTGTTTTGATTATTTTGGGGATTTAGTAAAATCAGCAAAATAAATATTTTCCTGATATTTTCTTTTTTCATGAATAACATCTCATCTGACATCTTGATATTTATTCTAAAGTGGAAACAATTCATTTCTTCAAAAATATGAAAAGGACACCATGAAAGTATGGTGATTTGGTATGAGAAGTTTACAAATGGGAAACTTTTCTGAAAGTGCTTTCTTATAAGTGCTTTATTAATGATGTGGTAGTTTTTGAATCTCCTATAGTATTTAAGGTATGCAGATGGATATATTTAATAGTTTGTTATCTGATTAGGAAAGAAAGAAGATTTTAAGATTACTAATTGAAATATTTCAACTGTAAGACGACTAGTTCATATGAACTTCTTATACTACACATATACATATACATATACATATATATATATATATATATATATATATATATATATATATATATATATATATATATATGTTTGTATATGTGCATGCATGTTATCTTTTTAAATATAAAATTGGAATATCATTACAATTTTACCAACACTAACAATATATTTTGTAATTTTTAATGAAATAGGATTTTATTCAATGATTTTATGATTCTTCTGGTCCTGTTAATTTAAGGATTTCACTTTAAGTACTATAAATTGAATATAAAGTAGAATAGACTGTTTTATTTAATCCAGCAAAAATAACATTGTTTTGCTGGTAGGTTGATTCTGTCTCATTATTTCCTTCTCAATTTTCTTTTTTTATAAATATGAAATCTTTAACGAATGTAATTGTGTAACTGTTTGAATTTGAAAATATTTTTAAATATGTTTTTCTTAGGATATTTTCACAAAGTTTCACTTATGTTGGTTTTCATTTGAATATATTTTATATTTCTAGAAAATTTATTTTTAGAGCTATATACATAAACACTGAGAGCAGAAATAAAAACTAGACAATTTTGACTCCTAAGTGAAGGAAAAAATTTTGAAAGTAAAGATTTGAAGATTTCAACTTTGATATGAAACAAACAACAAAATTAGAATAATTTTATGAAACTGTAGTAAGTAAAATATTTCATATCTGAGTGAAATATAACAAATAAGTTAGTAACTTTGTTACTTTTAAAATATTAATTAATCAAAAGTATTTGGTTTTAATACTTTAATGGTGTGAATGGTTTCGGTTCTTTTAAATTGAGTTTACATTAATTCACTGAGAATGTATCATTAGATGGCAGTTGAGATTCAATATTTCTGTGATAAATTTCGCAATGTTGCGTGTGTATGTCTTGTATATAAAAATTTTTGTTTCATAAATGATTACATTGTACTTATAACTCTCCCAACCATTGTGATAAACCAACATATAACTGATCCATTACCTTTTCATCAGAACAACAACAATTATTCATAGTTCTTACAAAAAAAATCCTTCACGGAAATGGCTCTAAAGTAATATTGTGCACATTTGTAACCGGTGTCGTGTGTCTAACTGGTGGAGTTGTCTCTGTGCTGGCAGATGGCGTCGGAGGAGACTTGTGCAGAAGAGAGACGGAAGAAGCAGCAACAGCAGCAGCAGCAGCGGCAGAATGTGGATCTCCAGGAGCTGATACTCCGCCTTATTGACCAGGCTAAACAACTGACTGAACTCATAGTCACTAGCACACAGTCACACGGGCTAGTGGCCAACACCACCACTACAACTACAGAACATCATTCAACTGTTTCTAGTAGGTGACTCAGCCCCATATTCTCGACTTTTTTCTTTTTATCTTTCTTTCTTTTTTTTTCTTTTATTCCAATCTTTTTGCACTGTCGACAACACTTGTGGTTTTTCCATTGATGAACCCTATCATACAGAGCTTCTCAAACTAATCTTTTATTTTTTTTTTTTTTTATATATCCTGGTTTTTATATATATATATATATATATATATATATATATATATATATAACAATTGTTTTACAATTCAAAATATTAAAACTGTACTTAATATATACTGAGGGTGGGGGAATTGTTTCTTGTACTCTTACATGTTGCATTTGTTTTGGGTCTTGGTATTTCAGCAGCTACCATATTCTGTTGAAACATAAAACAGATGAAAATGTAAGAGATTTTATTAAGTGATATTTATTTTTATGGTTCAGTTTTACTCTTTTGGGATCGCTTGAATGTATAACTATCTACTGATCCTTGAATTTTCTTTCTCTCATTTCTATCTGTTCAAAAACTTTTTATAAGAGGTGGTGGAACAGAATTTACTTGTGGTACAGGTTTTCAATTACAGCTAAATTGCACCCAATGAGCACAATCAAATTCTAATTTTAAATTGACTTTTTTTTCTATACTGTATGAAACTATTATACTTCTGAAACTGAAGTGGATTCTTAGACAAATTCAAAATTAATTTTGGTAATCAATCAGTTGAGTATTATGAGCAGTTTTATTTCGTCAGTTATTTTAAGTTATCTAAATAGAATTGTAGTTATAAAAAAATATATTATGAAAAGTCAAAAGTTCTGGTTCATAGCACTGAATATGATTTGTCCAAAACCTGGTTTTACCAAAAAGGTTAAATCAAATCTTCACTTCATCAAATGACTCCTTTCACTGAAAAATCCAAATATAAAATTTAAAGAGAAGTAACTGTTATGTCTGAATGATGCTTTTCTTAAATTGTGTATCATTTAGAAATTACTTGCTAATTTGTTTCTTATTTACACTGATGAATGATTGACAAGTGAGTTGATTTATTTAAGAAAATTATTTTATATTGAAATCAGTTAAAGCCAAGAAATTGTCTTTTTGTTTTGTTTTCAAGCAACAGAAATTAAAATATAAATAAACAAAGAGTAATATGAATTAATACAGAAGACTCTTTTAAATATTTAATTTATTTATGCATATATTTTGGATAGGACAAATATTTAAATGAGTTTGTTTTTCACCATTTTTACTCATTTTTAAATACTAGAATAATATCAAAATATTAAGCATTATTATGTAAATGATAACTTCAATGATGAATTTATAGAAAACAAGTTGCTCATTATCATAAGTAAACAAGAAAATTTAAAAATCATGCTTAATTTAAAAAAGCGCTATTCATATATATTAATAAAAGTTATCTCCTTTTAATTTTTGATTTTTCAGTGAAATGAACAATTTGATGAAGTGAAAATTCGATTTAATGGTTTCAGTGAAGCCAGCTTCCAGACAAATGATATTCACTGTTATGATTGCCTCCCCAAAATGATGTGTTCATGGAGGGAAATAGGAAATATTTGATCTATTCTGAACACTTTGTGTAGACATTTTAAATTAATTTGCATCCAACTGGACAAATAGCAATATATTTCTCAACTGCTTGACCTTATGATTTCATTTGCTCATTTAACTGGTCTTTGCCATTATATTTTGCAAGAATAAATTCACTGCTGTAATACCAAATGTTTTATTGTGACCACTTCATTTTATTTCAATTTTGTCAATTGGATCAAATTAATTTTTTAAAGTTACATTAATACCTTATGTTTTAAGTTGTAATTTTTTATATTTAAGAATATTTAAAATTTGAAAACCAGTTTAACCACAGCTAAAGAAAATTCTCAAGATTTTTTTATCTGAAAATTATTAAATAACTGAAGTCCCATTCTTTTGGGGGTGATCATAATTTTTTTTTTTTTTTTCCATAGGTAAATCATCAATTAGGCATTACTTTTTTTTCTTTTCTTTTTTTTTTTTTTTTTTTTTTTTTTTTTTGAACGTGGTTTTTTGTGGATTTTTTTTTTTGGGGGTCAGGTATTGCAATTTGTAAAAGAGGCTTATTTATTCAGGCCAATATTTTTCATTGCCAATTTGTTTATTTTTTACTCTCTTTTGCCACAAAATCCTTCACTAGTGCTCTGTCAGCAGTTATCCTGTACTAATAATGCTCCTATATTACAATTTATTTACTGATTGTGTTGACCTGTCAAAATCCAGATAAAGCTGGGTGTGTTATGTTGTTGTTATGCTGCCCTCTGTATATGCCTGTCACCAAGCAAAACCGAGGCTGGAGGATTTTTTTTTTTTTTTTTTTTTTTTTCATTACCTTTTCCCTGAGTCAACAACAACTGACCATATAATTATTCTGCCTGCCTGCCATGTTCAGTTATGGAGACTACAATTGTGCAGCTTGAAATACAGAGTAATCTTGCAACCATCTATGTTGTAGATGCTTGCTCCTTGTAGTTACCTGGCTTGCTAGTCCCAAGGACAAAATCCTCATTGCAAGTATCACTGTAAGATGCAGTGATGTAGCATTTCCAAGCTAGTGGTTCTTAAGCCTGTATATTCCTTTTTGCTCAAACTACAATATTGCTTTGAATTTTACATACTAAAGAACTTCAGCATCTGTTTTTCTTAGTAACTTTTACTGATATCCATAATTATTACTATGAAAATTTATGCCATCATTTAAATCAATCATTTCTTAAATACTTACTACTTGCAAAAACTGACCATTTTTTTGAGTTTATTGCTGAAATTGTTAATATATTGACAATTCATCATTTTAAATGCATATATTTGTTCATAACTTCTAATCATTTTCCTTTTGTATTTTAAACAATTGTTTTAATGTAAAAAAAAAATAATACTATTTATCTTTTAGTTTTGTATTTTTCATATCAACTCAAATAAATCTCTGAAAAAAAGGAAAAAAATTGTTAGTTTTTATGAGAATCTTAATAAACAGAACTATGATAAAATACCTGTTTAAACTTTGCTGGTTTTCAGGCAGCTGTTTGCTTCCCAGTATTTATTTTGCCTTCATTATTTCCATACACCACAATATATAATATTTCTTCATACTAAACTTCTAAGACCTCAAATCTGCAATGAATCATTTGACATATCAAATAATTCTGCAGTGCCTGGATCACTTATTCAGTTCTTTTTATCACTTTATTTATTTATTTTTTTAACTATAAATCCATTCATGATTTTTTTTCTCTCAGGAATTACCATCTGCAACATTCCCTTTTGCATTTTTCAATATCTTTTCACATTTCATTCCAGTCTATTACAACTATTTTTTCCAGATAAAAAAATTAAAGTTTTGTGACTTTATAAAAACATTTTGCTATTGATGATAACATAAAATCAGATTTATTCCTTTTTCAAATATAGGGAATTTTATTTTTCAAACTACAATAACTTTCTTTATCTATATATTATTCCTGGCTAACTTCTGTGCAATTAATAATTTACAATATTGATTACAAGTATTAAAACATGTTCTCCCGGAGGAATATTATTTTGAGTGTATGATCAGAGTTAAAATGGTTTTGAAATTATTTTTTAGCATTTAAGTTTTTTACTAAAAGAAATTCTTCATTCTTATAAGATTATAAATGTTACATTTTTTTTTTTACATTAATTATTGTTAGCTCAACATTTATAAACCTCTGCAATCACTAAATTGTATGGTTTAATTCCAGAACTATTAACAGGAATTTTGACATTACAAAGATGCATTGAATACATGCATGTTTATGCATTTCACTCGCAGAAGAAACTTTCTCAGTACAATGCTGCCATTATTTTTAGTGTAACATTAATAGTAAAATACTCCTAATATTTCAGTACTATAAAATATTTTAAAGTTATATTTTATACAGATGTTTTCACTTATATTTGAATAGCTTAAAAGATAAAAGGACAAATCTATATCTTTGAAAAAAACAAGGTATCCATAGCTTTTCCCTTCTGTACCTTTTCTGGTATATCATGTCAAACATGTTAAATTCCAGGTTAGCATTTTACCAAACTTTTTTTGGTAAATATCTTAGTCAAATGGTTAAATGATTTTTTTGTATATCTTTGTACCCAATTGTTTCCTAAAAGTTGATGAACAAGTTCTGCCACTATTGTTTCTTTAGATTTGTTGATAACCAGTACATATTGTGCAAATTGACACTTTTTTCTCTAGTTGATGAGCATCTAGCTACATGGATTAGTTATCTTCAACCACAGGACCATATGGCTTGTTTCCTATATACTAGCTGCCTTGCTTGCTTTGCTTTCTTACTAACACAACTAACCAGCACTTTTACATTACTAACACTAATACTTTGATTACATTCTATATTTGTCTACACACAGATGTACATATTTGTAATAAATATATATATATATATACACATATATATATATATATATATATATATATATATATATATATATATAATTTTTCCGTCTATAAATACACATGAATTCTTTGACCAGATGTCATGTTTTTTTATATTCTGCCTCTTTACATGTTGAAATATTTTTTTAATTCTTAACAATATATATATATATATATATATATATATATATATAAAACACCATTATAAAATTTTTGTTGTATAATCTGTTCTGAAAACCTTATTTGCAAAATAGGTGACAGCAATATTCATATTAAGAGGCATAGATAATTTTTCTGTAGGATTACAAGAAATACATTTTCTGGTTTATTTACCAGTTTCTAAATGATTATGCTTTGTATTAAATATCCTTTATTATCCTTCATCTGCTGAAGATTGAAGAAAAACGTTTTGTTTTTTTTGTCTTTCTGATAAGACTAAGAAAAAAATTTTGGACATAGCTTCTATTTGTGTTGTGATATTACTCTTGGAAATATGTTTGGAAAAAATCCAGTTAAATTAAAATTTCTATCAAGTGTAAGCAATTGATGATTTAATATTAGTCTTCACATGAATCAGTATTGCTTGATAAATTTTAATTTTTTGAGATAGTTTTCATTCTGTACTTGATTGTTAATTCTATCATAATTGTATGATAGAATTAACAATCAAACACTGACATTTAAGTAATGGTTGTATCACTGCCTGTTTATCTGAGACAAATTCAGTATGAACTGACACTTTGAGATTAATTTGAATTGATTACTGTTATCCAATAAAATTTCAAGTTTAATTAGCTACAATTTCTCATTAATTTCAAGTCTTCTATTTCAATTCAAAATACTATATAAACAATTATTAATTAAATTATTAATTAAATAAAACATATTATTTATGTTTATTTATTATAAATATAATATATAATAATAATATATATATATATATAATAATATAATAAACATATTATTTATGTTTATTAGATCTGCGTTATTACACCAGGCCTGCTTTTTGAACAGATCTTCTAAAGCAGATGTTCCCAACTTTTTTAAGCTCATGGCCCACTTTGAACTCAGAAATTTTCCGTGGCCCATGAAATTATTATAATGTAAAAAATGACTTCCATTTTGTAGCACATAAGCTGTGGCCCATGTATTAATTTGGTGGCCCAGTAAAAATTATAAGATTTCCATGGCCCACCTGAAATTTGCCATGGCCAATTTTGGCCATAGTTTGGGAAACACTGTTCTAAAGCATCACATTTTTTTGTGATGACAATTAGCCTAACTGTTCATACCTTTTATGTACTTTTAATGTTAACCTTTTTGTGATTTATTGTAACTGTTAAAGTTATTTACATAAGCATGCTTATTTTATTTTTTTGGTTATACATTTCTATCAAATTCATGAATAAAGAAAAAGTAAAGCATTAATTTTAATAAAGTAGATTTCAACATATTACAAAGTAAATTGTGCATATTTGCACACATTCCTCAGCCATTTTTTTAAAAATAATCAATGTTTTTAAGCAAAGCGATAAACATTTTTGGGGGAGATAGTGTTATTCATTTATAATAAATATACATAAATCTTTGTAGAAATCCACATGCTATGTATGTAATGTTTGACTTAAGTCCATCTGGTTTTATGTAGCTTAATCTTTTTCTTCAAGTTCAGAGGCAAAATATTTGAAATGCAAAGATAAAGCTTTGTTCAAAATCAGTGTAAATATTTGCTTCATTTAACTAAATTTATTGCATGTTCACTGTAAGCACAGTGGCTTGCTTTTTGTTTTAAAGATGACTCAATAATTGAAAGAAATGTCTTTTTCAACTTGTCTTTTCCAACATCACACAAGTGGCTGTTGGCTGCATCTCTTCATTCACCTTTTCTGTTTACATGTTAATTTTCTACTACTCATATCAGGTCTGTCAGCAGCAGCAGCAAGAGCTGAAAACCAACAAGTGTCAATTCCTATCTCAATGGACAAATTAAGAGATATGTCGAATAAATTGAATACTTTAATGACCAATCTGTTGGTGAGTTTTTCATGTTAATTCTTAACTTATGTTCAGTCAAAAAAAAAAAATAATATTGTTTCCAAATTCAGGGATATCTAAATCATTCTAATAGATTGTAATTGATAGACTGACTCACAGACCAGAAAAGATTGACTCTGATTTTGTATATTGACATTGAGTTATATTTTTAATGTTCAAGCAAATTATAAATATATACATGCTTGTCTCTAAATTGGAGTACTTTCAGTCTATGCTTTTATTTATTTTTTTTAAATCTGTTTCTATTCTTTGCTTTAGAATCAAGATATTAATATTTTCATTAATACCTCAGAACAATTTATAAATAGGTAAAAAGGGATACATAAAACAGCCACGAGCCAAAAAGTAGGAGTATACATTTTGATTTGTATATGTTTATATAAATTTACAAAATCTTGTACAAAAGATTCCGATAAGTTCAGTTTTATCAGAACAGACTTATTGAATTTTATTTTGATAATATTTTTATAATGCTGTTTTAATATTTTGTCGTTATTTTCTTACAATTGCTTGTTTTCATTTAGACTGCAATTCATGATGATGAAAGAATAAAACTTCGGCAAGAATTGAAATCAGCCCAAGAACAGATAAAACAGTTGCAAGAAACTAAGCGCCTTATGTGTGCAGCTCCTGCCAGTATGCCCAGTTCCCTGAGTGTGAGTGCAAGCAGCCGCCCTAACAGTATGATCTCTACCACATCTTCAGCATCAGAACAGTATGAAGAAACAGTGCCAGAGCAAGCAGATTTAATAGATTCAGAAGGTGAATAAAGACATTTGATATTTACACTTGTTCCATAAGTAATTATTATCTTCAAATAAACAAATGCTGTATTAGATATTACAAGTACTTCTTGTCAAATAGAAAATTTTATTGGACTGAAATCTCTAAGAAAAAGATTTAGTTTTATAGTAACAAATATTGAGCCTAAGCAACTTTTGTCAATGTTTAACTTTCATGGCCACAAAAAATAAAAACAGTATATCAAAAGAAGTTATTTCCTTATTTGCTATGATTACTGTATACACTTTTGATGCCCTCAGTAATATTTGTTTTTAAAAAGCAATGATTACTTTTCTAATGCCCGTTTGTAAAAGAGACTTTGTAAATCACAGATACAATAATAGTAACACCTTCGAACAATACTCTGAAACACTCTACTGAAATATTTTTTCCCTTTGATTTAAATTAAATTTAAATTTGAACAAGAGAATGACTCCTATTCAAAATATAGAAGGAGAAAACCAGAAGATGGAGGTCACATTGGCAAGATCATTACACCTTACTGAAATTTTTTTTCCCTTTCATTTAAATTTGAACATGCGAATGACTCCAAGTGTACTTGGATAAGTATATTTCATTTTGGTCAAAGGGAGTTCTGTGGAGTGGGGGACACCCCCCCCCCCAACTGTCATATCAATGCTGAAATCTGCTCATCAATTCATTCAATCAAGTATTGCATCAAATATATATCAAAAAGGTCAGATCAAGCTGTTTTTGCACACACACGCCACTGAAATTTTTCCCTTTGATTTAAATTAAATTTAAACAAGGGAATGACTCCTATCCAAAATATAGGAGAAATTCAGAAAATGGAGATCACATTGGTAAGATCATTGAGTAATACTTAAAATCAATCATCATTTTCTTACAAAAAAAATGTGTGACACGCAGCAAGGTGCATGTAATTCAGCTAGTTATTTATAAAATGGTAAATAATAAATATCACATTGTACTTGGCTCACATATTTTTATAATCTTGTAAATAAACATTGCCAAAGGAGTCAAAAGTCTATATAATAGTGATTTCAATTGAATAACTGTCCTTTTAACTCACTGTTTTATTGTAGACATGATGGTTAAACATTGCCCAACTTGTAATGTCAGCCTCCATTAAGTTTCTGTGTAGTTTGAGAATCTCATTCTTGAAAGATGAAAATGCAAAAAATAATAAAGGTGGTGTTGGTGCAATATAAAAACCATTAAAATATCTACAAAGTTTGCAAAAGTGGTTATACAAATGAATGACAAAATGGATAAAAATACTGTGTAACACATTTCATCCTTGGACTAAAGAAATATTTTTGTTAATGGAATTAGATATGTGTAGGAGGGGGTGGGTATAAAAACACAAGTGTTGGTTATAATTATGCGCTGAAGAAAATGCTGAAGATACTGAAACACTGAAATTTAATTTTTTTTTTTTTTTTTTTTTTTTTTTTGACTTGTCTGTACATGTAGTCTATCTGATTTCATTGATAATGTGATACAGGTGGAGAAGTCATTAAACATTAATTCTAAACAGAAAAAGAAAAGTTAACTCAAAATGAAATAGAGACTGGAAGATATAGAGAGTGGAGACATTTTCCTCAGTGAGAATGGGACATTTGGATTTCTTCTCTCCTAAAAGTTTATTTTTCTTATCTATCAAGAGTCTGGCATGTGGTCGAAAAAAGATTTAGGAAATAAGTCTCTCTTCCTGGAAAAATTAGAAAAACACATATTATTAACATAAAGAAAAGCAGATGAGAATCCTATTTTTCGTAAATGAAAACAAGGAATGAACCCTTTTTCTTAGGATTGAAGTTTTGAAAATCAATCATGCCATACCAAGAAGGTGATCTGGTTTGAGTTTTTGTTGAGACACCAACTGGCCTAGGGATGTTAAACAGAGAGTCTCTTTATTGAGAATTTAGGTAGACAAATATGTTTCCATTGATGAAAACAGATTTGGGAAATAATTTTTATCTATGGCACAAAAGGTTGAAATGAGAACAAATTTCTCTTAATAGGTCAGATGTACTGTATGATTAAGGCTGGAGTTAGGAAAACAAATTCCATCATAGGTGGTCTGGTTTGTATCTTCATTGGAAAGCGGTAGCTCCAGGAAAATACAAAAGGTTCAGAGAATTAAAATTAATGGCTGGAATGTAATTAGATTTGTCACAAAGACAGTTATGCATGCACTAGGAAGTGGGCTGAGGTTGAATACCAAGGAGCAAGAAGCAGAATTTGGCCTCACCTGTGCAAAGTAGTGGTGTGAGTTGTGAAGTGAAGCAGGTTGGAGTAAAGAGAGAAGCAATCCCTGTGACTACTCTCAAAGGTGCATAATTCTCCAAATTTGGAAAATTGATTAAGAAAGCAGAAATAAGGAACAAAGAAAACCTTTATTTGAATTAATGAAAATTGGGGAATCACCGAACTCCCAGAACCCTTTGGCCCCTTACCATTTTGGGGCAGGAGTGAATATAAGCAGATGACTTTGGGCTGAGATCCCACATCGAGCGCCTTTGAAATCTGTTAGCTGCCAACTAAAATTCCTGATTCCAAGACTTTGAACCCAGCCTTCCAGAAGTTTAGACAAAGCTCAGTGCCACTAGAGAGATTGATGTAGGAGGGTTAATTTTTGTTGTACTAAGAACTACATAAACCAATTGAAGATTGACCCCCACAAATCTCTCGTTTTATTTATTTTCATTGTGAAGATATTTTATCCTTAATATAGCCCCCGCCACAGCTTGACCAGCACTGTGAGACTATGACAACATTCAATCTTTTACTGCTCTGAGATCAAGAACACAATGTGGGCAGAGATAGTATGGATCGAAGCAGCCAGCAACCAACAACCAGCTTGGACCAGTGCAGAGTGAGCCTGTGGTTAAAGCGTTGTCCTAAAACCCTGAGGACCAGACCACTAAACATGGCAGCAAAAAGTGTTACATCTTTTGGTGCCAGTAACCAAGGATGTGACCCTGTTGCAAAGGGGTGTTACAATAATAGATCTGTCAAGAAAGATGAAATGTTGTAAGAAACTGGATGCGAATTTACTGTCTATGATCCAGTGATCAAAGCATTTTTGTCTTAGTAAATTACTTTCTCTTTTAATTAAAGTAGCATTTTTTTAAATCAAAATTATGGGCAGACTCAATTATGGTGAGGGACTAATGCATTGAGTATGTTGTTTTGTAAAAAATCTCTTTGTCATCATTTAATCTTTTATTTAAATTATTTGGGCTTACTTCATTAGGTAATAAGTCCAATGAAGTTCTTTTAGAAGACGAAATGCTTTATACAGAATTTTTTCTACTATCATTCATTTGCCTAACATTGTTCTTGTATATAGAAATTTATATATCATATTCTTCCAAAAGCATTTATACAATTCTTATTTTTTGCATGTGAATGTAGTCACTAATTTTGGAAACAAAAGTTCTATATATCTTTAAAATCAGGAAGCAAAAATAATTTTGATAAATCCAGCATTAAAAGAATAATCATGAGAAAATGGTGTGACAATCATAATATGCTTTAAATTAGTATTAACATTTTATCATTGTCTAACAATAAGTCAATGAGAGTACTGGGGATAAGTTTACTTATTGCTGCATTTCAAATTTTATATAGCCTGAAACCAGTTAAGCAGTTTATAAAAAGGTAAGCAAAGTATAATTTATAAATGAATGAAGAGGCTATTATACTTTTCCATACAGGTACATTTGTAACATTAAAAAATATTTAAAGTAAAATATCAATATTTTTTTCCTTCTCTCTCCTCTCATTCTCAGGGTGTTTTTTACTTTTTCAGTATCCACTCTAAATTATAGGATTTATCTAACAGCTAAACTTAAGAAAGTGACAATACTATTTGCCAGAAAAACTTTATTATAGATTTAAAAAATCACTGTGTATTATATCCAAGTAATTTTAAGCTTTCAAGAGATTTTAAATGTACTAATTAAAAAAATATTAACTATAATAAATTCTGTATCTTTTTTTGTTATTGCTCAGCATGTTAATTAACAGATGGTGTTTATTTTCTGGTTTATAGATTTCAATACATAATTTCAAATCATTATTCTAATGTGCTTGAACCAGTATCTTTAAATATTTATCCCTCACTTCTTACAGGTAGAAAAATGATCTTCAGTACCAGCCAAGAGATGCCACATTCTTTTCAAATGTCTGCTAGCAACTCTATACAACCAGTAGCACCATCAAAAGATTCAGCAGAAAGTGATAATGAATCTT
Source organism: Acanthosepion lycidas (assembly GCA_963932145.1). Lineage (NCBI taxonomy): Eukaryota > Metazoa > Mollusca > Cephalopoda > Sepiida > Sepiidae > Acanthosepion > Acanthosepion lycidas. The sequence continues at coordinate 71,321,440 of OZ010595.1, forward strand.
TTGAAGATGTCTCAACAGAATTGGTAGAGCGGTCAAGTATTAGTCACAACAGACCAATAAGTACTGTGGCTGAAACCATATGTCAAGCTAATGATCTAGTTTCACAGGATGATAGTTCATTAGAATGTTCAGCAACCCAACTGAATGCCAGTAGCCTCTCCAGCAGCTGTGATGACACCGGTTCTGTGCAGGAAACAGAAGGGATCAGACAACATCAGTCTACTGAATTCTCAAATGCAAATTTGGAGTCTTTACAAATCTGAGTTTTGATTTTTGTTTGTATTTACCTATGGGACAGAAAAAAAATCCAGAGGAGTAATATATATATATATATATATATATATATATATATATATATATATTCATTATTTCCTCTGAGAATTAAAAGGAAAGATTAGAACAGTGTGTGTGTGCCTAATCTTTACTTTTCTTAAACTTTTAACAGAAGAAAAAATATAAACAGGAGAAATGATGGTGCTGAGTTGGGTATTTCATAGAACTTTTATGGTATGAATCTTTGACAGTGGTTGGGAAATGAATCAAATATTAATGGAAAAGGTATATTTGAGAGTGTTATAATTTTTGGGATATTATACCTCAAAAATGTATTAATGAGAAAAGTAAATTATGAGAAAAAATGGTAGTGAAATTTATATTTTATGCTTTTCTTTTTATGTTGCTTTTTCTTAGTATAAAATTTTTCTGAGAAATAGCAACATTAAATAAAAAGAAAAAAAAATAACGCACAAATTTATAACCATTTTATCCCTTTTTTTCTCTCTCTCTTTCTCTTATTTTTTCATTTGTACACTTCTGAAGATAAGTATTGTTCAAAAATTATATTACACTTAACTGCTATCTTAGGATTTCTTTTCCTCTTCTTTTACTTTTATCTTTAAATTCTTTCCCAACCATGAGCAGAGACAAATGGTATAAAGAAATTTAAAAAATAACAGAAACTTATAAATTAGACACACAAGACTTTTTCCTATACATAGGAGGTTCAGTTGTGTGTCTCTGGTGCTCTTAGATTGGACTGTGCAGAATTCAAGTAACCTGCCTGTCTGCCTTAAATAGATGATGCCCTCTTTGGTGTCTGTTAAGGAATGGGAATGAAGCTGAGAGCCATTTGTACAACCACACATCTAATAAATACCCACTCATGCATGAACGTTTTAATGTCAGCTAAACACCCCAAATTTGTTTGGTCTAGCTGTACAGTCATTCAAAATCTTCTGTTCTATGCACACACACACACATAACCACTCACATACAAATGTACACATACTTCTGAGTCGATATTAAATAGCCATCACCTTTGATCCTAATGGACATATTACAGTTATGTAATTTTTGTACATAGACATGTGTACATGTCTACATGTTATATATACATACATGTGTATATTATAGACTTATATAAATACAACTTACATTTTTGTATGTATATGTCTACACGCACACATACACACAATCTGTGTGCAGATTGTATAAATGCATATATACATACATACAGACATTAATTTCTTTATATATATATATATATATATATATATATATACACACACACACACACACCTGTGTATGTAAGTTCTTACATATATAAAGGCATAGTACACACATACACTGTCTCACTCACACACATTCACTCAATATGTAGTGCATGTGTGTGGGCGTATGCATATTAGTATAAATCCTGAAGCTATATATGAAGTTCACTTAATGCTGGACTCAGGCTTGGGATATCTCTTTTTCCCCAGCCACATTTTAAGAAGCTCTTTGATTTCAATTATTTCTGCTTGTTCCTCCTCTAACTGGCTGAAGTCATAAATGCCTGAATCTTACTACCAAAAATGCATGAACATTTCTGTTATACTAAAAAGCCTGTCAGTTTTTACAATGTTTATTAGTCTATATGCTTTTTTTATTTAGAGGAAACAGATTTCTTTAACCTTTTTTATAGAAAGAAAGGAAAATATATAAAAAAAAAATGATGCTTCAAACTATTTCAAAGAAAAAAAAAATATTGCAATAAAACTTTACTTGAGCAGCCATTTGGCATGTACTGACCAGACTTTGTGGGCAGTTCTAGATCTTTGACCTCTCCTCTCTCTCATTACAGATCTCTTTTTTAAAAAAAATTGGTTTATTCCTAGAATCCATTTCTTTTTTAAATCATTCTCTTCTGGTCTATTTTGCATATGGCCAAAAAAAATTCCTTTATTTTTTTTTTTTTTTTTTTTTTGTTTTTCTTACCCCCCACCCCCAAACACTGTTTTGTTTAAAATCATTTTTCTTCATAAAAAAAATCAAATCATCTCTCATTTGACTGACTTTGTTAGGATCCATACTATGGCAGACTTTCCAAAACTTCTTGCCATCTTTTACTGCCATCTCTCTCTTTCCTCCAGCTAATTCAACTTTATTTCCTCTTCTAGTCAAACTTTTTAAACTCTATTTTTTAAAGTATTGTTTGCTCATTATGCAAAAATCTTTTCTCTCCATATATTGCTATTGCAATCATAGCTTCAAATACTTGCTTCTGTGCAAGTCTTTGATTCTTCATTTCAGTGAGGAGTTCTTTTTCTAAAAAATTTGGACTTAATAAAAATGACTTTCTTCTCTTTTAAATATCTGCATGCAGGAAGAAAAAGTCTACATCCTTGAATATAAGAGATGAAAATGAAGGCTGGAGGAAATTTAGAATTTATTTTTCTGTTTCTGCCATTTTTATTTCTATCACTGCCTCATTCACTGCCAATCTTTTCTGGGAAGCTGCCAATTAAAAAGGATTTTAAATAAAATTTACTTTTTCTCTTTATTGTTGTCATTAAAAGAACTTCTATATTTCTGTGATTCAAATGCTTGTGTGTCACCCTTTGTCTAGTGTCTTCTTTTTTAGTATGGTGGTTGTTAAGCTATACACCTACCCACCTATTTCCATGCTTACCCACCTGTTCATTAATATCTGTGATGTTTTCAACTTGCTAACAATCATAGACAGATTTTATCTATTATATTAGATTAATTCTTAACTTGTTTGTCATTTAGAGGCAAACCAGAAGTGATGGAGGTATATTTTCAGGGATTGATTTCAAAATGTTTCCCTATTTTAGAGTATCACAAATAAAGCCAGATTCCAATATAATCATATTCTTTTATGAAAATAGTGGCTTTCTTTTTCATTCCCCCTCTTTTTAATTTAATTTTATTCCAACACACACATACATACACACACACACTAAATAATTTCTCTCCAAGAGACAGAGAGAGAGAGAGAGAGAGAGAGAGAGAACAAGGCCCTATTTATTAATTCTTCCTTCTCTATCAGTGGATACTGGTACTGCTCAGTTGTGCTGCCCTGCCCTGCTTAAAGTTATTGTGCCAAGGGGCTGTAGCTCCACTAGCTGCTGCCACCGCCCTGAGGGGGGACTTTAATGTGCCAACCCCTTGTACTTTTGGTGAACTTTGTATATAGACAAATATCAACACAATGTATAATAGACCTTGAACACAAAAATTGTAAAAGTATTAAAGCTAAATAAAAACAAGTATCAAAGTTTCTTTGGCTAATCTTTATAAGATTTCTTTGTGTTTATATTAATGCATGCTTAGCTTTTATTACATCATACAAATTATTTTATCAGTTTGTCCCTTTATTTTTATTGATCCTAAATTTTTCATCAGTAATATCATTGGCTCTGCAAATAAGATTCAAGGGACTTTTCTCTTTGCAAAATATCAAAAGTTAATAAAAAGCATGAAATTGTATTCGGAGTTAGCAGATTGTAATATCCACATCTGGTTTCTTGATAAAGTAGATAAGTTGTTTTTATACTTTATAGGAGAAAAATTACTTAATTTCTCAAAGTACCTATCTATAACAATCTAAGTAGTTTTCTATTTAAACAGAAAAAAAATTATCTATTAATTAGTTATTGTTAAACAAAACTACCAAGCAATAATTTATTAACTCCAAAAGGTTATGTAAGTTTGTGGAGAATTTTACATAGCGTCTATGAGTTGATATTTCAGATTTTGCTAATATAATCTGAATTATAATCACCATATACCAAAGTATTTTTCCATATATTATTTAGTCTCTATTACTACAAGAGAACATTTCAAGCAATTGCTGATAGATAGTACTGCAGTGGCAATCTTTTGAAATATATTGTGAACCAAACACTTGTAAGTAACAAATATATTTTTCATAAATTTTGAAAATTTTTTTTTTTTTTTTTTTTTTTTTTTTTTTTTTTTTTAGCATATCTCTTAAAAATGATTTGCTACCAACTGAGATGACTTGTTGAGATCTGAAAATGTTGATAGTTGTTATTTAGTATAGGGTCTTTGACAAACTTTTTATGCTAACCTCTTTTGTGATTAGTTTTCTTTTTAAAAAATTTGTGTGCAATGGTTATGTGCCTCAATCTGGTATTTGTGATTTAGTATTGCAAACTGTTTTGCCAGACATTCTCTTGTTATATCTCTGAGCCATATCTGCAGTGGTATAGCAAGTGTTTTTTGCCACCTGGGACAGCCCTCAACTTTTGCTACCCTTCCCCAGAAAGAATACAATATTACAGCGCACATTAACCCCTTATAGTCAACGACAAAATTATTTGTACACCCATCAATTTTTTTATATTTTTATCCATTTCTCAGAATCTAATGCCCATATGATGCGATTTTTTTTTTTTTTTTTTTTACATGTTTCTGCTAATGTACTTATAACTCCTCACTGATAAATTATGAAATAAAAGTACAATTGTGTTTATTTGTTTAAAATAAAACTGGGGATATGTAAAAAAAATGAAGTTACTTCTTTTTTTCTGAATTGGGAAAACTTAAAACTTTTACAATATTAAAAGAAAGATAACTTGTTTTTGTTTATATACCATGTGTTTTATTTAAAAAGGAAAACAAAAATATAAAAGAACACATTATACTTTTAATTCATAATTTATCAATTTTTTAATATTTATTTCAATTCTAACAAGTGAGGAGTCATAAATTAAATGCCACATTAACAGAAACATGGTTCGTTTTTCTTTTAACAATGTAAAAAATGCAATGTCTTTTAAATTATTTTACGTAGTTGTAATTATTATTAGCAAAGTAGAAGACTAAAAATTAAAAGTCTGATAAAATGAATTTCACTTTTAAAAAGTGAAATAAATGGTATCATACTTTTAATTCTTAGTCTATTTTGCTTAATAAAACTTCAACTATCTAAACAAAAAAATAAAACGTTCCATTGTTTTATTACTGTGAAAACTTGCAAACCGAAAAAAAATTCCCATTTTTAGACTTTAAATAAAGTTTTTGCATTTAAAAATATATTAATTTTCAATTTTCTTTTAAATTTCTTTTTAATATTTCTGGAAAAAATTGGAATGCATCTTTAAAGCATTAGAATTATTTCAATTTATTTATTTATCTATCTATCTATCTAGACCTATGATAAAATTAAAAAAAAAATCAATTGGTTCACTTATTTATTTAATGTTTTTTCACTAAAACAATTCAGACATGAAAAATCAAAGAACTGGTCTTCTCACATAGGTGCGAAAAAGCTGTGGATTCACTAAATTCACTTCATCCAACCCTACATCAAACTCTTTAAAACTGTTCAAATTTTTTTCACACCTTTTGCTTATGTCTTATAAGTGAAATTTATTCCTAGCAGCTGACAGCATTTTGGAGACAATTCTTTTTTGGCTGGCTGGTTGACTTTGAGTCAGCCATATCAAGGACAAATTGGCTTCATTTGAACCCTAGCTTCTTCCTTAGTTGCTTTTTTTGTAAAAATTATCATAATTATGCTATTGCTTTTCTAAAAACTCACCGTGGACCAAAAGTGCCACCCAGGGCGAACCATCCAAGCCTAGCTATGCCACTGCATATCTGCAAATGTCAGGATTAGGAATATTATTTTTGCAAATTGGTTGAAGTTTCTATCTATATTTGGATCACAAATATTATGATTAAATAATAATGGAATTCTAGTGTCTAACATAAACTATGCCAACACTCATTCTGGATATAGAAAGATTTATTTTATCATTTAAAAATTAAGAACTTTTAAAAAAATTTTTAAGTTTTAAAAAGAAAACTATACAGGTTTATTTTGTTCACATTAGAAAGAAATCTGTTGAAAAACAAACTATTAACCAAGAAATTTGAGAATTAATTCAGCAGATATAACTTGGATTGAATCTTTCTCACTATAGTCTCAACATTTTCATATACAAAGGCCGATTTTCATTTATTATTGCAATAATATCTGTTGCTGTCATCTTCAGCACATTTTGAAATGACATCCAAAATTCAGTCCCACAAACTTTACTATTCTCTATGGATATTTTCTAACAATGACAATTGTTCAAAAGCAAGAAAATCTAATTAAAGATATATTTTAATTAATCCATTGTATATGGAATGTTATATCTTACTATAATTTTAAATCAAATCTCCATGATTCAATCAAAGGTAGTTCTATATGTAATTGAAAAGTTAACTGAGATGAGATAGCATAGCAGATCTTCCCATAAAAATTAAACAGATTGTTAACTAAGTTTTGTTTAGTTAGGTATTGAACCAGATGGTAAAAACATAGCATAGGAAGATTGTATTATTTCTTTTTTACAAATAAAGAAAACCTATCTACATTGAAAAATAAAATGCTTGTTTTTTATACCTGGGCTTAAACACAAATAACTGAAGCTATTGGAAAATAAGCAACAATCTCAGCCAAAAAGGAAGCCATTTTGAAAATTCAAAGGAGTAATCCATAACTTTTATCTATTTAAACTAAAAGACAGGATACTTTCATTTTTTTTTTTTTTTTTAAATAAAAGGTTAAATGGGTTTCACAGTTCTTATAAGAAATACAATGATTGTCACTTTTTTTTTTATGTTTACATTTTAACTGAATTCAAATTTTGATCATTAAAATTAAATGATTACATTAAATAAGCTTACATTAAATCTGATTCTGAGATATTATTTATAATGTGGTTAATCAAAAAGTGAATTTGCATCTTTTTTTAATTATTTTAAACTCGAGATAGGCAATAATTTTGCCACAATTTTCTAACACCAGAATTTACGGTATTGTTAATGAGATGCTTCTGTTCAGTTAAGAATAAATTCTTTTAGTTTGCAGTACCTGAAATGATAAATGAGCAAACTTTTGCTTAACCATTTAGTGCCTATTGTTCCACTTGTGGAACTTATTATAAGACATATTTTTTAATACCAGACAAGCATTAGTTTTTATTACTTTATGGATAATATATATAGAAAAATACTATATGTACTTACAGGTTGTGTTAAAAGTACAATTAATGTTTGGTATCAACAAAAATTTTCTAATAAAATTACACATTATCTGTAAACAAATACAGTAATTTGCTACTTAACCTAGTGAAGTTAGTTATGCAGCGATAATTTAAAGAGAATCATTCTTCAAATTTTTAGTTGATCTGAATTTTACAGAAAATACATTCACACTTGTGAATTAGGTAAATTTCTTATTTTTTTTCTTTGGTTATCCCTATTCATTATATAAGTCACAAATATTAGTAGTCTATATGAACAAATTAAGATATGCTGTTTCAAATCCCTTATTTATTAAAGGTAGTGTTCTTGTTATCTCACTATCATGTATTCTTTTGGAAATCTTTATTTTTTATCATATTTCAGCTGCTGTATTATTAAATCTTCTTCAGGTATCTGTTGTATCTGGCATTGAAGGTTGCTCAATATGATTGATATCTGAAAGTAAAGTTCCTAAAGCATAATAAAAACAACATGAGGATGTAAATTCAAAAGAATTGAGTAATAAATTTAAGAAACTAAGACAAAAAATAAATATATAACTTTTTGTAAAGCCATAATAATCTCTCACAATCCAACTCAGCTCCAGTGCTAAATACCAAGAAAATGGATAGACAATTCAATTCCTGGCTTTGGTAGTGCTAAAATGTCAGATTGTTTTAGCGGATGAAACAGACAAGTGACACAAAGATGAATTAAAAAGGTGAGTATTAACTGATATGAAATATCCCGAAAGCATGAAAAACATGAGACCAATCTACCCCTGTGAATTGAATAAACAGTTTGGTACAAAATTCCATTAAGGCTAATTGGTACTTTGGCAGGTAACTAAAGAAGGCTAGTGGGTATGGTACCCAAAAATGTGAGTATAACAACCAAGATGAACATACTGGTCAGAACAACAAAAAATACATAATTCCTCGACTCAATTCAATTCAAATTAAATTTAAGCCGGTTGAATTTGTTCTGTTTTTTTTTTTTTTTGTTTTTTGTTTTTTTTTTTAAAAAGGCGGGAAAAATTCTCTTACCATAATCATTTATATCTTTTTGCTAAAACAACTCTACTTCTGGATAAAAACAAATTTGAGTAATGTATGTTTCGGAAATTTACATAATGTATTATTCCCGATGATTTATCGCATTTAAACTTACGAGTCAAGGGAGATAATTCTCTACTTTTTAAATTTCAAAAATCTGTATCTTATCACTAAAAGGGATTTGTTTTTAAAAATTTTCAAAAAAAAAGTTAATGGAGTAAAACTTATCTTATCCTTTAATCTCATGCAACATAACCTGAGGATCACATTCCCGGACAAGACTCTGCCCTCTGGCACAGCTTTGTCTGGGCTCCTCTCCGCATAAAGACAGAGTTCGACAACACCTGCGAACTGTCACAGCCTCGGTAGAACAATCTATACTGGTAACATGTTAGTGTTAATTAAATTCATTGTACAGGTTTGTAGTGGATCTAGGAAGGCTGCGTGAATATTTAAAATTGTGCTGCATTAAAATATGCAATATCCACAAACATAAATTATAAGAAATAGCCAAAATGGTAACAATATTCAATCACGACAAAAAATACATATTTGAAACAACAAATTAATAAAGTTTATATATGTAATTTACAATTTCTTTGTAATGATGTGTGCAAAAGTATATTTAAGAGAAAAAGTTCTTTGCTGTTTTGGAAATGTTCAATGTCGAAAAAGTTGTCTGCCTTTGATTTAAAAGGTTGAATTAAATTTAGACAAAAGTTTTTTCTATGAAAGATATTGAGTGAAAAAGTTTGTGTAAAATTTTCTAATCTCTCATAAAGGAAGTTTGTTTCTTTGGTGGCTATTTGACACATAATTCCCGTGTGTAACTTTTGCGTATGTTAATTCCAATTTATTTATTGTAAGACTACAATTATGCCACAAAGCCGAAAGGGGGAATGGGTTGATGTTGGCCCACACTGACTATTGTATACCTAGCTAATCTGATTCACGACCCATTCACTCATTACAATTTGCCCATTCATCACAAGAACTCATCCGTCACCAATCAATCCTCCATCCACCATAATACCGCATCCTCTCAGAGTGACCTACAGAAAATGTGCCCCATGGCTTAAAAATTGGATGATAATAAAATATATACAATATATATAAAAACTTACAGATGAAGAATGAGAGGGGAGGGAATGAAACCACAAAACACACTAAATATCAACGCAAATCAAACTAAATATAACTGATGCTAGTAGGGTCGGTCCAACACTTAAAAAGAGAGAGGCCACTGTATTCTGCCCATTGGACAAAATCAAGAGGCTCTCTCGCTAAGAGAGAGGGGAAAGAGAAAATATATATGGACATGGGAAATATAAAAGCTGACCCAGTCAAGATGAAAAGTGGGGTTAAAACAAACTGGGGAGGTTGAGAATCTCAACTTGGATCATAACCAAAGATGCAGCCGGGAACAGGCTAGGAACAACATTTACTCACATTAACTAGGTACACAAAGCTTGTCTAGCCTAATCATTTGTTTCACCCCAGAATACGGGGGTGACACATTGTCACACACGTATGCACAATCAATGGGCACAAGCATTTTGGTTGGTTGGGTTTTATGGCATATCAACCACTGTGGGTTATTTAATGCCAAATCCAGTTTATATATATATGCCAAATATATCAATTTTAAATGCCTATTTTGTATGGAACATTTTTAGCAAGCTAGAACTTATTTGCTTGCACACTGCTAAATAATCCTAGGTATTTTTGTTTAAGTCAAGAATTTCCATTTGATAAGGACAATTTATTTGCAAAATGGTAAAAGGTAGGATATGATGTTTATACATCAGTCTACATCTTCGATAAGAGACCAATTCTTTTTAAAAAATCCAATATATTTTTTGGTTCAGTTTTTGCAAATAATTTCTTCATGTTCTTCGTGTTATAGAATTTTCTACGGATATGTACGAGATTTGTACATTCTATTAGTATATGTTTTACAGTGTATTGTTTTCCACAGGAACATTTAGGAGTAGGTTCTTGTTTTAGTATGAAAGAGTGAGTCAGTCTTGTGTGTCCAATGCCTAGTCGGGCAATGGTGGTTTGTTCTTTTCTTGTTTTAAGATTCAGTTGCCTTTCCTTTAGAATTGGTGCTATTTGGTAGAGTTTATTATTGGTATTTCTGTCCCATAGTTTTTGCCATTTTAGTGTTATTGTTGTCTTGATTTTATGTTTTAGGTCAGTGTATGGGATTTTGATGTTTTGGTCGGGTGTCATGTTAAGAGCAGCTTTCGCTAAGGAATCAGCTTTCTCATTTCCCTGGATTCCAACATGGCTTGGGATCCAGCAAAATATCACCTTTTTGCTATGTGTCAAGGTGTTTAGTTTGTTCAAAAGTTTAACAATAAAAGGGTTATTCTGTTGCATATTTTTTATGGATTGTAGGACAGAGATTGAGTCAGAATGAATAATGAATTTTTTTATGTTGCTGGCATCAACAATCTGAGAGCCAAATTTATTGCACAGATGTCTGCGGTGAATATGGAAGCTTCATTTGGGAGACATTTTTCCACTGTTTTCTTACCAAGAACTACTCCACATCCAGTTCTATTGCTGTTTTTGGAACCATCAGTGTAAATGTGCGAGTAATTTGGGTACTTTTCATGAATATTGTAGAGTTTTTCTTGATAGGTGTGTGTTTTATTTTCAGGGAGTTTGTTGAGATCAAGGTTGACCACAGGTTCTTTAAGTTGCCAGGGAGGTGAGCTTAGTTTAACAGTTTTGTGGATGTTTGTAATCGAGATGTTGTTGTCTTCCACTGTATGTTTCATTCGGAGACCAAAAGGTTTTATGGCCTTTTTTTTTTGATCAAATATGGCTTGGTATTTGTAATTAAAAATGCAATTATAGGCTGGATTGGTGGGTTGAGATTTGATTTTAGTGTAGTATTGCAGACCTAATTTTGTGAATCTAAGTTTTAGTGGTGGTTTGTACGCTTCAAAATAAAGGCTCTCCACAGGGGATGTTCTAAATGCCCCCAAGACGAGTCTCAATCCTTCATGATGGATTGTATTGAGAGTTTTTAGATAAGATTTTCTGGCTGCTCCATATATGTAGCCGCCATAATCCAGTTTTGATCGGATTAATGTTCGATACAATTTAATGAGAGTTTGTTGATCTGCACCCCAGTCTTTGTGGGCTACAACTCGAAGTAGTTTCAGGGCTTTACTGCATTTTTCTTTTAGATATTGTATGTGGGGGATGAAGTTCAGTTTTTTGTCGAATACAACTCCCAGAAATTTATATTGTTCGACTACCGGAATTTCTGTTTTGTCTAATTTTAGTGTTGGGTTATTATGCATTTTCCTTAGTTGACAAAAATGCATGCATTGGGTTTTTGATTTTGAAATCTTGAAGCCGTTTGTGATAGCCCATCTATTTATTTTGTTGATGCCTTGTTGCAGCTGACGTTCTGCAGTACGTATGTATTTGGATGTGGAGGTTATACAGAAGTCATCAACATACAAATAGTTATCAACTCCAGGATTAAGATAGTTGGTAATGCTATTAATTTTGATGTTGAAGAGGGTTACTGACAGTATACTCCTCTGAGGAACACCCTTTTCTTGGTTTTGAATGTCCGACAGGGTTGAACCAATTCGGACTCAGAACTTCCTGTCTGAAAGAAATGATTTGATGAAGTTTGGTAGTCTGCCCTTCAATCCCATGTCACGCAGGTCTTTCATAATGCCATACCTCCAAGTGGTCTCATAAGCCTTTTCCAAGTCGAAAAAAATGGCTACAAGGTGTTGCTTTTGGATGTATGCTTCCCTTATAGAGGTCTCCAAACTGACCACATGATCCATCATAGATCTTTGATTTCTGAAGCCACATTGGGAGTTGGTAAACAGGTTGTTGGATTCTACATACCAAATTAGCCTTCTATTAATCATACGTTCCATAGTTTTGCACAGACAGCTGGTTAGTGCTATTGGACGATAAATTGTAGGATAGAGATTGTTTTTCCCTGGTTTAGGAATGGGTATGATGGTAGCTAGTTTCCATGATTCTGGGATAGTGCTATTTTTCCAAATTAAATTGAATATATATAGTAGGTATTCTAATGATTTTGGTGGCAGTTGCTTGAGAAATTCATAATGAATTTCGTCTGGTCCGTCTGCAGTGTTGTGAGAAGCTTGTATGGCTTCTTTTAATTCTTGTAATGTGAAGAATCCATTGTAATTTTCTGTATTGTCTGAATTAAAATTGAGCTTCTGTTTTTCGATTTTATTTTTATAGTTTAGAAATTCTGTATTAGTATTGTCAGAGGAGGAATTTAGTGAGAAAGTCTCAGCCAGTGTATTTGCGATGTCTTTAATGTTTGTTACCTCATCATTATTTTTAATGAGGTGATTAATGGTGGTAGAATTGTTTTTACCCGCAATTTTGCGGATCATTTTCCACACTGTAGCGGTTTTAGTGGAGGAGTTTATTTTGCTTACGTAATTTTGCCAACTATTCTTTTTGGCCAACTTAATTGTTTTCCGGGCCTTTGCTCGGAGCAATTTAAAGGAGTTGAGGTTAATGGTGGAAGGTTCTTTGTTGAATTTACGAAGAGCAGCATTACGCAGTCGGATTGCTATTTTACATTCGTCATTATACCAAGGAGTGTTGCGCCTGTTTGATGGAGAAGTTTTTGGAATGGTTTTGTTTGCTATTGTGATTAATGTTTCTGAAAAGTGTTTAATTGGGTCTGAACATCTTGAACCAGTATTGCATAAAGTATTGAATTGTTGCCAGTCAGCTTTATTTATTTCCAACTGGGAGGCCTATTATTATCAGTGGAAGGTTTTGTAATATTTATTATGATTGGGAAATGGTCACTGCTACAAGAATCATCATGAACCTTCCACGTATAATCCATGTAGCTGGAAGGATCAGATTGAGTGATGTCAATAGCTGAATAGGAGCCGGTAGATGGATTGAGATGGGTTGGAGATTTGTCGTTTAAGATGCAGAGTTTGTTGTTATTGATTATGTTTTCCAAGTTTTTACCCTTTTGATTAGTTTTAAGACACCCCCATATGGTATTATGACTGTTAAGGTCACCTAATAATAAGTGGGGTTTAGGGATTTGGTCAGTTAGCTTATTGAGTTTTATTTCATTAATTGGATCATGAGGTGGAATGTAGATAGAGCAGATACTGACTGTTTTGTGCAATGTTGTTTTGACAGCAGTGACTTGAAGATCACTGTCAATGGTTATTTGATGTTGGGGTATGTCTTTCCTAACTAGGATCGACACACCTCCAGAAGCTCTGTGTCCGTCTTTGTGTAAATGATTATATGAATTGTAATTTTTTATTTTTAAGTAGTTATTGTCCTTGAGGAATGTTTCTTGAAGGCATACCACTTTGGGATTATATTTCTTGAGGAGTATGAGAAGTTCTTCATGATTAGCTCTAATTCCTCTGCAATTCCACTGTAATATTGAATTATTTTGCAGGTCCTTCATGTCAAGTTGGAATTATTGCTTTTTTTTTTTTCGACTTGTTTTTACTGTTTGGCTCTTCTATATCCATCTTTTCTATCATGCTAAACCTATTTTTGGTCTCAATCTTCGATGTTGATGGGTCTGAAGATTGGCTTAGTGGATTCAATAACTTTAAACGTTCCCGTGAAGATGAAGTCGGGGTATGATCTCTCTTTGATTGTGTGGAACGTTCTACTTTATCATTGTTAGGTTCAGGGTTTGATATGTTATTTTTCCCCAAGTTATCAGTTTTTAAAGTTGGAGGACGGATTGGTGATCGTTGCAGGTTTTGTTTTTTGGGAGGAGTGGTTTGTGTCTGGGATGTCTTTTTGGTTATTTTTTTATCATCTCTAATTTTAACATCAGATGTGTTAATCTTAGCTGGAACTTCCAATCGAGATGTTTGAATACTATTGGTGTGTTCCTTTTTAAGATCTTCCTGGAATTTTGTCCACTCACTTGGACCCAAATTTATAAGTTTATTTATCAGGGTTCTATATTTACTATCTTCATTATTAGTATCAGCCCTCCGTGTAACAGAGGCATAGCTGGTCTCACCCATATAGGACCCTACAATTTTCCTGGCTTCCAGAAAGGACACATTTTTCTTATGCTTAACCTCCAGGATTTCTCTTTCTTTTCTGTAAATGTCACAAGATCTTGCATATGCCGGATGGTCTTGTTGGCAATTTGGACATCTAAGAGGTTTCAAACATTCATCTTCTTTATGGTTTGGCTCTTTTTCCCCGCATTTGGCACATGTCTGTCGTCCTCTACAAGCGTCCCTGTGGTGTCCAAATTTCTGACATTTGAAACACCTCAAGGGAGCTGGGACGTACTGCTCAACTCTCTCCAGACAATAGCCTATTTTGACCACTTTAGGTATTTGTGGTTGATTAAATGTCAAGATGTAAGTGTTTGTCTCAATTTTTTCACCATTCTTTCTTATACTAACCCTTCTTATATTAGTTACTCCCTGTTTTCCCAGGGCAGCTGTCATTTCATCTTCTGTGGCTAAAGCCAGCTCTCGACTTCTAATGACACCTTTGGAAACATTGAGACTTTCATGTGGGTAGCTTTTGCACTTGGTATTATAAAAAAATTTCATTTTTAAGATGTTTTCAAGTTGTCTTTGGCTATCCACCTCAACAAGCAAGTTCCCATTTCTTAATTTTTTGACATTTTTCGGGATCGCCCGTGCCGAAATAATTTTCTCAATCAAAAATGGGGAGAATTTAGCAAGACAGACCTCCTCCAGGGATTCAATGACAATAAATCTGGGGAAGTCTGCTGCTTCACACTCAGAGTCTGATTCAGATAGGTTCCGTTTTGTTTTTTTAAAAGATGACATGTCTGGGTTTTTATATTCATTGGCCCTGTGCTCCACCACCCACCACGGAGTCCAACTTGAGAAGGGAATGAACCAAGGGGGGTAACCCATTCGCCTTGGCTGAGACGGGGATACACGACCAGTATACTCATATTGGGAGCGAAGTTCTGAGCCTCTGCCAAACTCTGGTTTAGTGCCGAAAAATTCAACAGCGGTCAAAAAGTCTTTGCTCTCAACACAATTGACCCTCAGCCCCCGCCTTCTAGCACATATATGATAAAGAGTTGGGAAATGTTCCACTAAAGCAGATTCAATAGTACAGTCAGGAGAAAAATAAATATATATGTGCTAGGGCATGCTGATTGATCGGATAGGGCCCAATCCGACCGCCCGTCAGACCAAGTAAGGGCCAAAGTGGTGTGTTGCAAGCCATTGACCACTCTGTTGCCGGATCAATGGCTGCTCAACCACCAGGATTCCGTCCTAGCGCCTTACGGGTTGCCACCCACGGCCAACAGGTGGCCTCATTGGGGGGGGGGGTCTTACCCCTCTGCAGAGGTGCAGTCGGCGTATTCTACAGCCCCAGCCAGCAGGGCGGAAGCATTTTGGGAGCGATACGAACCGTCAACTTGCCGACATGGTCCCATAGGAGTTGGACCCAAGGACAATGGTAGAAGGCGTGCAAAGCCGTTTTCTCTAAGCCAAGGTCACATTGTTCACAGTCTGGCAAATGTGCCAAGTCCCATACGAAGGCCTTGAGATAGCCTATTCAGAGCCAGTCACCAAGTAAGTGAAAACTCAGGGTTGCTGAGGTAACCTGCCGCTAGTGCCCAAGGCCAGAAGGAATGAAACCCCTTCCCCGACATGTCGAGCCACTCACGTGGAGAATCCTTTGTGAACCCCTCCACTAGATAGCAATAGAAGACCTTCCTAAGCAGCGAAAGGTCACTGGACCAAGGAATCAATGTCAAAGCGTATCGACACTCGCAAAGGAAATTCGATTGATCCTGGGGTTTACAATGGCACTCAACCCACAAGATGGGGGGGTACTGATAGTAAAGAAAGAGAAGGCGTCCATCACAATCCCCACCATAATCGAATCTCCTGTCAATGCACGGCGTAGGAAAGCCAACCTCGAGGCGAGTTTGTGGCTCACCAAGTGCGGCATTTCCAGCCCCCCATGACACAGATGTTGTGCACAGACTTCTCTTGAAGGATAGCAATTGCACGAGTGGCTTCTTATGGTTCTTACAGAGAGGAAGTACACCCAAGCGGTAAAGGACAATCAGGAAGATGTAAGTGGCACACGCCTCCACTCTGCCCTTTACGGACAACCTCCTTTGGCACCAAGTCTCACCAGTCGTGCCAATCTTTGCCCATACTTCTGACCAATTTTTCTCCAGCTGGAGGTCAGGTCCAAACCACACTCCAAGAATGCAGACAGGACTGTCTGTCCAACCAAAGGGCCCCGGAAAATCAACCCCCTTCCAGGCATCTAACTGCAAGCCAGAAGACTTGTCATGGTTAATCTTGGCTCCTGTCACCTTTTCATACCGATCAAGCACCTTCAGTACCACCTCAATGTTGCTGCAGGATGACACAAAAGTAGATACATCATCAGCATACACAGAAACCCTGGTATGAGCCCCTCCAGGGACAGCATTTCCACGTAGGGCTGGACTGCATGTCCTGTCCCTCAGCCGGTGAAGGAGAGGCTCCAATACCAAAGCATAAAGTAGGGGCAACAATGGACAACCCTGACAAACTGACCGAGACAGTGCAAAAGCGCCCAAAAGCTTCCTGTTCACCTGTACCACAGCACTGGGGGACCAATTGTGTGAATCTCAATTGTGATGAAAATTTGTTCGCCATTTCTATTTATAGTTTTTTTAACAACCAAACAGTTCAATGGGTGTTGGTAGCTGTTGCGAATTTTTCTGAGAATGTTGTATTTTTTATTTTTTAGCCAATAGGATTTCCTGAAATATTTAAATTAGGGATGAATTTGAGAAAGATTTTTTACGTCAACTGAGCCTACTTTTGCACAAAATTTGATTGTTTTGTTATGGAAATTTCTCGAAGCTTATTTTATATTTAACAACCAATGAAATTCAAGAAAAAGTTTGAAAATGAAATGAGGGTTGCTAAAAAGTTCTTCACCAGTTCTCTTTGTATGTAGACAACAGCAAACCAAAAAAAATTAAAAATGTCATAATTTTACATAAATAAGATTTGGAGATTTTTAAATAATTTTTTTCTTTTGTTTTTTTTGGGTTTTTTTTTTTTTTTTTCACAGGTACAAATAAGTTCAAAGATTACAAGCTGCTAGAAATTCATTTGGTAAAGACAAAGCAGAAATAAAAACAAGCTTATCTTTTATTTTAAAAGATACAAATTGTTAAAATTGGATACTATTAGGTTGGTGCAAAAATAATTTCGTTTTCTAACATATGTTACTATGTGAGAAAACGAAATTATTTTTGCACCAACCTAATATAACTGATTTAAGAAGACCAGAATCTGTATCTTGAGTTTCGTTATGACTGTTTTATTAATGCTTACATGTGTAATGATGGTTATGTCTGATAATACAAGACTAAATTTTTCACATGTAAAATAACTGTTTAATCACTTCTGCACTCATGTCAACATTAAGGGTATGTGGCTTTGGGTCCTTCTTCAAGCATTCAATCTTGTGACCAGATGAAGTAAAAAGACACCAGTATATAGGAGGGGAGTGTGAAAAGTTTTTTTTTCATTGGCTGACACTGACTGACATATGTCAATAAGAACAGCCAGACTCCTAGTCATATCGGAATATTTTTTTTTGCAATTTGAGGTGCATAGCATGATGCTTTAAAGGCGGCAGCCTGGCTCGTTCAGAATCAGGTTGGGGTTGCTGTTTGAGCTGATATGATGCAAAACCCAAAATCGGCAATGAGGACAGTGCATCACTGAAGACCACCCTTGATGCATCGAAAATGTATTATGCAATTATATATTTATTTGCTAAAAATAGATTATGCATATATATGAGTGTGTGTGAAAAATAGATTATGTATATACAATGGGAGGAAACAAATATTTGTACACATAAAAATTTTTAATTTATTATATTCCAAACTAATGAATAAACATACTTTTCATATAATTACCTGTACACAGATGCATAATAACTAAATACACATAGAAAACAAAATTTTTTTGACTTAACAGAAATAAATCCTATTTATTCATTTTAATGGGTGAGAAAATCAAGTGTGTTTGTGAAATCTGGTGCTTACATGGTATTGTGAAGTTATTTAGCAATTAATGAATTATGTACACAAAGATAGAAAAGAGCATAAAACAAGGATATGTCTTCTCATCAGATTTATTTAACTTTTACAGTGAATCAATCCTAATTGAATTAGATGCCCTACCATGACTTATTATCAATGGACACAATCTTAACAATACAAGATATGCAGATGACACCATATTGATAGCAGAAACAAAAACATAATTGCTGGAACTCCTAGACAAAGTAACAAAAAAAGCAAAAAGAAAGGCCTGACCATCAGTTATAAGATGACAAAATGTTCTCAGCAAACAAAACAGCTCAAAAAGTGAACTATGAATTGGAGATGTCAAAATCAAAGAAGTACAGATGTTTACATATCTGGGAAGTAATTTAACAGATGATGGAAAAAGTTACACCAAAATCTGAAAGCATGTTGGAATAGCAAAAGATACTTTCCAAAAACTAAACAAAGTATTAAAAACTGGAATATATCATTAAAAACAAAGAAATAACTGCTGAACTTCTATGTAATATCTGTCCTCCTCTATTGCAGTGAATGTTAGACAATTTCCTAACAGATGATGGGGAGATGTAAGGCAATGGAGATGTTGTTCTACAGAAGGATGCAGAGAATACCATGGACCATTTAAGCATTGAGAATAATTTATGGAAAATAAAAACAAAAACAACACTTATACTTAGAACCAAAAAGAGCGAGTTGACACATAATGAGGAAAGAAAGCTTAGAAAATTTGACACTGACAAGACAAGAGGAACAGAGGAAAACAGCAAATGATTTACCTAATAAGTAAGATAGGGAATGGGGGAGATGATAAAAAGACAAATATTGCTAAGAACTACAAGTGATAGAAAGTTGTGGGACATGGCACATAAAAGACTGAAAAGAAAATCTTTTTCTTGTGCACCAAACTTTAATTGGCTAGCTTAATAACGCACTTAGGTTCACATAAAATTAAACGTTTTGAGAGTCAACAAACACAATGACAAGAAAGTATTTCATATGAATGTCTTTAATGCTAAATTGAAACAGATTTTTTCTTCTAGTTAGTAAGTTTATTGCTTCTTAGCATGGACCATAAGATTTTTAAAAAATCTCTGGTTTCAAATGTTTGTTTAAAATTTAGAATACATAATCAGGTTTTAAAAAATGTATATTTTATTTGGTAACAGTTCAGACACTAATCAGGGGAGATAATTAAGCAATTAAAGGGAAGCAATTCAAGCGGTGTTTTGTAAGAAAATGATATACTTGGAGAAGTTTGAATTGCATTTTACAAAACACATGTGGTAGCTGGTATATAGGAATGTATGTTATGTACCATCTTCGAAATACATGTGTGTTATCTTTCAGTTTTAGAAAGGTAGCCCAAATAAGACTTTCAGCATGGTTCCATACAAAACCAAATATTTTTATGGCTAGTAGTAGTGCTAGCGGTTCGCTCCATCCCAAAAATGTGAAAGCACAAACAACATTTTCCGGACTCGAAAAGTTTGATTGGGATTATTTGTGTAATCTGAAGAATACAGACGAAATACGTCAGAATATCCAATGTCGAAAAGGTATTGGGGACATTGATACCTTATTGAGAGTGTGGAAACAGGTAAGAAACGAAAGAGAAAATGAGAATTTACTTTGTGTTCCCTTGTTTTTTTTTTTCTGTCAGATCGTAAGTAAAATACACTGAATTACCAAGAGAGTTTTTTTTATTCTACAGAGTGTTCCAAAAGTCACGCGACAATTGGCAGAAAATGTAGACTTGTGAAATAAAAACCAAAGAAAATTGAAAATTTGTATGACATCCTCTTCCGTAATTCGACCAATAAAAATAAAATTTATTGTTATGAAACATGATTCCATAAAATTACTAGGTTATTAATGGTAATGCGACTTTTGGAAAACCCTGTAGTGTACTGTGTAGTGTACATTAAAAAAAATCACTTGTTTTTCAAGAAATTGAAACTTGAATTGAAAGTAACGTGCCATTCTAACGGCAAGAAGATATTTTATTTCTGTGTGTGACAATAAACAAAATCTTTAAAAATAAAACTCATTCACGTGTAATTTTGATAACGTTCTTAAATTTAATCGGGCCGAGTTCAAGTTTGGGCCAAATCACTTCTTGCACAACTGCCCTTGGGAAAGGCATAAGTGAAGTTCTTCGCTCCTTTCTTGAGTTACTGATTATTAAGCATAACGACTGGACTTTTTGAGCCTTGAATTGAAAGCTGTGGTAAAAAAAAAGGAATTACAACATCGTTGTATTTTCAAAGAAGTCATCGCAGTTATTCACAGATAAGAAATTATCGTCTACCTAGTGAAAAAGGACGAGACATAAAAAAAAAACCTTTTAACTTATTGTAGTTGTTATCATACCAGGACAAATTTGGCACTGTCTTTTAAATATGGAATCCGATTATCGATTCGACCTTCATCCAGAAACTATTCAGTTCCTTTCTTTTTCTCTGCTATTTCCGCAAGCATCAGATCATGGTCCTTTTTGTTTGACGACCTAGGTAAACTTGTTTGTAGTGTAAAGTTTTTTTGTTTTTAAATAACCATCATCAGTCATTTTGAAGTTTCAAATTTACCTTTAAAAAGCACAAAAAAATACTACATTTTGAAATTTTGCCTTTTGAGTTGTGACAGACTGTTGGGAAAGAGCTTTAAAGGTCGTTACTAATTGCCAAGTAAGTTAAAGCTTTGCTTAGAGTAGCACGTGTCAGTGTGCAAAACACCCAACAAGGATCGAACTCAACAAACGCTGGAGGTGTGGAAGACCTTATAAAAAAAAAATGCATTCTGCGAAAATGGTGTGAACTAATTTTGGCGCAAAAATTCTTAATCGCACCACCAGACTTAAAGGCCGGTTCCCTACTGTGACGACTAGCCTGAGTAAAATTGTTTTTTTTTTTTTTTTTTAAATATAACTGCTATTAGCAGCTGTGATGAACTACCACCACAACCTTCAAGTGATACCATTATTATTCCTTATAAAAATAAAATTTATAATATAAATGAGCACTATTTAAATAAATTGGTCTGCTCGCAAAAAAATAAGGAAATGTATATGGAAGCTGGAAATAAAAAAAAAATAAAAATAGGCTGCTCAGTTGATTTATTATTTTAATTGTTACCAACTCAACCCTAGTGTTTTTCTTAGTGTTTTTCTAAGTTACCCAAAGTGGAACTCGTATATACGACCCATTGCTAAAAAGATTTAAAGAAAGATGCTGGGAAAAATGGTCATTTCCCTGTACTGCTCCAGTAAGTACTTGACTCCTCCTGTTGTCCTTTACCTTTTTACAAGAGCCAGATTAGGCTGAAAATGGAATACTGCTGCCATATATGGGCAAGAAATGCTCAGTCTTCATTTTCCAGTCTTGATAGAGTTCAAAGGTCTCTCTGTATATTTGTGGGTCCGAATTATTTTCTTCCATGCAATCCCTTTCTGAGACCCACTACGCCACACACTGTAGTGAACTACCATTATTTCAGTCATATTTATTATTTATCCATTGGTAGTATGTAAATTCCATTCAAGTAGATACTTCCCATGAATCGCTGCTTTGTGGAACTAACTCCCAAGAGGATACTTCTCCAATCATTGCAACCTTAACCTGTTCAAGTCTAGGGTCAACTGTTATCTTCCCCACATAACTCCATAAATTGTGCCTCTTACTCTGTGACCCTATACCTTGAGGGGCTCTGGGGCCTTGTACAGAGTGAATATAATTGTAAAAAAAAAAAAAAAAAAAAAAAAGTTGAGCTTTTCCCCAAGACATGGATACACATTCCAAGACATTGTTTGGTGAGATTGCTATTCTCAGAAGAATCCAATGATAAACTTTAGCAAGACAACCGACCTGGTGCTTTCTTTAAAATAAAATATTTTCAGTAGCAGGTGATATTTGATTTTTTAAAACTATCCTTAAACTCATCTATCCTGTCAATTTTCATCTTAAAGGTTAAGTGTATGACTTGAACAAAAACAAAAGTTTCCTAGTTTTTAATGTGAGTTAAGTACTTTAAAGTAAAAAGTAGTATAAAAATTGTTTTTATAAGAAAGTAATGTAATACAGTGGAGTAATGGATAGCAGCTTGGATTGAGGAATCAGAGAGCTGAATCCATCACATTCCTTTACATGCTAATACCTTTAGGAAAGGTATGAATTCTCTTCTTATCCCCCAGCTATAGGTAAATACCAGGACAGACTGGGTTCTGTAGTCTTGGATGGCAACTAGTCTACCGCAGAATTAAATGGCAACCTACTGTGGGAAAAAATCTGCCTCATCAGTCATGTATTGAAAGATACATGGTCACCTAAGTGTGTATCATGCATGGCATATAACTGACTGAATGTAATAGAATACAATAAGTTTGTTTATTAGAGCAATAAACAAACTTATTGTATTGTATTACATTCAGTCAGTTATATGCATGGCATATAACTGACTGAATAACTTGAGCAGAGAATATAAAAATTAAGATAAAAAATGTAAATTGAATAGATGATTTCATTAATAAGAAGGTGAAGATAAAAAAAAATAAATATTATAGCTGTCTAGGTTTGTTTATTGCTTTTATGAGAAGTGTTTTTAAATTTAATTAAAAAAAAACCCAGACAGTTAATAAAAAATTTGATGTGAAACAATTTCAAACTTTCTAAAAATATCATTTGTAAAAGAACAGCTTAAAATAAGTTGGTTAAAGGTGGGCAGTTTGTTTTCATTTTCAAATTCAAAAACATATACACTTTTGGATTTATTGACCAATCAGATGGGTGATTTCCACCTATGTAAATTTAAAAGTTGAGATCCATGTCAAGCCTATTTGAGGGCTATATAAAAAGACAAGTTAGGAGAAAATTGCAGAAGGTATAAAAATTTCAGAACATACTAGAAGGTACAAGAAAATAAAAGGTAATAAAAATTTTAGAAGGTACAGAGGTTAACAGCAGGTATAAAAATTTCAGTGGTATGAGAAGATACCAAAAGGTTACAACAAGTTACAGGGATATCAAAAGGAAAAGTTATTGCCTGTCACCAGTGGATGACTGCTCATCAGAGTTGTTTCTTACAGAAGTAATAAGAAGTAAACAAAGAAAGAAGGAGAACCAAAATGAAACCAGGGAAATGATCCAAACTGTTAAAAAAAAAAAATTTTTTTAAAATACTGTTAAATCCCAGTGATTCTATTAAAAGTTAATTCTTAAAGAATTTGTATTTTGAACCATTAAAAGATATTTCATTTGTTAAAAGTTTGTTTTGAACTTATTTTAAAAGAAATTTGTATTGTACCTTCTCAAAATTTTTCAATTATTGGAAATTTGTTGAATAATTTATCTTGTTTGTAAGCTATATTTCTATTCAATTGTTTGACTTTGTTATCTTGCTTTTTAAGTCGCGCAAAAGGAAATTTTTGTGCAAGCTTATTTGTAAAACTTAATGTAATAAATATTTGACTATTTCAAATTTCACATCAGAGTTTTGAGTCTTGTTTACTTTCGTATGCTATGCACACCTTATTCAGAATAAGAGAGATAATGTTCTCTTTTAGTCTTCTCCCACTCAGTTTCCCAAAAATCCTTTTAGTAGTCTAAACTGTTAATTTGATGAACTTACCATGACTTTGAACAATAAACAAAGAACAGTATCTCAGGAAAAATAACGATTTTCATAATTACATGAAAAAGTAATGTTAACAGTAACACCATAATAATGAACTTGTTATAATTTAAAAATTATTCAAATATTTGCTCCAATATCACTTTTGCAAAGAATTATCTCCCCTTATCAACGAATTATAAACTATTAAAAAGTTTTAAGAATCGGTTTCAGCTAGTTATGTGCTATGCGTGATACACGCGTAAGCGATCATGTATCTTTCGATACATGACTGATGAGGCAATTTTTTTTCCCCATAGTAGATTGCCATTTCTTTCTGCAGCAGACCAGTTGCCATCCAAGGTTATAGAACCTGGTCTGTCCTGCTATTTATTTGTGGGTAGAAGAAGAGGATTCATACCTTTCCCAAGGGTATTGGCACATAAGTGAATGTAATGGATTCAACTGGAATTCAAACTCAGCTGGTTTACCTTTACAATAAAAAAAAAAAAAAAAAAGTTTGGTTTGTTTGTGTACACGTGTCATTTTAAGTTAACAGTTATATTTCCTCACAATTATTCTTTCTAATAATTTATATTCTTTATAACTGCTTCATTGCTTATCAAAGGTGTGCAGGGCATTTGACCACTTGACAACTTTCTTTTTTTATCAAAAGAATAATCAGAAAAAGACTGTTTAAATTTATAGGACACATAATGTGGAAAGAAGGCTTGGTTGGAAAACTTAACATTTACAGGATATATTGAAGGCCAGAAGGAAACAGCAAGGAACTTACTTAAAGAACTTGTGTAAATGGATGGCAGAACAAGGAGGAGGATGGATAGTAAGAACACAGACTTTGATAAGAGCTAAAAAGGATAGGAAATGTGGAGAGCCATGATTGCCCATGTCATAAAGGGACATGTTGCATAAAAGAAGAATAAAGAATTAATATATCTAAAAAATTTTCAGAATAAATATAGCATGAAAATCTTAACTATAATTTATTGGTGTTTTGAAAAATATATATTTTGTTACCAATTTTTTGTTTAATAATTTAACCTAATCCTTTAGTAAAAATAAATAAAATTAGTTGCCATTAATAAGTAAGTAACTATTATTTATTGTAAAAAAGTAATAATACCTATTTCAAATAAGAAAATGATTAGTATGAAGAGAAAAAATAACTTAAAACCTAATTGCAGTGTAGAATGAACACAAAAATTCACTGCATGCCACTATTGTGGCAACTCTAGATAACAGATTTGATTAATGAAATGTTTTTATTTTGTACAGTTTGGCCAAGAAGATGATCCTGACGAGAAGCAAAGGTTAATGCTTCAGCTTCAGCAACTGGCTTTTGACATCCCAAACAAAAAACATCCCCAAGCTCCTGTTGGAGATGAGTCATGTGCCCAGCTTGTGAAAATGATTGGTCAACCTCAAGCAGATGATAAAATAAAGCAGCCAATTGTCCAACTTGCAGAAAAGGCTGGTTGGTTGCGAATGTCCAACTTGGGCATTAGCACAGGTCAGCGTAGCTATTTCCTACAAAACCAGTTTGCCCATTTGGAACAGGCTCTGGTCAGGTTCACTCTTGATCGTCTCCGAGACCAAGGATTTCAGTTAGTGTCAGTTCCAGAAATTCTTAAACCAGAAATCATTGAAGGTATTTTTTTTAAATTCTTATTATTGTTTCATTTCATTTTCATTTATATATTTTTTGTTTGTTTTATCCATTTTAGTTAACTTTATATATGCTAGCAAAACCACTGAAAACATTTTCCATACTATCAGGGTCTCAAATACGGTAATGTTACTATTCTGTTTCTCTGTGTGGAAACATTTAGCATTCATTGACCAAGCAACAAGTGCTGTTGCGAGTTGAAATTTATAAAATCTTTCTCTTAAAACAATTTTTCAGAAAAATAGGTTTTCTCAGGTTCACTGTTATCATTTTTCTCACTAATGATAAACTTCCTTCATAATTTCTTGTTCAAAGTAGTGTGTAATGTCAACATCTTGATTATGTCATTATTTTCTCTTTACTTACATGTGCTATTCATTTTAGTTGTTGCCGCTGTTGAAAGTCCTCAATTGATATGGATTCTGTTATTTAGTACAGTTCTTTGTGAGTCTATAGCACAAGGCTCAAAGAAGGAAGGTTCATGCTAAGACCTATAGACTTAATTTGTTGGAAGCCATTTTTAATCATTAATCTGAGAAAGCCATTGTATACAACAGAGAGTTTAGATATTTCTCAATGAGTTTGATGCCATGCATGACATCCATATGAAAGTTCTGATCTGAGGAGGCTATTTAAGAACATGACTCGAGTGATTAGGTTAATGTTTTTCCAATTGACATAACATTATTTCAACCCTACACTTCAAGTGTCGCTACAGGAAAAAATTTCAACTAAAATAATATCAGTCAAACCGAACACTCCTCTCTTCCATTTATATTTTTATACATGAATTTTTTTCTATTATGATTGTGAAATTGATTTCATGATGTGGAATTTCCTTCTATATCTAAATATTTCTCTCCGTTATATGTTTTCTATATGTGGAATTTCCTTCTATCTTTCATTGTTTTATAATACTAATTTCTTTTATATACTGAATTTAAATTTAACCCTTTACAGAATTTTTAAATAATTAGTATAATTATGATATAATTTAAATTATAAACTTAGTATTTGAAAATTTATTAATATTATATTGATATGAGATTAGTTATATTTAAATTAATATATTAATAATTTACTAATTACTTATTAATTTTTTTTTACTGTAACTTTTACTATATAGTTAAAGATGTAGTATTGAATGTATTAATATTAACATCTTTTTTTAAAAAAAAAGTATTTATTTTAATTTCTTACTTCCATTCTATAATAATTTTAAGCTCCTCTTTTAGAAAGGAGTATAAAATTATTATTGCCTTTCATTGCCTTTTTTGTTCTTTCTTCTTCTTTGTACAGGTGTTGATAGGTTACATTATGTCGGTGTCCATTTTCAACCATCGTGTTTATCTGTATCCAACTCCACAAGAACTACCTTAGGTCCCTTAACCCTCCTTGTCTATATAACTCCCTTCTTTATTATAGGTCAATTCTTACTCCCTTCTTGTTTTATTCTTTCTTTTTTCTCTCTTTCCTTCCTTTACCTTTCAAATTTCCTATGAAGAAACAGTTTATTTATTTTAGTAAATGTATTTGCATTGATAAGTCCAGGGAAAAGCTGCATAGACGAAATGATCATCTGTATGAGGTAAATTGTTTGGATCTCCTAAATTGTAATTCACTTATATGCTCCATAATAAAAATTATGTTGAGCTCTCTTTTGTGGATCAGTTTTAATAAATTTATATTAATAGGATCTACTTGGAGTACTTCCCCACAGATTTTTTTACCTATATATATATATATATATATAAAATGAGATTTGAAATTAAATTCATCATTCACTCACCAGTATTTTGCCATTGCCTGAGGAGACATATTTGTAGTGATGAAACATAATTGTGTAGCAATTTTAAACATGTTTTTGTTTTAATATCCTAAAATAAATAATATATAGGCATATGTCCATATAGTTAAAATGTTTGTTCTTTTGACCATGAGACCCAGGTTCAAATCTCACCATGATCAATTTGTCCGGAAGGGGACTTTTTGATGTCATCAGTATGGATAGGTGATCCCAGAATACAGAACCTTTGGAAAGTATTTGAAAACTGTACATGAGTTTACCCAAGCTTTGTAAATGAAATTGGCTAGATGGAACTGTTCAGATGCAATCAATGGTTGTGCTAGCATAAAGTCACAAGTCATCATGACTGAAGGTTTGAGTGTTCAAACTGCTGATACTAACAGACTATGCACTCTCTTCCAGAAACTGTAACTAAAGTCTGCTCAATATAGTTGCAGCATAAACTACAGGTAGGTTCTGCAGGTGTTAGACAAATTCACCTGAGCAGGTGTTTGCAACAAGGATTGGCTATCCCTCCTAGATGACAGGTGTGCTTGGAAAATGAGAGTAGCTTCACCCTCAACAATTTTATGAGACAAGAAAAGTGTTTAATGGTATCTAGTATAAATATATAATATAATATAAATAATATATAAATATATAACATGATATAATACATGTCCCTGCAAGCACTTTTAGTAGGCAACCCTATGCTAAAGTTGGTTCCACCTTTCAGTCAGTTTTTGTTGCTTTAGACAACCTGCAGTGACTATTATTCTTGGCCTCTTCCATCTTAAAACATAACCAATATGGCAAAACAAAATAAAACTAAAATTTCAATATGAATAGATATACCTGCCTATTGTCCAGCTCACACTATTCTCAGGTCTTTTGAACAGGAGTAGAGGTTTATCCCATGTTTCTTATTTAGAATTGAGTTTCTGGTTCCTTCTAAAGTTTACTTCAACTCTATATTGCTAATGTCCCTGCCTAAACTATGAAATCTTATTTACATTTTATTTTTTCCTCAATAGGAATAGATAGGTTCACTTATTGTTTCTGGTCTTTTGAGCAGGAGTAGAGGTCTATCCTCTGTTTCCTGTTTAGAATTGGGTTTCTGGTTCCTTCTAAAGTCTTTTCATTATCTTTAACTCTCAGTAGCCTCTGGCATCTTAGTGGCATTATTGCCTGGATTGGGGTGAATTGAGTAAAATGGTTGCAGTTTGTTGCTTAATTATTTCTAATATAACTCTTGTTTTGTTCTTTTAGCCATATTGAGTTCTTTCTCTCTCTCAGAGTTATCATTAGTATTGATCTCTGTGTTTCTAAATTTTCTTATGATCATTTCACTTGGAGCAATGACTATCTTCCTATATAAACATTTAAATTAATCCTTGCTTCTGGTTAATTTCATGCTTATATCTCTATTTCACCAGATAATACAGCCATATACTATATTTCTCTATTGTTGTTGTTTTATAATGTATTGAACTTTGTTCTTCACTTAACTCATTGCACCTGCCATTTATGGTGTCCTTTAGATCTCAAAAAAACCTTCCTTATGCAGTTGGATTACAGTGCCATTTAAGAGTTAAAAAATTTAATTTTCAAATGGCTCTGCAATCCAACTCTGCCAATTCAGAGTGCAAAAGAGTATGTACCATGAAAGTTGGTTGTTGTAATTGCTGTCTATTCTGCTCAATGTTGATTAGTATTGATTAGTATTTCATGTTGGGCCTCCTAAAATTTTACCATTGCTTGATTGATTATGGCTTAGCAGCATGAAAAAAGACCAAATGTAGTATTGTTAAACAGGCTTCATTTAACCTATAACCTTTTATTTTTTTGACCATAAGATTCTCAGTTTTCATTTCAACTGTCTTTGCATTTAATCTAGAGGACAAATACCAAGAACAGGGTTCATGCTACTGAGGAAGGCTCATTTGGATTTTCTCCTAAAGGTCTTTTAGACTTTATATATTAAGTCCTTCCAGCCCTCCATTTGTAAGCAGAAGGAGTGGTTTTTAGGTATGACTGTTATCAATCTTTGATGATTATATATTTACTATATATAGCATTCTGTCTTTGGTATTCTATTTTAGTAACCTTAACAAGAGAGGAATCTGAACTGGTTAAGCTTTTTTTGTCCTCATTTTTGTTTTTCTATTTACCTCTTCACTGTAGGATTTTTTTTTATTATTCTTTTCTGTTGTATGATTTTAATATCCCTTATTTCAATTATTAAAATTTGTACCCCTAGTAAGATATTTTTTTCAATTATTATTTTTTATTTTTAAGGTTGTGGCTTCACGACAACAGGTGAAAGAACTCAAGTTTACAAAATAGGAACAGACTCCAATGATCCTTTGTGCTTATCTGGAACTTCAGAAATGGCTCTTGGTGGCTATTTCTCTGATCAGCTACTGACTTTTGACCAGTTACCCATTAAAGTAGCTGCTGTTAGTCGATGTCACCGAGCTGAGATCTCTGGAGTTGATGAAGAAAAAGGAATTTACAGAGTGCATAATTTCACCAAAGTTGAAATGTTTGCTGTAACTGGGCAGGATTCTGGCTCTGAGAGTGATGAAATGCTTCAGCATTTTGTAGACATTCAAACTGATTTATACACAGAGCTAGGCTTACATTTTCAGATTTTAGATATGCCTAGTCAAGAATTGGGAGCTCCTGCCTCACGAAAATTTGATTCTGAAGCTTGGATGCCTGCAAAGAAATTTTGGGGTGAAATATCAAGTGCTTCAAACTGTACCGATTTTCAAAGTCGGCGTTTGAACATCAAATACAAAATGGACAATGGAAGCATAAAATATGTACATACAATAAATGGTACTGCTTGTGCAGTCCCAAGAATTCTTATGGCTCTTGTTGAGAACAATCAAAGAGACAATGGCAGAGTTGATCTTCCAACAGCACTACACTCTTACTTTGGTGCTGAAGCATTAACTCCTGTAAGAAAACCCCAGATGAAATGGACAAGGTTTATAAAATCTTTTGTTGTATCTTGATTGTGTATA
Organism: Acanthosepion lycidas; assembly: GCA_963932145.1. Taxonomy (NCBI): domain Eukaryota; kingdom Metazoa; phylum Mollusca; class Cephalopoda; order Sepiida; family Sepiidae; genus Acanthosepion; species Acanthosepion lycidas. The sequence continues at coordinate 71,352,056 of OZ010595.1, forward strand.
TTTAACCTATTTACTGTGACTGATGCTGTCTAAATTAGATAATCTTATATTAGATGTTAGACTTTGTTTCTGAAAATTATTGGTAAGATTTTCATAAGATTAATATAGCACTCTGTTTCTGACTGATAATAGTTAAGGGTATGTTAATCAATATAGTGACTGATGACTGATACTGATGACTTGTCTGCCGGTCTCTGAGTACGTCAACAACCAGTATTGAAGACTTGTCTGCTGATCTCTTATTATGTTGATGATCAGTATTGAAGACTTGTCTGCCAGTCTCTGAGTACATCAACAACCTGTATTGAAGACTTGTCTGCCGGTCTCTGAGTATGTCGATGACCGGTACTGAGGACTTTCTGCTGGTCTCTAAGTACACCGATGACTGGTATTGAAGACTTGTTAGCATAGAACTAATGGTTACATTTTGCCATTTCAACTCTAAAACAATGAGACCTTGCTGCTAATTTAGTCATAGACTTAAATTCATAGTGGAAAGTTCATCAGAATAATTACCATGAAAATATTTATAGAAAAGGTACAGGGAAGATACATTATGGTGGTAGGAAAGTGACTGAAGCTGAGCTGCCAGGTCAGGACCAATAACATTGCAGATTCTTTTGTATTTTATCAAGAATCTCTAAATATATAGAAGAAACACTAGACCAGATGTGGCAGCAATATTTAATTAATAGAATCGGAGAGCCAAGTTTGAATTCTAGTTGAATCTTCTTCTTCTTCTCCCCCCAGCTATGGGTAAGTAGCAGGACAGACCGGGTTCTATAGCCTTGGATGGCAACTGGTCTACCACAGAAAGAAATGGCAACCTACTGCAGGAAAAAAAATCTACCTCGTCATTTATGTATCGAAAGATACATGATTGCCTAAGTGTGAATCATGCATGATGCATAACTGACTGAATTAAGAAAACAGAAGATAATGATTGACACTACATTTAAATTTTTGAAGGTCAAAGTTGACTGAGAAGCAAAAAACCATAAGAGAGTTCCACAAATGAGAACTGCAAAAGAAGAAACTGTTATCATAATACTTATGATTACACCTAGCCATTTCAACTGTAGGATGATGAGATGTTGTTGCCAATCTTGTAGTATGCTTAAATTCATAAAGTAAGTACGACCTGTGTAATAAAATATTGGTCTACTACATACCCACAAATCAGCTCTCATTCAATGAGGCTTGATATCTCTCTTGGGAGACTCTGTTATTCACTGGTAGTAGTCATTGCCACATTAGACAAGGGTTCTTTTTTATGGATTCCTTATATCACTTCAATGCTACACCCACCTGTAACCAGTTCACTGAACATAAGAGTCTTTGGAAGATTACCATCTTCCATTCTCAGCACCTGGCACACTAGTGCACATTGAGAATGATGCAAAGGCAGCACTGTTAGAAGTATTTTGGATTCAGCACGATAAAACAAGGTATCTGGAATGATGACTTTGTTGACTTTATTTTTGTCTCTTTATTGAGGTTTATTGGGGCATAAATGGTACTGATAGATGACTCGGGATGCAGATGACTAAGAATACCTGTGAATTAATGTTACATTTATTTTTTAAAAAATCATTTCTGTATAAAAAAAAAAAAATGCAATAAAAATATATTTTTTACAAAATAAAGGCATTGTTATATCATAAGCATCATTGTCTTATGCAATAATTAGTAATCTTTTCATTAACCATCTATTTCAATGTTCATATTTTCTTTTCAGCATTTTTAACAAAGGAAAATACAAAAATTGGATCATTATTACAGGGGTGAGCATGAATGCAGATTTCTCATGATCATTATTAAATAGCAAACTAGGTTGGAAATTGTTTTATTTTTCTAGTTAGGCCATTTTAATGGTGTTGCTCTAACAGAAATCTTTCTATGGTGGACTGTTTCTGCTGTATTAAAGTAACAAACAAATACCCAGAAACAGAAATTGGATGATTATATTGGGTTGGAAACAGTAGTGATTTGGCAGTCCACCCTGGGCAGCACTTTTGTTCTGCAGGGGGATTTTAGTAAAGAAAAAGAATAGCGTAATTTGAATAATTTTTGCAAAAAAAGCAGCGATAAAGAAGATAGGGTTCAAATGAAGCCAATTTGTCTTTGATATGGCTGGCTCAAAACCAGCTAGCCAGCAATAAAAATTGTCTCCTAAACATGCTGTCAGCTGGTGGGGATAAACCCCACTTACAAGACATGATCAAAAGACATGAAAAAAATTTGAACGTTATTAAAGGGCTTGATGTGAGGTTGGATTAAGTAAATTTAAAATGAATCCACAGTTTTTACACACCTATGTGAGAAGACCAGACTTTGGCATCAGTACGTTGATTTTGATTTTTCATGTCTGTGAACTGTTAGTTAAAAAAAATTAAATAAGTGAACCAATTGTTTTTTATCTTATTGTAGGCCTACCTTTAATATGGATATAAAATTGTTATTTTTCATAAATTAGATAAATGAATTGAAATAATTTCAACAAATTCAACTCGCCTTACTTAAAACACTTGATATTTTAAATTTAATTTATATTTGGATTTTTGAGTTGAGGAATTATGTATTTTTTGTTGTTCTGACCAGTATGTTCATCTTGGTTGTTATACTCACATTTTTGGGTACCATACCCACCAGCCTTCTTTAGTTGCCTGCCAAAGTACCAATTAGCCTTAATGGAATTTTGTACTAAACTGTTTAATCAATTCACAGGGGTAGATTGGTCTCATTATGTTTTTCATGCTTTCGGGATATTTCATATCAGTTAATACTCACCTTTTTAATTCATCTTTGTGTCACTTGTCTGTTTCATCCGCTAAAACAATCTGACATTTTAGCACTACCAAAGCCAGGAATTGAATTGTCTATCCATTTTCTTGGTATTTAGCACTGGAGCTGAGTTGGATTGTGAGAGATTATTATGGCTTTACAAAAAGTTATATATTTATTTTTTGTCTTAGTTTCTTAAATTTATTACTCAATTCTTTTGAATTTACATCCTCATGTTGTTTTTATTATGCTTTAGGAACTTTACTTTCAGATATCAATCATATTGAGCAACCTTCAATGCCAGATACAACAGATACCTGAAGAAGATTTAATAATACAGCAGCTGAAATATGATAAAAAATAAAGATTTCCAAAAGAATACATGATAGTGAGATAACAAGAACACTACCTTTAATAAATAAGGGATTTGAAACAGCATATCTTAATTTGTTCATATAGACTACTAATATTTGTGACTTATATAATGAATAGGGATAACCAAAGAAAAAAAATAAGAAATTTACCTAATTCACAAGTGTGAATGTATTTTCTGTAAAATTCAGATCAACTAAAAATTTGAAGAATGATTCTCTTTAAATTATCGCTGCATAACTAACTTCACTAGGTTAAGTAGCAAATTACTGTATTTGTTTACAGATAATGTGTAATTTTATTAGAAAATTTTTGTTGATACCAAACATTAATTGTACTTTTAACACAACCTGTAAGTACATATAGTATTTTTCTATATATATTATCCATAAAGTAATAAAAACTAATGCTTGTCTGGTATTAAAAAATATGTCTTATAATAAGTTCCACAAGTGGAACAATAGGCACTAAATGGTTAAGCAAAAGTTTGCTCATTTATCATTTCAGGTACTGCAAACTAAAAGAATTTATTCTTAACTGAACAGAAGCATCTCATTAACAATACCGTAAATTCTGGTGTTAGAAAATTGTGGCAAAATTATTGCCTATCTCGAGTTTAAAATAATTAAAAAAAGATGCAAATTCACTTTTTGATTAACCACATTATAAATAATATCTCAGAATCAGATTTAATGTAAGCTTATTTAATGTAATCATTTAATTTTAATGATCAAAATTTGAATTCAGTTAAAATGTAAACATAAAAAAAAAAGTGACAATCATTGTATTTCTTATAAGAACTGTGAAACCCATTTAACCTTTTATTTAAAAAAAAAAAAAAAAAAATGAAAGTATCCTGTCTTTTAGTTTAAATAGATAAAAGTTATGGATTACTCCTTTGAATTTTCAAAATGGCTTCCTTTTTGGCTGAGATTGTTGCTTATTTTCCAATAGCTTCAGTTATTTGTGTTTAAGCCCAGGTATAAAAAACAAGCATTTTATTTTTCAATGTAGATAGGTTTTCTTTATTTGTAAAATAGAAATAATACAATCTTCCTATGCTATGTTTTTACCATCTGGTTCAATACCTAGCTAAACAAAACTTAGTTAACAATCTGTTTAATTTTTATGGGAAGATCTGCTATGCTATCTCATCTCAGTTAACTTTTCAATTACATATAGAACTACCTTTGATTGAATCATGGAGATTTGATTTAAAATTATAGTAAGATATAACATTCCATATACAATGGATTAATTAAAATATATCTTTAATTAGATTTTCTTGCTTTTGAACAATTGTCATTGTTAGAAAATATCCATAGAGAATAGTAAAGTTTGTGGGACTGAATTTTGGATGTCATTTCAAAATGTGCTGAAGATGACAGCAACAGATATTATTGCAATAATAAATGAAAATCGGCCTTTGTATATGAAAATGTTGAGACTATAGTGAGAAAGATTCAATCCAAGTTATATCTGCTGAATTAATTCTCAAATTTCTTGGTTAATAGTTTGTTTTTCAACAGATTTCTTTCTAATGTGAACAAAATAAACCTGTATAGTTTTCTTTTTAAAACTTAAAAATTTTTTTAAAAGTTCTTAATTTTTAAATGATAAAATAAATCTTTCTATATCCAGAATGAGTGTTGGCATAGTTTATGTTAGACACTAGAATTCCATTATTATTTAATCATAATATTTGTGATCCAAATATAGATAGAAACTTCAACCAATTTGCAAAAATAATATTCCTAATCCTGACATTTGCAGATATGCAGTGGCATAGCTAGGCTTGGATGGTTCGCCCTGGGTGGCATTTTTGGTCCACGGTGAGTTTTTAGAAAAGAAATAAGCAATAGCATAATTATGATAATTTTTACAAAAAAAGCAACTAAGGAAGAAGCTAGGATTCAAATGAAGCCAATTTGTCCTTGATATGGCTGACTCAAAGTCAACCAGCCAGCCAAAAAAGAATTGTCTCCAAAATGCTGTCAGCTGCTAGGAATAAATTTCACTTATAAGACATAAGCAAAAGGTGTGAAAAAAATTTGAACAGTTTTAAAGAGTTTGATGTAGGGTTGGATGAAGTGAATTTAGTGAATCCACAGCTTTTTCGCACCTATGTGAGAAGACCAGTTCTTTGATTTTTCATGTCTGAATTGTTTTAGTGAAAAAACATTAAATAAATAAGTGAACCAATTGATTTTTTTTTTAATTTTATCATAGGTCTAGATAGATAGATAGATAAATAAATAAATTGAAATAATTCTAATGCTTTAAAGATGCATTCCAATTTTTTCCAGAAATATTAAAAAGAAATTTAAAAGAAAATTGAAAATTAATATATTTTTAAATGCAAAAACTTTATTTAAAGTCTAAAAATGGGAATTTTTTTTCAGTTTGCAAGTTTTCACAGTAATAAAACAATGGAACGTTTTATTTTTTTGTTTAGATAGTTGAAGTTTTATTAAGCAAAATAGACTAAGAATTAAAAGTATGATACCATTTATTTCACTTTTTAAAAGTGAAATTCATTTTATCAGACTTTTAATTTTTAGTCTTCTACTTTGCTAATAATAATTACAACTACGTAAAATAATTTAAAAGACATTGCATTTTTTACATTGTTAAAAGAAAAACGAACCATGTTTCTGTTAATGTGGCATTTAATTTATGACTCCTCACTTGTTAGAATTGAAATAAATATTAAAAAATTGATAAATTATGAATTAAAAGTATAATGCGTTCTTTTATATTTTTGTTTTCCTTTTTAAATAAAACACATGGTATATAAACAAAAACAAGTTATCTTTCTTTTAATATTGTAAAATTTTTTAAAAGTTTTCCCAATTCAGAAAAAAAGAAGTAAAGTTTTCATTTTTTTTACATATCTTCAGTTTTAAAAAATTAAATAAATAAATACAATTGTACTTTTTATTTCATAATTTATCAGTGAGGAGTTATAAATTCCATGTTAACAGAAACCCAGAAAAAAAAACCTGGCATCATACAGGCATTAGATTCTGAGAAATAGATCAAAATAATAAAAATTGATGGGTATACAAATAATTTTGTCATTAACTCTGTGTGTGTGTGTATATATATATATATATATATATATATATATATATATATATATATAAAAACTTTCAGAGGTTAATATGCATTGAAATATTGTATTCCTTTTGAGGAGGGGCCGCAGACTTGAGGCCTCCCTGGGTGACAAAAACACCAGCTATGTCATTGGTTGTAAATAAAATTTATTCCCACACAATAATATAGTTAATAAAAATTATATAAATAAAATTTAAAATATTTCCTATTTTTTCTACATGAAGAAAGTAATATATCAGAATAAATGCAAAATGCTTCAAGAGCAACTTGAAATTTCAAATTTTTTTTTAGACTGCCCTATCTTTTAATTAAACATAATTTAAAATACTGCCAAATACCTTATAAAAGAACTTGTTTTGCATCAAATAATTTTCTATTTTAGATGATTATGTATTGATTTCTAAAGACTTAAAATATATGGAGAAGAGCATATAGTGTAGTAGTTATTGGCACAGCAGGATTGGCAAGTTGTGTTCGCTGCATTTACTTTCACACAAAAGTATGAATTCATCTCTTCTCCTCTCCCTTCTATTGATTAAATAGTAGGTCAGGCCAAGGTATCTAGCTTTCATTAGAAATCAATCTATGAGAATGACATTTCTGTTGGTTTGGTGTAGGACTGGCAACTCCATCTCATAAAAACCTACTTGATACAGAAACCAGAGAAGCAACACCTTGCATGTCAAAGCTGTGGCCATATATTCTACAGAGGAGTCTACTGGAGCTAAGAAGATGAAGGTGGGAATATGTGACCAGAATTTTAATAAAAATCTTCCATTTCACAAGAATTATGATATTTTTCAAAGAATATAATTTTTTTTAAAAAAAATGAAGGTATCTAAGCATCCAGCAAAATTTTTTCTTAGTAGTAACCCATTAGCCAATTGGCATCCTGGGTATGACGATAAACTACATCCGCATCCAGGGTAAGATGATAAACTACGTCCAACAGCAAGGCCTCTGACCAGGAGGCTTTGAGGAGCATGGAACCACCTCTTAATTGCTGGTGTTCCCAGGCCTACCCTGACTCAGGGTGGTAGCACCTGTTAGGGTACCAGCTATGGGCAAATAGTTAACCCCGAAACTGAGGTAAAAAGCATTATGAAAATGTAAAACTAGGTTTTAATACCAGAAATACTTTGTAAAAAATTATTACCAGAAATAAATTTTTGAAGAAAAAATATTACCAGCAATACATTTTTTAAAATTATATTACCTGCTAAACATTTTTGAGGAAAAAAATGTTGCCAAAAATAGATTTTTGACAAAACAAAAATATTACCAGGAAAAAAAGAGTAGTCAGCATTAAATGACCCATTGAGGTTGACATGCCATAAAACAAACCAAACGAAACAGCCAATTGTAGTTGGGATAATCAAGTCAATGTGAATGATCCTTAGCTGCATAGTATGTGCTTTGCCAGGATTACATACAGTTTTGAATTCAGAGTTTTCCTTCTGGATCATTTACCACCCAATGCTATAGAATCCAACCTATCCTGCTATTTACCCAATAGTTTGGGGGAGAAGAGATGGATTTGTACCTTTTCCAATGGTATTAACATGTAAGTGAATGTCATAAACTCAACTGGACAATCCATTAGTATATGTGTCAAAACAAATATATATTGCTGGTAATTTTTTTTTCCTTATAAAAATGTTTTGCTGGTAATATTTACAAATTTTCTCATATTGCAAGAGGGTGTGTTTTTCCTATATATCAGATAAACATCATCTCTTCACATCCTTTGCCCTCCAAACTGTGTCCAAACTGGTTGTTATGGGTTAATGACAAGCCATTCCTTTGGGAATCAGGTAAGAGGAAGGAAAGTTAACCCAGCAGTCCAGGACATTAATATCATTATGATCTTACATATACCTACACGTATAATAATTTCACATATCCATACACACTACTGTAACAAAGTAAATCAATACTTTGCCATTATTACAAAGATTACCAGAAAATTACCTATCATCTGGTCCACACTCCGTCCCAGTAGTAGAGGTTTATCCCTTGTTTCCTGTTTAGGATTGGGTTTCTGGATCCTTTCAAAGTCTACTTCAACTCTATACTTGTAATGTTTCCACCTGAATTCTGAACTTTTATTATTTATTTGTTTTTATTTTCCTCAGTAGGACTAAATAGGTTTACCTATTGCCTGGTTCATACTTCTCCCCTGTCTTTTGAACAGGTGTAGAGCTTTATCCTTTGTTTCCTGTTTAGGATTAATTTTATGCTTCCTCTAAAGTCTTTTCCTGCTCTTTCACTTCCAGTGACCACTTGCATCTTTGTGGCATTATCACCTTGCTTGGGTTGATGCCTCTTACTCTATAATCCTCTACCTTGAGTAGCTCTTGAGCCATGTACAGGGTGAGGATTATTGTAAAAAAATAAAAGAAAAAAAAGGTACCTCTCTTCTAATACGAAAACACATGGAATGTCAATCATTTTCTTTTATTGTCCTTTGTCCTTAGCTTTTCTCAGTTTTCTTCACTCTATTGTCTTTCATCCTCAGTAAACCCTTGCATCTTAGTGGCTTTATTATCTTACATGGTGTGAAATGAATAAAGAAAAAAATGGTGTACACAAAAATAAGCAGAATACTTAATAACTGAAGTTTCCATAATTTTGATTCAATATTTATTTGCCATACAGCCTCATTCATTTTGTCTACTAATTTATAATTGTTTTGAATATCTGAAATGCAGAGTTGGGTGTATAGATGTGCCCACTCCTTACAGCTCTTATATCCTTATATCTCCCCCTTTGCCATAACTAACAATACACTTAAAAGTAAATTTTAACTTCTTCCTGTGTTTAGTACTTCAGTCATAGAATCTTGTAAAGCAATTATGAGAAATAAAAGGAAGTAGGTCAGCGATAGCTAAAGGCAATCCATAAAGGTGGACATTGACAAGATAAAGATCTCATTGAACGAGATGAAACATACATTAAATAATGACTAACAGCCTTGCAGGTATAATTGAGTGAAAGAAAAAACAGTAAAGAAAGCAAAGAGATTCAAGATTCTACTGTAAAGTCACCATTATATGAATTTCACTATATTTGTTAGCCTGTAAGAAAGCTTGTAAAAAAGTCTATTTAAATATTAACCTGGATTCAAATGCATATAATTAGGCTTTTTCTATATGCTCTGTCCCTTCAGGACGTTGGCGATCATCACTCTCCATAATTTCCTGTCCTTTGTAGCTCTTAAAAAATTTTGTCTTTTTTGTTATCTCTCCTAAACCCTGTTCTGCCATCCATTTATAGCTTTGACCATTTTGAGTTTTTCTTTTCCAGTAAGTATTATATATTAATTTAGTGTTCTCTTCTAATATGGTGTTTAGGTTCTCAATAAATATCCCAGTTCAATAAATGAGACAACACTGCTACAAAATGATTACTCCCATAACTTGATGTCAGTACAAGTTTTTCAAAGAAACATTTTTTTTCAGTTTGTATTGTTTTGTTTTTTTAATGTTATATCAACTATCTATGGCTCATTTCTTGCTGAAATTAAATTTTTCTTGAGAGCATTTGTGATTTCTTTTACAAAAATGTATTGCTAGCAATTTTTTTTTCCTTACAAAAATGTATTGCTGGTATTTTTTTGCCATGAAAATGTATTGCTACCATCTTCACTATAAAAATATATTTCTACACTTTCATAGTGTTTTGGCCCCAGTATGGGGGTTCACTATTTGCCCATAACTGGAACTCTACCACCCTGGGTCAGGGTAGACCTGGCAATTAAGAGGTGGTTCCATGCTCCTCAAAAACCTCCTGATAAGAGGCCTTTCTGCCAGATGTAGTTTATTGTCCACTTATATCTTTGATATTGAGCGCTTCTACCCATAAATATTGCATACCTTAAAACTATATTTTTATCACACACACACACACATATATATATATATATATATATAACATTTTCTATACCATCAGGAGAGTCCACTATGTAATGAACATTTATGGTAACATAGCCAAAGCCAAGATGCCAAATTGGTCTTTTTCTTCTTCTATGTTTCATGTCCTTTGTAGCTCTTTGTAAGCTTTGTCTTTTTGCTATCTCTAGTAATCTCTTTACTGCTAAACCTTTACACAGGCTTATGAAATAAGTTATTTGCTGCTTTTCTCTGTTTTCAGTATGTCCCCTGAGTGTCAAATTTTCCAAGTCTTCTTTCCTCATTATGTACCATAGAAAATTCAGTTGTCTCTTTCTGATTCTAAGTATTCTTTTTGTTTCCATTTTCCCTGAAAATTCCCTGTTGTTCACATGTTCAATCTATGGTATTCTCTGCATTCTTTTTTAGAACCACACTTCTGTTGTCTCAAGTCTCTTCTTCATCACTGTCATATAAGAGGACTGATATTGCATAAGACTTCAGTACTCTTTTTATTGTTTCTAACAAAATTTTCCTGTTTCTTAATACTTTGCTAAACTTGGAAGGCATCTTTTGCTATCCCAATATGCCTTCAGATTTTGGTGTCACATTTTCCATCCTCTGTTAAAAGACTTCCTAAATTGCTTCAGTTTGGTATTTCCAATTTGTAGTTATAAAATTTAAAGTTGTGTGTTGCTGTATTTTAGGTGTGCACATGTTCACATATAAACAATTAAAAAAGAAGTAACAAAAACTTGGGTTACTACTATGGACCATTTATTCTTTTGTTCTGTAAAAACTGTAGGGGAAACAAAGTTCTTATAGCAAAGAAAACGGCAACTTACCTCATCACACCAAGCAACAGCGTGTCTCGTGTATCCTACAATGGAAAAGAAAATTACTTACCAAAAAAAAGAGGGCACGTATTCCGCATGACATGCTGAAGATGGAATATTTAGATTAAAAAACAAATCCATCACAGGAGTCTCTATAAAAGTATTTTGTTATGCAAAATACTTGGCGTCCTCTCCCAGTTGTCAACGAATGAAAAAACTGCTTGACCGATAAACGCAGTTGGTGTTCTTGAATCAAAAGGAAAAACTGATGTATTTTGGCTACTGCATTCGTCAGCGAGTGAGTTATTTTTCTGACTGGTTACATGCATTGAGATTTGTGAGATAGTACCTGAGAGTTTTCGGCATTTCTTTCTGTCCCCGATGTTCGAGTCTGAACTTACAGTGATTTGTTCTCTGCATTGTGGAATTAATCTGCGACAAACATTTCCTTTGCTTTCAGAATGCTTACAGTTCTCAATCTATCTTGAGTATATCTGTTTTCTTTTTCTGGCCCAGAAGTGAGTTATGGTAAGTAAGGATAAAAATGGTTATAATGGATAAGCTCAATTAAGAGGGCAACTCAAAGAAGTGGAAGGTGGCTACAACAAAACAAAAAAAAACAACACAAAAATGATTTATGTTTTTTTTTTTGTTTTGTTATGTTTTGTTGTTTTATCTCGATTTGAATAAATGGTCCACCCCCACCCCCCGTTGTTTGGGTTTTCTTCTTTTTTTTTTTTTGGTCACGTGGTTATGATTTTATGTTTATAGGCTATAAATATTCTGTTCTTTTGTTACCTTTTCAGCTAACCTTCCCTGACAATCCGCTTAAGTGAAACTTTGGTAGGTTTGTCTGGCTCTCTAGGTTTAACTAGGTCTGCTCTGCTTACCATATTGAGCACTTTATTTAGTTATTTTGCTTACTAATATTGGGGTCTTTGGACTTGCATGCTAGACGATTATTTTCAACTAACATACATATTCTTGGTTCTTTCTTTTTTTTATATCTTTTTTTTCTCTTTGATATTGGTTTGATTATTTGCAAATCAAGACACCGAAGGTTTTCCGAGCAAGTATAATTTCTTATACTTATAAGATTATTACTACTAATATATATATATATATATATATATAAATTGGGATCAAATATGGATTAAAATCTGGCAGAATGATAGAATAAGGAATAAATAGGAATGTTTATGAATTTAACATATTTTGCCACACATAACTCAAAGTAACAGAACTTTCTTTTTCATAACTCATTTCCAAAATTTTCTGATGAAGCTTAAATAAAAGCAAAATATGTTATATTTATAAACATCTATTTATTCCTTATTATATCACATGGCTATATAATGCTGAAACACTGGTTCCCGTATGATCACTGAAGTTAAGCAAATTGAGCCTGGTCAGTACCTACATAGGTGACTACTTGGAAATGCCAGCTGCTATAAGCTTAGATGTATGGTTATTGCAATGGATAAAAGCCAAGTTCCAATTCCAGTTGGCTTGTTATATTCCCTTACATGCAAATACACTAGGGAAAAGTTTAATCTGCCTCTTCTCCCCCCAAATATGGGTTAATTAGTAGGAATTGTATCAGTAAATTGTTATTATCACCCCACCAAATTCTTACAAACTAAAACTATTTTCTGGCTTTAAATTACCTAGAAAAAGTTGATAAGTGTTATGGAGTGGTTTCACACTGGAGTCTTGTATTTGTACTAAGTCAGTCCTAAAATAAGTTCGACGTACAAAACATTAGGAACTTGATATAATAGGTAATGATGCAGAGAAATCTAGTTGTGGTCGCTGATAGTTTAGTATCCGACTAACGGTCGTCCGGCATCGACTGACTGGCTGACCCACTGAGTGACTTCCACATTACTCTTACTACTCCTACTTATTATAGGTGGGAGAGTCTATTAACTATAGAATAGGTGTGTTCCACTATAACATCCCTCCTAAAACTTTACTCCGTAGGAGTAAACAGTTTTATTTATTTATTTTTTACAAGAAATATGAAGAAACAACAAAAAAATATACATTTTTCTTTTTAGCAACATCATAGTGTATCTCCTACATTTTTTGATCCACTTTTAAATGATCAGTTGCCTTTCTTTTTTCTTCTGGATCGGCATACCTCAGGTAAAATTATTGCAGGCATTGTTAGATCAAACTTATTGAAAATCACCTCCATCGGCGTTTTTTCCGCAGGACCGCTGTCAACCATGTCTGAAAAATGTCATCTGATCTGGTTACTGCATGTGAATTTTTTGCCTTTCACCAAGTACATCATATTGCCAATCTGCTTTTCTATTTTTTTGGTACCTCCATAGTGTTACCAGAAACAACCATCCACTTTGAGCTTCTTAAGGATGGGGGTCACAGTTTCTGTAGGTTCTTCTTGTGGTTCTATTTGTTCAGCCTCTAGCTTTACTTTTGTTGATCTTGTGCTTCTTAACGTTTTCTGTGGTGACTTCAGTTGACTTAAATCATTTAATAATACTGCATGTCCTTGGCTGTGGGTAACTCACTCCCCAGTTTTTCTCGGTGTCAACTTCATCTTTACTTTCTGGAGCTTGTTTTTTTACATATATTGTTGGTGTTACCCATTCAACTTTTTTAAATACACCGGTTTTCTCTAATCTGTCCAATTCTTTATCTGTTCAATTGAAGCAAACAGCAGATTTCTTTTCTTTTTGAACACTGCCTGAGCGTTTTGTTTTTCCTGTAATTTTGCCTCCATCTTGGTACATGTTACTAAACCTGGAGAAAAAACAGTAGGAAATGTTTCCTTAAGTTTCCTTACTAATTTTTGGGCTTCTGAGTTTAAACTTTCAACCTTGTAACAGAAAGAATTTATCGGTAGATCTCATAATTGAAATTCTGTTATCCAATTCGTACCAAGTAAGTTCGTGGTATTTTCTATGACAAATAGTTTAGCTTTTCGTGTTTTTTTATTTAACGTGACGTTTGTAACAAATTCTCCAATAAATTGTATTTTTTCTCCCGTCACTGACCTCATGATTTTATTTGTCTTCATTAAAGTTGGTTTCCCCAACTTTTTCCACGTATGCAAATTTATGATAGATAGGTCAGAACCAGTGTCAAGTTGCATTTTTATTTTTTTATTACTTATTTCGACGGTAACAAATTTTCTGGTTATTCCATCGTTCACCTCGTCGGACTTTAATTTTCTTATTTTATTGTCTTTATTTTTGACCTGCAGTGCAAGCTTTTATGACCCACTCTTTTACAGTTGAAACATTTTTTATTCCTAAAATTGCAATATCTGTACCAGTGAAGTTCACGGCAAGCAAAACATGGCTTTGGGAGTTTTTGTTTATTTTTCTCTGGTATTTCACTTTTTGTTTGATAATCCGTAATTTCAGAATTCTTTTTGGTAGACTGACTTTCTTTTTTGTAGCGTATTTTCCTTACATGCAAAACGCCAGGCTGTTCTATCTTTTTTGAATCTTTCTTTATGTTAACATATTATTATGGGGCCCACCCTTTTCTGATATAAATGGACTCATCCTGCTGCCATAAAATAGCCACAGTCAGTCAGTCAGAGTGTAGAGGAACAGGGTGGAGGAACAGAGTGGAAAGTACATAGACACTGTGATTGAGTTGATGTTAGAAGTCAGTTACAGGGATGCCCGACTCTAAGGAAGTTTACTTCGAGACTGTATATAGCGATCTTTGATTAATACTAACCGGCATTCCTGGATTTTACTAACAGCATTACCTTTTATATTTTGTGTAAATACATTTAATTTCTTAGCTTAAATAATTGCGTTTGTCATTTATTGGAGACCGATTTTTCACGCGGAATCCACAACACATATCTTGTGCAGTCTTCTGCCAACTTCTGTATTGAAATCCTTGGTTCGTTTTCTAATTTTGACAGCACTAATTTTCTCAACTCTGCATCTCTTTCCGATACCAGCCCTTGAACAAACACTAAGCACTTAAAATTGTCAGCACTTAACTCCGCTAGCTTGAATTCTTCACAATGCTTATTCACATTGGCTGTGTACATTATATAGTCTTGTTCATCATCTTTCATCAGATTCAAACATTTCCACCACTTGTGAAACAAAGATGTCTTTTTACTAAATAATTCACTTAATATAGTTACTGCCTCGGTAAATGTCAACTCACTAGTTTTTTCGGTAAAATGTAGTTTACCAATTTATTATGCTCAGCAGTTCCTAACTTGCTTAAAAGAAGCCTAGCCTTCTTTCCTTCAGACTATGAGTGGCAGTCCTCGTTATACACGTCTGTATATTTTTTATAATACTCCTCAAAAGTTATCACTTCATCTAGACTGTACATGAATTCCATATTGTATTCTCTGGGAAAGAATCATTTTGTAGATTTTTCTCTTTCCTCTTCTCAGTTATTTCCAGAATTTTGTTTTGAAAGTCCTTATGCATCTGTTTCATTTCTCGTTGAAACTGCATTTGTCTATTAAAAGTTTCCTCCTGTAGTTGCATCTGGAATGTCTTCTGTTGCTCTAATATTGTCATCTGTTGTTCCGTCTGGAACTTAAAAATTTCCTGGAATATATTTTTGCATTCCTCCATCTTCGCAAAAGTTTACACATTGCTTAAATATTGTAGAGGGGGGTCCTACGAATTTGCAATTTGTGACCTATTTGAGCAAACTGTCTTATAGAGAAAAAAAAAATTCTTTTCTCAGTTGAGAACATGACTGATTTTTTTCATCACTAAGTTGATGTCCTGTCTTTTGAAAAACTTTGCAAAGTTTTTTTTTTTTTTAAGTGTGAATCCGAGATTTTGTCGCTGAAATTGTGACAAGCAAGTTTTTTCTTTTTCCTCCGTATGAGTACGAATTTCGTCATCAAATAATGTTGTGGCGAATTTTTTTTTTTCTCTTCCACCGTATGAATTTGAATCCCTTCATCAAATTTGTTATGGCGGGTGAATTTTTTTTTTTTTTTTCGTATGAGTACGAATTCCTGGTCACCAAATTTGTTATGTGGCAAACAAATTTTTTTTTTTTTTCCTCTGTATGAGTTTGAATCCTCATGGCCAAGTTTGTTATGGAGTGTGAATTTTATTTTTTTCTCTTCCACCGTATGAATCCGAATACCTCGTCGCCAAGTGTGTTATGGAGTGGTTTCACACTAGAGTCTTGTATTTGTACTAAGTCGGTCCTAAAATAGGTTCGATGTACAGAACGATAGGAACTGGATATAATAGGTAATGATGCAGAGAAATCTAGTTGTGGTCGCTGATAGTTTAGTATCTGACTAACGGTCGTCCAGCATCAACTGACTGGCTGACCCACTGAGCGACTCCCACGTTACTCTTACTACTCCTACTTATTATAGGTGGGAGAGTCTATTAACTATAGAATAGGTGTGTTCCACTATAACAATAAGCCTTAAAAAAACAAATCAATCAATAAAACCTTGTAAATCAGCACTTTTTGAAATATTCAGACCCACCTGTTCAGCATGAAATCACCTTTCTTTTCTATACTAATGGATGAAATAAAATTGAGCAGGTCACCATAATCCTGTTTAAATGCCTATATCTATTGCTGTCACATCATTCTCTCTCTCTCTTTCTTTCTTTCTCTCTCTTTATACATACTTATATATATATATATATATATATATATATATATATATATATATATATATATATATATGTGTGTGTGTGTGTGTGTATGTATATATATATTGAGAGAGAGAGATAAACAATGTGGATATAGGAATCCTCATTGCATGGTAATTGTCAGTTTCACGTTTGGTCTGAAGATCAAATTAGATCATGAAACTGATGCCATGCATTGTTGGTTTCTATATCCATACTATCTATACTATCTATGTCTATAATTGCTCTGTTTTTGATACTGACCATCCTTCTGCTTATGCCAAGTTGGACCCTATTTTACCTTTAGAACTGATTCAGTTCTTCTTAGCATGGATTCCACAATGTTTGAGAAGCACTCTTTTGAAATGCCTATGATGTTAGTATGGCATCTTAAATTTTTTTTATATTGGTTAGCTGCTCATCCAGGATTCAAATCTTCCTTTCCACCTTATCCTAAATGAGATCTATGGGACTGAAATCCACTGATTATGGAGGCTACTTTATTCATTACTATATTCCATGGACCATTCTGCTATTTTCAATTTGTGACAGGGTACATTGTCCTACTGGAAGTGGCCACTAGAGGATTGATGCACATAGTCACAAATTGAGGTACATGGGTAGCTATATTTTTATGATCCATAGTGAATTTTAACCTCAGTTTCTTGTTCATATATGACAGAAATGGTATCTTGGTAGATTGTGGCATTTTAAACAATCTTTTATTAATACCAAGGGTTTCAATGTATGCCAGGTAAATATACTCCATTGCATTATGCCACAACCACCAGTCTGAACTATTGATACCGTGCAGGATGGATCCATATTCACAAATGTCACAATAGAAATCAACACTCATCAGACCAGGCAATGTTTTTCCAATCTTCTATTGCCCAGTTTTTATGATCCATAGTGAATTTAACCCCAGTTTCTTGTTCATATATGACAGGAATGGTATCAGGCATGGTCTTTTGAATGCTGTAGCCCATCTGCTTCAAGGTTTGATGTGTTGTTCATTCAGAGATTATATACCTATATATCTCTGCTATAAAGAGTAGTTATTTGAACTCCTGTTGCCTTTCAGACAGACCAGCCTGGATATTCTCTTCCAGCATCTTTCATCAACAAGAGATTTCTGCTCACAGAATTGCCATTCTCTAAAAGTTTTTTCTTTTTCCTTGATAATGTGAAAATACCTTCCCTCCAGTAGTTGGTGGAAATATTTAACTGCAGTAAACATTACCAGAATCTCTTGTCCAAAAATACTATACCTGAACATTAATGTTAACAATTTCCTAGAAAAGGAAGAAATCATCAATGACCATCAATATTTTGTTTAAAACAGTGCTAATACCAACTGATGAGGATTCCACTACTAAACATAGCTCTTTCCCTGGGGTATGATATGCATGTCCAATATATATATATATATCTTATAACATTTCACCATTCCTGACAGATATAATATCATAGTATAGAATACCTACTTAGAAAAGTGATGGAAAGAAAAAGAAAAAGGCTAAATGAATTTGGCTAGATAAAAAAAAAATTCAAAAATTCCCAGCACCCCTCTGTCATGTGCATGTCTAGTCCTATTAACATAACAAATTTAGTCTGATGCAGGACGAAACACGTTACAAGTAAATTTTTTCCACATTGTCATACAATTTCCCCAATACACACACGCACACACACACATATATATATGGTGTATTATAAATATAAATATTTTTACAACCTTTGGGGATGGGTTTCTCACACCAAAACATAGACAAAAGTTCATATAAACATATGTCTGCAAAACCTTCATTTTTGAGTAATTAAATTTAATATTTTACAGTAGAGGCTGTTGAACATACAATCCAAGATACAATCCAAAAATGCTTATTACCAAAGATTGTGGTGTCACAGATCCTGTCTCAGCAAAGGTTGGATGACTTAGTTGACTGTCTGGAGACATAATCTGATACAGCCATGCAGCCTCACATCCATTACCATTCACATATGTAAAAATCATATCTTCCTGCTCACGATATGACTATCCTGCCATTGTTTTATGTATTACTTCTCAGTTAAATCACAACCATATTCATTAAATGTTGAAGACAGACTAGTCACAAATGTACAAAGGTTTATGAAATTTCGAAGTGGTAATAAAATAAGTACATCCATCTCCTATCTTGCTTGTAACTATCCGCTATATAAAATAAATGTTTTCAGCACTAAAGCTGAATTAGTTGAATAACGCTTCGTAAGCTTCTGTTTAAGTTGTTGCTATATTACATAAATGATAAAGCATTTTGTAAATAGAATTCACTGAAAAGAGAATGAAGTGTTAATAATTATAAGTGAAACTGAAGAAAATGAAGCAAGTAGCTTGCATGGTATCAAAATGGGTGTTGGGTTTTGAAGAGAAAGTTAATGTGACCTTTGGTAGTTGAAGATGATCTCTCAACAAGACAACATTTCCTGCTTACTTATGGGTCTCCATAGGCTCAAAAAGAGGATTTTTGCTTTAGGTTGGAGAAGTTTTTATTGGTTGAAATTCTTTCTTAATTTATTTTTATTTTTCAACCAGGAGCTATTTGTGAGCCACTTGTACACATACACATTTTTGTTTATTAGTTTTTTTTAACCACAGAAGTTCTAACTTCTATTTTTGCTCCCACTTCACTAAAGGAAACCCATCCGAACTCAACTTCATGAATTGTGAAGTGCAGCTAGGTCACAGCATTTTATTTTTGAAATTGCTAGATGTAATTGTGTAAGTTCTATTCTAATAGTTTCTTCTCGTTTACTTCTTGCCTATAAAAGTTTTGTTGTGTCCAAAAACAATAAATAAATAAAAATTAATTATATTATCAAAAATAATTATAGTAAAATAACTGTAACCATCATTAATTCACTCATTCTAAACCAGTGAGAATTGACCACACTTTTCTTCTTTACATGCACAAACTTGTGACATTCTCACTATCAGACAAACAGTTCACATAAACTGATTGTTAACATGTGCATCAACAAAAATTTAATGTCCTTTTTCTTTTTCAGTCCATAATAGTAACATTTATCTTTTAGCACTAAACAAAAATTTGAGGTGAGAAAACTCCAGAACTAAATTATCCGGATGCTCATTACACACATCTATAAAAAATAACATACGAGAAAGATTGTATACACCTTACTTATTCTTTATCTTATTGTTCTGTCAGATTCTGATCCATATTTGATCTACATTTGATCCCAAACTCTCAATTTTAATCAGTGTTACTATCTCTCATTTCTCCAATACTACATAACAACCAGATAATAAATAATGCTCCTTTGTTGTTTCCATGTCTTGCTGTTTCAAGTTTACAAGTATTTTTGTATATGTAAATGTTAGGAGGCTTATAATTTTTTATTCAGAGTTATAACTACCCTATGATCTCATTTTTTGCTTTCCTATCAATTACAATCTTCAAAAATTAAATTAGTTGTCATCTTTAGTTTCCTTTAATCTTGTTTTTTATTGTCTTTTCACCAAAAACTATATGTGAGTCACTTGTACACATAGATGTTTTTATTCATTAGTGTTTTAATGACAGAAGTACTAACTTTATTTTTGCAGCCACTTCATTGAGGAAAGCTTATTAGAACATTTTCATAACAATTATGATCTTCAAAAATTAAATGCAATATGAATTGTCATTTGTCTCCTTGAATCCTGTTCTTTTATTGTCCTTCTACTCAATGTTTTCTCAGTTTCTTTTACTCTCAGTAATCCCTTGCATCTTAGTAACTTTATTGCCTTGTTTGGGGTGAAATGAATTTTCAAAAATTATCTGTTCTGGGTGGCTCAGAAATTAGATTTTTAAGAATGATTGTGATTGGTTAAATATATTAATTTAAATTATTTTTTGCACCAGAAGTAATGTATAAAGCTTGCTGCATATTGACTGCTTTTTGATTATTTCAGCTACTTTTGTAAGATTGTTAGACACTGGCTGTGATTAACTCCTTCTTCTATGTGTCATGTCCCTTCAGGATGTGGATAATCATGACTCTCCACATCCACCAATCCGTACAAGTCCTTAACAATGTTTGTCCCTTTGATAAGCCTCTCACCATCCCTATCCATTCACTATCTTGTCAGATAGGTGGCCCGCTGCCTTCTCTTGTCCATTTTTCCTTCCTGTAAGTGTCAAATTCTCTAAGCCCTCCTTCCTCATTATGTGTCCATTCAAATATATTTTTCTGATTCTGAGTATATAAGTATCTTTTTCTTTAAAGCTTCTTTGTTGCTTACATGTTCCATCCATGGTATCCTCATTATCTTTCTGTAGAACCACATTTCTGTTGCCTTGTTTTCTTTTAATCTGTGAGGAGATTGTCCAGCATTCACTACCATACAAAAGGACTGATACTACATAACACTTCAGCCTTCTTTTCTTTGTTTCAAATGAAATGTTACTGTTTCTTAGTATTTTGCTTAGCTTTTGTAAGGCATCATTATAGCTATATAAATTTGCATAATCATTTGTCACAAGAGGGGGTATGACTAAGTTCAACATTTTTGTGTTATTACTACATAAAACCACACTGATTTTATTTACATTATTTATATCCTCGTCTTTGTAAATAATCATATGTTAGTGATACAGATTTCCTTAGCATTAGGGCTAGGTTCAAAGTAACATATCAGCCATTCACTTCTCTACTGTTTTTCTATCTTCGACCAGTTCATGGAAAAACTTTCAGGAATGCCTGGTCCTGGGGATTCCAACCCCCTAGCAGCACCTCCCTTCTCATTGCATTAAAAAGGGTGGATTGGTGAAATGCCAATGTCAACATGACAATGGTTGTGGGCACTAGGCAGGTTTTTCTTGTGCCTATGGGTACAATCATAGGTATGCCACATTAAAAAGATCATGTGTCATATTCAGCTGCTGGGTGTGGGGAGTAAATAGCCATATGTTAGTGATATGGGCTGGGATGTTTTGTTTTACTGATATAAGACAAGGGACACATATAGATAAATTTTAACCTTACATGAATTTATAAAAGTTTATATATGTCATGTTATGAGATACAATCTGCTACTCAAGAAAACAAATTTTAAATATTATTCTTTTAGATAACCTGATTTTTAAACATTTATAAGGGACATGAAAAAACTGTCATCAATATTCTTATATGCTATATTATAAAGAAAGCATTACCTTTCTGAGATTGGAATTTTAATTTAATTTGACTTAAGCTATATTCTTCCCAGAACAGATATAAAATAGCTAGAGACTGGACTTTTAATATTTGTCTTTTGTAAGAATTTATCAGTTGTATCAAGCAAAGAAATAAGTTGAAAGATACATATCCTCCTATCATTTGATGTGAAAACCTTTTTATTAATTAATTATTAGGAAATATAATTTACTTGGATAAGTCATCAGCAAACATACAAAGTTAAGCAAGCATGGCCCACAGATATATGTGGCCAAACATATCACATTTAAGGCTAATTTGTAATAGGCCTATAGCCTAGATTTATAATCAGTTTATATCTGTTTTATCTGGAACATGTTAAAACCATCCAAAAATATACAAACAGGGTTGTTTTTTTTCCTTTCTTAAACAGAGAAGCAATAATAAAAGATTGTAAATGAAAAAGTTAAGGAATTAAGCAATAATACAAAACAAAAACAAGTAAAAAAAACTTACCAACAGTTTCTCTATAAATCGATTTTCTTTTGACCCTTTTCTTAAAACATTCTACAATATTTTTTGAACTTGATCCAAATAAAACTATTATTTACAACAATTTTTGCTGCAAAGTGAAGTTCTTTTACAGTGTGTTGTTCATAAGTAAAACATATTTTGGAGAATAAGTTTCCAAAATTCTTCCAGCGCACTCTCTTGTAGTAGATTCATTGTATTTTATAATAAATTTATTTGCATAGTCAAATATAGCAAAACAAGGACAAAAACTCTGCCATTTAGCTAGATGGAACCATAAGACCTCAAGAAGGTAAGTCAAAGTACTGTTTCTCTGTAGCATCATCACTATCATTGCCTACCATGACCATGTGAACATTGAAAATGTTTAATTAATTTTTAAAAATTTTCTCTAATAAAGAAAAAGATGGTAATGGAAATTTCTCCAGAAGTAATTTGAGGCTTGTTTAGACATATAGTGCAGTAGTAAGGCATAAGGTATTAGTTCTGCAGAAAATGAAGACCGACCTCTTGGTTGGTAATGTCTTTTTTTGTAATTCTTTTAGAATTGAGTATGGTTGTTCTTCCACCATGTTTTGTATGAAGTTTGAAAATGTTTCTAACATGCTAAATCTTATGAATTTAGCATTATGTCCATGTATAAAACCACTGTGGTAATGGTATATGGGTTCCATTTCACTGGAGCTGGATGTGAAGATTTTGGTCAATGTGAATACATTCTTTTATAGATGGAAAATGTGTTTCAGAGTCAATGACTATTCTATGAATTAGAATATAATCTTCCTTATTTTTTAAATTAAAAACCGTTAGGACAACACTTTGCTTTTTCCAATTGAGTAAAATCCTTTATTGTATCAGCAGAAAGAAAACCATGTAATTCATCATTTTAGACCAGTTGTTGTTTTGGAGGCTTTCTGAATTCCCTTGTATATGGCAAAAGAGATAGTTTTCTCATTTTTTCTTAGTGTATTGTAGTTATTGGATGTAAATCCCAATTCAGTTTGTTTTGTTTTTCTTTCAAAATAAATTTCTCTTCAAAATGTTTTATACAGGGAACTGAATTTTTCATAGGAAACCAATCAATATGATTAACAAATTTTATTCATTTTTCTATGAAGTCAGATTTTCCAAGAGGAAAAGAAAATATTGATAGTTTATCACTTTTAGTAACATATCCACTAGAACAGCTAAATGCAACACATTTATTAATGACTTTTGTTAAACAAAATATCATAACAAACTTTAAATGCAATGAACCATGAGGTAGAAAAATTACCTAATAGCATTCATTTGCAAAATGGGCCATATACGCAACTGAAATTCGTAAAAGTGAGGTAACTCATAGCTATTTATAGTTCATGGATTAATTAAAAAAAAAAGGTGTAAATATGCATTTTAGTGTTGAAAACATGTCTAGGGAATTGAAATGACATCTGATAAATTCCACATAAATGTATGTCTCAATTTATGTTCTAAGAATTCAATTTTTAAGGTTACCTCTCTTTTAGGTTAGCAATTTTCTAAGTGGCCATTCACATTTGTATTTTGTTTACATTATATTAGCCTGTTAGAATTCAGCTTGTTAGTGACATATGGGGCCATATAATACTAACTGGCCATGAAGCAAGATATAAACAATATAAATACTTTACTTAAAATAATTTTTTGTGAGAAAATTTATAATCTGGAGAAAAAAAATTGTGATAATCAAAAAAAGAAAATAAGAATTATGACAATCACAAAACTCCCAATTTTTTTTTTACTGATAGTTCACCCAATACAAGGCCCAAAAGCCACTCAAGGTAGAAGGTTACTGAGTGAGATTGTAAGGGAGGGGTGGGTGAGAGAGTACTATGATGATGAGTAGGATAGATATTGGTTGATCCCGGATTAAGAGACCAATATTATAGTTGCCAGGGAAACATTTTCTTGGGAGTTTGTTTCACAAAATAACAGTTCTGGGGAAGAAGCTGTCTGAGTGGAACTTGCCTTTTACCAAAGGTTTGCCACCCTGAACACAACATGGCAGGTCCATGTTGGTGGCACTAAGGAATATAACTCATCTGAACATCAGCAATGGTAATAGCAATATACTAGTAAAAGGCTGGCAATGTTTCACTTGTATGATAGGGGTTGAAGGATGAAGAATAATTCATCACCCATAAAGCAACATAAGTGCTTTTGGACAGTGTTGGTTGGAGCAACACCAGCCCAGATATGACAGTAGTACTCCATTCTTGTTTTTATGTGACTCTTATAAAAATAGAGCATGGCAGCAGGGGTCAGGCATTTTCTGGAGTGATACAATGAAATGACTATTAAAGATATTGCTGCATAAGTTTATCTGTAATGCTAATAACATCTTCATATTGTTGTTTTTTTTAAAAATGCAACTTTATTCTTGTGTGTGTAATTATAATAATTCATCACCCACAAGGATGTGTAAGCACTTTTGAATTCTGTCTTATGCTGAACAGTGAGGATTAGGGCTCCACCATTCCAGATATGACAGTAGTACTCCATTCTTGGTCTTATCTGACTCTTCTAAAGATAGAGCATGGTAGCAGGGGTCAGGCTTTTTCTGGACTGATACAAGAAATGAACCATTCTTCCAGCATCTTTTGCAATGGCGCAAACATAAGCATTCAACTTGAGGTCAGGAGCAAGCTTTAGACCCAATAGGCATTTGAGGCAAGGATCTTCTTTGAGGGTATAAGCACTCATCAGGATTGGTGCAGGTTTAGGGCCTGCTTGGTGGTGATGAAATGTTAAGGGTTTAGTTTTGGATGTATTGTATAATATCAGTCTTTTCCTTATCGATTTCTGAGAGATCAGAAGAGAGATCAGCTGACACTGGTTATCAAAATATCTTGAGGTGCATTATTTAGGTTTATAGTGAATCATTCATAAAATGGAAAAACTACTTTCAGTTGTGTGAGTAATTTGAACACACAAACACAAAGTTTGTATTTCCTGCCTAAGATAAATCAGCTGACATGTTATGACAACTATAATCAGTAGTAGTAACATTTTTCAATCAAGTTGACTGTGACTGTTAGCATACTATTTTAAATTTCTGTTGTAAATATGATAAGTTAACTTTAGACTTGAACCTGAATCAACAGATAAGTTATATCTATATAAAAAAAAAATTATTATTCATGTCAGAATGGCCTCTGGGCACTTTGACATGGCGTAATAGTTAACAAGTTCGTCTTGCTAGATCAATTATGACTGAGTAGTGAGTTTGGTTTTCACTAGGGGCTTGTGCAACATCTAAGCTATGCTTAGAAAATCCCTATATTTTAGGCACTTCAGCATGGTTAGCAAGCTTGTCTCATTAGATCAATTATGAGTGAATAGTGAGTTTGTTCCTCACTGGGTGCCCTATACTTTCGGCCTTGTGCGACATCTAAGCTATGTTTAGAAAATTATCATGTCAGAATGGAGTAATCCTGAGGATTTGTTGTAAATTAAAAGATTAAAAGATTAGTGATGAAGCAAGTGTCTTAATAAGAAGCTAGATGCTTCATCATTACCCTTTTAATCTTCTCTAGTCAGAAATCATTACATAACTATGCATTCCTTAATGTAATTTTCTCGTCCTGGGTATGACAATAAACTACATCCGTGTCCAGGGTAAGACGATAAACTATGTCCAACAGCAAGGTCTCTGATCAGGAGGCTTTGAGGAGCATGGAACCACCTCTTAATTGCTGATGTTCCCAGGTCCACCCTGACCTGGAGTGGTAGCACCTGTTAGGGTCCCAGCTATGGGCAAATAGTTAACCCTGAAACTGAGGTAAAAAGCATTATAAAAGTGTAAAAATAGGTTTTAATACCAGAAATACTTTGTAAATTTAAAAAAAACAAAACAATTATCAGCAATATATTTTTGAAAAAAAAAAAAAACTATTACCAGCAATATATTTTTGAAAAAACATTACCAGCAATACATATTTTAAAATAATATTACCAGCTATACATTTTTGAGGAAAAAAATATTACCAGAAATAGATTTTTGACAAAACAAAATATTACCAGAAAAAAACAAAAGAAGTTGTCAGCATTAAATAACCCATTGAGGTTGATATGTTGTAAAACCCAACAGACCAAACCCAACCAAACTTAATGTAATTTTCTTGGCATTTTCTATAGACAGTGTTTTTACACAACATCACAGAATAAATAGAAAAACCACATGGAACATTGTGGGCAAATATTTTTTTAGTAAGTTTTAGCTTTGAAGAAAAATTTGTGATACTATTATAATGCTCTTTGTAGTGCTTATAATATAAGTAATGCTTCAGAAACTTGCTGTGATATTTGTATTAATCTGAACACTGACTCTAAATGGCTGATTCTCCTTACATCTGACATGGAGCTCTTTATTCATAGTTATGAACTAGTTCATATAGTCACCAGATATGTACTATTTACTCCACAACAGATTCATAAAAAATACTCAGTAACATGTACAAATATAGTAAATCATTTAAAAGACATGTTAATGATTTTTTTTTTGTCAATCTCTAATGTCACCATTTGTTTTTTGCATTTTATAATGTAGTTTCACCATTGACAAATTATTGCTGTTTGTTTTGATACCATGTTAAAATTGTTCTTACCAGTATAAAATCAAATATCTGTCTGTATATATCCAATTGTTTATTGATTATTTAATACTACATAATTTTCTACAGGTTATCATATTTTAATATTTTTATATAAACTTGAAATAATGTTTCTAACATCTTAATCTTTTAATTTCTATATATTTTAAGTAGTTATAGGAATTAAATTCTATATATCTATATATATTTTTCAACCAATAAAATCCAATCAGAAGGTTTGTTCGATAAACTTTTGTGATGTTGGATGGCTTCACTTGTCACTTTTGCTATGTCAAGTGAAATCTCATTATCACTTCCAAAAATGCTAATTATATTCAAGACTTCATGGATGGTACTAATGGTAACACCTTCCAATAATATCTGCTCTTGTAATACTTGTTTAAGTAGTAATTGCCAAATAGTATAATAATCAGAAGAGAGTCGTAATCCATATAGTAGGAGAGTAGAGAGAGTGAACATATAGCAATAGTGGATAGATAAGAAGAGTGAACAGTGAACGTATAGCCATCATGCTACTTCCTATTTATTCACTTCTTTATGATCACGTGATCTACTTAATAATGGAATCGCCCATGTTTCTCACTGACAATCTAGTTTCAAGCCACAGTGTCAGCAACAATACTTACTCTTATACAACATAAACAATAATTACTAGGGCAAATACTGCCAAAATACTTGTGGACATAGTTGTAGGCCTACCATGTGTTATTTTGGGACCATTTAGAAAATAACAATAATAACTCCTTTCACCATTCCCACAAATTCATGACAAAGATTTTTGCAAGGCAGTGTGAAATTATTTTTAAATAATGAAAACCTGGTATTTAAAAAGTTCACATCTCTATGTGAAATTACATTTTGGATCTCCCTTATGGATGTAAAAATAAAAGCATACTGCTTCTTGAGGTTAAAAACAATTTTGGAGGCCTGTTTGATCTACATGTGCATACACACTCACCCACATACATGCACACAATGGAAGAGACAACAGTCAGCAGCTGCCAATGAAGACCTTTCCCACACACTGACAGAAACATTAGGCAGACCGTCATAAAGTAAGTCTGTCCAAACATTTCACCATACACTGTGAACACTTAATTATTTTATAAAACAAACTTCATTGCCAAGAAAATTGAACATTTTATTGCTCTTGTATATTTCTGAAAAGAATATACAAATGTTATTTTAACTGAAATTCTACTTCTATTTTTCCTCCAGAAAATAACCTTTTTCATGTTTCATTTAAAAGATGTATTGTTGTTAAATGTTTGGAATTCTGACACTCAAATAAAAACAAGAACCTGATCGACAAATCCCAACATTGTATAATTCTAGAGATATTTGAACTAAAAGTCTTCTAGGAAGAAAAGGGAAAACAATGATTTTGATCTCAAATGGACAAAAATAACTATTGTTAAAAGGTAGGATAAAAATGACAAAAAACAATTTTTGATACTAACCATAAAAAATAAAATCTGCAGACCAATCAGTATAGAACAATCAATACTTTTCAACCAATAAAAAAAGGCTTTGAAATAATCATTTCTGGGACCTCTTAAAAACTATAAATAATTAATTGTGAACTTGAGCATTTGAACATTTAACATGATTCTATGACGCTCTTAATATATCATCTTTTATCGTATAGGACATTTTCTGCTTAAACATTTTACTTTGAGATGAACTTTAAAAGATGCATCCATTAAGGTAATCAACAACATCTTTTTTTATTTCACATGACAAACACTTCTTAAACACATACAAGCATTTGTACCACCACAGATTTTTTGTCATATAAATTTTATCAGCAAAATTCTACTTATATTTTTACACTCTTTTTATAAAATATATCAAATTGCAAATAGGCTTATACTGTCATTTGTTTATTTTTTAATAGAGGTTGAGAATCCTTTATCTGAAATTCTTGGGACTGGAAGTGCTTTGGTTTTCATATTTTTTTTTTATTTTGGAATACAGGCTATTTCATTTGTATATAGCATCTATAAAATAGGGCAGCTTTGGAATGGAACCAAGCATAAACATGATATCCCTTTACATTTCATAACACAACTTATACATATACCCTGAAGGTAGTAATTTATAAAATTTAATAAATTTTGTGTACATATAGATACAGGTAATGATACTAGTCATGTAAATTTCACATGGATTTTTAAGTGGTGAAATTAAGATTTCATGTAAAAATAATGTTTTGTACTTTCTGAACATGTACAAAAAACATGATCACTACTTACAAAAAATATATAAAAGCAACACCAAACATTACTTCTACATCAAGTGTGAGAAACTAGAGGGAGAAGGTATATCATCAATGACATCACTGTGAGTGTGAGAAGGAAAATTCAGGAAGCTATCAATTTTTACCAACAATGTTGTGTTTTGATTAAAATGTTACAATACATACAGATACGGTATTTGTATAAAAGCAGAACATGAATTCTGTAAACATGAGTTATGTAATGAAAAGTGAAAAAAGTCAGCATTTTATTTGTAATGCTGCAACACAATAATCAGGCTACAGGTAGCCATATTGCTTTCTGAAATTTTCTATTTGTGACAAGTCATGTCAGCACCTGAAAAGCTTTCTGATTTTGGAGGTTTTCAGTTTGGGAATTTTGGATAAAGAATACTCAACCTGTACCAATAAAAACTTCTTGTTCATCTTTGTATTCATTTACACTATTTATGTTGAATTATTGGTAACTAAACTGGTTTTCCCTACCAAGCTAGACACTCAGCAGGATCAAAAATTGTAGGAAAATGGTGGGTGAATAATTTCATTGGATCAACAGCCATCTAGCACAGGTGCAGGGATGTAGAAATACCTTGTTTGGTGTTCAAGTGTGTGGTAAGCTCACTGGAAGTGGTAGACTCCTGAGCCTTCATTAAGGTATCCAACTAGAAGAAGGAAAACTCTGGTGCAACACTTGTGGCTTGACTTCATCTAATGATGTTGACTGGTTGTTCTTTTTGGTCATATAATGCATTTGGTGGAGCAGGGGCAAATTCAACATTTTATAATTTTATGGCAATATATGCTTAAATGTTTTAGGCAGTTTGGATCAACATCTTTTTTCATGGTTAGCCTTAAGGAATTGTAAATGTAGGACTACCTTGCACTTAAGTAAAATAATAACAATAATAATTGATATGTCCCGGAAAGGGATATATTTGTTCGAAGTAGTAAAGTGGTTGTTGTCTACTGTAACTGGGTAGGACAATCTAGCAGGTAACCATAATGGACTGGTCCTCATCGTAGTGGTAGGCAATAGGCAATAGGTGAAGACAATAGGCGTAGCCAATAGGCATCCCATGTACCTCCACATCAGTCTGTATTTATTGCTGACACCAGCCAATCATATTACTGTGAGGGGGAACCCAGGTGTATGCATATTCATTACATCAATAATATATATTAAGAATTTATTACAGTAAATATCAAGTCTTATGGAAAAATTGTTGACAATTATGTATGAAGTTACATAACAAATAAATAAAAATAATATAAATTTTGATGCTATATTCGATTTGTTCTTAGGTATTTTTCATTTTCAGGTGGCATTTTAGAATACTTTGGCTTCAATGCTAAGTTTCCTAAGTTGAACAAACTGGAGCTATTGCATTTATGGTTTGTTATTTCTCTTTTCCATTGTTTTAGATCACTTTCTTCTAGCTATTTTGATGGGTGATAGTGAAATGCTGAAATTTCAAATGATTTTATTCCATTTCAAAAATAAAGCCTGTAAAAAGGAATATTTTAAATTAATATATGAACAAAAATAAACTGCATTTGACAAAATACCTTAATGATTTCACTATAATTATGTAACAATAACGTAATGATATTCCGCAGACAAGTCTACAGTTTATGTTACCTTGTCTCATTGTATAGTTATGGACTATAAACGTAAATTGAGCTTGAAATATTGTGTAATCGGCTCTAATTTTTTGTAAAATACTTGGATATGATATAATGAATGATTTGCAGTGAAAAAGCAAATTTCGATTTTTTGTTGAATATGTCCCTCCTCTGCCGAAAGTATCATATGCTGTTCTTGCTTAGAAAATGGGATTGACCTAATGCAACACCTTTAAAAATTTCATGCACAGCGTTTGCTTGATACTGTAAGTCACAAGTGAGTCTTCCAATGATCTCTTACAATAATCATACTCACAATCAGCCATTTTATATATATATATATATATATATATATATATATATATACACACACACACACATACACACACACACACACACACACACATATATATATATATATATATATATATATATATATATATATAGAGAGAGAGAGAGAGAGAGAGAGAGAGAGAAAGACGTGTGCTACCTAACAGTTTGGAAATTGTGAATGCATGTGAATCAAATAAGAAATTGCTTTAACCCTTTGTAAGCAACACAATTTTTGAGTCAGTGTTCAAACAGCAGTCAGGAGATAGTGAAAACTAAATTTTAGAGTAAAACTTTTTTTCATGGCTATTCTCTGAAATCTTCAGTAGTGTTGTCATTTATATGTAAACAGCCTAATGATGAAAAAAAACTTTTATGTTACACAACAAATATTTATTTTTCAAAATAATCTCCTTCCTTATTAATGCACTTAATTCAACATACACATAATGTATAAGTCCCATAACCCATGAGGACTGTAGGTGCACCATATGTACTGCAGCTGTAGCAGCAGTGGATATGTCTAGAGCAAAATAACCTGACAGAGCCCATCTCTCTTCAGGGTTCTTAATTCATCAGTTAATATTAAACACCTACTTCTAGCATTATATAGTGAAAAGGTTACATAAGAATTCAGCTAATAATTGTGTCAGGCTACAGACTTATTGATCCATACTGATCTCCATGTTTGATGATAAATAAGTGAAGAGAATCAGAATTAAATTTTTACACAAGGAAACAAAGAAAGAAACTAAAGAAAAAAATTGAAATTTTAATTTTTTTATTTTCTTAACTCTAAAAAAATGTCTTAGAGGAAATTCACCTCAAACTTATAGAATTTAAAATCCAAAATTCATGATCCATTTTGTAAGACATCTCCTTTACTTTGGATATCTTCAAAAACTGTTTTTTTTCCAATAAATGTGCTGTCAAGTTCAAATAGGTTAACTGGTGGAGAATCAGACTTCAGTGAACGCCTGTCTGAAAATAAAATAAATAATTTATTTTAATCAAATCATAAACAAAGAAATTAACTTTTTCTGAATGTTAAATGTACTTTAAAATAGGTGGTTGTTAGTCTTTCTTATTTACACTATTTACATTTGGACTATAGTCCTCAATTTTGTTGTTGTCATCATAACATTACAGCTGTTGTGCCTTCCAGCCTTCGTCAAGTGTATATTGATCCAGGTGACTTACAGGGAATTCTGAAATTAATCCTTTATTTAATCTCCGTGAGTAAACTGTTCTTGTTCCACTATCTAGGGATATCTCATCTAGTTCTTATTTTTATTACTGTTCAGTTATTAAAAGTGTCTATATGGGAGCACATATAAAATATGAGAGGGTGGTGGAAACTCAGCCTAACCAAAAATGGAATAGTCCAAAGCAGTGTTTCTCAACCTTTTTATCCTTGTGTAACCGTTAAAATAAATTACATGTCTCAAGGAACCACTGCGCAAAAACAATATTATATACCATAGCTTTCTCATTTTATTTTCTTTGTAGTTCATGTGGTAAATATCATAGTATATATTTTTGAATAAATGGTTTAAGGAAAAATTAATACTTCTCTGTCAAATTTTTCGGTAATGCTAAATAAAATTCATACTGTTTGTTTATAATACTTCATCACTAAATATATTCCCAATGATTTTTATATTTTTTAATAACATAATAGGTTAGATAGGATGATGTCTATATTACAATATTACAATAATCAAGAATATATTGTTTAGTAATATTACGAACATGAAATTAAATGAAAAATCAAACATGCTTTAGCTTATCTCATCTGTTCTCATGGAACCCTTGGAAATCTTTTGTGGAACCTTAGGGTTCCAGGGGAACCCCAGTTGAGAAATGCTAGTCTAGAGCCATGAAACATACACATTTTTATCACATATTGCTTGTTTCCACTGAGTCCAAGAACACACTGCCTGGCCCAGGGATTGAACTCACAATAACTATGTCACCAAATTCAAGAAGCAACACTTTCATCCACTAGGGTATTGTCTCTTCACTTTGTGGATAATTTTGAGCTTTAAACCTAATCTGCCTGGTTTCTGGGTGGTTAGTTTACTTGAGTTTAGATAAAAAATCTCTACAATGATCTTGTTCTATAAAATATAGGGAAAGAGAGAAAACATAATAGCAAGAGTCACAATCTCCATGCTGGAAATTAGTATGATATCTTCATAGTTGAGTTTTTGGGGCATTTGTCACTCAATTTTTACATTATTCACTCATGAATTTCCTTTGAAGTTTTCTTCTATAGGAACAGAAGCAGGAATTGTGTGATAGCCTAGAATTTAACATTTGAAAATTCCGCATTTTTGGTTGACATGGTTCTGTCAATTATCTGAAACAAATTAAAAGATAGACACAAGGATCCTGCAAACTGGCACTTTACAATATAAAAGAACATTTTCTCTAGCCACAATGACAAAATAGTATTCAGATTTTTGGAAGTGGGTTGGGCTGAGAACTTTTTTAGTACTCCTTGTATTCAACATTATAGCTTAATAAAGATACAAATTATCAATGGTACATACAAATGGACATCAGTAACACATGTAATTAAATGAAATTAATACAGGGAAATGAGTTAAATGACCTAAATACATACCATGATAATGTGGCTGTAGCTATGAAATGTATCCACTTTATGGAAGACACCTCTGTGGGTGCTTCCCATAACAATACAACCATAACTTTAAATCAAGGGTTAATTGTTATCTATCCTCTTTATCCTCATAATCTTCACCTACCACCCCTCTTTCATTCATATCACACACCTCATTCATCATTACCATTTTAACAATAACCATCTACCTTGAGTTGCTCTCGAGCTTTGTATTGGTTGAATTATATTTTCCTTTTCCCCTTTTTTCCTTTTTCCTATATCATTTCCGTTGAGTTGAACAATTAAATAAGTCAATGTCTGATCCTTACCCCCTCCTTCCTTAATATTAAGTATTGTAATAAAAATAAATTTTAAAACTCTCCCTTCCCTCTCTAAACTCGACCATGTCTCTCACACTATTCCTCACCACCCACTATATCAACTTATGTGAGCTTAATACTTCCGGGCAAAAGTGTAAATTTTAAATTCATTTTTCATTTCACCTTTGAAAGTGAAGTCTGAAGATCCAGAGAAAAATAAAATTCT
>OZ010595.1:71388912-71553912 GCA_963932145.1 Acanthosepion lycidas
AAGTCTAGTACAAAGCTGCATATGAAAAGGTTTATTTAAGAATGAGACTAAAATGATGAAAGCCATTATCTCTTTTATAACAAAGCAATCTGGGAAGTGTTTTAACAGATGATGGAAAGTGTGATACTGAAAACCAAAGAAGCATTGGGATAGTGGAAGATGCCTTCCAAAAACTAAGCAAAGTATTAAAAAAGAGAAAAATTTAATTAGAAAAAAAGAAAAGAATACTGAACTGTTATGTAATATCAATCCTCTTATATGGCAATGAATTCTGGACAATCTCCTCACAGATGAAGAAGAAACGAAGCAACAGAAATGTTGTTCTACAGAAGGATGCCGAGAATACCATGGTCCAAATTTGTGAGCAACGATGAAGTTTTAGTGCAAATGGAAACAAAAAGGACACATATTAGGAAGAGATAGTTGAAATTTTTAAGGGCACATAATGAGAAAAAAAGGCTTGGAAAATTTGATACTCATATGATATATTGAAGGTAAGAGGGATAGAGGAAAACAATGCATAACTTAACTAGTGAGCTTGAGTAAATAGATGGTGGACCAAGGTTTAGGAGACATGAGAAAAAACAAAATTTATAAGCTTATTTAAGCTACAAAGAACAGGAAATTGTGGAGAGTCATGATCACCATGGTTCTAGAGAAACATGGCACAGAAGAAGAAGTAACCATAAAATAAATAGAAGCAGTTGTTCATTGATTTTGTAAGTAAAGAAGGCAAAGTGGTTTATTTAACTTCAGAATAGAGTAGTCTATCTCACATCAAAAAATAAAAGTAACTGTCTTATTTCTGTTCTGGTCCGTAATAATTTTGTGGAAAAGCTAATCAGAAAATGGGACCAATATGAGAAGGTTCTTAGTTCAATGCACTTCCCAAAATCTGATCAAACATCAGAATTTATTTTTGAACTCATTCTTTGTTGGAATTTTTCAGCACCCACCTTGTATATAAAATAGAAATGGCAAAATAATTTATCAGGAACAATAAAAGAAACTAAATATTGATTAGTTTTAAAAGCTACTTCATGCCCACCAGGGAAAAGTTGTCTAAAAAAAAAAAATGAATAAAATACAAACTTTGATGCATTAGAGCAATTTCATTAGCCTCTCCAGGGAAAATGAAACAGAATTGGTTTTGATTATACATTCTTATAAAATGTAAAATCTCAAAATATCTGCTTAAATCATTTTCATTTCATTACAGATAATATTCAGATAACCTGAAGACCAAATTTTTGTGTGATTCATTTTTTATTCAAACTACAAAATAAATTATAGCTTTTTTCTGTCTGGATGTCTTGGATGAGAAGTTATTATTGACATGATTTACATTTGGACTAATATCCTCATCTTTGCTGTTGTTATCCCATTGTTTCAGCTAGTGTATTCTCTTGCCTTCTTCGAGTGTTTGTCAATTTCAGCAGTCTTCAGGGAATTTCGAACTAGCCAGTTAGTACGGACTTAGACTCAGTGGAAACAGGGCAAGAAATAACTGAGCAGCACTAAATAAGAACAAGACAAGATATCCCAAGATATAGACAGTAGAAGGACAACAGTATTCTCTCACAGACTGAATAAAGTGTTCAGTTTGAAATTCTCTAAACAATGTTGAACCTGGTCAGTATCTAGATGGATGATCACTTGGCTGTAAGCTTGGAGGTGCAGTTGGTGTAATGGATAATGGCTTGGAATTGTTAATCAGAGAGCTGAGTTCTAATTTTAGTTGGGTTCATTATATTCACTTGTGTGCAAATACCCTTAGGAAAGGTACAAATCCACCTCTTCTCCCACAAGCTATGTGTTAATTAGTATGACTTGTATCACTAAATCAGTATTAGTATCTCCTAAAATAAATTCTTACAATCTAAAAATATTTTCTGGCTTTCAATAACCTGCAAAGAGTTTGATGAGCTGTAGAAAATGAATCAATCAATCAAAAAACAACAGACACCTGAAGAAGATTGGAGAGCACAATGGCTGAAATATTGTGATAATACCAAAGATGAAGATAATAATTGAACAGTACTAAATAAGATTGGGATGCAATATCGTGACACGTTGACAGAGAAATGAGAACAATCTACTCTTGTAGATTGAATAAAGGGTTCAATTTGAAATTCCCTGAAGGTTACCCAGATCAATAGATATCTGAAGAAGACTGGAAGGCACAATGGCTGAAATGTTGTGACAATAACAAAGATGAAGATAATAATCTGAATGTAAATAATGTTGTAGGGATACAGAAAGTGATTATCTCCTTTTGATGGAGATAAGTCACATGAGTCACATGACAGCTATTTAGTGATGTCACATCATACAGTGACAAGAGTGGCCAGTCATTCAGTTTGTTTACAGCAGCCTAACCGAGTGATTCACCTGGGACATAGTAGATGAATCTGGCCCATTTGAATCTGAAGTCTTAAACATGGCTTCTCCAGAAACACAGAAGAATTTCTATATTATATGTAAGACCCTTCCTTTTCATTTCTTCTTACACTCTGCTTTGCTGTGTAGATATATATGATATATTTTTCTCTACATGGGATACTTGTATATATGTATATATAGTTTTGTGTATGTCTTAGTGGTTTAAAAGTTTCTCTGAGAACAAAGCATGTTTGTCATTCCTTTTTCTTTCAGCCATTCCATTCTGTCCGTTATCTACAGTGTTATTATATCATGGATATAATAATGCTCATAATGGGGAAATGTATGGGAGAATAAATTTTTCTACTATAGCTCCCTAGTGTTATAATGTCAATAATGTTTTTTGATGCTTATTGCCATATTTTGATGCTTATTGCTATATTTTTTCAAAGTGCCATCTTAGGAAAAATAAGAATTTGGTGATTTAGAAAACTGAATAGTGTTGAAATGATACTCTTAAGTGCTTAATAGAAGGGGACGAGATTTATTCTTTTTGTGGAAATTTTCTCCTCCCCTACCAAGATTATTAAGATCTCTTTTTTATTAACTTTGTATTTTTCTCCAGATTTTAATCAGGGAATGGCAATTATTATAGTTGGTTGGGGTCAGTGGCGTACCTAGAGTAAATGTCACCTGGGGTAGTCCACTCAAATGTCACTCCAATGACCACAATTCACCCTATGCTGAATGGTTAGCTGTAGCTAAATTTTCATACATGCTCTACCTCTACTTTACTCTACTGACTGGTACATTACTGTTTACATGTATGATCCAAGACAAAATCCAATACCACAAAATAATCAGATCAAAAGATTTTTAAATGCAACTGTTCACTTTCAGAACAACTAAATACAAAACACGGCAATACACAAAAGAATGACATTCGATACTATGGTCTTAGAATGAATGTTTTCTTGTTTTCATTGTGGCAAACTAGTCAATGACATCGTCAAAATCTGTTTGTCTTGTAAGCTCGTTTTCAATGGACAGCACAGCCAGATCCGACAGTCTCAACTGGCTCATAGTTGACGTAATTTTCTGTTAGTAATTTTCCAGTGTCCAATTTTCCGTTGCATCATTTTCTGGGTACCGTTTAATTATTAATGATGTTTGAAAGTATTTTTCTTGACAAAAATGTTCTATTTAATTCTTAAGCATTTTTCGGATCATTGTAAATCAACTGTATTCTTTTAATGGTTACCTAGAGAATTTATGCAAAGTTTATTTTTTTGTTTTTCTTTATAGAAGTAAAATAAATTTACATCGTATTTTGATGTTATTATGATTTTAGTTTTAGTGATAATTTAAAAACAATAAATATTTATCATTAGTACCAATAATGGAAAATTAAGTTAAAAATTTGAAAGAATCGTTTTTGGAATCAGAAAATAGGCACAAATTTTTCTGATTCGGATACTGTTTCTGATACCCCCAAAAGTTCCAATTTTTCCGATTCTCAATTCTGATTAATCGTCCCAACACTAGTAGATTTTCAAAAGTATATTGCTCACTCAATGAAAAATTGTATCTCAGTGAATTGATACACAGGCAAGACTGAAATTGTTGCACTTTTGTCTTCGTATTTTGCTTTGTTGTTATTAATGATGCAGAGTTAAAACACCATATCATCCGATAAAATGTTACAACAATGTCTCTTGTTAGTAACCAAGATTGTAGCAACTGAAACTCATGAAAGCTGAAAACATTGCTATTTTTCCTACTCACAAATTTCCCGACAATTTATTAGAAAATTTCTGACGGGGGGACAAAACTGGGGGGGGGTCATATGCCTGTCTGCAAAACCCTGTGTCTCCACCACTGTTTTCAGACTATTTTTGGCATCTTAGCCTGGTTGAAAAATTTTGTTGTGGGTGACATTGTGTCACCCCTCCTGTGCTGGCACCCAGGGCGGTCCCCCCACTTAGCTACGCCACTGGTTAGGGTAGGAAATGGCTTGTAAATTTTAATGCCTTCAAAACGAAACTGCTCCCATTTAATCACCATAGGGAAACTTTCCTGCCAGCCATCAGCATAGCTGATGCTAGACTCCTGGAGAGCAACACACTACACTATCTTGGCTTCATTTTTTTCAACTGACCTGAAGTGTGACAACTACATTGAATCAATAGCTGCATCTACTGCAAGGAAAGTTGGGTCACTGTGTCATGGCAGAATGTTTTCCTTGTCAAAGTCCATTATAAATCTACCATTTATTTGTGCATTGAATGCTGTGGCCATATCTAGTCTGGTGCTCCTGCTATTCATCTCAAGATTCTTGACAAAATCCAAAGAAGGATCTGCAATGTAATCGATCCTGATTTGGCCTCTCGACTTCAGTCACTTTCTCACAGATGTGATGTGGCTTCCCACAGTCTTTCCTACTAATATATTCATGGCAACTACTCTGATGACCTTTTTTTCTTGGTGTCCTGACTACATGAATTAAGGTTTAGTTTGGCATCTAGGTCCCACCCTTTTACTGTTGAAATGATTAAATGTAACCGCCACTTCTACTCCAACAGTTTCTTTTTTCGCACTTCCCACCTGTGGAACTCTGTTCCATTTACTTGCTTCCCTGAAAACTACAATCTTCCAAAGTTTAAATGCAACATCAATCACCATCTTCTGTCTTCTTAAATCCCATTTATCTTTTATCCTTTCCTCAATCCCCTCTATATCCAGTCTTTTCTCTCACTTTCACTCTCTGTAACCCCCTACATATTAGTGGCATTCCAGCCTTGCTTGGCATGAAATGATTAAAAAAAAGAAAAAAGTTTTTACTATCCTGTTTTATGATTGCAGTTTAAAAAAATGTATTTGAATGTTTTTTTATTCTTTCAACTCTTACCACATTCCATTTTTGATAGCTCAGTGTAAAAAAAAATTCTCTACTTAATTAATTATTAAAGTAAACTATACCCACAAGATTATGAAGAAAGGCATATATAATATTCTATCAGGAGTAATTTTTAAGTTTACAATACATATTAATTTTAGTATACTTAAAATTCTCTACATTTAAATTTATTACTTTTTTAAATGATTTTACAACCCTCCTCTATTAAGACCTCGTTTATTGCATTTTGAGAAAAATTCCAACCCCCTCCAATTATTAAGGCACCCACCTCGCCATATTTGGCACACACCTGAGAGTTAAATATTAAGTTAATTAAATAATGAAGCTTTCTTTGTTGGAGCAGATAGATATCTTTATCTCTAAAATTCAACAATGATTTGGTGAAAGAGACTAAAATAATAAATGACAAATGTGGTTAATTATTATGTCTCATCAAAGTTTCTGCCTCAGACCAGATGAAAAAGTTAGGATCTCATATACCCTTCCCCTGAATCATCCTTCACGAGAAGGGATGCCAAGGGAAGAGGCCCTAAGGGAACACGGAGGGGGACGGATAGAAAGGAATGAGACGTGGAATTGGAAAAGCTCGGATTGAACACGAAAGTTGTGAATTTGCAACTTTATGAAAACTTGTAGTTCCTTAGTTTTACTTGTGATTTTTTTCCTGCCACACCCGTAAAAAAAGTTGTTCTTCGAAGACTGAAGTTTCATCACAATTTTTTTTTTTTTTATGTCTTTCTTTTACGAAAAACTCCCAGTTCCCAGCTATCTTCTTTTTTTTTCAATTAGAAACTTTTGCTCATACCTCTGAATTGTTTTTTTTAATATGGCATAACATTTTTTTATGACATAAGAAAGAAGATTAAGTTAATTTAATCATTTCTTGTATCTGTTCTGTTGTTTTCAGTTTTCCGAAAACTGTTTTCATTTCTTTCAAGAATTTTTATCTGTTTCTTACTATTAAGGATATAAAAATAAAATACTATAAGTTAAGCAATAACTTAAAAACTCTAAGCTAAGTCGTTGTTATTATTATTATTCCGCCATTACGAGTGGAAACACAATATACAATAATACCAAAAACATTTTTAAATGCGTGATTCAGGTGAGGGCCGGTGTGTGCACTGGTCGGTGTGTTAGCGGCGCGCGCTCATCGTCACATGTTGACGTCAGGCTGCAAAATGGCTGCAGACGGACGTCTTTATTTTCCTTGGAATTTTTGACACGTCTACAGACTTTTTCTTCCTTCGACTGACATCATGATACGCAAGAAGAAGAGCTGGGAGCCGACGTGTACTGTGTTGCTTGCATTGTTGTTCACTGCCGTCACCTCTGAGCTGGTAGTGAATGTTAAGAACAAAGGTGGAGATGTCCAGGTCGAGTCCATCGATGCCGACACGGCCGCAGACACAGTGGCCATGCATTTCGTCAAGATTGATGGAACACACGTCTCCCAGTTCATTGATTTTCGATCGGTGAGAAACACAAACAAAAATATTCTCATTTTTTTTTTTTTTAAACATCTATTTGCTAGCTACATGTTTTCGACTTGTCCCAATACTGACTTGCCCTTAAGTTTTAGTTGGACGTTTACCCGCTTTTGTCGAAATCGTTATGCTGGTTGTTGTTGGGTATATCCACACGCACTCAATGAATGACTTTAAAAATGTATCTTTTTTTTTTTCTTTACCCGTTAAAATTCTTTTCTTTTCACAACATACATTCATCAACCAATTACTATTTATTATAATTAAATTAACAAAGTAAATTAAGTAGGATAATAATGGTTTTATCTTTACTTTGTTTGGACATTTGTTGTCCTATAACATAATTTCAGTTGTCCATTTATTTGTCTACTACTACTGTGTTCCTG
The DNA here is from genome assembly GCA_963932145.1 of Acanthosepion lycidas. Lineage (NCBI taxonomy): Eukaryota > Metazoa > Mollusca > Cephalopoda > Sepiida > Sepiidae > Acanthosepion > Acanthosepion lycidas. The sequence continues at coordinate 71,396,085 of OZ010595.1, forward strand.
ATTTGAATTAGAAAATTTACTTATCTCTTGTTTTTAGAATTTATACTCAAAATTTTATATCCATTTAAATGCATTTTGCAATAGTTTGTTTTTTAACCATCTATAAATGTTCATTTTCCCTCACCCCTTGTTTACTTATTCAGCTAAAAAAAACGATGATAGTTCTCTGTTTTTCTTCAGTATTACTTACTGCTAGCGTTACTACTATTGATGCTTTCCTTGGCTTAAATTTCGAATAAATCCTCAACATTTGGCCAAATTAAATAAAATTGTACAAAAAATGAACATATCTTAAGAAGTGGTAGTATTTTTTTAAAATTCTGCCTGTGGCCATTATTTTAAAAATGACCCTGTCTTAGATATCTTTTTCTATACATGCTGATTCGATTGTCGTCTATGTATTGTGTTTAGTTTAGTTAGTTTATGATTTAAGTGATCTGTTGTTGATTTTCCTGATTAAATTCGATTGTAAATAAATAAAATTTACCCTCAGCATTGATCACACTTCTGTGTTTATCCATGTTCTCAATGATCAGAAAAAGATCGCTGACTCAACACTCAACAGTTAGAAAAAAATAAATGAAAATACAAACACCGATCAGTTAAAAAAAAGAAAATAAATTAGCATTATTCCTTATTTTGTTATTGTGCTCTTTGAAATTTATAATAAATTAATAAAATTAATTTAAAGATAAGATTTTCGTTTACTATGTTCATTAGACGCGTTTTTTATTGCTTTATTTTTCCCGCAAATTATTTGTTCGATACTTCGTAAAAACGTAGTCTGATTTCATTTTTTTTATTCAAAGATCACGTTTTAATTTTAGTATAAGTTGGTTTTCGAAATGAAAACAAGAACTATTTCTTTAATGAGAAAAACAATTAAAATATAAATATATAAACATTTATGATTTAATTTAAAAGTTCAAATATTTACAGTGTACGTTTAAAACACACTACTGATTTTTAACTTACTCGCACTGACTGGTAGAGAATGTGTTTAAAATATTGAAGCCCATTTTAATTTCAAAGCCATTTTCTGTGGAGCAAAATAAAATCTTGTTTACATTGGTAATTAATCGTGTGTATGATGATGCAATTCGCTAAAAAATACTCTTTCTTGCTTCTCTAGTACTTAGATTTTTATGCAAAACTCCGCAAGTTTGCTGTTTGCGTAATACAATATTGTTATCAGAAACAAACCTGAATGAGGGCTTTTGTGGAAGAAGGCATTTTTTACTTTAGGTTTGTTGAGGTGATGTGTTATGTATTTTTTTTTTTTTTTTTTTTTTTTAAAAAAAGAAGGCCTGCCAGATTTACTTGTCCTTATTTTAATTTTTCTCATCTGTATTTTTATTTAAGATTAAAGAATCTCCAGAAAATGTATCGCAAGAATTTAAAAAATATTTTAATTTTTTTGAAATCATACTTTTGGATTTTAATTTTATTAAAAAAATATGAAGTACGTTTTAAAAATTAAAAATACAATTGCTTTATTTAAAACTGGTTTACTGATTTTTAATTCATCATTTTTTTTTTTTTGTCATTACTTCGATAACTTCACGACCCCCCCAGGTGTCGAGAACAACATTGATGGCCACAATAAGTCAAGTCAATGCTAGCTAAACACTGACCAAATGGTTAACTTAATATTTTATTTTTTATATTCTAATTCTAACAACTGGATTTAGTGTACTTTCATAGACTAAAATTTACATAGTCATTTAGAGAGCTGTTCACTTTTTAAAGTTCATATTTTTATTCCTTTTTGGGTTTTTTTTTTCTCTAATCATTAAGTAAATCAGAAAGTAATATATCTCACACGGTTAAAAAAATATAGGAAAAAGAAATTGAAAATGCAGCTGAAGACTTTTAAGAATATTTTTAGTAACTTTACTGGCCTCACAATTCTATTTATGATTTTCAAAAGTTAAATTAAGATGGAGAGACATGTGGCTGTGCCATGATTTTTTTTTTGCACATGTGTGTGTGTGTGTATACCTTAACAAATTAAGCCACCATGTCTTCATAATAGTTTGGACGTGCAGGTGGTGTAATGGATAACAGCTCGAAATGAAAAATTGGAGAGTTAGACTTTCCAGTCAGTTTTACATTCATTTACATGCTGTTACTTGTTATGGAAAAGATATGAATCCATCTCTTCACACCCAGCTGTGGGTTAAATAGTAGATGTATCTGTAAAAATCATTGTTATCTCTAAAAATTTGTAAATATAATATTCAATTTAAAAAAAAAAAAAAGAAGAATTATTCTTGCATTCAAAAAAATATTTTGGCTTTAAATAACCCACAAAGGGTTGATAAGTTGTAAAAAAACAAATCACTCAATATTGAGAACAACATTGTGGGTATGGTTCAAGTGTTTGAAGAGGTCTAAAGAGATAAAAGTTTGCTTTTTTTTATTTCAAGTGTCAGATTGGTTATGCTTGTTATAAGGTTTCAACTTCACACAATCTAGTATTTATAAATTCTTTCTAGACTCAAAAGTAAAGGTTGGTTTAATGGTGTACAAGGCAAACATGTATATAAACTAAACCTATTGAAAGCAATATTTAAATCTTATTAAACAAACTGAAACCTCCTTCATCCCCAAAATTGGGTTTATTGAGCAAAACAAAAAAGGCTATTTTTTTTATCTCCTGTCAACAATAGTCTAAATTGGATAAGACAAATATGTCTTATCCAATTTAGACTATTGTTGACAGGAGATAAAAATATAGCCTTTTAAGCAATCCTTTAATGATTGTCATAATTGGAATATCTATCAACAAAAGTTATTGAACTTTTCTTTTTTGAATTTAGTCATAAGTTGTGTGTCATACTATTCTGTGTTCGTCTTAATGGAGAAAATTTGGAAGGAGGGATTTGCATGAAGGAATGTGTGCATATCATCATTATGAGAAAACAATGCTATTTAGATAAGCCATGTCAGAAATTAACATATTTATTTATATTATTTATATTCACAAAAGAATAGTAAACTTATTGGTGGATAATTATGATGCTTATTATCACTTTATCAAATCATGTTAAAGATCATACTACTGATACATTTTTTTTTTCTATCCTCTAATTGAATATTGGTGATTGGATTTATCCCCCACCCCCAAAAAAACCCTCGCTTTCCCATCCTGTACATTTTATTCTTTGATCATTAAAATACTTCCCTACTAAACAATCATTTCAAGACAACAATTTTGATTGACTAATAGCATCTAAAATTTCATGACATTTTACTTTCACTAATAGTTACTATGACTTCTACATCATACTTTTTCTTAGAAATCTCTTCTTTGATTCATTGTTATCTTATTTTTAAACACCTTGACATATTGAACTTAATACATTTATTTAATCATTGCACTGATGTTTTCAAGTTTTGCTTAAGTGGTAGGGTCATATATCTGAGATTTTATTCTTAGAGATAAGCACCTGAGCTTGTTACCATAATACCAAAAGTGATGAGAGTAATACTTGAATAAAAGTGTTATGTGCATGCACATTTGATTTGCCAGGTTCTTTATGTATTGTAATTGTGTTTTTTTCTTTTTATAAAGTTAAACTTCTCCAAATGATATTTACTTTTATCTGTTTGATTATATTTGCTTATTGTCATAAAAGTGAATAGTTACGGATTTTCTCATCCATGTTTATTATTGGAATATCTTTTAGAGATCCCACAATGAAACCAGCCTTCAGTGATATTTTGTAGGCATATAGACAGATACTGTATAATGTGGAGAAATGTTTGACTGGTTTCTTTACTCTCTTTTTTTTATTTATTTATTTTTTTTTTTCCTCTCACAACTTTTATCTATGTAAACTTAAAAGTAATAAAGTCTGACTTCAACATTATTATAGAATAAGGTTTTATTTTAAAAAAAAAAAAAAATTTTTAGTGCTTTGCTCTGCGAGAAAGGCCTTTGCAGAAAATAGCTGGTGTCAAACCCCCATTGCCTTTGCTTTTTAAATATCTTTAGGACAAAACCATAACAATTAAATGTAGTTAACTTTTATGATCAATTAAGAAAAATAGGCTTACAGACTTATTAATCTGTGTCATTCAACTTACACCACTATCGTTCATGGAATGAGTGGCAAATGGGTCACAAAATTGTTTAATTCTCCTCCCCTCTTATAAGCATATGACTACTTACATTCACAGTTTAACATTTTCTCTCCTTTTATTACATGCTGTAGTGAAAGTTCACAAACATTTTATGTAAATGTATTGAGATGTTCTATTTGCAGTTAGATAAATTAACTTGTTAATATCAGGATAATTACTCTTGCTTGTTTTATGGCATAGCAACTTTATTTGTATCTTTTTTTTTAAACTTCTTAATATAACATTGTACAAGTTTTATTCTTGTATTTATTACAATTTTGTTATTATTTGGTATCTATCATAAATATATTTAAGAGAACGATATTTGACAATTATAAAATCAAGAGGGATACCTCAACATGGAGTAATGATAAGTGAGTCAGTCTGGTTGACCAGTGAGTAGTGTGTTCATTTCTAACTGGATCTCCATACTTGTGGCCTTGAGACAAACTAAGATAGGCTCAGTGAATAACAATTATAAAATCTGCATTGTTTGTGAGGCATTTGAAAAGAAATCTTAATACTGTTCATTTTGATTACTTTTTATTTTATTTTATTTTATTTTTTTTATAGATCTTTAAATTTGTTTACTTATTTATTTTATGTCAGATATTAAATTGGGTGGGGGAAAAGAAAACTTATGAAAATAGATAACTACAAATATGCAGACACTATTCCAAATGAATTCATATTCAGGTGACTATTCCCATATTGGTTGTTAAAGTTATTTTAAACTGCCCAACCCAAGGAAATGAATTTCTGACTATCAGGTAATATGATACATAAAAATATTCTGATTCATGGAAGGAATTAACAAAAATACATGATGTAATTTATTAAGAAGAATTAACTGATATGAAATATTTCCTAGCTTGTTAGAGCAGAAAAGTAACAATTTATCATTGTGGATTGAATGAAGGGTTTGGTTTGAAAGGGTTAGAAGGTTGTTAAATATGACACATGATAAATATCTATCTAGAGAAGATCAGAGAGTACAATGGTGAAGACATTGTGACTATAACAACCAAGATGAGGACATCTGTTCAAATAGGTTAATGTGTAATGATATTTATTTTTATATATATTTTTTTTTTTTTTTTTTTTTTTTTTTACACCATTTATCCAAGGTAAATTATGCATTAAAACTAACTTGGAACATGTTTTAATTAAAAGATTTCCATATAAATTCAGTATCTGTTGAATCATTAGGAAGATGACATGATTGAAAATATTTATATTTAGATACTTATACTATTTATAAATAAGTACTTTATTAAGAGAAATATTTTTTCTTTTATGTGAATGCAAGACTAAGCAACTTAAATAGATTGTTGTATAATAATCAACAGACAAGTTGAATAAAAATTCTAATACTGAAAACACATTATCTATGATTTAAAACTTGACCTAATTAAGAAGCTACATACAGACCAGAGTTTTGTGACTATGTGCAGGTAGCGTAACAGTTGCTAGCATGGAAAATGGAATTGGCAAGTAGGGTTCAAGTTACAGCTTAGTCCACTTTGCACTAATGTCTTTAGTAAAGGTATGAATCCATTTCTTCATACAGATATGGGTTAAATAGTAAGGTAGAGTGAGCTCACTATCCTTGGGTGGTAGCCAGTCTAGGAGAAAGTCATATTTGAAATCAAAATTGTAGAGAAGGCAACAGGAAACCACTTCACTATCTTTCCTAAGCAGGCATTTCACAGATAAAGAAAATTAATTTGTGGAGAGCTGTTAACTACCTATATTCAGATAGTAAATGGCTTTTTAAAAAAAGTCTTGAAGAAGGCATTAGTTATTTATTTTTTTAATTCTATATTTATTTTCCCATTTTCTCTTTGTGGAATTGGGGAGAAGAAGATAAATATGGAAATTAAAAAAGATAACTCGCTTTAGTTGCTTAATAAAGATATTAAGAAATTCATATTAGGAAGATTTTCACCATTTTTTTTAATCAAATCATATATTTAGGTTTAAATAAAAACAAGAGAATTTTTATATTTTTTTAATCAATTTGTCCCAAGCAAGCCAACAATGCCACTAAGATACAAGGGGATACTGGGAGTGAAAGAGAATGAAAAAATTTTAGAAGAAATCAGAAACCCTATCCTGAACAAGGGATAAACTACTTATGATATAGACTGGGGAGGAGTGTGAACTGGGCAATAGATGAAACTATCTACTCCTAGTGAGAGAAAAAATAATTATGAAATAAAATTTTAGAGTTGCGACAGAGGTGTTAGATGTATAGAGTTGAAGTAGACTTTAGAAGGAACTGGAAACCAAATCCTAAACAGGAAACTAGGGATAAACCTCTACTCTTGTTCAAAAGACTGGGAAGGAGTGTGAACTGGGCAATAGGCAAACCTATCTACTCCTATTGACTTCTTATTTTACAAAGAAATCAATGTTACCTGTCATTGTTCATGATAAATTGGATTTGTGCACCATTACCTTTTGCAAGTAATTTCACAAAACTTAGTTGATAGAATAGACAAATAAAATAGAGAGAAAAATATATAGAAAATAGGAAAGAACTGCTTAGGTAAATAATCCAAAGTTCTTTAGTATTTTTGTTATTATTTTAAAAAAAATAGTGCACGATACAAAAGTAGAGCATAAATATAATTATTTATTTAAAAATATGATTCCAACACGCTACATAAGAGGTCTCATGTTTCAAAACAAGAGCCGAAAACTTCAATATAATTATTTGAATTAAATTGAGTTAACTCAATTTAATTCAAATAATTATATTGAAGTTTTTGGCTCTTGTTTTTAAACATGAGACCTCTTATGTAGCGTGTTGGAATCATATTTTTAAATAAATAAATAAATATATATATATATATATATATATATATATATATATTTTTAATCTATTTTGCTAAATAAACAATTTATTCTAATCAGTATGTAGTTGCATTTATTTTAAGTTAATTCCTGGAACTGTTTTTCTTATTTCTTAAAAAAAATATTGTCCATCCAGAAATTACTCTATATTTTATTATATATTAAATTCTATGGAAAAGGATTTAAGAGCTTAAATTTTTTTTCATTTTCTCCCGATTACTGTGTTATATGGCAGATGTCCATTTGATTACGAGGATATCCATTTCTATACCATAATTATGTATTTGTTGCCTTTGATTGACTGAGAACTCAACAGTAACTCTTAAAACCAGAAAGGCTTTTAAAAGTTCCATTACACTGCAAACAATTACTATTTTTTAAAATATTTTAAGCAGTGTTGAACACTTTTTAAATAAGTGAAAAAGAAAAAATTTTAAATAGATTTAATTTGTACACATTTTATAAAGTTAAAAAAAAAATCAATTAGTTTTTATTTCATTAATTGGTTTAATTTGCTTTTTTTTTTTTTTTTTTTTTTTTGTGTGTGTGTATCTATGTATGTATGTCTTTAATGGGAGTAGATAGGTTTGTCTATCGTCTAGTTCACACTCCTCCTCAGTCTTCAGGTCTCTTCTAAAGTCTACTTCAACTCCATAATCTTAATGTCTCTACCTGAACTCTGAAATTTTATTCACTAATTAAATTTTGACCTCTTCAAGCCTCTAATTAGCTGTCTATCTTTCCTGTTATCTTGCCCTTTCTTACACTAATACAACTCAACACAGTAATGCTCTACCATGAGTGGCGCTTGGGTTTTGCATTGGGTGAAAATTAGTAAAAAAAAACAAAAACAAGGTGTCTTCTCCTCAAGAAAGAAAACAAAAACGGATGAAAATTATTATCATTGGAATTTCTTGTCAACTAGACATGAACGTTGTTCCAATTGATCTAAGATCTATAATTTATTGGATGATGTAACTTATTGTGAGTCACTTTTTATCAATCCAGTCAATTCTTATTTTGTCAAAAGTTTAGCAAATGTTATAGTAGATTCTTGTTATTTGATCTTCATTTGATCAAGGAGACAGCACTTTAAGATTGGGGTTTCAAATTAGACATTCAAAACATACCACTGGAAAGATCAGTGGTAAGGAGAACAGCAGTTTGCTGCAATGAAAAGAAAACCATTAGGTTGTCCTTTTTGAAAGTTATTGAAAATATTTCAGTTATGTGTAGAGTAAAAAAAAATCCTGTGACTCAGAACAAATTTATTGAAGAGAAAATCTTAGCTTGCTGCTAACTCTGAATATCATTGCAATATTTGGCCATTATTGCAATGGTTAAAATTCTGATTTTGCTGACTGAGTGATCAGTAAGGGGTTAATTTGTATTGCTGGTAAACAGAGAGATTCTGAAGCATTAGGTTGTAAACTATCATGAAGTTTTTGATTTTAATTTCTGATTTTGCCTACTGAGTGAATTTGTAGCCTACAAATGTTAAAATATCTGCTTCCTACATTTGAATGCTCCTGGATGAATTTCTTAGTCAAGAAAAACTACCAAGGCCAAATTTACTTTGATGATTGATAACGTAGTATTGATAGAATATTTACAAATTTAACTAAGTGTAAAGAATAACACATGCTTAAACTCTTGTGTTAGATAATGGTGATCATAAATATAAAAACTAATGTACTTTTAAAGATTTTTCTCAAATCAGGAAAAGAAGAGCATTAATAAAGCCTAATGTTTTCAAATAATATTCATTCATGATATGACATATTGCAGAAAAAAAGGATAATTCTAATTAATAACTAAACATAAAGGGAGTCATCATGTTATTAAATTTGACATGTCCTTTGAGTGCACCAACTGTGACTATCTGATTTTAAAATCAGGATGAAAAACCTTTTGATGGACAATGTAGAACTTACGAAATGCAGAATTTAGTGTGAATATGATTGAAATATTCCTGTTTTTAAAACAGTTTATTGGATTAATTTCAAGTGTTGGGATTAAAACAACTTTTTTATCTTCTTGGTTAGATTAATTTAATGTTTAATTGTCGGTCTATAAGTTACTTGAAGATGCAACTTTGTACACATAGTGAAAAGAAATTTAAATCATATTGTAAAGCAAATACATCTACTAAAAATTTTTTTTTTTACTATTTTACCATAGTGTGAAAGAAGTGGTAGTGTAAAATGTCTAATTCACAATACTTTTTTGTTCAGAGTTATACATTTTCTTTTTTACTATGCCCCATATTGTGAGTGAATTCTATTGGAAACCTTTTGTATATGTTCAAAGAAGTCGGAGAAATTTCAGTCATAAGTATAATAGAAAAAATTGCTAGATAACAATTCAAAATAGGGGAGTAATTGAGGAAATGTGATTTTGGATTTTGAGAACTTCCTGATCTATGTTGATACTTTCTTTTTCATGATTTTGAAGAAAAATGTTTTAAAAGTACAAATTAACAAAAGCAGAAAAAAAATCTTTGAGAAATATCCACCATAGTCTAAAACTTCAATATTATTTATTTTTCTCCTTAAATGAAAACCTTTTTCTCTTTGTAAGGGTGGGGGAACTTTTAATGGATTTTTATGATGAACAATACAGCTATTTTTAATTAATATTTTTTTTATATTAATTTTTTAGAAATATTTTAACCAACATTTGTAAAATACAGTGACAGATGTTTAAAAATAATTAAGAAAAAAAGATTAAATAAATATAATTTGTAAACATTGTGCAAAGATAATTTAAACATTGTTATTCAGGAAATTTGTTGAATTTGCTTATTACTTGTTTATTTGTTCATCTTGTGAAGGCGGTGCTGAAGTGTTTGAGACTAGCATAACATTGATGAAGTACAGAAAGTTTTTGTGGCTTTAGACAAGAATAAGGAAATAGTCAAGTGCATGAATCATGAAGTGTGGAACCCAGTTTTGGTAAAAGTCTGGTAACCATAGAAACTAGGTTGGTGTAAATAGGTTTGGGGTATGTTGGGATGGAGTGCAGCCAATTAAGTTGGCAAGCCTGTCCCTGGCAAGAGAGATAAGGAGTAAGGCTTAGCCAAAAGCTGTTATCTACTGACACTTACTAATTTTTTTTTTTTTTCATTTTCTAATTTGGAACATATCACCATTTGCCAACTTTTAGAGCAAATTATTTGCTGTCTTAATCAGAATAAATTTACATAAATTTTGATTAAATAATCTGTAGGGGTACAAAATTTTAAAGCTTTAAAAAGTTACATTTTAAAAGTGTGTATGTGTGTGTATTTTTTTTTCTTATCCTTGCTCTCCCTTTGTTTTATATATTTTTGTGTATATTTACATATACGTTTAAAATGTCCATTTTTTTTTTTTTAAAGCCTTAATAAAATTTGCATTAATTTGAAGCACTGAAGAATAGCAAAATAATTGATACACAAGATGCAGTCATTTTTATTTGCTTGGTAGAAAGATCTCTGACTTATTTTTCCTTGCAGATAGAATTTCTTCATAAACTTTTCCTAGTTTTAAGGTAACTGAAATTTAAATTCAACTTGTGATCTATCTACACAAGTTAACTCATATATATATACTGTTAGGATTATGATGAGGTTTTATGGTAGATACATTTTTACTCATGAATATCTGGTTTTCATTATTTCCAAACTGAATGCAATAAAATTAGTGAAAAATGTGAAATATTGTTAGTACATTGCCATCAATGTTACATGCACATGGTCATCATCAGAACTAAATTTATCTCTCTCCCAAAAACTCCTCATCAAAGTCAAGAATAATCTTCACATCATCTTTGGTATTCATAAATCATTTATTGCCATGACATTGAAATTCTATCTGTCCATGGAAAATCACAAAATAAATTGTTAATTGTGAAGCTTTCCATCACTACATGATAGCCACCATATTTTCAGGACTGATTCAATAGCCCTTCTGTTTCCGATTGTTATGAGATTCATTTGTTAGCAAACGCCTGTGTTTGGTCATTTGATTGGGGAAGAAGCTAGCAGAGATTTGTTTGCTTTGTGGTGCTATAACCAGGCTTGGTTGATAATTTTAATGGAAGAAGTTTCTATAAAACTAATAAATTTATAAAGAAAAAAATTATTACAGTACTTTTCATTTGACAAACTCACAGAGATTATTTTATAATTAACTGTTGATGTAATCTGTGATATCCTGGGTAGGATTTATTAAACAAATATTTCAAAATTTATTCAGTCTAATGATAATAACAGGAATTTCTGATTGTTGTTGGAGGTGGGGAGGAGAAAGAAACCATAATCGCAATTGTATTTTAGCACTGATTTTGTGTTATATATATATATATATATATATATATATATATATATATAGTAATTCTATGGATGAATATGCTTATAAAGATGCATAAACTTAAAGATTAGTTATTCCAATAAAATTTTGCTTGATGAAACAGCTTTTGGCTCTTGTTTTTGAAACATAAGAACTCTTATGTAGCGAAGGAATCATATTTTTAAAAAATAGTTATAATTATAATATATATATATATTGGCTTTTCTTTGATTTAACCACTTTTATCACTTGGCTATAAAATATTTTCTGAACCAACAAACTAAATATTTTTGACACCTTTTGTTGGAGGCAATGCATTTGGAGTAAAATTATCAAAATATTGTTCGTTGTTTTTATTTACTGTATTGAATTTTAATTATACCCATAAAAACTATTTTTTTCTTTAACTGTACCAATAATTTCAACAGATACTGTATAATGATGAATCAGTAAGTGTGTAGCCTAACATAGTTATTAGCTGAATTTTGAACAGATTTTTTACTGTACATTTATTTATGTGATTAATATGCACCATTGAATTAAGTAGATTGACAAGAAAGATTATCTAAAAATATTTGTGTAAAATAAATATTTTTATTATTAGGCTACTGATGTAGTCATCTATTTACACATACTTGCATATATATATATATACACTCATATACATACATATATGCACACACATACCCACTCTGTGTCTCACATTATAAGTGACTTCATGTTTTGATATATAAAATACTTAAAGATTTATTTGCTAAATGATGGAACATCTATCTATGCAGTTGGGAGGAAAGCTGACTCATTTTACACAAATATATACAAACAGCCATTTGTATAAATGTCAAATTTATAACCACATTGTGAATTTGAAACTTTAAAATGGTTTGTAAGGCCAATTTGATGGACAAAAAATGTTTATTAACTTCAAGGATTGCAAATGGTAAAACAATGTTGAAAATTGCAAAAATGATCAACAAGTACCACAAAATTGAAGAAGTTCATTAAAGATCCTGGATGATTGGAATGCAAGTCTGATAAGAGAAAGACTTTATCTTGCCACTGTCGAAAAGCCTGAAGATGTAAAAGTCTTAAATCAAGTGGCAAAAGATGGTAAACTGATTATTAGGCTTTCTCTAAAAGATCTTCATAAAATTGTATGACATGGTCATCAGAATATATGAAGACAGATTTTTCAATTATTTTTTTTTTTCCCAATGAATAACATGCAACTCGTGATGGACCACATAAATGGAGAAATTTTGGGCTAGGTTTGTAAATGAATAAATGATATGTCCATGGTGAGTTTCAAATAGTTTTAAGATAATAACACGGACAAATGTTTTTAAAAAATCTTTGAAGACATATGGAGCGATGGTTGAAGAAGCCAAATAATTTTCATCACATTTTGCAAAGAAAACTAAATATTTTAATAAAATGGGTTTCAAAAACCTCTTATTTGATGAAGTTGACTGCTTGTTTGCCTGAGGTTAACTGGATGCAAAACTTGTGGAGCATTCTGAAGAGGAAAGTTTCCATTGGTATACAGCAGTTTATCAGCAATGATAAACTTTGCAATGTGTGAATTTTCCTGTTCATTTTGTACATGATTGCATAATTACCTTCATTATTTTTCTAAATATTAGGAACAATTAACAGTAGCTAATAACGGGAAACACATTGTATGTGTATACACTGTCAAGGTGATGTATATTTAAAATATGCGTACACTACATTACATACACACTCATATAGGATGCATCAAAAATACTTTTACAAACTTTGGGGACAGGTTCCTCACATCAATAACAACAAGAACAAAAGACCATATAAACATATGTCTGCAAATCCTTTGTTTTTGAGTTATTAAGTTTAAAGTTTATAGTAGACGCTGTTAAATGTACAATCCAAGATACAATCCTAAAATACTTTTACAAACTTTGGGGGAGAGTTCCTGACATCAAAACAAGGTAAAAATGTCCATATAAACATATGTCCAAAAGGCCATAACACAGTACCTTAACACAGTTACTCATAAAAAAATGTTCAAAATGTTCTCTACTTGCTTCTATAAGTGCATGTACCCATCAGATCATTGACAAGTGGACCCTTTTAAATACTCCCACACGGTGTCAAATGGTTTTGCAGGCCCCTATGACATATCGATGTAGTGTCTCTTCATTATTAATGTTTGCTACATAAATCAATTGTTTTAGGTGGCCCCACAGATAAAAATCTAAAGGATTGAGCTCCTCTTGTAGCTATCTATCTTTCATGGTAGATGCCAGCCAGTGCATTGCTAACAATGTGACTAAAATGTGCTGGAGCCCCATCATGCATGAACCACATGCATCTTTGTATTAGCAGGGGTACATCCCCTAGCAGGTCAGGAAGTATGTTCAAAATAAAGTCTCTGTAGACAGCTCCAGTAAGACATGCTGGGAGAACAGACACTCACCTACAATTCCAGCCCACACATTAATTGAAAACTGATGCTGGTGTCTATCCTGTATTGTATCATGGGGATTCTGATCTACCCACAAATGTTTGTTGTGTAAATTTGTTATTCCATCTCTTCCACATTTTGCCTCATCTGTAAGTGAGACTGAAGAGACAAAAACAGATTGGCAGTTTGTGTAATAAACAATCAGCAAAAATTCTCCATGGTGAATGATAAGAAGGCAAGAACCACAAGATACAAGAGCTGCTCTAGAAGTACCCTCCATGCAGTACTATGAGATGTATGACATGTTAGGGCCACTTGATATGTGCTGATATCGGGATTGTCTCTGACAGCTTGTAGAATGTGTTCTTCATGGTCAGGCATACAAGCAGATCTTTGTCTTCCTTGATCCATAGTTTGTGGTGCCACAGATCTTGTCTTTGCAGCATGATGATAAACAATAGCTATGGGTGGATGACTCTGCTGCATTTGGTCTGGAAAGGTTGGATAACTTGGGTGCCTTCAGTCTGGAAACACAGTCTGATACAGCTGTGCAGCCTCATGTTCATTACCATTTGTATGGCCATATGTAAAAAATCATGTCTGCCTGCTCACAATATGAATATCCTGCCATTGTTAAACAGAATACTTCTCAGTTAACTCACTACTACACATGTTAAACATTGAAGACAGACTAGACACAAATGCACATGAATGACAAATGTAACCTAGTCTATATGGCAGCACAGAACCAGCTACCATAAACTTTCTTTATCAACTCAAAATTGAAGGATTTGTGGACATATGTTTATATGGACTTTTGTCCTTGTTTGGATGTGAGGAACCTGCCCCCAAAGTTTGTAAAAGTATTTTTGATACACCCTGTGTACACACTGTCCGATTTTATTATGCAGGTCAATATTGTCAATAAAATTGGTATTAAATTTAAATTTCCAGGATATATTTATATGAGCAATATATTGTTTAATTTTCAGGGTGTTATTTTTGTGGGGGGAGTTGTCAAGTTTTATTATGCATGCAAAGTGCAACTGCAGTGTTTTTTATTTTTTATTTTTTTTATTAAAAATAAATCCAAAAGTATAGGCCATAGAAACATATATTTGATTGATACAATGTCCTATATACATGAATAAATTATATATAAGCTCTTAAACATTCTATAATCTTCATCAATTTTTCAACCATTGATTTTACTAACTTTTCTAATATTTTCAACTTTAACATTACTTGCAGCAGTTTTTATTACTTTATTGTTTTCCATTTTCATTTCTATTTCATTTGATTATGGTAGCAAGTTTAATGTCTAGAGAAGTCAGGTGTTATTCTATTGATGCCTTTGAAACTTTTTTTTTTTTTTGTAAGGTGATCAATAGTCAGCTTTGCAGAAAGAGAGAGGGTAGTGTCATGCATAAATATACCCTTTAGCTTAAAACTTCTGTGTTCTGGCTTATATTACCGAAAAAGCACAAAGAACTTATAATATTTCTCTTCACTTATATTGAACCATCAACTTTGAAGGAACTTTTATTGCTTACAATACTTACCTAAAAACTACACCTCTTCTCTCCTATTGCCTCCTAATTTGTGTTGGTTGACTATTTCTGTAAAGGGCCCAGCCATCTGGTCTATCCAATTTAGCTCTACATTCATCATTAAAAATGACTGAGAAATCAGCTTTCATGTACATTTTTACTCGCCATTCATTTTATTTGTGAAGTTTTGTGATAGTTTAGTTACTTTCATGTCTTTAACCAATGTATCATTTTTTTTTCTATTTACATTCACAACACCAGGTTTGAATATTTACTTGCTTATTACCTTTTTTAATTTATCTCATTTTAGTCATATTTTTAAATTCAGTTTTCTTTCTTACTCTTTTTATCAATGCTTTAACTTTGTATTTTGGTTCTCTGTTGAACCATTAACAAACAACATTTGTGTTACGTTTTCTGTTAATAGTAAATTGAAAATACAAGGGAGAATTTACAAAATGATAGACATAGAAAGTTTAGTTATGACATGAAGCAGGTAATTGTAAATGATTTTTTGTTTATAAACACATTAAAACCTTTTTCGTTGGGAGTAGTAATTGAAATATTCTTGATATAGAAAATGAACACATAGCATAATTCTTAAGTTAAAGTATTAGAAAAGTTACTCTGAGCATGCAAATTAATTAATAAGAACACGTCTGTAAAATATTTGAAGTTGGAATATTTTTAATTTAATTAAAGTTGGAAATTTTTTTTTATAAAAATTATATTTTAATAATTATAAAAATTAAATTTAATTTGTTCTTGTATTTAAACATTTATGTATTTAACTATAATTTATAAAGTTTAAAAATGATTTTTTTTCTTTCAGTATGATTAAAATTTTTCAGCATGATTTAAAATTGTTTTTTGGGAACATTTTGGGATGATAGAAAAAGAAGTTAGTCCAGAGTCTTGATTGTCATTGTACTCTTCTGCCTTCCAAAGATATCTGTTCAGAAGGTTATAACAGACACCTGAAGAAGTTCTGGAGTTATAATGGCAGAAATGTTGTGAATATAACATCCAAGATGAGTATACTAGTCTGAATGGAAATTGATTCCTCGTTTCAAGGATTTAGGAACATGAATAGAAAATGTAAGAAAACGCACAAGGAATCTTGATAATGGGAGCATAAGCTCTTATAATTAAAAACCCCAAAACTTGAAATGATTATGAAATTAACATTGAACATTATTTGAGCTGTATATTTGATCATGTGATCATATTTCCACACTTGGGATAAGCATGATTTTTTTTTTTTTAAATGTGTTGACATCTTAGTTTTTAATTTATAGACAATTTATAGACAGTATAGGAATTGGCAAAAAGGGAATGTATTGCTGGCTAGTAAAAACTGAAATATGTCAAATGACATCAAAATTGGATTATGTATTCATAAAAGATCATTAGATAGGGAGGCACAGTGGAGTAATGGATAGCAGCTCGGATTGAGGAATCAGAGAGCTAAGTTTGAATTCTAATAGAATCCATTACTTTCACTTACATGCTAATACCCATAGGAAAGGTATGAATCATCTTCTCCCCCCAGTGATAGGTAAATAGCAGGACAGACCATGTTCTATAGCCTTGGATGGCAACTGGTCTACTGTAGAAAGAAATGGCAACCTACTGTGGGGGGAAAAAATCTATCTTGTCAGTCATGTGTCGATATGTGATTGCCTAAGCGTCTATCACACATTGCACTTAACTGACTGAGGTAAAGCAGCTAGGGGAAAAGACCCCCCCCCCCACAAAAAAAAGAACAAAAAAAAATACACATCCTTAAAGAAGTCAACATTTTGCAAAGAAAGCAGTGGATAACTGAGATAGCTGACTCTTTGGATTTTAACAAACAGTCAATTTTCAAATAAGTTTTCATCTGCTCAATTTTGAAACATTTAATGAGAATGAAGGTAGAGAGATTACTCAGCTAAAAATTGTTTTATTTTTTTTATTTATGGTCTGTAGAGTGAGTTAGAACAGTTTTTCATAGCTTTTTTACTACATGGGGAAACCTCAAAATACTTGTTCACTCTGCAAGAATGACTTCCCCCCCCAATATTCACTGATGACACTTTGAATAAAAACAGCTCCCTTTTCATAGAAGACAGCTTTGTACAATACATACAAAAAGACCTCAATATGGCAGTTCAAAACAATTAGCTCTCATAGTCACTTATGACATGAAACCTCTCCAATCTGGAGTATATTTCATTGTGAAATAAAGATAATGTTCAGAAAAAAAAGACAAAAGATTTGCTTCGCGTTTTCAACCTGGTAGAATATCTTAGAAAAGATCATAGATCTGATAAATTTGATAAAAGAGTAAAAATGTTAGAATCAGGTAATGGCAAGTCTGCTAAATTTTAATTTTTATAATATTCTTTAATTATTTGGATCAGGAGTAATGTCCTCATCTTTCTTCTCATTGTTATCTCAGTTTTGGCCACTCTTCTTCAAGTGTCTGTCAATCTGGGTACCTTTAAGGAAACTTTGAACTGAATCCTTTATGGAAGTAAATTGTTCTCATTCTGTTGTATGTGTCTAGGGAAATCTTGTCTTGTTTTCTCTCTTTCTCTCTCTTTTTTTTATTTTTTATTTATTTATTTTTTTTTTTTGTACTGTTCATTTATTGCTAGCTCTGTTTCTAAGTCTGATACAGTACTACCTAGCCAAGGGACTGAACTCACAAATACTATAGAGCCATTGCTTAAATCCTCTAGGTCAAAACATTGTGATAATAACAATGAAAATGAGGACATAAGTCTAAGTGTAAATAATGTAAATTCCTCTTCTCAGAAATTCTGACACAAATATTCTTTGAAGAAAGATTCTTATTTGAAAATAGGAGTATATGTTTAGTTTTCTCATACCTTGATATTACAATTCTGTTTGACAGTATCTATCTATCTCTGTTTGACAGTATCTATCTATCTCTGTTTGACAGTATCTATCTATCTCTGTTTGACAGTATCTATCTATCTATCTCTGTTTGACAGTATCTATCTATCTATCTCTGTTTGACAGTATCTATCTATCTATCTCTGTTTGACAGTATCTATCTATCTATCTCTGTTTGACAGTATCTATCTATCTATCTCTGTTTGACAGTATCTATCTATCTATCTCTGTTTGACAGTATCTATCTATCTATCTCTGTTTGACAGTATCTATCTATCTATCTCTGTTTGACAGTATCTATCTATCTATCTCTGTTTGACAGTATCTATCTATCTATCTCTGTTTGACAGTATCTATCTATGGGGGCTTTTGATGATCCTATATTTTTACAATTACTATAATTAAAAACTCCAGAATTTGTTTTCATACATGTACTTGCTGTAATATAGTATTGTTTATAGCTAAATCAATTGGTCAGGTTGTTTTTGCTCTTTGTCTATGATTGATTGACAGCAAAAATACTCTCTTTAAGTGAAGATGTGGAAATGGAGTGACTCTGTTGACGTTTTTCAGGAGTGGATAGCTGAGATTGCAGGATTAAAATGGTTCCATCAAGACCTTGTCCATTTTGGCTGGCCTCTTGCAGAGTGAGAAGAGAAGCTGAATGCTTTCTAAAACTGTCTTTGGTAGTGATATATTGATTCTGTGTTTTCACTGGAGAGACAGACATGACTGATTGGTGGAGAAGTAAAGACAGTGAGCCAACTTGCTAATCTAATGCCATTAAGTACATGTGGGTGTGGTGGTGGTGGTGTGTGTGGGGAAAGCAAACAGTATTTTTTGATCTGAACCATTTATTTTTTTCCCCTTTGATCTAAACTGGAATAATGAAATAAACATGGTAACTCATCTGTCTTAATTTTTGTTAAGTCTCAATGGGCTGTTAATATTGTATAAGATGTTTTAACTGTAGTTTGGTGATCAGCTCTGAAAATTCTATTAAATTGGAGCAGGTTGGCAGAGAATGTACAGGAATTGTTTACAGGGGGCTAATTGGCTGACCCACTTCCCAAAAATCTACCCAAATACAATTTTCTTTTTCTTAAAAGTAACTTAGGATTTTGCCTAATACTCAGGTTGTTGAATTTTTGTGCAAGAATTATTACACAAGTTGTTTAAATATTTTATTCTTGTGTCTGATAAATAGAAAAGAAAGACCTTTCAATATAACTAAATTAGAATTGGTAGAATTCTTGATTCAGTATCTATGGTACAGTTGTTAAATTATATACAAGGGGGGACCCAAAAGTAACTGAAATTGTTTTCTGTGTGACAAGCCTGTAGTAGTTCAGGCTTCCATTGTTAGATGCCACTTGAGGCAACCCCTCAGGCATCAGTAATGTCATCGTAGAAGACGTACAGCTCTGTGGTTCACATTTGTTTTGAAGTGCCTCATGCCTTTTCGTCTATTTTTACCATGACTGAAAGGATGCGTGTCATAAACTGAAAGTACAGTTGGAAATTGATCCAGACCTTTTTGCGAAGGTCATCACTGGTGACAAAAGCTAGTGCTATAACCCAGAAATGAAGCAGCATCAAGTCAGTGGAAGCATCCAATGTCACCACGACCCTCAAAAAGCACGTCAAATGAATTCCAATGTCAAAACGATGCTGATTTGTTTCTTTGATGTGAAAGGAATTCTCCACAAAGAATTTGTTCCTCCTGGTCAAACTGTTAACCAGACTTTTTACTTGGTAGTCCTGAAGCATTTGCGAGACAAGGTGAGATGAAAACGCCCTGACCTGTGGCAAAGTGTAGGGTGGTGGTTGCATCACGACAATGCGCCAGCACACACTGCCTTGAGTTTGAGACAGTTTCTGACCAAGAATGACATGACCCCACTTCCCCACCCTCCCTATTCACCCGATCTTGCCCCCTCCAACTTTTTTTTTCTTCCCTGAATGAAGAAAGTCCTCGAAGGAAAACGTTTTGCAGATGTGGAAGAGGTTAAGAATAAAATGACTGAGTCATTAAAAAACATAACTTCACAAGAGTTCCAGGACTGCTTTGAACAGTGGAAAACATGTCTGGACCGGTGCATTGCTTCAAATGGAGAATACTTGAAGGTGCTAACAATATAAACATGCAACAATAAATGAATAAGATTATATGACACAATTCCAGTTACTTTTGGATCCTCCCTCATAGATAAAACAAAAAATGTCTAACTAAATATTACAATAATTTTGAAGAGTGTCTTAGGTCGAGAACTTTTATTTGATGGTTATGTAGAACCAACCGTAATATCCTTATGCATTAACTCTTTTGTCACAGACTTTTTTTGTATATCTAATCAGCTGCACTTCATATATACTCTTTTAGTTCCATATCTTTTAGGAAGTAGCATCTCAAATGGGAACATAGAATTTGGAATATAAATTGCTTGTGAAAAATTTCTATTGTGGCAAGAGCCACTTACCCTCCTTATTCTCATGAATGGACTGATCCATTCATAAGTATTCCTGGGTAATTGTCTAGAATAGAAAAGAAGATGATAATATTTCAGTGCTTGGAAATACCAGGTTCTTTAAGCTTGGATGTACAGGTGGTGCAATGGAATTGTTAATCAGAGAGCCAAGTTGCAATTCCAGTTGGGGTTGTTATTTTTACTTAAATATTTTTTAGAAAGGTATGAATCCATCTCTTCTTTCCCTGGCTATGGGTTAATTAACTTGTATTACTAAATCATTATTATCTCAAAAAAAAAACAAAAAAACAAACTAGTTTTAAATAAACTGCAAAGAGTTGATAAGCTGTAGAAAACAAATGAATAAAAAAAATATTCCAGCAACTCTGAAATAATTATAGCTCTCCTTTTTGAATTGGCATTGGATTTGTTTTGACTTCTTAGTATTCTACAAGATCTTTAGGAGGAAATTTCTTGTGTGGAAAGAAGGAAGGGTCTTTTTTTTTGTGCTGCCAAACTTCTTTCACTTATGAAAAATCAATTTAGTGGCATTGAAAGGGATATATAATGTCTTGAAAAATGGCCCTGTAGCTCAAGCCTTAATTATTTTATTTAATGACATCATGCTTTTGTTTCCTTTAATGATGACAAGTTCTTTATAAGGTGAAATCATAAATGATGACTAATAGCATCAGTTCCTAGTGAAGTATCATTGGAAGATTCCTAAAGTTTCTATGTAGATTCAAAAATATCTAAACCTCCACTCCTTTTAAATAACATTTTTATGATAAAATTTTAACCATGACTGAATTCTTATTTTCCCCATTGTGTTCATATTTTATTAGGTCGGTGCAAAAATAATGTCGTTTTCTCGCATATGTTACTATGTGAGAAAACGACATTGTTTTTGCACCAACCTAATATTATGCCATTGTATGTTTGAAAATATGTATTTTTTAATAGTAATTTTATATCAAAATGTATCACCTGTGTAAACTTAAAATAAATATAAGCATTGGAAGAAGTATATTTTGTAAATGTTCAAATACTTCTTTCTTATAATCATATATATATATATATATATATATATATATATATATATATATATATATATATACTGCATTTTGTCTTGCCTTCAGTAAATCAATTCCTGAACTACCTTAACTTATTAACTTACACATCATTAGAGACATCAGTTCATTTTAGCTCATGACATTTCAGTTCTAAATCAGAAAAAGATCAAAATTTACTCTTGATGTTGATTGATTTTCTAAAGCAAAAAGGGTTTGTGTGTAGTTACTTATATGAAACTTACATAAGTCTGGCACAAGGCCATATGTGTGACACACTCAGTGAAGACTGGATTATGTAACGAAAGTATAGCTTACCTTGTATTATTGAGCTGAAAGTTCAAATGTTTATGGATTTTGATGTTATTCTGGAATCTATTTTTTTTTTTTTTTTTTTTTTTTGCCAGATCTGTGAATTTGTTTTGCTCATGTTAAGTCTTGAAAAAACACTCTATAAAAGTCACTATGTTACAATTATTATAACTGGTTAAAATTTTCTCTAATTCAGTTTCCCCATTGTGTCTGAAAGGTTAACTAAGAAATTTTTATATAGTAATATTTGTAGATAACTGGCGACAGTATCTGTATCTCATCCTCTTATTTTGCATTACATATTATGTTACTTATATGTAATAATTTATGAACAATGCATCTTTTTTGATAATTTATATTGCAATATTCTCTACTTTTAAAGATATAAAGTTTATTCATAAATCACTGTAATCACTTTTTTTGCTAAATTTGATATCATGATCTAAAAACAAAAAGCAATAATAGATGTAATTGTAAGCAAATATAAGTTATCTCTACTAGAGCCTAGATTCTATATACAATATTGGCATGGAAGAATCTTTCATTAGACAGGCTGCTTGTTTTAATTTACTGACTTAACTATTTAGCTTGTATTTGCAAATGTTAATTGCATTGTATTATTATTATTACCATGTTTTATAGGATTATCAATAAGCAGCTTTTTTCAAATCCCCCGGCATTTGAGATTGATAATAAGAGATTGTTGCTCTTCTGGATTTGGTATAGAATTAAATATTTTATGCCATGGTATAATATTGCAGATATATTTTGTAGAGGAATATGTAATTTCTCTCAAGCCTGTGTAGCCACTATAGACTGACTGACTTGCAAAAATGGGTTTAAAATATTTACTTATCGTTGGTAGAATGACCTTGATATCCAAATCCAAGGATGGGTCAGTAAATCTTTAGCCTGACACAGTTATTAGCCTACTCTTCATCAGTAATTTTTCACTGTATATTGTTTGATTATATGCTTAATGGAGAATTGTTGGATTTAGGGCATTGACAAGGAAAGAAATTATGTCGAAAAATAAATATTTGTTGTGTGAAATAAATGCTTTTTCCACCATTATGTTACTGACTTATTGACTTAGCTATATATAAGTCTTGGTACCTTAAAAAATTCGGAAAAAAATAAACATACATAATGAAAGAATGCCCCAAACTTATCAAAAACAAAGTTTTATCATCAAAATCTTTGTTATTATTATTATTTTTTTATTTTATTTTATTTTATTTTTTTTTTTTTTTAACATTCATAATTTTGTTTTTCTTGTGTCATTGGAGGAGAGGCATAAACTAGTTTGGGAAATTTTTGTGTGTGTGTCCCACTGGTGAAGAACACTTTGATTTGGAAATTCTTGTAAAAAATCAAATAATTGTCAGATTTTAATGAAGCTTTCAGGATTTATTCACAAATGAATTAAATTATTTTAGAAATGTTTCTTTTTGGAAAATCTTGGTAAAAACTTTTTAAATTTATTTTTCTTTTTTTACTTTTAACAGGACCCCCAGTTATCGAAAATCTGTTCTGAATCAATCATAAAATAAAAATGCAATAAAACTAAGACAATATTTAATTAGAAAAGCTTTTAATTGCTTTTATGAATACAATATTTTATGGACACTATTGGAAAATAAAATTTTTGATGAATAATGAATTTTTAAATGAATTGTTTCATTTTTTTTTTTTTTTTTTTTTTTTAAAACTTTTAATTAGAATAATTTATAAAATTTTAAATCTTAAAATTCTGTATTAGTTTGTATTGGTTATGTGATATTGTTATTAATATATATATATATATATATATTTACTAATATCTGTCCTGATATTTACCTGTAGTTGGTGGGGGGGGGAAGAAGAGGATTCATACCTTTCCCAAGGGTATTAGCATATAAGTGAATGGAATGGATTCAACTCGACTCTCCGATTCCTCAATCTGAGCTGCTATACATTACTTCACTGTGCTTCCCCTTGTATATATATATATATATATATATATATATATATATATATATATATATATATATATATAATATTTGTTTCAAATCAGATTAGTTAAACTTTAAATCAGCTAATGTTCCTCAAAGTTTCAGAAAAGTGTATTTTGCTTATTGGAGGCATTAAATTTAATATTGGAATTGAAACTAAAATTAAAGCTTCAAGAAAGATTTTTCATTTTCAAAAATTCATTTTAAACCTTAGCTATCATGTTTCTTTGTAGGTACCTATATAAGTCTGATAAAATATCCTATAAAAAGTGGATTTCTCTCATGTATTGAATGTGCATTTCCACATCCAAAATAATTTATGCTTTCTGTTGATCAATTAAATATTTACACCTCAATTTTATTTCTTTTTAGTTGAATTGTTTGGAGTGAGTATAATGCTAAGTTAATTTTTAATCAGATTAACTAGCTAAACATTTGTTGAAATTCAAAATTTAAAGGAAGCTTAAGATTATGGTCACTGAAGCGGAATAAATGTTTTATAAATTAGAGGAAATTAAAAATACTTTTTATCAATTCTTTTCCTTTTATATAAATTGTTTTTAATTAAATTTTTTTCTGTTCATAAAAAAAATAATTAAGCTTTGTTAAAAAACCTATTTTATGGTCTTTTACTTCGTATCAAAGTATAGTATCTACTAGACTATTTGTTATGAAATTTTACATGTTGACTCTTGAAATGTTTTGTTAAGAAATGTCTTTTTTTCTTTTTTCTTTTTTTTAATTAACTAACAGGACTAAAAAATAAATGATAAAGATTTACTGTTTGGTTACGTAAAATATATTTTTTATATTGCACTGTCTTCATTGTATCTATTTCCAAATCCAATTTTTTTTCCTCTTTCTTTTTCTTTTAAGAAGTATTGTTTTTGTTTTTTTTGTTTTTTTTTTTACCCTCTCCTCCTCTATTGTCTTATTTTAGCATCATCCCAGAAAGAGAAATTCTATACTAATCATACCAATCTCACAAACTATTGAGATCTCACTCTTCATAAATGGCCTTGTGTCAGTATTGAGCATCTAATAAGAGTAAAGTAAACAAGTTTCACTCCTCTCCCCCCAAAAACTTTCTTCTGTTTCATTTTTTGATTCTCTTTTATCATTTTTAGCTTTGAAGTGTTAAAAGTAGATTGACAAAAGAGAGAGAAAAAGAAAATATAATGTTAATCTTCAGAACATTTTCAATCAGACAGACATGGTTTGAAAGGACGTTGCAGCTTAGTACTTTCCTTTTTGTATAGGATGTCCCAAAATGAATAAACTGATTTTTTTTTTTTTTTCTTTTTTTTTTCCTTTTTTTGGTATATTTATTTGAGAATGACTTGTATATGAATATTGTGCTATGCTTCAGTAATTTCCTGATTATATTCCATACAATAGATACTGGCATTTCCTGTAAGAGTTGCTTCCATTTAATAGAATTTATTCTAATGTTTTCCACACAAGCTATGAAGTAAGTATAAGTAAGTGCTGGTAACTGCATCCATAACATCAAATAACTTTCCATTGCCAATAATGGGTGCGGTTATCAGTCTTGCTATTGATCGTCTAGTATTCCTAAAGCTCTATTGAACAAACTGAAATGTGCGAGTCTTTATGAGGTCTGTAAATAACCCATTGTGCTGCTGCACCCACTCTCATCTGCCTTGATGCAACACAGTAATCTCCAACTGAGAATTGAATTATCTCTACCTTTGCTAAGTCCTGAAATGGGAGCATTCTTCTTTTTACTAACTTTGTTCTATTAGTTGCAATTTTGGTAGTTTTATCTCTGGAGACTTTATCTCTGATGATTCTATAGTATGAAAGATTGTTACATTCGGCCCAGCTGTGTTATTTATCATAAAATACATTGCATCTCTTGTATGGCCCTGCAGAATAGGGAAATGTTGTAGCTCATCTAGTAAAGATTTCTTTTTTCTTGCATCAATTCATACCTTGAAGAAATGTGTTGACTTTTGTAGCTTATACTTTTTAGGATCAGTAGATTAGTTGATATAATAATAATAATAATAAATGTATACATAACAGGAAAAATTCTCTAGTATCTTTTCCAAAAAATCATGACAATTCAACCTTATTAAAGAAAAGGAAGCTGTAGAGAGCTATGATGGCATGCATCCTGAAAAAACATGGCATTAAAAAAAAAATTACATTTCTAATATAAATAAAAACAGTAATTTATAATTTTTTTTTCTTTTTTCAAAAAGTATTTAAAAATTAAAACTGAGCTTTCTTTTGTGGATCAATTTTAATATTTTTATATTAATAGGATCTACTTGGCTTAACCACATTTTTATTTATTTTTTTACCTTGTGTGTGTGTGTGTGTGTGTGTATATATATATATATATATATATATATATATATATATACACACACACACACACACACACACACAAAATGGACATTGAAGTCAACACCCAGAGGTGACAGTCTGTTTCATGTTAAATGCAACTGTCAGGTCGGCATGAAACAAACTGTTGACTTCAATGTCCAATTTAGTATTTACATACTCTATCTCTCATATTGAGTACTTTAACCCATAAATATGGCATACCTTAAAACTAGGTCATCAATGTTTGACAGGCTCATTACAGTCTTTAACAAAATATACTATTGGTATAACTTAGATGCTCACAGGATTCCTTTACTCCAACTAAATATTATTTATTTTATTTTATTTTATTTATTTTTATTTTTTTTTTTTTTGAAAAAATAAAGTATGTGTTAAATCACGAGTGTGTTTGTCTATATGTCTATGCATTTATGTATCTCTGTCTGTGAGTTTTTAGCTTAATTTATTTTTCTTCTCTGAGTCAGTAATCGTATTTCTTCAACACTTAACCTTTCCAGTCACATTCCTCACCCCAACCCTCTAGTTGATGTTTTGATTTTCGCCAACTTGAGGTCGGGCTAAATTTAATTTACTTTTTTTTTTTTTTGCAATTGATATATAGTACAAAAAAACTTATACTGTACAGAATAAATTATTTAAAATGGACATTTGAAAACAACAAGTTAAAATAAAAGCAATAAAAATGTGTTCTCTGAAAAACAGGACATACAAATCATTAGTGAATTTTAAAAGATTTATACATTGCCTATTAAGATTGTCTCCAGCTCAGATAGGGTTAAGACTTATGCAGCCTGACTGGGTTATTCTTTTTTTTACTGACTTTGTTTTTTTGTTTTTTTTCTTTCTTTCTACTTACTTATGAACAATATGAACAAAATGTATTTTATTTGGTCAATATGTTGAAGTCTAGAATGAAAATGACACTATGAAAGATTTTTCTTTACCAGTAGGCCTATCAAAGTACTATAGTTGAATTGACTCAGTAGAGGTGCCAGGCTTGAATACTGAAAATTGTTAACCCACCTGTTACTTATTTATATATATAATATTATATATAATATAATTTTTTTAAATTATTTATATATTTTTATATCAATAAATAAGTAACAGGTGGGTAACCAATTTTCTGTCAATTGAAAGCCTGGCACCTCTTAATACAGACAAAAATTATAGGTACTTTGATAGGCCTACTGGTAAAGTAAAAATTCTTTCTTGTGCTGAACTGCTTTGTAAGTATAAATGTGTATGCAATATACTTACCATCACAGTGTGCATTGCATATCTAAACCCCAAGGAATAGCAGGCTCTCTATATGAATATGCCTGGGGGATTCCCCCTTTATCCCAGGGCTTGAGTACATTATATTAAATATAATTCTCCTGTGTAAGAATAAGCATATACTAATCATCAAACTGTACATTCTTTTTCTACCCCTAAGAAATACTAGACACTGTATATGAATATACCCGGAGCATACCCCCACCCTGCTATGTAAGAATAAATGTGTATCCATCATACTTAGTGCCAAATTGTAGATTCCTTTATTCAATCCAAAGACCAAGGAATACTTTGTTCTATGAAGGCTAAATAATCTTCACTTTTAATGAAGTCTGTTAGATTTGGGAAATTCTGATTAGAGATTTATCAAAGGATTAACTAAAAGATTTACATTTCTCACATGCCTTATGCTTTCAGAGCATGTAATTAGAATAATTTGTGAGTGCTATCAGAGGAGTATTATTCAATTATTATTGTGTAACTTTTATTGATCTGGTAAAATGGATAATCCAGCATGGTTTTGGAAATACCAGGAAATTAGTTGTGTACCTCGGGCTATACTGACATTGTGCTACATGTCAATTCAGGTTATAGTCAGATGCATATACATGTTACAAAATCAGATTTTATATTCATATTTAAATCTGTTCTTCAGGGTTATTCTTTGCAATGAAAATGAAAGCCTTTTAATTTCTAAACAGGTTTTATATTCTTTGATCTTTGATTCTCAGAATATGAATTTATCAAGAAACTGCTTCAGCTTTGATTATTTTTTTTTTTGCTATAAGTGATGCTACCTACAACGTATGGAAATTTGATTGTGAAAATAAAATTACTTATGCTAAAATCAAATTTCACCATCTCTTTCAAAGTAGATTCTTCATGAGCCTGTGTATTGGTACAGAAAGGAAACATGTGAAAATTATATTGCATTGTACTTGTGGGTATTGTTCATAATTCTTGAATTTTGAGATAGCACCTTTTAATGTTTGTCTTTTAGAGATTTTTAAAATGTATTAACTAAAAAAAAAAAAATGAAAGGAATATTATTATTTTTAGTAAAAGAAATTATTTGGGCAAGATAGCTATTGAAGTCTCTAAAATGTCAAACTTTCATTCTTTACTGTCATGAGAAAATACCTTTTTAATATTGTCAAACAAAATATTTAACTTAAGTTTGTATTTGTTCTACATCTATCACACACACAATATTATAAACAATAGTATAAAATTTATCATATCAGAGATAGCTACATAAATTTTGGTTCTGTTATTCCTGATGTAAAATTTTTGGGAGGAAGCAGATACTTTCATCAAAATTATATATGTTGTTGCATCAATAAATCTAGTCTAAAGATGAAACAAAATAATTTAATTATTAATATACTTAGTTCAGTGGTGAAGATTAATACGATAGAATCAATGTTATACAGTGTAAATTTCAGATCAAATTCTGCCAATAACTACATGTTATTATATGAATTTATTGATGCACCTATATTGTTTGCATATTTGTGTTTATGACTTTTCATGTATAGTGACCTAAAAGCCTTAATTTTGAATCTTGATAAGAATGTACATGTTTTGTGAACATTTTGTATATTTTTCTTTTTTAATCTCTACTAAATTTTTTGATATGGATTACACAGAACATTTAGGAGACTATTTTTGGCAAGGAAAATGTTAGTCCTGCCAATGAAAATTGAATTTAAATTTCTAGGTTGTGTAGTCTTATCCTTCTATGACAACACCCAAAACAACTCTTGACTGAAATTGAGAGCCAAGTTACTGCAATTTCAAATATAGAACTAATACATTAAACACTATATTCTGAGGAGATTCCATATACAGTAAAAGGGGAAGTAATATTTATAAATGATGCAAAGTTCTAAATGTTAAAAGTAATAAGATGATTTTAGAGCAAAATTTTAACAATAAATCTGTGCAAGATTAATTCATTATGAGAACTTATAAAATATCTAACATCTTGTTAAAAGTTAGTAAAATCAAGTTGAATATGCAAGTTAATGGAATCACTATTTAGCCCATGCAAAGCATGTAATAGGCTCAAGACCAGATAAGAAATAGAGGTACATTTCACATAGCTTATTAAATAGTTTTGTAATCAATGCTAAATACATGTGATTTATGTATGGATGTCTACCATAATTGTCATAATATAAAATGCAGCATAAAAACTATTTTGTATTAACAGCTAATAAAAATAAAATATAAAACAGCCTTAAACAAGAGTTAATAAGGAAACCATTTAAAACATAATGTCTTTTATCAGTAAACACTGGAAGCTACTCAAGATTGATAGCATTTATCTGCTGTTAAAACCACATTTTCTGAAATTTCATAAAGAGATATATGTAATATATTTTGGATCATAAATTTTAGTTATCCGTATTTATATTTTATTATATCTATATTAATCTTTACTGATTTTTTTTTTTTTTTTTTTTTTTTTTTTAAAGATTAATATTTTGTGCTTTAGGGCTCCTTCTCTTTTAATTCTCTTTACAATATCAGTATTTGTATTTGGGATACGTTATTTTCTTGAAATTTTGGATGGATGCATCATCTCTCCTTGAATTTGAAATGCCACAAATTATACTAACATTAGTTTAAAATGGTCAAATGTACATGAAACATGATTGACCAATGAAAATTAAACAACACAAAAGTAACAATATCAGAATTTCTTTTCTTTTTTCCATATCTCATTCTCTGTTGAGGCTTTAATAAAAGTGAAACATGTTTGATTGATAAATGTTTCTTATTTGTTCTTTATCTTATCACACATTTATATATTTTATATATAAATTTTTATATACCAGAACAGTGTTAGGGAAAATCAATCACACAAAGGGGAAAAAAATTTTTTGTGTGACTCTGTCTAAAGTGATGTTTATGTTGATGTGACTACACATGCATATGAAGGAGAGGGGATGATGAAATTTTAAACTTGAAATTTAATTTTTTTTTTTTTTTTTTCTTATTAAGTATCCCATACTGTAATAATTTCTGCCAAGAAAGGTGAAATGTTGTAAAAAACTGGATGCAAATTTACTGTGAATGATCTAGCAATTAAAGCACTTTCTATACACATGTCTTAGTAAATTGCTTTCTCCGTTTAATTAAAAATAGCATTTTCTAAACCAAAATTATGGTAAAACTCATTACAGTGAGCGACTAATGCATTGAGTGTGTTGTTTTGTAAAAGATCCTTTTTGTGTTCATATAATCTTTTATTTAAATTCCTTGAGGTTTCTTTTATGTATTGCTTGTGGCAATTATTACAGGTGATAGAGTAAATTCCTCTTTCCAGTTTTAGCTTATTAATGTTTTATAAGTAGTTGTAACAAATTTTAAATTGTTAAATTCTTTTCAATTATAGTTGTGATAGTGTTGGTTGGTAGAATTAATATATTTTGATTTGTTTGTTTTGTCAGAATGGTATACTCTTTTATTTTGAAACAAAATGCTTGTAAAATATTTCAAAATAGAAGTGTGAAACATTCTGACAAAACCCTACTAATCAAAATATATTACTCTGCCTACCAACTCTATCACCACTACAATTAAAAAGAATTTTCATATCTATCTATATATATATATATATATATATATATATATATAAAAATAAATGACAATAGGAAAACTGGTTATTGCTGACGC
The DNA here is from genome assembly GCA_963932145.1 of Acanthosepion lycidas. Taxonomy (NCBI): domain Eukaryota; kingdom Metazoa; phylum Mollusca; class Cephalopoda; order Sepiida; family Sepiidae; genus Acanthosepion; species Acanthosepion lycidas. The sequence goes on from OZ010595.1 coordinate 71,427,482, forward strand.
GTTTCATCCAATGTGGACTTTATCAAAGCAAAAAACGAAATGAATTGGACGAAACACATCAGCAATAACCAGTTTTCCTATTGTCATTTATATTTATAAATATTGTCTTTTCTACAGGTTAACTATGAGAAATTTTTATATATATATATATATATATATATATATATATATATATATATATATATATATATATATATATGATATAATGGAATATGCATACACCTGTGTTCCCCCTCACTGGAATATGATTGGCTGGTGTCCGTCATAAATACTGATGGACATGTAGGAGAGTCAGAGCCTTAGTCTGAGAGCTAAGTCTATAATGATGCCCATTGGACTACACCATTGATCTACACTTCTTACTTGCGACTACGGCGAGTACTAGTTGATTACTGCTACCGTATTCTACTTGATTATAGTAGCCAAAACCACTTAGCTACTTCGTTCAAATATCTCCCTTTCCGGGACATATCAATATATATATATATATATATATATATATATATATATATATATATATATATGATCACACAAAGAATCATTAGTTGAATATTATTAGATTTTTTTTTTCCTAAACAACCACAGAGAAACTTCTCAACCTGCCATCAGTATGGCTGATGCTCAGCTATAGGAAATTGTCTCACTGTGCCTCTTTGGCCTCACATTTTCAACCAGCTTGAAGTGGAACAACTACATTGAATTGATAGCTGCATCTATTGCTAGAGAAATTGGTTCATTGTGTTGTGCCAGAAGGTTTTTCTAGTGAGTGTTCATCTTGCGCATCTATAAATCTACTATTTGTCCTTGCATTGAATACTGTTACCATATCTAGTTTGGTGCCTCTGCTGTTCACCTCTAGGTCCTTAACAAAATCCAAAGAAGGATCTACAATGTAATCAATCCTGAATTTGCATCTCAACTTCAGTTACTTATTCACAGACATGATGTGGCTTCCCTCTGTCTTTTCTACAAATATTTTCATGGCAACTGCTCTGACAATCTTTTTTTCCCCTGGTGCCCCAACTACATAAATTTATACATGCTATTAGATTGGTATCTAGCTTCCACCCTTATACTATTAAGAGTTAAATGGAACTGTCACTTCTACTCCAGCAGTTTCTTTTCTTGTACTTCTCAACAGTGGAACTCCCTTCTTCTTACTTGCTTCCCTGATAACTACAATCTTCAAAAGTTTAAATTCAATGTCAATTGCCATCTTTTGTTGTCTTGAACTCCGTTCATCTTTTATCCTTTCCTCAATTCCACCTATACCCAGTTTTCTCTTTCACTTGCACTCTCTGTAAACCCCCTGCGTACTAGTAGCACTACTGCCTTGCTTGGGGTGAATTGCTTTAAAAAAATTTTTTTGACAAATTACAAATGCATATAATATGCCATGAAGTATAGTAATTGGAATTTATTAAATTACATGTAATTGTTTACACAGTTTATATGCATTTTATAATATATTTGTTCAGTCATTAAATTTTAACACTTGAAATATAAGTATTTGTATTCTTAACTCCTTCTTTTGTTCGTTTCAATCAACTGTTAATGTCTATTTTTAAATAAAGTACACCATATATGAGTAGAATATTGATGACAGATTATCATTAACTGACTGCCATTACCTTCCGAACAGATATGTTGTGGACAGCAGGCATTCAATTATATAAATTAATACACTTAACACAGTTATCCTTCAATAGAATGTTTACATCTGATATTGATATATATTTATCTCAGACTACTATTGTAAGTGAATAACACCATGGAAAAACCTCTTAGTAATGTTTCACTCCAGAGAGGAACTTGTTCAGACTAATTACTGTTTTATTAATGGCATCAGTCTTATATAATACTTGTAGTATTTCTCCTCCTTACTGTGTGTGTACATGATAAGATAAAGAAAAAAATAGGAAACATTTATCAATCTAACATGTTTCACTTTTATTAAATCTTTGTCAGTGACTGGGATACGGAGAAAAAGAAAGAAATTCTGGTATTTTTTTTACTTCTGTATTGTTTGATTTTCATTGATCAATCACATACATTCAACTCTTTTAAACCAAAGTTAGTATAATCTGTGGCATTCCAAATTCAATGAGATAACATGTCTATCCAAATTTTCAAGAAATTAATCGAATCTAAGCCTACCTGGAAAAGCGTAAATATTGCAGTATGCATGTAAGTTTATAAAAATTCTACTTTGTCTTTGTGGGTATCAGATGATAATGTATATTTGTAATTGTGTTTGTATGTCTAGTAGACATTTATTGGTTTTCTGTATGTTGATTTGGGAATGTTTTTACATACATACTGTTTGTTTTAGATAAACATCTGCTAGATTCTTTAGGAATGGATTCAATAAAGGTTGGTGATGTAATGTTTTTGACGTGTATTTATAGTTGGTAATGTTATTATTAAGCTCTCAAAATACTTTCTCCTTAAAGAATTGTGTTCTTGATTCCGTCAATAAAACAGTTATTAGTCTGAAGAAATTCCTTTTTGGAATGAAACGTGTTTTTCACTTCATTGTTGGCAGGGGGAGTATGTAGCATGATTCACACAGTTAATTCTGATTCATATTGGCTTAATTTGACATCATATGAAGTTACTCTTATTTGATTCATTTTACCATTTAGTAAACTTTACAGATGTAAAATTAAAGTGAGGACCTAGACATTTTTTTCTTTTTCCCTTTTATGATGGAAACCAAACATAATTTCCTTTTTATTATCCCGTATCCATTTGATGATGATATGCATAAGTTATCCATGATGAAAATGAAATTGGCAGGTCAAGTTCAAATACCAACCAAGCCTCTTGTGTTCACTTTGTACTGATACCTTTGGGGAAAGAAAAGAATTCAACTATCCTACCCCAAGCTATGGGTTAAATAGGGAAATCTCTACTCTTTAGTCTTGGTAGGTAACCAGTCTAGGAGAATGACAAAACTGTAGAGAAGGCAACAGGAAACCACTCTGCTATCTTTCCAAAGGTCAGTCATGGCAATGCTTAATTTACAAACATTAAGTAGAAGCTATGGTCACCTATTTTTGAAAGAGACATGGCAAATAGTTCATATATAGTTATTTACTAAGAATAGCTTACTTATGGTACAAAGGTACCAGTATGGTAAGGATTAAACTTACTAGTTAGTAGTGATGAGTATCAGGACCAATTTGTTAACCATTACACCACAAGCCATCCTCTACTTATATAGTTTGAAAATGTTTTGAATTTAATATTTAAGCTTTTGTTGTTTTTTAAGGGATATGAGCAGTGATTTTGATTCAGAAATTTTTCAAAGCTACTTTCAAAGGCAATGCACATGTTTCTGAATAATTACAGGAAACAATGCTGTTGTCTTTGAATTATTTCTTACAAATACCAGTATTTGCAGTAGGGATTGACACTACATCTTTTAAGAATTCTTAAAACTCTTATTAGAATATTTAAACATGTACTTTATCATGAGACCCATAACCGGTTTATGCCGTAGGAGCACCACATGTGCTGTAGTAGCAGTGATGTTTCTTGGGCAAGGTAGCCTGACAGAGCCCAACTGTCTTCTGGCTGGGTTGAATTCAGTTTTCTTTCTTCTAGACTAGTCAACAACCAAGGCTACTGGACTCAGTCTATCCTGCTATTTACCTATAAGTGAAGAAGAGATGAGATTGATTCATAACTTTCCAAAGGGTATTAGCACGTAAGTGGATGTAATTAACTCTACTGGAATTCAAACTCGGATCTCTGATTCCCCAATCCGAGCTGCTCTCCATTACTTCACCTTGCCTCCTACATGGTGTTACTAAAATACACAAAATAGCAATGTTTTAGTGAAGTAAAATTGCGTATGTGTTTTGTATTGTGTGACGGGTATTAAAAGCAGATAAGCTAAACACGCATATACGCACATATGAAGGTTAATTTCCACCTAGCAACAGAATAAAGATTACGTGAAGTCTTATGACATTTTGGGAAGGCAGGTCAAAAGTGTCAACTGACCCAATTACCCGTAAAGGAAAACGTCTAGGCAGAAGCTAGACAGGGGATGGAAGTAAGTTAGAATTCGTGCCCAAAACCTAAGTCACGTGACAGTCAAAGATTCACTTGAGGATCAGTTGTTCTCTGGACTTTGAAAAGGCAAGACCGAAGCCGAGGCGCTAGTGGTTCACGAACGGAAAGATAAGACGCATTTGATAGTGATGACTTATCCAGTTCGATCCAGGCAACTCCGGACAGAAGCATAAAGAAATATTCCTGTTCGAGAATCCCAATTTGAAGACGCGGATAAAAATATATGCTGATGGTTCAACCTGCGTAAAGAAAGTGTACATCCCTGTTGCAAATCGAGCCGTCTACAGAAGAAAGGAAGAAAAGAAAAAGACGAAACAAAGAGAGAAAGAAAGTGTATACCCCTATTACAGACTAGCAGTGTATGAAATTGTGTTTGTGTCGAGAAAAGGAAAGAAAGGACATTGATATAAAAATAAAAAAAAAAAAAAAAAAAAGAGAGAGGACTGAATACAAAAGATAAGTAATCACATTTTGGACCCGTAGTAGAAAAGATATACACACACACATGAATATTATATTTTTTTTTGCAAACACCTTTCCACATGTAAAACAATAATTGTAACTCCTCTCCCATCTCTTTTGTATATGTGTGTTGGCTTCTGCATTCAATTCATAGTAATTCATACTTGTATTTTGTATGTTCGGGTTCAGTTGAATCCATTTGGTGTCCGGCGAATTTGATATCCCAAAATAAGTTTGAGATCCGATCGTCGGATGTTTTAACTCATACTTATCTGTTCGTTTATTTTTGATATATGTATATTTGTATATATTAAAATTATTTATCAAAAATCGCTAAGCCTTATAGTTCATCCTTGTATTGTGGATCAGTACTCGTGTTGAAAACGAAGCGGACCTGATTACTGTTTATCCTAATCGAACAGTGGTCTTAAAAATATTTTGTTTATCAATTGTCCACTCTCACGATCTGAGAGAGATAGCTTGTATCTCTCCACAGGTGTGAGAGTGTATATATCTCCTAGTCGGCGTATGATCGCCCTATAACCCATTCGTCGACTGGGGCATATGACAATTGTCAGATGGAAATATGTTTTCTCAACATGCCAAAAATAAGGGCTCAATAGGGATACGTTTTGAACATTTTTACTCAATTAATTTTTGTGTATATGTTAATAGGTATTTCTCATTTTCTTTCCCGAATGCATTCCCTTTTCTTTTTAGTTTTTAATAATAATTTTTTTTTTATCAATACATTAACTGCAGCAAACAATTGTCATTCACAATTAAGCTATGGAAGTGCAATGATAATAATTTCAGCCATCTGCAGTAAATGAGTTAAATCCTGTTATTGTTTTGGCCAACTTGAAGTAAGCTATCTTTGATACAAAATTGCATTTGTGAGCACTCAGTGAACATTGGACCCTGTCAATAGTTTGCAGGAACAGTCTCCTCCTCTTCATTGCTTTTTAAAAGTCATCTGTAAGATCACACTTTTTTGGCAATCTCTTATGAATAGAAAGACTGTGAGATTTTCATAAAGTTCACTTTTACCTAAACTAAAACATTACTCACAGTAAAAATACACTTGCTAATGATATTAGCAGAATGTATGGGTATATAACAGATATTTGCATGCAAGATGGAATAAGTGAGCCAAGTTCAAATTCTGAGCTACTCTGTTGCATTCACTTTCGCATCAATGTCCTTGGTTGAAGGCTTATAAATACATCTCTTCTACCCTTCAGCTATCTGTTAAAGAGCAAGGTAGATCAAGCTCTTTAGTTTTAGATGGCAACCAGTCTAAGAGAAGAAGCTAACTAGGAACTACTCTGCTTATCTTTCCCAAGAAATCATGGAAATTCCCAGATAATAATGAGATGTAATCTGTGGAGATTCATGATCACTCATGTTCTGAAGGGACATGGCATTTAAAAAAAACAATAAGAAAAATGTGATATTTCTAGCAAAACACATTATTTATTATTATTATTTAATCATCATGATTAGAAAACATTTTCTATCAGACAATAGAAAACATTCACACTAATTTTGCCTTAATGTTGGTTATAATTTGACCAATAATTGTCTTTTGTGTTTCAATTTAAATGTAAGGATAGCTTTTTAATTTGAAAAATCATTTAATTTTTTTTAATTTTTATTTATTTATTTATTTTAAACCAAGACCAACATGAAAGTATTTCCTATTTATTGGACAGAGAAAATCTCATCAAAGTTATTAACTTTTGGCATAATTTCAAATTATTGATATACAGCTTTCATTTCTTAATTTGTTCAGTTTATGTTCTCTGATTTTATTTTATATCTGTTTTTCAGGAAGTCCAAATTTTCCGCACCATTATTTTACCTGAGGAGGAGCAAGGCCAAAGCCAACATCAAGTCCAATGCTTTGTTATGCGTTATATCAAAAATGAGTTCATTTCATCAGATGCTATGTCCAAGTTAAGACAAGTGAGTAGTTAGTCCCACCATTGATTTTTATAAACATGTAAACACTTTATTTTGATTTCAGGAATGTACTAATCTTATGACAATGTACATAGCAAATATAAGTGTAATTAATTAGAATTTTTGAAATGTATATATATTTTTTTTAATTAGCCAATCTTTACAGGAATTAATATATTAGCTGTCCTAGCAGAAAACTTGTTTGGAAATATGGAGGAAAGTAAAATATATTGAATGAGCAATTTTATTAGAGCTGATACAAAATAAAATTCTTTATTGACTGGAAAAAAATCATTTACTTGCACTGTATCAGTACACTTATTAAAAAAAAAAACAAACAATGCTTTGATTTGTCAAATGAGATATTGCTTTGTACCATGTGACTTATATACTGTATATACTTGCGGATAGGTCTCACCACTACTTATGACTTAATAATTGATGATTTACTGTTGACTTGCAGATAGATTGCACTATAATCTGGGGAGTTACACAGCCCTTTTTAAATGTAAGAATAATCAGATATCTACCTTAATAATTAAAATTATAAACTATAAATTTGTCTACTAACTATATCATTGCACAATGCAATGCAGTGCAAACGTTTTGGGTACTAGATTCATGCGCTTTGTTTTTTGTAAATAACACTTTTAATTTTATATGAAACAACAATTAAAGAAAATTATCTCATAAAGAATATATTTCATTTCTTTAAGTCATATTTTCCAATATATTTTTGACTAATATATATATATATATTTTGCAGAATGAATCATGAAACTATTTTTTTCTTTATCAATAAACATCTAGATGTGGTTTCTTAACTTATGTATGCATGATCAGGGTTTCTATATCAATCTAGTGTGAGGGCCCCAAGTAAATGGTGTCTGATGGATCAATAAATATTTTATAATTTTATTTATTTATTGTGATGGATATGTGAATCTAGTAGCATGAGGTAAGTTTAAAGCATTGAGTCAGTATATATGATAGATAAATTGTTTCTATACAGAGAAAAACCACGGCTTTTGTGTTTATGGGTATCATTTCTGATTTCTCAGAAATCTTGATGACAAGGGTAGTGTTTTTACATTTGTTGAGCAGATAGGTCGCACTGCTAATATTTTGTGAAATTTTTGGTAAAAATGTGTGACCTATCCGCGAGTATATACGGTAGATATAAATGTACCAAAAATAATTTTTATTTTGATTGGTTACTGAAAGTTGTTTATTTTATGTCAATGATTATGCATTAAAAGTATATCTAGATTATTAGTTTATAACGAATATTGATTTAACATTTTTTTTTAAGTTCCACTGAGTATATTTAAATGAAACAAATTAAATAAATTCATTAAATTCAATTTATTACTACTTTGGCTTATATTGAAAATTGCTCCATGTTCTCATACTTGGATTCATTCAAACTATTGTTCCCACCTTTTATTTGTTTTAGATATGATTATAGATACAATGTTTTGGTCTTGTATTTTCTGATTATCTTCACGTGTCCATTTTTAGCTGAGAGGAAATATCTGAGTTGTTTATTGTGTTATTTTCCTTGTGATATTTGTAAGTCTTTCAAACCCAAAATGGATCTATGAAGAATGGTGGAAGATACATGGCTAAAACATTGTCTATAATCACATCTATAACAATCAATGTTTAAATTAATTAAAACTATAATGACAATGGTTCCTCTCTCAAAAAACAACAAAATTGCCTAAAAATGAATTCATGACAAATTGAGGATGTAAAAGTTTAAGACATTTTACAGACTTTACTATTTTGTCTGTTATTCATCTTTGGTTTATTCCTTCTGGCCCTTATTCCAAATAGAATTTAAGTAGCATTTAAATGAGACACATAATAGGTTATATTATATCAGAAAGAATATATTTTCTTTAAATTACTCTATATTTGCAAATACCTGCTTATGAAAGATTGGTACTATATCTCTGCTTTAATATTGCTATACAAAAAATAATGTGATGTACGTTACTTTAGTTTTGCTAAAAAATTGGCAAAGAGAATACAACTGCAATTTCTTTTTAATTCAATGAGTTTTGATCAATTCATTACTTCGAAAAATCTTACAATAATCATATTATACAATGTATGAAGAAAATTAATGGTAGTCATCAGAAATTATGAATACATGAGCATAGTATCCATAAAAAAATGACAAGATTATTTATGTATTGCTCAGCACTTATGCCTTGGATCAAAATATTGCACTCTGGTTCTCTGCTTAGGATAAAGTTGTTAGCATCTGTGAATTATTTTTAGCAACAAGTTAGGATTAAAACAGATAAAAGATGTCTCCCAGAAAAAAAAATATTTAAAGAAATATCATTGTATGTGGCTGTTTTAGGACATCACTAATTGAAAAGGATAATTACTAATCAAAAATAAGAAATAAGGAAATATTTTGAATATGTATTCACTAAGGCAGCATGTCATTTTTATTTCAAGAGAAGCAAATATTATGGACTTGTATGTTAGATCAAGGAATCCTTAATAAAAATAAAAATAAAAGTCACCCTCCTTTGCCAAAAGGTAAGTTTTTCTTTGTTTATTATTACTTTTCTGATTGATTGTACTTCATCTTTTTTGGTTTTTCATCTGGAACTTTTATAAAACAGTTTTCAATATACAATGATGCCACTATACAGGATTATTTTTAAAGCAAAATTTTGTGAGAAATTTAAAATTTGAATGTGCATGCTGTTCAAGCAGGACAAGAATAACATTTTCTTTAACATGCCGATCTTTATATATATATATATATATATATATATATATATATATTAGTGATACCTTTTATACATCAGAATTTTTTATTTACTTGTGGTATATTATAATTTTTTTTATCCTTAATATCAGAACATGTTCTCAATATGATTCTAATAAAGAATACTGACAATCAAGGTCTACGAGTTTATAATAATTGAAGAATAAAGGAAATTAAAATGTTTCAAAGATTAGAGTAATTTTATTTTAGTGTCAAAGTTTGAAGATCACCACTTTTATATTATCCTTTGTTTGTTCTGTAAACTTATAAAGTTTTTTGTTTGCTGATTGAAAATCCTGCGATCTTCATCTTTACCAAGTGAAGTGCAAATTTGACACAATATCTACAATTCTGGTGTTTGAAAAAAAAATTTAGTTAAAGGAATTGGCAATCTGAGTTCAAACACCAGCTGGGGCAGTTTGTGTTCACTTTGCACTGATGACCCTGGGAAAGGCATGAATCCATTTCTCCCCTTCACCCATAGGTGAATAATAGGGTAGTTGGAATCCTTTAACTTTTTAAAGCAATCCATCTCCGGTGTTGGGATAGCATCTCAGCCCAGTAACAATTTCCTGTTCTCCATATAGGAGTCTGAAAGAATACACACATTTTAGATGATACTTTTTATAACTACCTTCAATTTTACACACACACACACACACACACAGATCCTCCCAAAATGATCTTCTTCCTTGTAGTTTGTATTGCTGAAGAAGGCCAGATCAACCAAAAGATTGTAGGAACAACAAAGCAACATATTTAGTAGTCCAAACAACAATTGGAATATTGGTCTTTCTCTAATGAATGAAAATAAAAGAAAATAAGTGATTAAGAATCAAGTTAACTTTCCATTTTTTATTTTTAGAAAAATCCCACTGCTATTCGTACTCCTGAAGATGACAAAGGTAGAGAAACTCATGAACAGGATCATGTGGTCCATTTGGAGAAATCACATGTGATCAGTCCATATATTTATAATATTTGTCGAGAAGCTCATGACAAAATATATGCCCGAGATGCAGATTTACGGATCCTCTCACGCTGTGAGTATTTGTATTCATTTCCAGTACTAATGAATTAATAGACCAAAGAGTGTATATTTGTTTTATTTTGTTGTGGGCTTGTGTACAGAGTTGCATCACCTCAATAAGTCTGTTGCTTAGTGATGAAAAAAAGTACATTTGGCACAGTAAATGTTTATTTTTCAACATAATCTTCTTGCCTCTTAAATGATTAAACTTAATCCAGTAGTGAATAGTAGCTCTATAGTTCAAACTTCAGTTGATAAGTGTGTCAAGCAGTGAGCATATTTCTCTTGCAATACTTTTATTATTGTTCATTATGTAGTAATAAACATTTTAAATTATTCATTTTGTAGTTTCCAAGTTAAAATGTTCATTACACACTTTTGACACTAAATATTGGGAAACAAATATCAGTTTTGATATAACTTCCTTTGTATTTATCAGAAAATCATGATCTAGACCTCTTTTACTGTGTCTTTTTGGTGATGATTTCACTTTTGGCACTGAAAATATCCCCTCCCCAGTCTAATTGAGTTAAATACAAAATTTAATATGTCTTTTTGGTAATTTTGAATCTTCACTGCTGATTAGGGTTTCTAAGACTAAACCCCTATATTTTAATTAGAAATGTGAAACCTTTGTTTTAATCTTCCTCTTAAGTACAAATAATATTAATACAGTTAAATAATCTGAGGTGGGGTACAAAATTTAGAGATTGAAAAACAGACATTTCTTTTTTGTTATGTTTTCAATCCACCACATGGTGGATAATTGTTTTGCTCTTCTTCTCCCTTTTGTTTTATATTTGTATATACTTTTAAAATTTTTTTTTTCTTTTAACTAATACAGTTCCATAATTGAACTGAGAATCATCTAGTGTTCTCAAAAACTAAAAGTTTCTGCTTGACTCTTGTACAAGCTCACTGTGTGTGTATATGTGTATGAACCTATATTGAATCCCTTACCACTTGTGTTCATTTACTGTACTGTCATCTGTGTGAGAATTGTGTTCCCAATTTTGTTTCAGTTATTTTGTCATTAATTTTAAATGTCTAATAATTTATAAAAGTAGCCAAATTTAATAACACCTAATTTTCAATAGTAACCAAATTTAATAACACCTAATTTTCAATAGTAACCTGATCTGGCAACCCAACTCCCCATTGACTCAACCTTGACTGATTGAATTAAATATAACAATTAACAATGTGAGGTAAGATTTAAATGGACTAAGTGATATTTTATATGTCTACTACAATCATGGCATATCTCAGGAGGTAATGGTTACAATGATGAGCATGTTTCCCACTGCTGGATATGAATTAAATCTCAAGAGATGCTTTGGCTGGAAACTTGAATTCTCTGTTGGAAGTTACACTTCAGTAACTTTATCAGAATTGAAGTTTTTATCTCATAGTAAAGTTTCTTTTCTTAAGTTTATTACAACATTTTTGTTTAAATATTATTTCATAGTCATAGATATGTATATGAGAGAGAGTTGGGAAGCAGAACCAAGTGTTCCTGAGGGGCCCATACATGCACACATTCACATTTTAAAAAAAGGAATAAAAAGTGCTGGGAGTTTAGGCATTATTTTAGTCTCAGTGTCTGAAATCCTCCATTATGTAGAGAAAGCACAGGCATACACAGTACATAGATCCTACTGAGGGCTCAAAGTGGCCCTAGATCCTATTGTTGTCATCTTGGCAACCTTGTATGTGTCTGATAAGAGATAGAGAATTACAATTAATGAGATCCAAACAATTTACCTCATACAGATGATCATTTCATCTATGGGAAATTGTGTGTGTGTGTGTGTGTATATATGTATATGGCTGTGTGTGTAGATATATATATATATATATATATATCACTGGAGTGGTGTGGGTTTTATAAGCAATATTCTGGCTATAATACATAATGATTCTTTATTTTGGTTTTGAACTGAACTTTTTTTGTCTTAGTGTTTATCTAACCTTTTCAGTGGGATTTCTCTTCAAGTATTGATTTGATAAGACTTGTAACTTCAAATCAAAAGAAAAATATATTTCAAGCAAAAGCAACATATGTGACTTCAGCAAATCTTTTTTGTTCTAGCTGTCATAAATCCACTTGGCATAAATATTTTTCTATATAAATGTAGGTATTCAGTGGCAAATTCCAGTAAATGTTTACTTGAATATATTTCTCAGATTATACAAAAGAATAAAAAATTGAGAAGACATTAGTATTTAATAAATATTAAGTCGGAAACTGATTGAGTCTCTTATTTTTGTTACATCATCAGTCACTTGCTTTGTTTTATTTTCATCAAGAATTTAATAAAAAAATAAAGGAATGATGAAATTGACTGTACATAAAACTAAAAGTAAATACACATTTAAATAGATAAATGTCATAAAATTTCAAAATATTTTCTTGAATAAAGGAAGGTACAAATGTCCAAACTAATAGCTGATATTTTTAACTTGATATATGTAGTCAACTTTATCTCCCTCCTATATTGTCGAGAGAGATGTTTAACTGTATTATTATACTACTATAGCAACAAAAACATTTAACCCTCTCTTTTTTTTTTGCTACTCATGAGACTCAGATTATCAAGTAAGAAGGTTGATTGTATTATTATTACTACTACTGCAGGTAACCTCTTTCTTTTACTGCACTTGGGATCCATATTGTCAAAAAAGAAAGAGGGTTGTCTATTTTTATTATTATTATTACTAATACTACAGTCAACCCACTTTTTTTTTTCTTTTTTTTTGCTGCACATGGACCCATATTGTCAAAGACTGAGTTGTATTTCAAGTCCTTTCCCTCTCCTCAACTTGGGATCCAGATTGACAAATGAGTGGGTTGACTACATAATCATTAAGCTTTGTCTGCACCAAATTTAAATTTGTTTCTGCTTTGTCTTTCAGCTCTTGGCAAGGACTATAACACGTTGAGGTCTTCAACTACGCAGTATATCCCATCCAAATATTCCCACTGCCGGGACATTACTGACTTGAGCAAACCTTGTTGTTGCCAGTATGAGATCTGTGTGGGTTGGTACCCTTGTGGCCTCAAATACTGTCGCGGGAGGGACTCTCTTGGACATATAGTCAGCTACCGGTGTGGTATCAAGACATGTCGTAAATGCCGCATTTTTGAATATTATGCAGTGCAGAAGGCCAACTGTATGTGGGACTACTAATTTCTACCCCCGCCCCCTCAATAATGACAATACAGAGAGTAGCCCGCAGCTGCCAGAATATCACCGCCAGCCATTATTGCTGCTGCTGCTACTACTACAATTAATACAAGTACCAGTGCTGCCCCTGTCTGCTGATGTCTATCCCTTTCATTCTGGTCATAGTGCCTTGCTCTTTCAGGTGGGGAAATCCACCCAAACTCCTTCTCTTATGTTTATTTTACATTTTTTTTTCCTCCCACCGACATGGAAGATATAAAACACAGGGATTGAGGCTGTCTGAATATTATTATTATTTTTTTTTTTCATAAGTACATTACAAAATAAAACTGAATAATTTTAAGAGGTGTGTTGATAACCTAGTGGTTATAATGTTGGCAAACAGTGCCAAGAGGACATTTCTAATCCTGCAATTGGCTACTAGTGTTATTTAATGCTGATACCTCTAGGAAAAGCATGGACCTATAAAACTTCTCACCATCCCCAGGATTTACTTTGGCTTTTGGGTGGTTTCTGTTTAAAAAAAAAAATATATAACTAAAAAAAAAAAGAAACAAAAAAAAAAAAATCTTAATCCAATTTTTTTTTTAACAGGAAACATTGGTGAGTGACCTCCCTTTGTCAGTCTTAGTTTTACAACTTGTTTGATAAGTTAAATTATTTTTTGGGAAAATGAAAATCTGTTTTATATTTTTGTCATTTTATACTCTTTTGAGAAAAAGCCATTTTTAAAAAAAATTATTTCTTATGATAATGTTTTGACAGAAATTAGATGTTTTATAGTTATACACAGTAGATAATTTAGCTGCAAATAATAATTTCACACAAAATTGAAACCAAATTTTATTGATTACTTAGCAGAGTACTCCTCAAATATGACCGGATTATTTGTATATGGATCAGCACTTCTGTCTCTTCATGATGCTTGAGATCAGAGTGTAGTATCTGTGTACTCAATGAAATGTAGCAAATGCAAAATTACACACACACACACACACACACGATGAATTAAGATGAAATATAAGTGCAAATGTCAGTTTTGTGCTTGTGATTGCCAAAGTGAAACTGGCAGTTGTACTTGTATTTCCTAATCTCTTTTTATTATTATTATTATTATAGTAGTACTGTCTATTTGACATTGAGATTTGTTTTTTAAACCAACACTGCATGATAGTAAATTTTGTTGTCATCATTAATAACACTATTGTTATTATCTATCATTATCAACATCAAATATATATATATATATATATATATATATATATAAAAATTTGATAGGATAAAGAACAAGTAGGAAATGTTTATAAATTTAACATGTTTCACTTTTATTAATGCTTCATTGTTATTGAAGCTTCGAAAGTATGTTGTCTCTTCTTGAGGTCAGAGCACCAGAAATTATACTAATGTGGCTTAACAAGTCAAATGCATGTGAAACCTGATTAACCGATGAAAATCAAATACAAAAATAAAAGTAGCAGAAATTCTTTCTTTTTTCTCCATATCTCATTTTCTGATGAAAAAAGGGAAAAATATTAGATTGCTAAACATTTCCTATTTGTTCTTTATCCTCTGATTCTGCCGGATTCCGATCCATATTAGATCTATGTTTGATCCCCATATATATATATATATATATATATATAGACACACACCCATTGCATTTTATATATATGGATTATAATTATGAAAACTGGTTTAAATTGCTCCTCATTAGATTTTTTTTTCCTCATCCAATGTGGTGTTCGCTTGATACACATCTAGACAACTGATTGAAAGAACACAGAACACATTTATTGCTTATTTGTATAAAAACATTTCTTTTATCTCTTTAGTATTTTTGTAACCAATATGTTAAAATAAAAGGTAAAATGGAATTAGAATTATATTACTATAATAAACATTTGTGAAATCTCAAGTAGTCAGAAGAACAGAATGCGCAACCAAGCAAGTCAGGTTAGATAAAGGGTTTTGTGATCTTTTAAATTCCATTACTGGCTACTTGATAGCAAGTGTTCCTTATATTTTTGAAGCAATTAGATTCTTACAAAAATTCTTCTATTTTCATTCTTTTAAATATATTTTTTAATATAGAACACAAAGTGACTTGATTTATTTATCAGTCATCCAACTTGATATCCTCTTCTTAGTAATGAAATAGTCTGATGTTATGGCAACGGTAGGCATTACTCGATGTCAATAAATATCACATCAGTAAATGGGAAATCAACCTGCTAATATTGCTTTTTTTTTATTTCTATTGGTTTGTGTTAATTTTCTTTTTAGAAAAGATATTTTCTTTAATGTTTCAAAAAGCAGGATTCTTTGTTATATGTGATGATACAGTTAATTGTATAGATTACTCATGCAGAAACTGTAGCCAATGCAATTACATAATTACTTAAAGCAATCATTTTTTTTTTTATTGCATGTGCAAACTACTATAATAGATAATAAAAGTTAATTAAAATTAGTATAATAGATAATAAAAGTTGAGGGTCTAGTAAAATCATGGACAATTCTATTATTATTTAAATTCCTTATCAAAAGATTATTTTTCAACTAATGTAATAGATTTAGTAAACTTATTGATATTATAAATGTAAAATTTAGCTTAATACTTTGTGAGTAAACTGATACACAACTATATTTTTTCTGGTGTGAATCTTTGAGTGTATAAATCTTCACTTTGTCTCCAAGTTATTATCTGACTATTGCACTCAGAAGTAAGGTTCAAGACATTCTCTGATGGTTGGTTGTTGTGATAATGTGCTACATAGCTTGCTCTTGTGCCAGACAAGCAGCTATAATAGTCAGCTTTTTGGCATTAGGAAATAATTTTGGGCCTCATAGGAGAGAATTGGAACATTTCTTGGTGCTTGCAGTCACAACTGAAAAATACAGAGATTTTTTTTATTCTGGAGTGCTTTCTTTGGCCTTGCATTCTCTTAAAAAGTGGTAAGATTTACAATTCACTTATAAATCTGTAAAACCAAAATGGTAAACTCATGAACTAATTAAAAATTCATATTTATAGAAGTCTATATTCAATTTCACTTATATATAATCCTAAACATCATCTGCTCTTGCTGCACAATTGGGTCTCTCCAACAAGCTCTGCTTGCAAGGCAACTTTGATGGTTTGCCCATGCTTTTTGTTGATAACCAGGACATGGAACTGTGATTGGTTAATGACTAAATTGTTGCATCTGACTACTAAGCTTGGTCAGCTTTTGTTTGGCAGAGCAGCTCAACTAATACTGGATGAATGCTGCAAATAGTATGTACGTACATGTGTGTGTGTGTGTGTGTATATATATATATCTATATATATATATATCTATATAGGTACCTCCACTCAATTTTGATACCTAAGGTTTAAAATGAAATATCATTCTTGAAGCTGTCATTTTAGCTTTAATTGAAATGTAAATGATTAAATTTACTATTTTCAGTAATGAAAATACACTGGTGTATTTCAAACAGAAATGATATTGATTGGAATCTCAACTTTTTGGTCACTTTCAGAAAATCGGCCATTTTTGACACATTTGTAAACAAAAGTTAATTCTTGCTTTAAAAATTTTCCAAAAATAAAATATACTTTTTTGAAACTTTATTTGTGGAATATTAGCTGATTTTAAAGTATGATTAATCTGATTGGAAAAAAATATTTTAAGTTTAAAATAACAGAGAAATGGATTTTTAAAACAGTAGTTGTGATTACACATTTACCACCGTCACTTGTCACTTGTAGATCACTAAACAAGTGATGATAAAATGTGTCAACACCTTTTACTGTTATTCTATGGAGACTTTATCTGTTAAAACAATTTAAGAAAATGACAGGTGAGCACTTTTTTGTAATATAATTTTTAAGTAGCCAGTAATCTTAAAAATGTTGAAAAATATTTTCTGTAATTTAATTTTAGGAATGTTGAATTTAAATTTACTGTAGTCATTGCTCTTAATTTCAGATTATGTTGTGTATGATCAACCATACTTTCAAACAGTGGCTTGTTACGTAATATTTTATGTACATAAAAAAAATTAAAATTTTTTTTTTAAATATTGGGTGTAAATGACTTTTAATTGAGCTTTTCAATTTTTGATTCATAAATATAGTTTTCACTTAATAACAATATAACCTAACCAGATTGAAGAAATGCAGAATTTTAAATGTTCTATGATAGGAATTATTATAATTAAAATTTAAAAGAAATGAAAACAATTCTTGTAAAAATTCATTATTTATCAAAAAAATTTTTTTCTTAAGACAATAGTGTCCTTAATAAATCTTATTTATAAAAGCAATTAAAAGCTTTTCTAATTAAATAATGTCATAGTTTTATTGCATTTTTTTATTTTACAATTCAGAGCAGATTTTGGTAACAGGGTGTTCTGTTTTACAAAAAAAAAAAAATATTGTTGATTTAAATTCTCCAAGGAGTCGTGCTTTTAACTAATAAAACAAATTTTGAGATTGAAATTTAATTTGTTGAAATTTAATGAAATTAAGTGCGTAGTGGTTGTAACATATGTAAAAAAAAAAAAATAAATAAATAAATAAAAAAATATTTTTTACCAAGATTTTCTAAAATCAGTGTGTTTTTCACCTGAAAAAAAAGTGCAAAAACACTAATCGTAAATATTACGTCCACTGCTGACGTAAAAAAAAAAAAAAAAAAAAAAAAGATTTTTAACCAAAATTTCGAAAGTGCTACAAAGGATTAAAAAATTTAATAACGTAATACTTTGGTCTTTTCTCTTAATAATAACATAAATATTTTGACAATAAAACTTTGTTTTTATTAAATTTGGGGCCTTGTTCCATCATTCTATACTGTTTTTTCAGTGAAAAGTGCAAATTAGTGGAGGTACCTACACACACACACACACACACACACACACACATATATATAAAATTTTTAACTTAATGCCAAGAAATAAGAAAAGCATTTTTGCAAAATTGCAGTAAATGGAAAATTTAAAAAAAAATGATTTAACCTTTCTTATAAGCTTCTTTCAATGAACAGATACTCTTTCAAATAAAGGTCAGTATTCGTATAAAAATGACAGTTTGCTTGATGCCTACACCTTTATCTCCAATGGATATTAAAGTCTGTAGTTAGTTGCATAAAATCTGAGGAGATCTGTATTTATTCATATTTGGTTTCAATATAGAGAAATTTATTTTTAAAATCTTGTCATTTCTGGTTTGAATGTATTTCAAATGAGGATAGTGCAATGCCTTTGTGACTTGCTAGTTTGTACTGTTATAAATTAGATCACTTGTTTTTTTGTTTTTTTTTATTTTGCCTTTAATTTCAAAATTGGCAGGAATAACAGGTCACATGTTTTAGGTTCTACTTTGAGTTAATTAGAATTTGAGAAACATTTTCAAAAGCCTAATTGTCATTAAGTTTTGTTTAATAGATTTATGTTTATATATTTGGTTATATGTTAGTTGTAGGCTGGGTTCTCTTGGTTATGTTGTTTATTGAAAAGTGAAAAAAATTCAAATTTCAATCATTTGCAGTTAGGCAAATAGAACTGGAATGACAGAAATTCCTGTCTTTGTAGTTAATAAATTCTATAACTTTTTTAATTTTTAGATGAGGAACTGAAACATTGTAGGAAAAATATAATGAAGAAGAAAATGAGTCGTGTTTCTCATTGCCTCTAAATGTTTTATTTGCCGTTTACCTCAGCCGAGATCAATTTTTTTAACCTTAAAATGATGAGACTTTTATTAACTTGCTTACAGAATGAATCTTGAAATTTCCTACAATGCTTGAAAGAAACTATTCACTGCCAAAGTTCTCAGTTAAAAGTTCTGTAAAATGAACAGTAGTTGAAAAGCCTGAATTCATTTGAGTTTGAAAAAAAAAATTACTTTTTAATTCTTGATGTTAAAAATAGAGATTAGATTTGGAGGGAGGAAGATGGTGAGAAAGAAAGAAAGAAAGCCAGTTTACATTTTTAATGAAATTACCCCAAATTGGGCTCTTCACATAAAATCCTTCCAGGAAACTCAAAAATTCCAAAGATGATTAGGGTTAGATAAAAATCAGAATTAGGCTCTTTACTGAAAATCCTTCTGGAAACAACGTAAATTCCAACAGAAGGATAATTTGTCTCCTGAGATTTTAAAAACAAAGCTCTATCTGTAATTTTTGTTTTTATTTATGGCTTGTGGCATGTTTTCTCTTCAAGGCCGTTGATGACCACTTGAGTTTTGTGCAAAAGTTTTCGTTTAATCTCCCCAAAAATTTATAAAATGTTTGTCAATTTATGAAAAAGTTATCATTAGCCAAACTTTGAAGTCAAATATCTCAAACCTACAAAAATTGCAGATAGAACCTTTTTAATTTTAAGTGATGAATTTTTAAAAGCTGTCCTATTCATTTGCCTGTCTTTAATCTGCATTGGGAAAATATGCTTGTCAAGTTTGCATGTTTCAATCACTTTGTGGGGTTTTTATCAAGTAACCTTTTGTATAGTAGATGACTTATTGTCACTAATAGCAATATAAGGAACTGAGTCTAAGAGTCTCCATTTTCATTTATCAAGGACAGATTTCATTTACTGTGATATTAATTCTTTTATTTTATTTTAATTAGATGCTAATTTTACTCTGGGATAGATGAAGCATAAATGAATTATTCCTACCTCTAAAAAAATAATTTAAAATGTTTGTAAAGAAAAATACTGTTCAGTTATCTAACCCTTCCTCCTTGGTGTTCTGCTATAGTAATTTTTATGGTAAATATGAAAGATCTGACGACAAATATTAGGAAACTATCAGATTTGGATACCAAATTTTTTACAATGTAGTAAATTTGTAGTTCCAGTATTCAACCTGAGTTAAAAGTAGCACTACCTCAGAATAAATTGGTTTATCTTTAAATTGACCAATTTAAAAAGTATCATTTGAGCTCTTAACCAAAATGACATGTAAA
Source organism: Acanthosepion lycidas (assembly GCA_963932145.1). Classification (NCBI taxonomy): domain Eukaryota; kingdom Metazoa; phylum Mollusca; class Cephalopoda; order Sepiida; family Sepiidae; genus Acanthosepion; species Acanthosepion lycidas. The sequence continues at coordinate 71,447,963 of OZ010595.1, forward strand.
CATGTTAGTGTGTATCTTGTATGATTTAACCACATTTTGATGAGTGTTTTCTTTACAAGTCAGCGTGTTTATGTAACTTTAAACTTTCCTAGTTCCTGTTACTGGTCCACCAGTTTTTTTTTTTTTTTTTTTTTTTAATTTGGAAATGCTATGAATAATAGAATGAAAAGTTTGAAGGGTAGACAGAAAGAAAAGTGAAAGGTAGATTGCATATTTTCTTGATCCGTTAACACCAAATAGGTGACACTGTTTAAAAAAAAAAAAAAAAAAAAAAAAATGAATTCACAAAAAAAAAAAAGAAAAAAAAAAGTTCATTAAATATGAATTTATTCATTGTTTAAAAATCTATAAAGATTAGCTTTTGTACTGATCATTATAAGCCAATGCCTGCTGAGACTACACTGTACAATACCATGTACTGTACAGTAGTTCTTTAATTTATGGGTTGTTGGGGTATCTCTGATGGCTCACTAACAGCATTGGTTGTCATCAGGATGTGCATTTAGGGCACTTTTGTACAATACATTTAACAGTAGTTGCCTTTAGCATGTGGGTTGTTGGGGCATCTCCAATGACCCACCAACAGCACTGGTTATTATCAGGAGATGCATCTGCCATAATCTGATTCTTTTATTTGAGAGAGTTTATTTACACTGTTAACTTATATAAGTTTATTTGATATTGTTTCTCTATTTCTTATAAAGATTCTGGATTCTTGAAAAAAAAAAAAAAAAAAAATTGGCTCTTTTTAATTTATTATCTGTTAGATATTAAAATATTCTTTTACTATTAATTTTGGCTTCTTCTGTATTCCTTTTTTATTTTATTTTTTAAACCCCTAAACATTTTAAAACTTGTTATTGTCTTACCTAAAAAAAAAAAAAAAAGAAAGAAAATTCTAAAAAATATCAACTACAAATGTTCAGTTTGGTTTTGGTAGTCATCATGAATTGTATCCAAGTTTTTAAATTATTTATTTAACTTCTATTATACTTTTGTCCTACTCCATGCTTTAAAAATAAAATTTAATTCTTGATAAGTTATTACCTCACAATTACAAGCATTTAAGAATAGTGAACTTTTCTCCTCTTAAATCATAAAAGTGGTTTCATATGTTTCTGTAGTCCAGCCCCTTGATTTTTTTTTAAACAAAGCACAATTTTTAAAAAAAAGTTTATTCAAATTTTTGGAACTGATGATAGAAAACTGTAGAACCTAGAAACTTCATTCCATTGTTTTAACTCTTAGTTGATACTCTCTATAGCTAAACTTGACACTTGTTGAGTCAACACTTTGAACAGGTGAAATATTGATTATAGTGATTATTTTAGAAAAGAATATTAACTTTTTTTTTTTCTCCCCTTCAAGATTGAGGAAATGTTTTTGATATGTTCATATTGGAGTTAGTTTAATTTTGAGGTTGTTTTTCACTAAACGATTCTTACTTTTGCACAAACAGTTGTTTAGGATTTTCTTTTGAAATTTATGAATTCATGCAACTTTCAATAAGGATTTCTCCTTAACCATTTTTTCTTTTTTTTTTTTTTTTTTTTTTATTTAGTGATGGGACAAAAATATCTCAACTGTATGATATAACAAACAACTGGGATTATTTATTGAAACTATAACTGGTATTATTACCAGATATTTTCTTGGGATGTATACAATAATGTGTATTAGGATGATAAATAAGATTTTTTTATAATCATATCACCCCATGCAAGGCAGTAAAGCCACTAAGATACAAGGGGTTATTGAGTGTGGAAAAACAAGAAAAAAAGATTAACATTAAGGAGTGAAGAGAATAGAAGCGTAATCCAGACAGTAGATGGTGATTGGTATTGCATTTAAATTTTTGGAGATCAAAGTTTGCTGGAAAACGAGAAACAAACAAGACATGCGAGAAAAGAAACTGTTAGCATAGAATTTACATTTATATCTAGTCAATTCAACTGTGAATTGAGGAGAACTTGCTGCCAATCTAGTACTGCGCTTAAGTTCATAAAATCTAGGTACCATGGTGAAGAGTTCATTTGAACAGCTACCATGAAATATTTATTGAAAAGGCACAGGGCTTTTTTTTTTTTTTTTAACCTCAGTTTTCTGTTGAATACTCTCCAGATGGTATTTGATCTAGAATTTTGTGATAAAAAAGTGACAATAAGATGCACACTCTTTAATAATTATTAGGTTGTTTGCAAAAGTCCTTAATGCTCATCTTCCAACTATTTATTTATTATTTATTTATTTTTTTAAACTTGTGACTGGAAAAACTGATTTTTATTTCTTTTTATTTTGTTTAATCACTGGAAACTTTTGCCCACACCTCCTAATATTGTTTGTTTTCTTTACTGTAATCTAGAAATGAGAATATACAAGCCCAAAGAAATGTCCTCAATCTTCAGTTCCATATATTCTACTTTTTTCTTCCGTTATTCTTGAGATAGTTTTACACTGTTATGAAGTGGTGCTGGAAGGTTATTGGCTTGATCAAAAAAAAGATCATGGAAAATGTGTCATGTCAAGGACTTTTCAGCACCCACTAGTCCTAACTGCTCCTTTTTTATGTAAAAAAAAAAAACCCAAAAAAACTTTGCAAATTGAGAAGAATCCAGTATTCCATGCCAATTGCCTCTTTTAAAAAAATGTTTTTTTTTTTTTTTTTTTTTTGTCTCACCAATGTTTGCTGTTCCATAGAACTTCAGCCGCAACAATCACAAATGTAATTAAACCCAACCAAACTAACAAGCTTCCTTCCACTGATCCATCTTGCGTTCAAAACTAAGATAGTCTGAATCCTACTGCCTAAAAACAAGACTGTGAAAAAATAATATATGAAAAAAAAAAAAGAATGAAAACTTTTTTTTTTTCCTCCATGCATACACACAAGCAGTTCTTATATTTTCATAAACAGTAGAATTTGCCTGTTGGTAGATTTCTTTCTTTCAGGTTTCTCCGCCAACAGAATCAAAGGGAGAAAATTTTTTTCTGGTGTGATTTTTGATTGTTTTTTTTTTTTCTAAGTGCAAAAGGAACGAAAGTGACATTCTTCAAGTGTGCAATTGCATGTAAAAGATTTGTGACTGCCATTTTTTTTTTTCTGAAGGACTTTCAAATGGATTTTGCTGTGATGGAAACAGCTTGGTGTATTGGGAACATGGTCAGAAACAACACAACCCAATATTCCATCCACTCTATGGTTAACTCCATTTTTAAATAATATCATGTATGAAATATTATCAGCACCCTCATATTTCAACTGGGATGCAGACAAGTATTATTTACATTTTACAAAACTGTTTATAAATAAATTTATTAAAAATATACAATGAATAAATGTTTTTATGATCAATTGTATTATGATTGTATATTTTGACATTTTTTATGCATGCAAGAAAATGTTTTAATCTAATATTGAACAGGGTTTTTTTTTGTTTTTTTGTATAAATTTTGCATAATTTTTGAATAAGGATTTTTAGAAAGATAGCATTTCTTTTCAAAAAAAGAAAAAAAAATAGAGTAAAAATAAGATTTGACAAAATTCTGGGATGACAACTTGGGATTTGTATTGATTGTAATTTAATGTATGATGACCAACTGAAAAGTTCATTGGCTTACCAAGATATAAATGTCAGTAGACACCACTTGGTAGACTAAAAGACATCCAAGTGTACCAACTTGAGTGTTTACTTACTTCTATATCTTGGTAAGTCTGTGAACATTTCAGCCAACCCTTGTATATATGTTTTTTATTTTGTTTGTTTTTATATATAAAATGAAAGTGCTCAGTGACTCTAATATCAAAGAAGAACTACCTTAGAATTACCTTAAGCAATCATGCAGGGAAAAAAGATGACAAACCCATGAAAATAGTTGCTCACATAGGGAGGGAAAAAGAAAATAAGCTAAGAAAACCTATCAAGTCCATATAATTCTACTCTAATTTAAAATGAGTTGAGGAGAGAGGAAAGAAAGATGCAACCATATTCATTACATGTTAGATCGAATTTTTTAGCAACATGTATTCAAATACATAAATATATAGCCGCTGTCTTACATTACTAGCTAATTCATGTCTTTTCAATACTTAACATAAATACTTTTTGGAATCTAAAGATTTATTTGCTGCATCATCAGTCTGCAGTAAAGAGGCATGCTAGTTTGTTCTGTGCTGATGTAAGAAAATGGTAGCCATTTTTATGAAATATCCTGAATTTCAAAATCTCAAATTAATAGCAACTTTGGAACATTAAAATTATTTGTAAGGCTGTAAAATTTCAAGGATCAATGTTTAATAACTTCATAGCTTACAAAAGTCGAAATAATCCTTGAAATTTAAAAAATGATCAATTGGTACCATCAAACTGAAAAAAAAAAAAAGACTTTTATGAACATCTGATGAATCCAAGAGTACTTTCCTCAATGATCTGTGTCCCATATTGAGAGAGAAGTTTTAGAAAGAATTCATCAAGTGATGAGATTTCAGGTGTCATGCTAGTGAGAAAATGTTGCAAAGCAAATAATGTTGATTTCTAAATTAAATGGAAAAGCATGACTTATCATGGCCTCCTTTAAAAGACGGATAACTGAATTCATGAAAACATTTCTTTTATTTTTTTTTTTTATTTTTTTTTTTTTTTTTTCACTAATGAATACTGTGCTTTCCTCAATAGACCCAACAGATTAAGCAAATGGCAATACAAACGCAAAAGGATGTATACCTATGTTTTATAGATCCTGCAAAAACATTTAATAAAGTATGTCACAAGTTACTGTTGATGCTGTTAGATAACATTGACATATTTACAATCAATGGTGACTTCATATGCACACAACTATTAAACACTTCTGTCTATCCAATTTCACTCACAAGGCTTAGGTCAATCAGTGATGTAATTTTCAAGCACTTTCTAAAGTGCTGCACATTGGGATCCCCCTCCCCAGGCCAATAACTCCTAGAGGTTATCTCCCTGACAAATCAACCATGGCGAGATTTGAACCAGAGCTATTATTGTCAGAAAGTAAACATTCTAACTACTCAGCGAATACACCTATCATATTTATAGACTGCTGGCCAAAATCTTAAGGCCAATGAAAATAAAGAAAATTATGTTAGTCTCAACCAATTGTTTGAGTAGAGCTTCTCCAAGAGAAAAAGGCTTTAAAAACTATAAACATCTTCAAAGTCCGTGCCTTCTACCACATCAAAAAACAATTCAGTTAAACCTTGCTGAGAAGTGCCAAACATGGGATATAGAAAATTGGAAGAAGGTTTTGTTCTCTGATGAGAAAAAAATTAACCTGGATAGTCCAGATGGCTTCCAACATTACTGGCACAATAAGTATATCCTACTGGAGACATTTTCTACACCACATAGTAGAGGAGATTCATTCATGACCTGGGGTGCTATCTCCTTTCAAGGAACAATGGAGCTTCATGTTATACAAGGGCATCAAACTGTGGCTGGTTACATTGATATGTTGGAGAGAGTGTCCTTATTGCCTGAAGACCCTCGCTTGTGTGGAAATGATTGGATCTTTTGGCAGGACAATGTTACAATCGATAATGCCTGCAGGATAAAGGAGTTTTTCACAGAGAATGACTTGATTTTTTGAACCATCCAAGTGTGTTCATTTTCCTAAATACTATTAAAAATTTGTGGGGTGGTGGTGAATAGCAATGGAAGTCTATAGAAATATATATTATATATATAGATAGTGAACATTGAAGTCAACACTCAGAGGCAACAGACTGTTTTATGCTAGACACAATTGTCTTGCATAAATAAATATAGCACACCTTAAAACTATATTTCTTTATATATATATATATCAAACTTTAAAAATCAGTAGATCAGTTGAATCAGCTACCTTGGTTTCATCCTCAGACAATTTTTATCAAATTACTTCTTAATGCTTTCTTTTTTTTAAAAAAAACTAATGAACACTATATTTAAAAAAAAATATAAAATAAACAAACACATGACGAGTGTAATAGAAAGGGATGCGGAAAATGTGAAGGGGAAAAGAAGAAAAGCAAGGGTATTATAAAAATATTGGGGGTAAGGGGTAATTGAAATGTGTGTGTGTGTACATATATATATATATATATAAAAGAAAGAGGTTGTAGTGGTTCCAATGAGAGAAAAGTATGTATATTAAAAAGAAGAGAAGAGAGGTGCCGCAAACGTTTTTGGTTGTAATGTGGATTTATTTAGAAAAAAATATTATGCTTTGTTTTCCATAATTTTACTACATGAGTTTCTGGTCTCACGACCATCTTCAGGTAAAAGGGGAGATTTCCACATATTATTAAAAAAAATAATTTTTCCTCATGTTTTTCAATGTTAAATATTCTTGATATGAGACATTTTCTGTTTTTGTGTTAGTAATCTGAATTTCTTTCTTGAATTGGCAATGAAGAGTTCTGTGCGAAGGGTCATAAAACAATTAAGGTTGGTCCAAGTGCGACCAGAAACGCATGTGGTAAAATTATGGAAAACAAAGCATAATATTTTTTTCTAAATAAATCCACATTACAACCCAAAACGTTTGTGGCACCTCTCTTCTCTTCTTTTTAATATATATATAATATTATTTTTTTTTTTTTTTTTTTTTTTAATCCAGTCTTAAGAGGAATTAATATGTATGCAAGGATTCAAGACTTCAGATTTCTGGTGCAAAAGGTTCTTTGGATCTGGAAATGTCATTATTGCTAATTATTCCTGTTGGCAGAGGTTGCAAATATTGTTGTGGTAGTTATAAGGATTTGCCTTTTTTTTAAAGTTTTCCACCTTACAATCGGATCTTTGTTGTTTTTTTTTCATTTTATATTCCACACATGGTCAGAAAGTTTGGTGGAGCACCTAAGACTTACTAGCATTAATGACAACCTATGATTGTACTATGTACGTTTGAAAGTACATTTATTACATCTGATGTACGTTTTATTTTGGCCATTATATTTCCTGGTCTGATTCAACTCTGGCCATTAACCTCTTCTGTATTATATAAAACCAGTGCAAAGTGAGTGCTTTGGGTAATAAAAACAGTGCTCATTATACAATAATAATGCTAAAATTTATACTATTAATAAATATATTTCTTCTTTACTGTTTTGTGAAACAATGAGCAACAAATATATAATGATTAAATAAGGAACAATTGGGAAAGCTTTTATAAATTTAAAGTTTTGCTGCTGATTTAACTTCATCTGAAATTTTGAGAAGTGGAATAATTTAGTGTACTTTTGTTTTTAAAAATTTGTTTTCATTTATGGCGACATCATGTTCATTTGATGGTACTCGTGTCCAGCTGTATACCTGATGGCACTCATGTCTGCATGTATTTAATTCTTAAAATGTTAGTGCAATTTATGTGTATGTTAAAAATTGTGTGTATTAGTATATTTTAATTGCATGATAAATATGACGAATGTTGATAGTGAATGTGTAATACTTTATTACATCCTCATCCAACATTTATCATACTTATCCAATTAACAAACGTGAAGCCTCATCTACAATTTATCTATTGTATTTTGGAGAAACCTGTTTTATTCTGGGACAAAATATGATTTAATAGGACTAAAATTGTAGAGACATTTTGAAACATATCTGAAGAAAGAACACTTTATATAAATATTGTCCTGATAGTTAAATATGGTGGTGGAAGTATAATGAATTTAGGGTCAGTGGTGAACTGGCCAGTTTGTCAACTTGCTTTTTTTTTTTTTTTTTTTTAAAGCTTAGCGCCCCGAGCAAGGCATGAAGCCACTAGGATGCAGGGGGGTTGCAGAAGATTTGTAGCAAGAGCAGGTAGGAGTGATAGAAGAAAGGATGAAGGGAAGGATAGTGTGTAGATCAAGGTAACTGGAGATGTCGATTGACATTACATTTGAATAGTTGTAGATTATAGCTATCAGGGAAACAGTAATTGGGAAGGGTGTTCCACAGGCGAGAGGTGTGAGGTATGAAGCTATTGGAGTAGAAGAGATGGCAACATTTTAAAGTTTCTACAGTGTAAGGGTGAGAGCGGGATGCCAGCCTCGTAAGGCGCTTGTATTCATGGAGACTGGGGACCAGGGAAAGCAGCTCATTGGAGCAATTTCCATGAAAGTATTTGTAGAAGAGACAGAGAGAGGCGATGGCGCGTCTGTGAGATAGTGGCTGCAGGCGAGACGCCAGATCAGGGCCAATCACATTACATATCCGTCTCTGGATCTTGTCAAGAACTCCGAGGTAAACAGAAGGTGCCCCAGACCATATATGGCAGCAATACTCCATGCAAGGGTGAATGGTCGTTTTGTATATTTGAAGTATCGATTCAGCGGAGAAAAATTTCCTGGCGCGGCACAGAGAGCCAACTTTCCTCGCGGTGGACGATGCAATTGACTCAATGTATTTGTTCCATCTCAGGTCAGCAGTCAACGTGAGACCGAGCAGATGCAGGGAGTCGCTCTCAAGAAGTTGACTATCAGAAATTCTAATGGCGGGCAGGTAAGGATCTCTATGGTGGTTAATGGAGAGTAGTTTAGTTTTGGAGGCGTTAAATTTGACCATCCAATTGTTGCCCTAGTTAACAACCAATTGGAGATCCATTTCAAGATGCGCAGCAAGGTTAGTTTTGACCGCAACACTAGATTTGTTTTTGAGGCAGGAGTAAATTGTAGTGTTGTCCGCGTAGATGCTAACTTGGGAACCTATGGCGTCAGGAAGGTCGTTGATGAAAATAAGGAAAAGTGTGGGGTCAAGGATGGAGCCTTGTGGAACACCTGCGTTCGTGGGATAGGAACTGGAGGAGAAACTGTTGAGAACAACCTTCAATTCTTCGTTTGACAGGAATGATTGTATTAAATCAAACAGTCGACCAGTAATACCGTAACGCTGGAGCTTACAAAGAAGGCTAGCATGCCAAACCCTATCAAACGCTTTGGAGATGTCTAGGGCCACAGCACGAGTCTCACCATTATTTTGAAGTGCTTGGTAGACGGTTTCAGTGATGGCTGTAAGCACGTCAGCTGTAGAACGGGCGTAGAGGAAACCGTATTGCTTGTCTGAGAGAAGGTGGTTGTTGGTAAGGTGGTTAACCACTTCTGCATTGATTAGGGCTTTGAAGACTTTGCCGAAGAGGGGTAGGAGACTAATAGGATGGTAATTAGAGGGGTCAGAGGGGTCTCCAGAGTTCTTAAAGACAGGAACAATGGATGAGGACTTCCAGCAGTCAGGAAAGCAGGATTCCTTGAGGCAGTAATTATACAGTTTAGAGAGGGCGGGTGCTAGCTCGTGCGCACATTTCTTCAAGACAATGGCTGGTATGCCATCTCCACCACTAGCCTTGTGGGGGTCTAATTTGGAGATAATACCCAGTACTGATGACGGGGTTATGCGTAAGCCGCTCAATAGGGCCTCAGTTCTTACAGAGAAGTCAGGTATGGGTACACCGGTGGAGTCGAGTGTCGAGTTATATGAGAACTTCCGAGCAAGGCATTCAGCCTTGTCGGTTGAGGAGGTCAAGACCTCAAACTGGTTGAATAAAGGAGGTATGGAGGGTTTTCTATTGTTCAGGACACTCTTGCAGAGCCGCCAATAATCTTTGGAGCCAAATTTGCAAGATGCAATACGTTCCCTCATCCGAGCAGCAAATATTGTCTTAGCTTCGTTGAGGACACGCTTACACTCGCTACGAGTGGAGGCAAAGAGACGTCTATTGCAGTCCGACATGTCGCTACGAAATATGTGAAAGAAGTGGTTCCTATGGGCAATGGCGGCTGAGCAAGCAGCGGAGAACCAAGGGGAGGAGTGCGACTTGACCTTAAATTTCCTTGCGGGGATGAAAGCGTCGATTCCAGCTTTAACCTAGGATGAGACCTCAGAAGCACATTCATGGACAGGGAGTGTAAAGACAACATCCCAGGGGACATCGCGGAGGAAAATGGCAAGTGGGCTCCCTATTTCAAATAAAAACGCAATAAAGAAACAAACTCTGACAACTGATTTAGTAATAAAAAGGAATAAGAACTTTATAAAGTCATCTGCACACTATCAGTTACTCATGTCCAATGTGAGAGGACATTTTCAATGCTAAAGATCATAAAGACATGGTTAAGAAATTTGCTACCTGAGGAGAATTTGGAATCATACATTTTGTATTCCATTGAAAAGGAATTATTAGATTAATTGTATCCAGAAGCAATTATTGGCAGATTCAAACAATCATCTAGTGAATACAAACAATTACTCTTCTTATAGTGGACTGCATGCAATTGTGCTCTATTGGGCTTTTGAACTACATGTTAATGTGTAAATTGTGCAGTAAACTATTTAAAAATATCAACCAATTAAAATTTAAAAAAATAAAAAATTAAATAATAACATTCTGTATTTACATTTGGTATCTACTGCCAGTAATATACAGTATGTGTACACTGAAGAAATACACGTTTTTTACAAAAATTTTAGTTGGACCATTTTTTTAGGTGTGTATTTTTTTGAAAATTTTATTTATTTGTTATGAAAATTAAATTGTGGGTGGCGTCCCCTTTGTCTCCAGGCAACCAATATTTTTACACTTGGTTCAACACTGTTTAGGGTTATTTTTATTCAAGTAGAGCAAACATGTTATGCACAATTGAAGGACCATCAGATAGTGTTATGTATTGCAAAATACTGGAAAAGAATAAGCTTCCATCTGGGAAAAGTATGATTTTTCAGCAAAATTACTTATCTCAAGCAAACTTCAGTGAAAATCTTAAGGTATGTTTTGTTTAGAAGAAAATCAACATTATATAAAAAGAATTGGTAAAGTTTTTTTTTTTTTTTTTTCTTAATTTTTCACCTCATGCAAGGGATTACAGAGAGTGGAAGGATTGAGGAAAGGACGAAAAAAGAACAGAGTTCAAGAAGACAGAAGATGACGATTGACATTACATTTAAATTTTTGAAGATTTTTGTTATCAAGAAATCAGGTGGGAAATGTAAGAAAATGGTCTTAGAGTAGAAGTGGCAGTTGCATGTAGCTAGTTCAACAGTAAAATGGTGAGACCTAGTTGCCAATCTAGTAGAATGCTTAAATTCATATTCACAGCTGTTTAAAAGCCTTGTTTTTGTCATATAGGAAAATCCAACATGGTGTGTAAATGAAATATTCAGTGAAAAATCTCATTTGTCAGTAACATTTTAATCACCTCATAGAATGTAAAGTTCTTAAAGCAAACCTATGCCAAACTGTTTTCCTGAATCCTTGATGACTTGGCTGTCCGAAAATGTCAACATCAAGATGAAATAATGGAAACTGACCTTGAAAAACACAATCACGCACAACAAGTTTTCGATCAATCAGTAAACTTCTGGACCTTTTTGGGTGACATTATAGGATCCAGACGGCTATTGTTTGCACATGGAATTATTCACTGGTAATTAATCTTTGATTTGGCTGTGGAAAATGTCACTCGGCAGTTAGCATTAAGAAATTTTTTTATGAAAAAATATTTATTTTCGCTTCAAAATAATATAATTCAAACTTTATCCCTTTCTCTTTCATTTGGCATGAACATTATTGAATAAAAGGAATGGCTAAATGGCCTGCCGATGGGAAATATGAAAGATATGCAGCAAAAAAAACAATGTTGTCTACTAAGTGTTGTTGGCATCACCCGGGTCACGGGGTGTTTTTTTTTTTTTTCATTCTTTGCTCTTATCTGCGAGTGGTGGGTTTTATTGCAACTTGTTTTAAACGTTTATTGCTGGCTGACTGACCCAGAGATCTCAAAGTCAATTTGGTTTAATTTTCCTTATCGCTGCTATTTTTTTTGGGAAAAAAAAACAAACTTTTGTTTTCTGGTGGTCAGGAATTGCAGATAAATTTTTCGTCTTTTATTAAAGATTTTTGTGGCCGGGTATCAATTTTTTTTTAACCACTGGCAGTCATATAATTGAAAATTACCAATGGACTTTGTCACATTTTGACCCCCTAGGAATGTTGATTTCCTTCAAAATTCTCAATTTTATGCCTGAAATAGTTTGATTATGAGTTAGGCTTTCTGATTTTCCAAAAAAATGGATAATTTCCCATTAATGGGGAAAATTTTTGTTTAGAAGTAGAAAAAATGCAAAATTTTCACTATTTTTTCACATTTTACCCCCTGAAAAAAATTTGAGTCATTTACACCAGCCAATTTTACTTTTAAATGAAAGAATATATCTTTTGCTTTCAGAAAATACCTAGTTTCATGGGGTTCAGATCAAAAATTTCCTTGATATTTATTTAGGTAATAATAAAACAGTCATTTTGCAATATTTTACCACTATAAAAGTATGAAAATCCATTTTTTGAGAGAAAATAAGCTGTGACAAAATGATTTTGCGATTTTTGTGATGATTTTTACTTGGGATAGAAAATTTTTACCAGAGCAAACCTGAATTGACTTTATTTAAGTTCAGTGGGGCTGTAGGAAACCTCAAACAGCTGTGTATAGTCAAGGCACCAGGGGAAAAATGCTCATCAGAGCAGTTGTCATGAAAATATTTTTAGAAAAGACAGAGGGAAGCCACATCACATTGGTTAGAATGTGACTGACATTGAGAGGCCTGGTCAGGATTGATTACATTATGGTTCCGTCTTTGGATTTTTTCAAGAATCTCAAGATGTACAACAGAAGCAACATACCAAATATGACAATAGAATTCAATGCACAGACAAATGGTAGATTTTATAAGTGTTCAAAATGGATTCTGATGAAAATTTTTTTCTGGTACTACACAGCAAACCAACTTTTCTTGCAGTAGATGTAGCAATTGATTTGATATAGTTGCACCACTTTATGTCAGTGGAAAATGTGAGATCTCGCGAAATAGAAGCCATATTATTTATCTGAAAGTAAGTTGTACAAAGTAACCATCTTCTTAACAATTTCAACATTGATTAGAGTTTTGAGTACTTTGCTGAAAAGAGTAAGAGACTAATAGGGTAATAATTTGAGGGGTCAGAGTTCTTAAAAACAGGAACTACAGAGGAGGACTTCCAACAAGCTGGAAAGCAGGAAGCAGTGACACATTTGTTTGGAGTGAACAGGAGCCAGCTCGGGAACACATTTTTTTTAGGATGACAGCAGGAATTACATCACATCCTGCTTGCCTTGTGAGGGATCTAATTTAGAAATCATGTCAGAAACCAGTGATGGGGTTATGTACATATCACCCAGTAGAGCCTCTATTCTAGAGGGGAAATCTGGCAGAGGTATTCCAGATGAGTTGAGAGTGGATTTGGAAGATAACTTCTGAGTAATGCACTCTGCCATATCTGCAGTAGATGCCAATGCTTCAGATTGATTGAAGAGAGGAGGGACTGAAGTTTTACTATTGTTCAGCACACTCTTGCAGAGCCGCCAGTAATCTCTAGAGCCAAACTTGTAAGAGGCTATACATTGTCTCATTCTATCAGCAAATAGTTACTTTGCTTCTTTGAGGACATGCTTGCACTCATTACAAGCAATGTCAAAGAGATATCTGTTTTAATCAGACTTGTCACTCTGGTATAACCAGAAAAAGTGATTCTATCCCCCTCCTGAAGGAGAGGTACTGCTTGTGGGGGAAGGTCCCCTGGCACTTGGGCTTAATATTTTTTTAATCTTTCCTGGCATGTACCAGGTAAGTATGTTGGAGTAAGAAAGGTTGAGGGGTTTAGGTGTTTTTTGGCAAACTGGTTTAGTTGTATTTGGTTTATTGCTTTTAGTCATGGTAAAGGTGGAAAAGGCCAAGAATAATAGTAGCTGCTGGTTGTCTAAGGTAATATGTGTTGACTGGGAATTGGTGCAGACTACAGCCTTGTGTGGCCTCATTGCTTGTGGGGACACCTTTCCATGTGCAGCATGGCACTACAAGAATCCCAATATTATATGACTTGCTGATCAGAGCAGCCTCTCTAGATTCTACCCAAGAATTTGGGCTCCTAACTACCAGTAGGGTATCCTGAGTAAGACGATAAACTACGTCTGACAGCAAGGCCTTTGATAAGAAAGTTTTTTGAGGAGTGTGAGACCACCACTTAATTGCTGGTGTTCCAGGTCCACCTTGACCCAGGGTGTTAGCATCTCTTAGGGTCCCAGCTATGGGCAAATAGCTAACCCCCCAAACTGGAGTCAAAACACTATGAAATATCAGAAATACTTTGTAAAAAATTATTACCAGCAATACATTATTTCCAGCTATACATTTTTGAAGGAAAAAAATATTGCCAGCAATAAATTTTTGAAGAAAAAAAAAATATTACCAGCTATACATTTTTTAAGAAAAAAAAATATTACCAGTAATAAAAATTTCATCAGCATTAAATGACCCATTGAGGTTGATATGCTGTAAAACAAACCAAACTACCAGTAGGGAGGCAGCAACCAGAAAACTGCTAACCTGGTACCCTCAGTATAAAGAGTTGTAGCCACCATCCAGTCATGTCACCAAAAATTCATGACAGCCACGTTTTATTAAGGCCTCAGAGAAAGGAAACTGGAAACCCCATCTTAAATAAGAAACAAGGAATAAGCCTCTACTCCTGTTCAAAAGAAGGGGAAGGAGTATGGTTCACACGATAACCCTATCTAATCCAATTTTAAAAAAAAGAAAAGAAAAAGAAAAAAAAAAGAAAATTAATGGATTAGGTCACAGAACGTCAGCTAGGAGGTATGAATGATAGGGGTACAGTGTTACTTTACTGATTAACTTGAGATAATCCCTTCTCTTTCCATTGTCTCTCACCATTACTTAGGAAAGTTTAAGGGTGGTGTGGTTAAGTGTAGGATTAGCTACAGTAAATTATGTTGGGGTCAGTTACTTAGGAAACTGAGAGTAATATAATGTCTATTAAGTTTTAACTTAGTTTAAGTCGAAAGATCCATTACCAATATAAAATTGAATGGGGAATTAAAACTACTCTTATTGAATGAGTATGAGAAGCCTCTAAACAAATCCTTGTTCAGCATTTCAGATTAAGTATCTGTCATCTTAGAATATCGTCCCAAATAATTTATTTTGAAAATGCCTAATGTCTGGCATGCCAGGATAAGTAGCTTACAGTTGGCCATTTTTGTTTTTACTCATTTCTAATATTTTTCTATCCTTTATTTGAATTTTTGGGTCCATCTTGTGTGTCAGAAAACAATTTTCTGCATACATGTTGTTTGCTTTTGATTTTGTTGACTGCACATTATAGTAGGGTCAGTTAGGCACCATCTTTGAGAAAAAGTGTACCATGATGCAATTCACTCTGCCAGAAATTTGGAAATGGTATGCTGCACTATTTGGCATTTGCACTGGAAGCTTCAATACAAACATTTCAGAGTTTTTGGTTGTCAATCTGAGGGCAGTGCAGAGGATTCAGAAAGAGTTGGATGAGTCTAATAGTGATTATGAAGGTGTTTGGCATGATCACTAGGGATGGCAACATTATGCCTCTATTTGTCTTCCCACAGGGCCTCAGACTCAATACAGAGGCCTATATCAATTGCCTTGAGGAGGTGGTGCTGCCCTGGGTCAAGAGAGTGACTGACGGAAAATCCTGTGTCTGGCAACAGGACTCTGCACCATGCTGCACAAACAGGAGAACCCTGTCATTGCTGTCAATTTCTGTGACCACATCACCCCTTACATCTGGTCAGCTAACTCCCTAGACTGATTATTATATGTGGGGCACAGTTGAGTGAGAGACCAAAACTCCTTGTAAAACCAATGATGAACTGAAAGCAAGGATTATGGCAGCATTTACCAATTTAAACAAGGAGACCATCCAGAAGAGATGCAGGAGATTCTGATGTTGTCTGGAGGCTGTGGTTGAAGCCAATGGTGATTTTATTGAATAAATTTACTCTAGTATTTCAAGATATTTTTGTGTAATTTTGGTAAATATATCTGTTAAAATGAAATGTCAGTGTTATTTTCATTTTTGCATAATTTAGATGACAATTTATCCATCGCACTCTGTAAATTAAAATTAAAACAAAAAAGTGTCAGATATCTCTGAGAGCCTCTGAACAAATCCTGGTTCAATATGTCAAACAATGTATGTATATATATTTATGTATATTTATACAAATTTTATTGAAAATAATGGATAAGTTATATCTATTAGATTTAAAAAATTATTTTTCAAGTTAATGGTTTACTTTCCATATTGTAGAATTAAAAGTATAAAGAAACTTCACATTTAATCTAAAGTTTTGAGTCAACACCATGGTGTATTATACTCCAGGCCTGCTCATAGTGCAATTCAGAACTAGAACTGGAGACCAATTGAAAAATGTTTGATTTTCAGAAACTTTAGAAGAAAATTAAATTGACTATTTTTGAAAGTACTTAGGATAACATTTTGACCCATACCTGAGGATAATAAGATGTGTTGAAAATTAAATTGACTATTTTTGAAAGTACTTAGGATAACATTTTGACCCATGCCTGAGGATAATAGGATGTGTTGAAAATTAAATTGACTATTTTTGAAAGTACTTAGGATAACATTTTGACCCATACCTGAGGATAATAGGATGTGTTGAAAATTAAATTGACTATTTTTGAAAGTACTTAGGATAACATTTTGACCCATACCTGAGGATAATAGGATGTGTTGAAAATTAAATTGACTATTTTTGAAAGTACTTAGGATAACATTTTGACCCATACCTGAGGATAATAGGATGTGTTGAAAATTAAATTGACTATTTTTGAAAGTACTTAGGATAACATTTTGACCCATACATGAGGATAATAGGATGTGTTGAAAATTAAATTGACTATTTTTGAAAGTACTTAGGATAACATTTTGACCCATGCCTGAGGATAATAGGATGTGTTGAAAATTAAATTGACTATTTTTGAAAGTACTCAGGATAACATTTTGACCCATACCTGAGGATAATAGGATGTGTTGAAAATTAAATTGACTATTTTTGAAAGTACTTAGGATAACATTTTGACCCATACCTGAGGATAATAGGATGTGTTGAAAATTAAATTGACTATTTTTGAAAGTACTTAGGATAACATTTTGACCCATGCCTGAGGATAATAGGATGTGTTGAAAATTAAATTGACTATTTTTGAAAGTACTTAGGATAACATTTTGACCCATGCCTGAGGATAATAGGATGTGTTGAAAATTAAATTGACTATTTTTGAAAGTACTTAGGATAACATTTTGACCCATACCTGAGGATAATAGGATGTGTTGAAAATTAAATTGACTATTTTTGAAAGTACTTAGGATAACATTTTGACCCATACCTGAGGATAATAGGATGTGTTGAAAATTAAATTGACTATTTTTGAAAGTACTTAGGATAACATTTTGACCCATGCCTGAGGATAATAGGATGTGTTGAAAATTAAATTGACTATTTTTGAAAGTACTTAGGATAACATTTTGACCCATACCTGAGGATAATAGGATGTGTTGAAAATTAAATTGACTATTTTTGAAAGTACTTAGGATAACATTTTGACCCATACCTGAGGATAATAGGATGTGTTGAAAATTAAATTGACTATTTTTGAAAGTACTTAGGATAACATTTTGACCCATGCCTGAGGATAATAGGATGTGTTGAAAATTAAATTGACTATTTTTGAAAGTACTCAGGATAACATTTTGACCCATACCTGAGGATAATAGGATGTGTTGAAAATTAAATTGACTATTTTTGAAAGTACTTAGGATAACATTTTGACCCATACCTGAGGATAATAGGATGTGTTGAAAATTAAATTGACTATTTTTGAAAGTACTTAGGATAACATTTTGACCCATACCTGAGGATAATAGGATGTGTTGAAAATTAAATTGACTATTTTTGAAAGTACTTAGGATAACATTTTGACCCATACCTGAGGATAATAGGATGTGTTGAAAATTAAATTGACTATTTTTGAAAGTACTTAGGATAACATTTTGACCCATACCTGAGGATAATAGGATGTGTTGAAAATTAAATAAATGAAAATATGTATTTTTGTTGTGGACACTGATAAGTATTAAACAAAACAAAGAGGTAGTTTCTGGTAAAAGATATGATCCACATGATTTTGAAACAAACATTCACACAATTTACAGGTCTCATCAAACCCTTTATTCAATCTGCCCCTAGGCCTTGGATAAAGAGTCGGGTTCAAATTTCCATTAAAGTTACTTGGTTCAACAAGCAGTACCTGAAAAAGGCTGGAAGGCACACTTAACACTCAAGTGATTTCTGTCTTTGTTGATTGATTGATTGATTTGTTTTTTATGGCTTATCAACCCCTTGAAGTTTATTTAAAGCCAGAAAATATTTTTAGAATGTAAGAATTTTTTATTTATTTTTATTTTTGAGATAATAATGGTTTTAATGTTACAAGTCTTACTAATTAACCCATAGAAGAGGGAGAGGAGGTAGATTCATATCTTTCCCAAGAGTATTTGCATGTAGGTGACTGTAACAAACCCAATGGGAATTGGAACTCAGCTCTCTGATTAACAATTTCAAGCCATTATCCATTACACCACCCACACATCAAAATTTACACCACCTGGTATTTCCAAGTGGTCATCCATCTAGGTACTGACCAAGCTCAACATTGTTTAACTTTGGTGATTGTATGGGAACTGGTGCTTCAATGTGATGTGGTCATAAGTCAATTTCAGTCATTATCCAGAATCAAAATCCTTTTGATGATTTTTAGTATCACTTGGATAAGTTTCTATCACTGATTTTAGTTGTTAGATATAATGTTACTTTCTCTGTGCAGCATTTTTTAGATTGAAGTTAAAAGAGAAAGTAACTTACTTTGAAAGAAAATTCTTGAGAGTGCTGCTATCGGATCTTACCAAAATATAATTCTGTGTCCTGTTTTTTTGCAAATATCTCCTTTCCTAAAAGAAATACTCCTTTCCCAAGCCAACATACATGACTATCAAAATTTTTAAAAAACTAAGTGAAAACTGTTAAATTCAAAATCTTCTATTATTTAAAATATATAAATGCATAAATTAATTTCTCAAACTAAAATAAAATAAATAATTAAAAAAAAAATTCAACATAACTTCCACTCACTTTCATTTATTAGACATTAAATTACATCACTTAGCATTCTTTATTGTTTACCTTGAATTTCAGTTAGTCTGAAGTATGTTTATGAGCGTTCTTAGATTAAAAAATTTTGAAAAACTAGCAAGATTTTTAATTCTGTTTATAAATGCTGGTTGTAAAATAAAATCCTTACATTTGCCTTCATAAAATTCATCAGAGGATGAAACTCGTTTTTTTTTTCAAATCTATTTTTAGCTATATCTGCATATATATATATATATATATATAGCTTTTCATATTGACAACTTTTAATTTTCTAGCCAAATGACCAAGCTGACTGTAGAGATGTTGTTCCTTCAAAGGACTTTTACAGTAGTCTAGTTAACCTCAAAAGGTTGAGGCTTTGGCTTCTACTTCCAACTATACTTTAGGTGAATCTTGTAAATTCATACACTGAACAGATGGTTTATGGCTGAGTCAGATAAGATGCAATAAGGATTATTATTATTATTACTATTTCCTACTATCTTTTCATTCTGTTTTCTACACATTTAAATTTTAGGAAATGGACAAGTAATTAAAGAATCTGTTATCGATTATTAGAAGAGAGGAATATTAATAATGGTATCTTCAAATAATAATGTTATATTCAGATTCAGGAGGCATGGTGGAGTAATGGATAGTGGCTCTGGTTAAGGAATCGGAGTTCAAAAGCTGAGTTCAAATTCCAGTTGAATCCATTACATTCACTTACATGTTAATAACCTTGGGAAAGGTATGAAATCTCTTCTCCTACCCCCAGATATGAGTAAATAGCAGGACAGACCTGGTTCTATAGCCTTGGATGGCAACTGGTCTACTGCAGGAAAAAATGGTAACCTACTGCAGGAAAAGATCTGCTTTGTCAGTCATGTATTGAAAGATACATGATCGCTTAAGTGTGTATTGCGCATGTCACATAACTATCTGATATTCAGATTCACATGCATACTTATAAAATTCCTTTATGTGTCTGTGTAGTGGACAGACAGGTCTGCCTAAGAAACTCCAGAGTCTGAATGTTGAGGGTAACATCAATCAGTTAAGTGACAAACTTTTACTCCCATTAATCCTATATATATATATATATATATATATATATATATATATATATAAGCAAATATATGGATATAGATCCGACAGTAT
This sequence comes from Acanthosepion lycidas, assembly GCA_963932145.1. Classification (NCBI taxonomy): domain Eukaryota; kingdom Metazoa; phylum Mollusca; class Cephalopoda; order Sepiida; family Sepiidae; genus Acanthosepion; species Acanthosepion lycidas. The sequence goes on from OZ010595.1 coordinate 71,468,193, forward strand.
GAAGAAGAATATACGGAAAAAACAAACAAAAATCCTAATATGCAATTATGCTGTTTTAATGTTAATATAATGTCAACATCGGACGTTTTGATCTAGTAGACCATCTTCAGGATATATTCATAAAACATAATTAACATTAGACTATATTTAATTCAACATGAAAAGACGATGGACATAAGAATAAGACTCATCAAAACAGATAACTGAAATTTTTCAAGATCAGCGTTCCATTTCAATATGATCACGTTGGCGTCACATGGGCGATGTTGTGAAAACGTATTCCTAAAATAGAGTATTTTGAATGAAAAATGAAAAGAATTTTATTTTAATCTAAAACTTATATGTATGTTTGTCGAGCATTAATCTTGCTAGAAAAGGGGAAATATTAAAGAAGCCGGGTCTAGTATTCACTGTGCATAAGATAGATATTATGCCTGCCTCATAAATCCGTCTAAGATTTTTATTATGAATATATTTTAAAATCTTCACAGAATCAAAATCGAAATTATGAAAGCAGGCATCTGTTTTGATTACTCTTACTCTTATGTCCATCGTCTTTTCATGTTGAATTAAATATAGTCTAATGTTAATTATGTTTTATGAATATGTCCTGAAGATGGTCTACTAGACCGAAACGTCTGGCGTTGACATTATATTAACATTAAAACAGCATAATTGCATATTAGGATTTCTGTTTGTCTTTTTCCGTATATTTTTCTTCATATATATATATATATATATATATATATATATTTACTTGGAATTGGCATACAGAATATAATGTGCAAGAGAGAAAGATGTTAAGACTTTGATCAGGTTTATAAGGAATAAGTAAGAATCCTGTTACCAGAGAGCCTATCTATCATAACCAATATATGAAGCAATTTTTGTAAATATCAAATTGTTGAGACTCACTATAATTTCACATAGAAGAAAGATAATTCCTTCAAATATTTTTTCTTTACAGTCATTTACATAATCCATGTAAATAGCTATATAATTTATGTAAATTATATTATCATGTAAATAGCTATATAATTTATGCTTTTTCTGTCATAAATTGGAAAGGAATACATTTAGGTAAGCAAAATAGTTTTCTTTGTCATTTTAGATAGTTTTGATTGGATTGATACAAATAGGAGAAGCAGAAATATGTAATAAAACTGTTTAATTTAGGGTGCACCATCACCAACAACTCAATACCACCGGCTCATCTTCATGACAACTTAACTCCAGAACAACTCAACAACATGCAAATGATGAAATTTTTTTGTTGACTTTTTAAAAACATTTTTAAAAAATGTTATTTTTTAATACATGACTTTCTTTTTAATTTAAAAATTTATTGAAAATTGTATGCAGTTCCCCTCAAATATTCAGTTGAAGATTGTTGTGAAAAAGAAGACACAATCTGTAAAATTCTTCATCTGCCTTCATAGACTTCTTCAATTTCTGAGGAGGGGGATGACCTCCAATTAATTGCTTGAAAAATCCATCTTGGTTTCTTTGCCCCTTTTGCTGCTCTGTAATGAATCTCCATATTGTGGGGTGCTACATCCCCAACTCTGTGTGCAGTCTTCTATTTGCTGCTTCAGCATGGTTATTTGTCCGATCTTGTAAATTAAACACGTCAGCCAAATAGGCTTTGTAACTAATAAATCACTAAGACAACAGCCAAACTTTCAAAATCTCTATGACCCAAAGCTGATCTAAGAGATGTGCACACTGGTCTGAAGCTATGGATTTGATGCCAATGTTGAGTTGTCCTCCTGTTGAGTAGACTGGTGGTGGTGTGTTGTCCTGGAGTTGAGTTGTCATGGAGATGAGCTCATTGATGTTGAGATGGTGGTGATGAAATTAAAATAATAATCATGTATCAAAGATATAACTATAAAAATGTAAAATAGGAAAACATGTCAGTTTAAAAAAAAAAAAGAAAAAGAAGTGTTTACTAGAGGGAAAAACAGGGAGAAAATAAAAATGAGAAAATGTGCTGGTTATTTGGAAACAAGTCTATAATTTTATTAGCTCGATTAATCTTGGAAAATTATTTTTCTATCCTTTTGATATCTCTCTCTTTTTATTTGCTTGTCTATATCTCTCTATTTCTTACTATCTCTCCTCTTGCACTTACACACAGACATTTAAGTAATAATCATTCAATATTACAAATTTGATTAAAAACAATAAATTAATATTTTTGTAATATTTTGGTTGAATTTTTGTTTGTATATGAATGAAGATATATTCAGGTTCAATAACTAGAAGTCATGTCCTCATCTTTGCTGTTGCTATCATGTTTCGGCTGTTATCAGTCCAAGTAAGTTTCAAGGAATTTTGAACTAAGCCCTTTATTTAATCTCTGTCCTGGTTATAACAATAGACTACAACCGCATTCTGGGTAAGATGATAAACTATGTCCAACAGCAAGGCCTCTGATCAGGAGGTTTTGAGGAGCATGGAACCACCTCTTAATTGTTGGTGTTCCCAGGGCCACCCTGACCCAGGGTGATAACACCTGTTAGGGTCCCAGCTGTGGGTAAATAGTTAACCTCCAAATTGGGGTCAAAACACTATGAAAGTGTAAAAATAGGTTTGAAAAAGAAATACTTTGTAAAAAAATTATTACCAGTAATAAATTTTTGAAGAAAAATTATTACCAGAAATACATTTTTGAAAAAAAAAATATTACCAGCTATACATTTTTGGAAAAAAATATTAACAGCAATAAATATTGTCAGTATTAAATAACACATTAAGGTTGATATGCCGCAAAACAAACCAAACCAAACCTTTATTTAATCTATAGGAGTAGACTGTTCTCATTCTGCTTTCTGCTGTTTATGTCTTGGGCTTGTAGAAGAGAATGACACCTTAATTTAAAAAAGACAATGTCTTGGAGCTATGAGAATTTGCAAGTGAGGAGGACAGTGTTCATTTTTAAAACACTCTGCTGTTTTTCAGTTGGCAGTGACTTGGACAGTTAGAGAGCAATTACTTGGATCAGTTTCACACAGGATAATCATGTCAATTCGTAATGCTCAGTTATTGGTTGCTTTGTTTTCACTGATTTCAAATACACACTGCCTGGCCAAGAGATTGAACTTGCAATTACTATGTCACTAAATTCATGAGCCAACACTTTAATCTACTAGACCTGTGTGTGTGTGTGTACATATACATACAGTATGTATAGGCACTTGGCTGAGTGGTTCGGTTTGTTTTCTAACCATGAGACCTGGGTTAGATTTGTCAGGAAGGTGACTTCTTGATATTATCGGTCTGGGTGAGGTGATCCCAGTGTGCAAACCCTTTGGAAAGTGCCTGAAAACTGTACCATGGGTTGATCCAAACCTTGTGAATAAAATTTAATAGATGTGGATGTTTGTGATAACGCAAAATCACAAGTCATTGTGGCCAAGGGTTTGAGTATGCTGGCTTTGTTCAAACTGTTGATCACCCTAGACAATGCTCTCTCTCTCTTTCAGAAACTGTAACTAACGTCTGGTCAGCATAGTTGCAGCATAAACCACAGGTGGGCTCTGTGAGTGTTGAACAAACACAAATATGCCTGAGCAGAGGTATGCAACAGATATTAACTAGCTCCCCTAAGTAGATGGGCATCTTCGGGCATGTATGTGTGTATGTATTAAAAATAATGCTTTATATCTCAGAACTAAAGGTAAGATTATTTTGTGAGTTGTTCTTTATTATTGACTGAAATTGTGTTTTGAATATTTGTGTCTGAAACTCGTTTTCTGCATCCTATATACCATCAAATAAACTATTTTGTATTCTTGCCAGTTACACCAGGCATTACTTAGGAAATGCTGATATTTTATAAGGAGCAGCAATATGTAAAAAGGAAAAAAATGTTTTAAACTTTAGTTAAAGGCTAATACAGCAGATGTTCAGGGTTGAGTTGCTATTATCAGGGGAGGTAACTAACTTATATTTTTGTTAGTTTACAAATTTCAAAGAATACTTTTTTTCAAATTGTGTTCTACTGTGATTATGTTATGCCAATAATTAGATTTCAATTTATTTGAAAAACATAGTACATTTGAGGAAATATAAGACTCACTTCATCCCCAAATATTAGAATTTCATAAATTTATAAGTGCATTAAATTAAAATGACAAGTCGTGAAAATAATTAATTGATAAGTTATTTCCCTTGTTCTACTTACGTCGTGCGTTCCAACTTAAATTTTAATATCACATAAACTTGTTTTACTGTGTTTACAGTACACAACTTTCAAATAGTCATTTGTCGTTTATTATGTGATAAAATATAGTATCCAATATTTCGATCAGTTTACGAGACAAAACGTAGATGTCTTTATATAAAAATCATTGTATGTGATTTCATCCTTATTATTATTTAATTTGTAAATGAGAACGTTTTTAAATTCCACAAATTTTAAAGATTTTCGAGCAAATGTTTCCTCTAATAACTAGCTAAAAGTTCGGGTAATTTGGACAGCTCAAGTAAACAATATGTAGCACGGATTTTGTTGCTATACTTTTATGAGCAGCATTCATCTTGAGGTATACGTGCCCAAATGGACTGTTTTGAATGGAATGAAAACGATGTATTAGGTCAGGAATAGTTATTGTTTCTTCAGCTTAAATTTTCTGAACTCTTGGGTTGTCCGATGATGATTGCAATAACAATAATTAATTCTGATCTTCTTGTATAAAAACCTAAAAGCCAAAGTCACCTTTTTAGTTGGTTTTTGTTTCTATTTTGTTTTTGTTTTTGACCGGGATTTAACTCCTCCTTAATTGTCCAAATTGTTCACTAGGGGACGCTCTCCCTACACTATAAATACTGGGCGATTTCTTGCCTCGTCTTCTTTTCATTTCTTCATTTTCAAAGAAGACATCTACAATGTAAGCTCTCGCAGAAGATTGCGTCTTCCCATTTGTGGGGAAACGCCATAAACACACACAAACATATACGTACGTACGAACATTCACCAAAATACAAACTCTTTACGTTCACACACAAACACAAACACAAATGTTAATGTCTATGTCCATTGTAAATTTTGTTGTTTAATACATATATTTGTTGATATATATAAACAGACCACTTTAAGGTTCCATGTAATAAATTATTTCACCACAGCCCTTTTAAAGGACTACGGATCACCAGACTTTACTTCCAAACAAAAAATGAAAAGAAAATTTACACATTTTTGACGGGCCGTATTAAACATATGTAAATTAACGAAGTGAGGAAGTGAGAGGGGAGAGAGAAGACATGAGTGAGTTAGCAGACTTACATTGAGCTCTCTGGATTTTATCCTCCTTAGGTTTACCCATACGGATTACCTAGTTTTTTTTATAATATATATATATATATATATATATCGGTCTTGTTGGTTTTCTTTATGGTGGATTCAGTCTCTGAGTCCGCCATGTTCTTGTAGTGGACCTTCTTCTAGCAGGAATAAACTCACGTGTTCCTAATTTAACAACACGTAAACCCACGGTTCTCTACAGTTTCTTCGTTTTCTCAGATATGTTGAAAAGTTTTCGATTCGACTAAGAAGGATTAAGAAATAAAAGAAACAATAAATGTTTGGTTAATATTTGCGAAATGGGTTGGACAACAACTTTTCAGAAACGCCTATTTATATATTTTTCAAATAATATCAAAATCTGAATTTAATATTTTCTTTGAATTTCTATTATATTTTATTTTAATAAAACAGTCATACCTTTTTTTGTATAGACGTAAAAAGTATCTCTCTTTTATTCGAAAAGTATAATAATAATGATAATTCTAATAATAAAAAAATACATTCAAAATTAGAATAAAATTAAATTAATTTTTTTTTTTGGCATTCTTTGAAAACATCTGCCGCCCATTTGGTAGTTAATAAAATATTTGCCTATTTAAATCGAAATGGAAATTTTCATCCAATCCTCAGCAGATTTGGGGGAGAACAACATTTAAAAAAAAATAACATGAGATTGCGGAAGAGTTAGCTCTACTTTTCGAGTATGGATAAAAAAAAAATATTTAAAGTAACTTTTAAATCAGTAATTTTATCATATCTGATAAAATCACGTTTGTTTAATTAATGTTATAGTTGACACTGTAGTGGCGACTAGAGCCTGACATATTAACGCAAAATACCACAAAATATGAAACAATAAGAAGAAATATTCAGCAAGAAAAGTTGCATCAGTAAATGGAATTTATATGCACAACAACAATTGTACAAACAGTAATTCAGTTGTGTTTGAAATGCTAAAGTTTACTTGTCCTTGGAATTTTGAGCGAGGAAAATGTTCTTGTTGATAAACTGTAAAGAGTATTAAAAGGTGTACGAGTTTGGAGAATTTTAGTAAGATGTAGAGTTACTTGTAAGAGTTTGTTACTCTCAATGTTATGTTAAGTGTTCCTTCTCTTGTGGTTGAATGAGTGAATGTCCATAGATGTTCGTACGTACGTGTGTGTGTCATGACGTTTCATAGCGTTTTTCCCTGAGGGACAAACGCGACCCCTCTACTGAGCTGCATCTTGTATGTGAGAGAAGGCAAGAAAGAGAAAAGAGGGAGAATGAAGATGTATCAAAGTATTTATAAGTAATGTGAACCACGTGATAGGCTCGAGAACACATAACCAGATTTTGGTGGTAAATTAACTTTGAACACAACTGCGTAGGCGTTATAACACTTTTCACATATATTAATGAATCTGAAGTCGGAAATTTAATCGAAGCTTCTGTGATCTACTTAGCGTTTAGTTTGCTCAAAATTTGTTGTCAAGAGAAATGTTACATGAAAAATGAATTGAAGTATTTTGCAACTAATAAAATTCACTGGGTCGAAAATAATAATAATATAATACAATCAAATGGTAGAAAAATGCTAAAACACTATTCAGTTATATGACTACATAATGCAAGTGAGGAGTTGTGTAATTTTAAACGATTACATAGATTATATAATTAATATTAATTTTCTTGATTGTAACTTTATAAGTAATTATACTTTTTTTCTCAGATTCTCTTGATGAAAATAAAACAAAATGTAACGTGGAGACTAGTGTTGCTAGACGTTTACATAAAACTGACATGTTTATTTCTCTGTTGTCTGTATTAAACATTTTCAAATGATTTCACTTTTACAGAGTTTCTTTTTTTTCAGCTTGGATTAAATAATTTTTAAATGATTTTACTTTTATTTTCCTCATAACCCATTAGAATCATTGATTTATGCTTTTATATCTCTCGTTTTATATTCGTTGGGTAATATATATATATATATATATATATATATATATATATATATATATATATATATATATAAGTAAAAGGTTTGTCACTTCGCTGATTGGTGTTACCTTCAGAATCCTGACTCCAAAATTTCAAAAACGGACCCATCATCAGGGGTTATAAAGTAGAGTTCGATGTCGGTCATCCACACGAATACATCAGAGTGGAGACAAAAATTTCCCAGTAACGTCGACCTACGACCCTTCCATTTAATGCCGGATTGTAATCTAGGGATTAAGCACTTCTGCTTCAGTTGTACTCGAAGATAAGAAAAAAAGCTGATCCCAGGTGTTTATTTAAAAAAAAATTATGACTTTACTTCAATGGGAGATAACTCTAAAATCTTAACTTTTTACGCCTCTGTAAAGAAAGGCTCAAAAATCTCTCCTTTTTTTAAGCAAAGAATAATGGTAAGTGGGTAAAAATGATTAATGTTTGTTTTTATACCTAAAGAAATAGATTTCTTTTTAGAAGATTCTTCTTTTTGGTATTACAAGGCATATTGTTAAAATCTCAGTTAATTTCAATCACCTTCTTTCTTCCTTTTGTTCTTTTAACTGTCCTGTCTCCTCACTAATGTCTTTTTATTTCCTTCCACTCTCAATAGCATTATCACTTTGCTTGGGTAGAAATTATATAAGCAAAAGATTTTTATGTTTTATATACAGTTTTCTTTTAAATAAATTGATTGAATAAATAATAAATCATGGGTAAAAAGTCTAGAATCGGGAGGTCATTAAACAGGGGCTATAATTCGCATGCGCAAAAATGAAAATAAAAAATTTGTTAGAAGTTTTGAAAAACAAGAACTTTTTTTAATTTTTTGAAAGAAAACAAGTTAATTGTAGAAAAAAGAACTTGAGAAGATTGTTGCTGCAATATGAACTTGATATACAAAAGTTATTTTGATTTTTTTTTAACTTTTTGATATTCATTAGTTCACTTTAACTTCGTAACGCCCAAAGTGAAATGAAGTAGAGACTTGCTACACATCACCCCAACCAACCCCACTGAGTCAGGTTGTGACACAAGGTCATTTTTTAACGTGAGGACCCAAGTGTTTTTACTCGGGCCGCTGGTCCAAGCTGGTCTTAGCTTGTCCAAGCTGGTTAGAGAGCTGGTATAAGCCAGTCATCGCCGTGATACGACCAGCACAGGGATGGATCCTTGTGCCAGGCAAGTATAATGATTTTCTAAGCGCAGCTTAGATGTGGTACAAGGCCGGAAGCATGGGGCACCCTGTGAAGATTGAACTCACTACTCAATTGTAATAGTTCTAGCGAGACATGCTTGTTAATGTTAATGATTACACCACATCAAAGTGCAAAAGTGAAATGAAGTAAAACACGAGTAGAAAGATCAAAACGATCACGTTATATTCGTATGCCAATCTTATAAGTGGGGTAGGTTTGTCCGAAAAAAAGCAACATTCAAAATTGTAGCTTTTATCGCTGGTGGGAAATATGAAGCTAATTCAGTCCCGAGGTAAGCCACTTTGTTGTGTCCATAAAAAGTAAAAATTAATTGTAGTGTCAAAAATAATTATAATAAAATAATTGTAATTAACATTAATTAACTCATTCTAATGAGAATCGACCACACTTTTCTCCTCTACACACACAAACACGTGACATTCTCACTATCGGACAAGCGGTTCACACAGACTGGTCGTAAACACGTGCGCGAACGAAAATTTCATCATCTTTTCCTTTTTCAGTCCATAATAGTAACATTTACCTCTTGCTACTCAACAAAAATTCGAGGTAAGAAAATCCCAGACACTTGTATTTTTTCCAACTAAATTATCTGGACACTCATTCCACACATCTATAAAAAAATACACGAGAAAGAGTGCATACACTTCACTTATTCTTTATCTTACCATTTATGTCGGGTTCCGATCCATATTAGTATTACTGTCTCTCGTGACTAACACCACATAACAACCAGATAATATATAATACTCGTTTTGTTGTTTCCACATTTTGCTGTTTTTCATTTTTATGAATATTTTTGTATATTTAAGTGTTACGGGTATATAATTATTTACTCAGAGATAATTTCTTAAAATATTTTTTAATAACACATTATTTTTTAAAATGATAGTTGTAAAATCTGTAATGGGAAGTGAACAAATCCCTTTTTGTGTAAACAACTCTTTCGTAATTAAAGGCTTTATCATAAAACAATAATAATTTTTCACGAGAAAGCAAGCAGTTGTTATATTTTAGAAATGGTTATTTGGTCTTCAAGGAATAGAAGAAAAAAAAAACAAAAACAAAAAAAAAACAATGACTCACTTGTTATATTGACATTCAAGATATATCGAAAAATATTTCGCTTTCATTTGTTTCTGGGTATTCAGCCATGTAAATAATGACTGTCGTGGAAAACTCTTTTGCGTTGATGCCGACATAGCAAAACAAAGTTGTCTTATACCACAAGACCGGTTCAAATTGTGGTTCATCGTTGTAGTTCCGATATACAATCAAACTCGATAGTGTACGCTGTTGGGAGATCTTCACACTAATCAGCACTTGGTCTCTGCAACGATCCACTAAGCTGTAATTCAAACTGAGAACTTTCTTGGGAGGTACTGGATCGTCTGGTATCTCATCTTCAAATTCTTGGTCTTCAAGCACTTCATCCAAAAGATCCAGCACTTCATGATGGTAATAGTGATGGTTTTGGCGTTGCAGACTAGTATTGATTTCTTCCATTTGGCTATAAGAATAATGGATATCATTGGCTATTAGTTGCAATTCTAACAAGTTAACAGCGCTATTGTCATTTAATTAAAGCTAATGGTCAAATATAGTTTAAAGACATAGCGCATGTAAACATGAAAACAAAAGTCTTCAGATAAGTAAACATAAGTGCTTTTCTATAGAGAGTAATGGTTAACAAGTTGTTTTCACAGATAATTACGACTATTGTGAATTTGACTTTCACCATTATAAAATTATGTCAATTTCAGCTTTTCTTTGGAGGTATGTATTTATAAGGCATGAACATATCACGCTATATTTTTAATTGTCTTTACCCATATATGATGAAAGTTTGCTTTTTTATGTGTGTTTTATGGAACAGCTGAAGTATGAAGTACTGGCCATATATATATATATATATATATATATATATATATATATATATATATATATATATATTAAATTAATAAAAAAAAGTTTTTCACTTAACTCATGTTATAGAATGAATGATTGAATGAGAACCAAAAATAGATCATTCACTTAACCTGTGTTAATTATCACAAGTCGAATAAGAGTACAGATTGAAACCGCTAATCACAACTTCATCTGTTTTTTTTTTTTCCTGACACTCAATCTATGTATCCACCAAGAAGCACAAAACCTGTCTAAATTATTTAATGCGACATATCTTCATGAAAACATGCCGCCAAAATATGCAAAAATGGGAGGCTCTATAACCCCAGGAAATATTGAGATGGTAAAAAAATATGGACGGTGTTCGCACCCAATGCACAAGCCAACCAGTCTCACCTGGAGTGGGGAAAGCACCCATCCGGCCAAGATCAAAATAAAGCCGTAAACACATAATTATACCCCTCCCTACTATAGAAATATATATATATATATATATATATATATATATATATATATATATATATATATATATATCTCGCCGATGCGTCAAAAAAGTGCTAAATGCGTCCTTGGATCTGACGTGCCTGACTGTTCGACCACGGGATGCAGGTACGGATCCTGCCGGATTCGCATATTTTTGACAAAATTTCCCGAATATTCAGGCCGGTAGATGTAGTTGGATAAAAAACTACTGTTTAATTAAAAAATAGAGATTCTACTTGAATATACATTAAAAATAACGTTTAAACAAAATAAATTATAAATAGTAATATGTCTGATTTAATCCATTTCCTAAAAATAAATTGTTTCCGCTACGATACGATAGAGGGTAGGTATGGATGTTTAGAGAATCGGTAGAGAAGTGTGTGTTCAAAAGGGACTATTCGGGCTTTGGCTGAGTAGTCAGACACGTCAGTTCCAATGACTGTTCACCATAGAGGATGCAGGTTCGAATACTGTTTAATTTAATATACTGTTCAATTAAAAAACAGAACTTCTATTCGAATATGAGTATCCATGAAAAATAACGTTTAAGCAAAATTAATTAAAAATAACTATATATATATATATATATATATATATATATATATATATATATATATATATATATGTATGTATGTGTGTATTCGAATGTGTTTTTGAACATAAAAATATAGGTCCTTGCTAGATTAGATAATCGTTATGTTTATTTTTTATATGTTTATATTTGATTTGTAACCTGTAGTTGATATTAATCTTGTCAAATTTTCTTAATTACACAGCGGCCCTTTTAGTAAATGCCCTTCAGTTTTAGTTTTCCCCCGCCCCATATCTCTCTCCCACCCCTTTTTCTTTACTTTTCCTCTCCCTCCCTCTTATTCTGATCTTTAAGATTAGATCGTCTATGGTGTGTGTATGTCACCATGAAATGTATCTTTAATGTATTAGACATCCGACAAAATTCATGTTTCTCTCACTTAAACCTCTTCCATTGACCTCTCTAAAACTTCTCTCTGTTAAATTTTAATCTCCCACACTCTCTTTAGCTCTAACATTCGTCCCACACTCTCATACTTACACTCTCTCTAAATTCTATTTTTATTTCCGGAGTTGTTTTTTCTGTTTTCTTTTTGAATTTGTAGGTCTGATGAATTGGATCGTATTTACGATTCCAGTGGAATAAATTATGACCATGGAATATTAGTGTTTAAGCCTTTTTATTATATATATATATGATTTTCTACATACAACGTGTGAAACCACGTGCGATACCTTGCCCTCATCAGCTGCCAACCGGGGAAGTTAACACAGTTTCGGTAGCCAAGGCAATACTAGCACCACGAACAGCTTTTGCCACCAGACAGGCTATTGTTTTTATATACGTGTCAGTCTCTTATGATTTCTTTTTACAATTACAGTTGAGATTTATATCATTGTGTTAAAATACACAACTCGCCTGTAGCGACCGTTATTAATGATGTAGAATGGAAGGAAAACAGATGTGTTTCACGTCGGAAGTAGCATTGTGTTGTGAGCATGGTTTTATTTAACTTTATTTATATTGGATCTTAACCAGATCCAACTCGATGCCAGTTGAACTGTGGTCTGGAGACGATGTGAAGTACGCTTCAGCTTCCGACCAGTTATGCCCACCCTTCAAAATGAAGGAAACGATTGACCGTCCAGGGAATCCACGGCACTCGACCTCAATAGGGAGGCACGTGACATGTCCCTCCCTTTTCCACGCAGTCGGATCGCAGCGATTTGTAGTAGTTTTTCTTTCGCTTTTTCTCCTGTTCTCCTCCCATGGAACCGTTAATTTTACTAGGAGGACACACTTCTTTGAATCAGACCACGCTACAATGTCAGGATGTTAGTCTGAATGGTGTGTACCGGAAATTGCAGAGGTGTTCTAAGATCAACTAACACTCTCCAATCATGAGCTCCACTCTGTAGTATCATGTTGGGAATTATTTCGGTTTTTCGCACAGGGCGTTCACCTTCCTTATGAAAACGGACCTTACGTTCTCTAGTCGTTACAGGCTATTTGTTGACTGCTTCACACTGTGTACTAAGTCCATGACCACTTGCAACATTTTGCTATAACGCGACGTGTACATGATTGTGGTCATGCAGAGAGCACGTGACGTAAAGTGCCCCGATCACTTTGACATAATGTGCATATATCAGTGTCAGTGTACCCCCCCCCCCAACTTGTGGTTGATCGCATTTGGTAGGAGATCATAGGTAGATCGCAGGGGAAATGATATTGCTAATGGTTCTATTGCAGTCAAGGTATTCCATGATTGCTTCATTGGATCAATATCACTCTATGTAATCCAAGCACATTGTTCGTCCTGGGTATGACGATGAACTACATCCGCGTCCTGAGTATGACGACGAACTACGTCCAACAGCAAGGCTTCTGATAAGAAGGTTTTGAGGAGCGTGGAACCACCTCTTAATTGCTGGTGTTTCCAGGTCCACCCTGAACCGGGGTGGTAGCACCTGTTAGGATCCCAGCTATGGGCAAATAGTTAACACCCAAACTTGTGTAAAAATAGGTTTTAATACCAGAAATACTTTGTAATAAAAAACAATTATTACCATCAATAATTTTTGAAGGAAAAAATATTATCAGCAATATTAAAAAAAAGAAAAAATACCAGCAATATAAACAGTTATACATTCTTTGAAAAAAATATGACGAGCTTTCGATTTCTTCAAGGAAAAATATTCCCAGAAATAGATTTTTGAAGAAAAACATATTACCAGCACTAAATATTTTGTCGACATTAAATAATCCATTGAGGTTGATATGCCGTAAAACCAAACTAAACCAAACCAAACCAAACCAAACCAAACCAAACCAAGCACATTGTTTGGACTGAGAAACAGCAGTAGCTGTTCGTTGTTCTTTGCCTCTTTTTGTCATCATTTTAATAGCGGTAAATGTTTATTTATTAGAGATAGCGAACAATACTGTTATTTTGTTGCTTTTTCTTACAAGTCAGCATATAATTGAATAATTTTGCAATAAAAATTTGACTTCTAAGAAATTTAATTTTGGGGACCCCGTTTTGAATTTTTATAATTATGTTTTTTGATTGCTAACAAAAAAACCCGTTGAAACGGATTAGTTCTACAGTAGATCTGCTTAAAGTCTAGATTCACACTCAGGTTTTTAACTAAACCGACGATTTTGACCTTTTGAATTTGGAAACAAACATAAGTTTCTTAGATGCCACGCGTGCTGCATACTTAGGCTATCATGTTTCTTCGATTCATGATTGACTTGGTGGTAGACTGATTACAAACCAAAGCTACAGGACCCAGTCTATCCTGATATTTAACCTATGGTAATGGGGGGTGTAGAAGAGACAGATTCACGCCTTCCCCAAGGGTATTTGCGGGTAAGTGAATATCAAGAACTATGGTTTCTGATTTCGCATTCCAAGCCGTCATCCATCAAACCACCCACACATCCAAGCTTACAGCACCTGTTATTCCCAAGGCATCCGTCTAGGTAATGACCAGCTCAACGTTCAGGGAGAGGTGTAGGGATTACGTCGTATCCTGACCCCGATTTCAAAATTAATCTGGAAGCCAATGGGATTCGGGGAATTTCTTGTGATCTCAGAAAATGTGGGTGTTTATGGAAAGCAAGCAACAGATTTTGGATGAGCCGACATACCAAATTACTTTTTTGTCAGTCTGTCTGTTATCTCATAACTCAAAGACGGCTAAAGAAAAGCCATCAGATTTCCTACGCTTACGAATGAGAGAGCGTATTCCAGGTGGTGTAAGCTTGGATGTGCAACTGGTATAATGGATAATGGTTCGGAATTGTTAATCGGAGAGTTGTGTTCCAACTCAAGTTGGGTTCATTATATTCACTTACGCATAAATACCATTGGGAAATGTATAAATCCGCCTCTTCTCCCCCGCAGTTAAGGGTTAATTAGTAAGCTATCACCGAATCATTATTATCACCCACCGCAAAAAATTTCTTACAATCTAAAAACATTTCTGGTTTTAAATAACCTGCAAAGGGTTGATAAGCCATATAAAACAAAACAATAAAAAACCAGAGTATACTTTTAGCACATTAATTTAAAAAATCCCATTAACCCCACCCCCAAAAAAAAAGACAGCTTTTTAACGAGGCCTCATAGCAATGCTGGAAGCAATGTCATATTAACATAGCTTAGGTGGGCACAAGGCCTTAAGTTTGGTTTAGCACACCCAGTTAGTATATAACTTATTAGCAGTAATGCCCAGCTAAACTAACTCGTTAACCACTACCTCACGCTGAAGAGCCCTAGCTACTAACCCAGTGTTTGATTGTTTTGACTGGATAAAAAAAAGAACAGTATAGAAAAAAAAAAAACATAAAAAGATAAAAACAGAATAACAAAGTGGAAGATGGGATGGCGAAGGTAATTTTGTATCGCTTGAGAAAATTCCTCTCAGAGACTCTGTACTTCAGCAAACAAATAAACAAATCTGTCATTATTTAATATCTCAGAAGTTGTGAAAAATTGGACACTTTCCTGAAATATATTAAAAATGGGACGCTTTCCTGATTTATAGTTTTATAAGTAAAAATTAATTTTTTACGCTTGTTTTAACTACCTTGAAAAAAATCTGTTAATTCCTTCGAGATATGACAACACTATATGAATTTGAAACACGCACACACGCAACAACAACAAAAAAAGACACTATATATCCACAAGATAAAATTGAAGAAAGAAAGCGAAAAATTTAAAAGAAACTTGATGCATCACTTTTGAAATAGATTTAATGAAAATATTGATATCTCACCTGAATGGATACTAGAGCGGATAATTCCAAATGTCGTCTGGCTTCTTTGCAAAGCAAAACCGGATCTGCATCCGCCTGTTGATAAGAAATAACCCCGCGAAAACTGCTTAGCTTACTGGACACTCCTTGTTTGTTTCCGATTTCTGGAGTGGCTACAGACTATACAACGGCTAAAAAGGTACTTTAACGAGAACCTTCTGCCGAACTATTTTTTTCTTTTTATGACCACTCTTTAAAAAGTTCAGGTCAGTCTGGCCTGTGGCTGTTCCAACAGGAATTTGTAATATATTTTTAAAATAAATCAAGGAGCGTTTGGTATGTTGATATATATATATATATATATATATATATATATATATATATATATATATATTCACAAAGATTTGATACCGCAAAATCATATTATTGCTTTAAATAGGATAGATGTCAACATCTTAGAAAAATAAGTGGGGGTAATATTTGAGGAACCGTTATTGGCCAACCCTTTGTCAGAGAAAATCGTTGGTAAAATTATTATTAATTTTTTCTTATAACATGAACGGCAAAAATAATTTATGGGGCTATGGGAGAAAAAAAAACAAAAAAACAAAAAAACTAGCGCACGAACAAACAAAACAATACAAATTGTAAAGATAAAAACGAATAAACAAACCTGAAAAAGGCATCAGAAATAGATTAGGAGGGAGGTGAAAAATT
This sequence comes from Acanthosepion lycidas, assembly GCA_963932145.1. Lineage (NCBI taxonomy): Eukaryota > Metazoa > Mollusca > Cephalopoda > Sepiida > Sepiidae > Acanthosepion > Acanthosepion lycidas. Next base: position 71,484,612 of record OZ010595.1, read on the forward strand.
AATATTTTCACAAAAGAAGGGAACAAACATATCGTTTGTAGGATACTGTTGTTTTAAATAAATTTCTAATTTGTCTATATATCTATTTTTTCTCTTTTTTTTTTTTGAGTTATTAATTAAACATCTAGCAAATTATGAAAACAAAGATGTCTTTAACGCTTGTCAGTTTATTTTTCGGAAGATGTATAATCGATCATATTTCGATTTTTATTAATTTTGTAAAGGTAATGTAGCGGCGCTGAACTGCTATGTAATATCTAATCTAGGATATAACAGTAAATACTGGATAATTTCTTCACAAATGAAGAAAAAACTTAAAGTGACAGAGATGTACTCTTACTGGCAAATCCTAAGAATACTGCAAATGCTGCTTGGTTTATGCGCTGAGGTTATCAAATGTAATTGTGTGTTCTAAGAGCATTTATCTATTATACATTTAATGATTCAAGAAAAAAAAAACAACGAAATTCTAATTGTGCATCAACAATAAAATATATCTTAGAACAATAACATACAAAACAATCATGCAATGGTGTGTTGTAATTAAGGAAGAAAAAGTTGCTTCTCTTCAACTGTATTCTGATTAAGATTGAATGTTCAAAAGAATTTCTCTTGAATAAGAATATTCAGGATTCTATGTTGAATAGAGTCTATTGTTAGAATAGAATACAGTGAATTAAGAAGTGTGTTGTTTTGAGTAAGTAAGAGAGAGTTCTGGTTCATGAACTTGGCATCGTCACAGAGAGGAAGAATGTGTAATGTGATACAAAAATCTGTCTATGTGTGCGTTGTGAGTAAAGTCGTGGATTTGTGTAGACAGGCGTAATAGCTGGACTCTACTGACGACTTGCGAGAAAGTCGGTAAGAGTTGTTGGCAATGTTCTTTAACGTCTGACCGCACGGTTAAGACGGGAGCTCTTGAAGATTACATCTTGGCAGCAAGGAGAAAGATTAATGAAGAGAAAACACGAGGGAAGCTTATTCGTGTTTTGTTTATATAAGGCTGTGTCACACGTGATAGGCTCCGAAGCTTGTTCGCGGGAAAATTATTCCTCGCGTGCCGGCGATTCGATTGGTCGGAATTGACCAATCAGCAATCAGTTTTGAAGAGATTAGCCAATGAATGCTTGCTGTATGATCTGTATGTATATATGTGTGTGTGTAATGGTGATGATGATCGCTACAATACCATGGACAAGGCATGTAACCAGCGTGGAAATTTAAGGGAGAATAGGAATTGCAAACTAACTGTTGTTAACAGAAATAGACAGCTGAAAATTATGGTACACATAAATGAGGAAAGAAAGCTTAATTTTTTAACATTCACATGACATATTGCAGGAGAATCATTTGTTGGTTGTTAGTAATCTGTTTGTTTTTTTTTGTAATGTCTCGATAAGTATATTGACTGCCCTGAGATAGTTGTATTGGTTTTCATGTGTGTAGGGGATAGAGACCCTACTAGGATTTAGTATCGATGGATACAATGTTATCAATATAAGATACGCAGTTGACACTCCGCTGTTGGCAGACACGGAAGGAAAACTACAAGACCTCCTAGACGAGGTAGTAAAGGCAAGTGCGAAGGAGAGACTAACTATCACTTGTAAGAAGGCAGATGTAGTTGTCAGCAAGAGAAAAAGTCCAAGATGCGAACAGTGAATTGGAGATGTCAAAATCAAACACAGAAGTTTAAATACCTGGAAAGTGTTTTAGTAGAAGATGGAACAGGTGGCACCGAAATAAGAAAACGCATTGTAATAGCAAAATATACTTTCCAAACACTAAGTAAAGTATTAATTTGATTTGATTGAGTCGTTTTCTACGGTTTACCAACGCTTTGCAGGTTATTTAAAGAACAGAAAATATTTTTAGATTGTAAGAATTTGTTTTTGAGATAGTAATAATTTAGTGATGCAAGTCTTACTAATTAACCTATTGTTGGGGAGAGAAAAGGTGGATTCATACCTTTCCCAAGGGTATTTGCGCGTAAGTGAATATAACGAACTCAACTGGAATTGGAAGTCGGTTTTCCAATTAACAATTCTGAGCCATTATCTAATACGCCACCTACATATCCAAGCTTACAGCGCTTGCTATTCCCAAGCGGTCACCCATCAAAGTACTGACCAGACTCGCCGTTGCTTATGTTCGGTGATTGTACGAGAAACGATGTTTCAACGTGATATGGCCGCAAACCGCAAAGTATTAATAAATAGGGAAACTTTCATTAGAAAGAAAGAATTCTGAGCTGTTATGTAATATCGGTCCTCCTATATGGCAGTGAATGTTGGACAATTAATTTCCTCACAGATGAAAAGGAGACTTGAAGCAACTGAAATGTGGTTTCACAGTAGAATGCTGAGAATATCAATAACAGCGTGTAAGCAAAAAGAAAATGATAACGAAAAGACACATAATTAAAATCAGAAAGAGAAATCTGAAATTTTTAGGGTACATAATGAAGGCAGTCTTGGAAAATTTGATATCGGGTGTATCGAAGGAAAAAGGAACAGTAGCTTATGTGAATGGAGTACAAAACGGGGAGTGTGGCGATAGTAAAGAGACAGACATGTTGAAGATTGCACTCTTATAAATTAATAAATAAGGGATTAGTTATTTCCCTTGGACATTTGTTTTTCAAGTTTTTGGACCTTTTTTGTTAATCTTTCCTCCTTTTTTCTTCAGTTGTTGTAAGAGAGCCATGCTGAATAGATTAATTACCGTGTTCTAAAACCATAACGATGTCTCGTTTGTTATTGCTTCTTGTATGAATGTTGTTTGTTCTGTCACCACCAAAGGTTAAGGTAAGACGTTTTTCATTCATTCATTGTGGTGTTTCCACTGACTATTTTTTTTCAACAAGGCATTACTAAGAGCTAAAAAGGATAGGAAATTGTAGAGAGCCATGATCACACACGTTCTAAACGAACAGAGAACAGAAGAAGAAAGAATGGTTTTGACGGAGTATACTGTTTATTTAACAGTAGGTTTGGCTTTCAATTGTTATTTCATCTTCAATTTGTGTTTGTTTTCTCAATATCAGTGGGTTTAAGTCTATCGACAATAATAGTAACTGTTGTAATTTGAAATTGAATGCTATATAAAGCGTGTCTTATTTTTGTGTAATATGGTCAATTATAATTTGAACAGAATGTGCTTTTGTTGCGGTCATTTAGTACAAAAACATAATTTCGGCTGTATGTATATCTACCGAGAAGGTATCGATTCCATGAAAACGATATTGATACCATCAAAAATGTTTTCAACAAAATGATACAGAACTAATACAAATCCGACACAGGTTGAAATATTATGACATATATATTCCATAGAATAAGATTAAAATAATAAAAGTTTGGTTGCGATAAAGGTACGCTTTTCGTCAACAACAGAATCTGACTTCAAATTTTGAAAAAACTTTCCCAAGAGTATTTGCGCATAAGAGAATGTAACGAACTCGACTGAAATTCGAACTCGGCTCTCTGATTTCTCATTCTGAACCGTTATTCATTATACAGCATCACGCATCCAAAGTGAATATTAGATATTGTAAATGTTCCTGGTGAAGACGATGTCTGTTAACCTTGTAATTCTGGCATTGCATTTTTCCATTGTCATCTGTATTGTTTTAACTTCCTTCACTCCTTAGTAATTGGTTGTTTTAAAAACGATTATAAGAATTTTAATAAACCCTAAACATATGAAAGTGAATTTATGCATTTTTTTTTTGTTCTTGAGAATTTACAACAAAAATAATAAATACTATTTATTTGTTAGCTTGTTTATTTATACTATTCATTTCTTAAATTGTTCATTGGAATGGTTGACAAAATATCAGCTAATTGCCAATCGATTCGAACTTTATAAAATGGAAAATAATAAGGATTTCTTTATAATTGGTTCACATTTTATAATTTAGTAAATGTTTATAAATTCATGAGTATAACGTTGTTTCATATTTATTTCTTTATAAATTGTTTTTGTTTTTGTGTGTGTGTGTGCAAGAAAGTTAAACATTGCCGAGCTCTTTATACAAATTTGGAGGTACATATGACTTGGTTAGTTACTGTGATTTACCACAAAATATTGTAAATGTGCTGAATGGAATAATGCATTCTTTGAATTGCGGTGAAATATTGTTACTTTTTTGTTTGTTTCCTATGATGTCTTCCTTTCTTGTTGAATGTAAGTGTGATTGTATTTACTAATTTATCTTGTTTACTATAGAGATTCTGACTGTTTTTGTAAGTTCATTATACTATATAGCGTTGGTACCAGTAGTCAATCCCCCACCCATGGTTTTGTCATATACAATGAGGTCATTTTAAATGTTAGGTGCAGCCCGTTTAGAAATATCTAAACTCTCAGTTGTATATAACCATTTTCTCAGATCAATGGTTAAAAGAACTTTGAGTGAGAGAAGTCTGTGGTTCTTGGCAAAGACCATCCTTCTTTGAACATTGTGGACTGGCGCTACAGAATCACAAACAAAGAACTGTACCAAATAACAGAAACTGCATCACTTGATGACTTTCAACAGCAGCAACAACTAAAATGGATAACACGTGTAATTCGAAGTGAAAATAATGACATAATCAAGATGCTGACATTCCACACTACTTCAAATAAAAGGTTAAGAAGGAAACCCCCATCACTAATGGAAAGAGCGATAACAACTACTGGAATTGAGAAATCTATTTTTCTAAAAAATTGTTTCAAGAGAAAAATTTTATAAATTTCAACCGACGGCAGTACTGGTTGCTCGGTCAATGAATGCCAAATATTTACTTGTTGGGAAACGGCTAATATTACAATTACCATACGCGTACATATGGGCCAAGACACAAAGTTGCCCAGTCCCCACGAATACTGTCACGCTGGCGTTGGTATCCATTAACCCTCCCTCTTTAGTGCAGTTAGGGAGATGCTGTTGTAAGGTTAGAATCCCCTGGATTAGTCAGCCCTCAAAGATTCTCCGTGAACTGCTCGAAGACAAAATCACGGCAGGAAGGTGAAGAACGGACACTATACTTGGATCCCGACCCGAAGGCTGAGAAGTGTAACACTCTCATCCTGTGGCGTTCGTTACTGTGGAAACATAACAAACAATATTGAACTTTGCTTCTGTCAGCCCATTTAAGCGTTTTTAAAGGATCCCAAGGACTTTTGAAGCTGATTAGGATCATTTCATTGGCGATAAATGTATCCGAACATTGTTTTTTCTTTGAAATCATTGGCTCGTTCGATTTAATTTAAAATTTGAGTGTCTCTTTTTGCTTCAATTCTTTTTCTGCCATTTTAGTTTGGAAGATCCTTTGTGACTATACCGTCTTTTCCATAATATAACACTCTTCTATATCGATGTTTGCTCAAAAGATCGCGATGGTTTGGATAAATGCATATGTTTGGTAATATTTGAGCCAATGTACTGTTTACCTTGATTTTGTTATCATGTTTATGTGACAACTCTTGTAATTCTCTTATTATTAACACTGCTAACTCCGTTTGCATATTTCTGTATTTATGTTCGGCCAAATAAATCGATCGCTAATCATAAAGTTGAACAATTAATTGTATCGAGTGGAGAAATGATGAAACAATCTTTGGCAGAAACTTGAAGGTACGTACGGTCTGAGTCATTTCTATGAAATATCACACCAAATTATAGACTCACTCAATGGAATAGGACATTTTTGCAATGAAACATAGTTGCAATGAAATGTTTTTAATTTTTAAGGTAACCTAAATAGAATATTAACAAAATGACAAACAGCCTAGAAACGAGAAACTACGACTAAAAAACGATTTATTATTAAAATGGGAGGGAAGAAAAAAGGGTTCCTTCTTGGCTCTCGCAAAAAACAAAAACAAAAAAAAAACAGAATAAATAGTTCCAGTGAGTATAAAAAGGAAACATCAGGACTCATAAGCCTGCTAGTAAAGAAAGAAAGAATGGACAAATTTCTCTTTCTGTCGACACAAAACTTTATATATATATATATATATATATATATATATATATGTGTGTGCGTGTGTGTGTGTGTGTGTGTATTTAGGCAGCAAATTCTCTTTTAGGCATGTCCGATTGAATAAATTACAGACATTATGTTTGCTAATTTTTAATAAAATCCGTTCATACTCACGAATAGCCTTCCGTGTATTGATGTTAAAGCACGAGAGAAATGTGCTATAGCTGTTTAAATTTCTTTTATTTTCATTTCCCAAGTACTTTCGATCTTCTTCCAAGATCATCGTCAGGCGTGCAAGTGGTACAAAAGTACATGTTGTTCATTAGTATAAGTATTTATACAAAGTTGTGCGTTGTTATCCATTACCATATTTTTTTCATTATGCTTTTAAATGCAAAACGGTTGACAATGTGCTGAGCGTTCATTAGAACGTGAAAAAATTATCCATTATGGAACTTTTTTCCTCTATGTTATAATGTCATGGCCACGTGCGCATTAAAGCATGAAAAAACTGTTCCTTTACAGGCATTTCAGAACATTAATGCAGTATTCATAGTTGATTCTGTTCAGTGCCGGCTTTAATTTTTTATTATAAATTGCTTCTAGTATCTGTAATCTAAATTTGTTGTTTTAATGGTGTAGGATAGTTGTGTTGTCGATTAGTAATTTTTTATATTGCGAATGTGGATAGGAATGTTGTTGTAGATGTTTCGCAATGGACGAATGGTCAGACATGTGCAGTGTGAGCCTTCTTGTTAGTGTATGTGTCGTATACCCAACATATATATTTGTTTTGTTTTTTTTTTTTCTTGTCGAAAATACATTCTCCCAAGGGGCATTTAAATTGGTATATAATGTTGGTTTTACGTAATACATCAATTAGTCGGGAGGAGTTATTACGAATAATTAGTTGTATTGTATTTTTAATGATATATGATTAATTTTATAATATATGATTAATTTTATTTTTTTACTAGAATCCATGCAAGATATGTTAGTATAAATGAGATTTTTTATGATTTTTTCATCCTATTTGTAATTAGCATGCATCTGGTTACAATATAGTAGTTTGATATGTTTAGTGTCCTTTGGAGAAGTACTATATTTTACTTGACGTGTGTTGAGGTTTTTTTTATATATCGTCTTATTTGTTCAGCTACAATGTGGCTTGGGAAGTCATTATTAATGAGAGTCTGCTTAATATTTTTTAGTTCATTGTAGAAAATCTTTTTTGTGGAAGAATTAATTTGTGCTTGGTTAATTAAATTCTGTATAAGTGCTATTTTGTAGTAATCTTGACATTCGCTATTATAGTTGAGAGTGCAAGAGTTTTTGCTGGTTGGTTTTTATACGGAGACGTAGTAAATGTGTTGTTATTTGTGTCTATTAAAATGTCAAGGAAAGCGATTTTGTTTTCTTTGTTAAGTTCGTAGGTGAACTTGAGGACGGAGATTTTTTGAAAGATTTTTTTGAGTTCCATTATTTCTTCTATGTTTTTAACTAAAATAAGTATATCATCTACATATCTTAGGTAGATCGAGGGTTTCTTGGTGGTACTAAATATATTATTTTCTAGGTTGGTCGTGTAGAAGTTACTGAAGGTTGGACCCAAAACTGAACCCAAGAAAAAGTAAAGAAAGAAGCGAGCCCACGCAAAATTCTTTTTGCTATGAAATGAGGAGAAAAATTAAATTAAACAAGAGAGTGTCTGAAGTCATGTGAAAGGTTTCGTTTCAGTTCCTTGCTGCCTGTCGCATGATCACTTCATCGCTAGTTAAACCCGTTCACTACCAGATTTTTCTGTTGAGGAGGATTGTTAGAAATCCAGCTGGATTAGAGACAAGACCTGTCAAAGGGCAAATGAAACTTGATGTCAACGGCCATCTAGTACATTGGGGGGATCCATAGCTAGTGTTACATTCTTCCTAAAACCAAATCTTCTGATTCATGCTACACTAGTTTCCACCACTGGCCGTATGTAAATGCCCCGAACATTCAAAACTGAACTAAAATTCCGTCAACGGCACAAGGCTCCATACATACCTTCCGATTTGACTCACACGCTTAAAGAAAAAATAAGTAATGCAATCCATAATTTTCACCCAATAGCACCCACTCCCGCCTAAAGAAACAAAATAAAAGCCGGAGCCAATTTGAGCCAAAGAAAAGACATAAAATCCCATCAAAGGGACATTTTCAGCAGTTGGACGGCATTTTGGTCCGGATTCACAGATTTCGTTGGAAAGCGACCTTCCATCACTAAGAGACAGATCGCCAAAGGCCATCGCCCCAGTAAGTCACGACTCAACCTCCCTATCCTTCCGTACGCCTCTGCAGACGTCTTTTACAACACTACTTATCTTCTTTTTTTCAACGAGAGACATTTACACCGATTTATCATTTGTTGTATTTTACGTTAATACAATTATTTATTTTTTTAAGCCTTCGTTGTTTTTCTTTGTTCTGTCGCCATACACTTAATATAACAACTGGTGTCAGAAGAGTGCGACCGGAACAAGATGATGGACTACAGGGTATTTACTTGCAACGAAATTCTAGAACTAATCAAACAGCAACGAGCAACCATCCTCAAACTGGAAAAAGGCTATACATAGATTATTAGTGATTAAACCTGAGATTCAATTAGCTATGCCAATAAGCTAGATCTAGGTCTTGTCTGGCAGTTTTATGAATCAGCACACAGTAGAGAGTTTGTATTAAGAATAAGTACTGTTCGTAAAATTAAAGGACATGTTCATTATGGAAGCATAATGTTTAAATATTTAGGTTTTGTTGCAAGCACACTTATATAACTCTACATTCAGGTGTGGGACTAAAAGATACTAAAAAATATTTAGTATATATCTAAAAAATACTTTAAAAAATAGTATTTACCTAAAATATATCTTAAAAATACTAAAAAAAAAATATTTAGTATATATTTCCATGGGAATAACCCTATCAGCAGAAATGAAACGTAATGTTTTGAGTGGAGCCCAGAAGAAGAAGAGAACTGCAGAGGAGGAGGAGAAAATAGGAAAACTTCCAAAATTCACATCGTCGCTCAACATCGGTGCAACCACAGCTACTCATACTATTCCTTCAGATATAGCATCCATATCAGCATCCACTCCTGTAATGTCAGCCACTAGTACTGGTCCTTCAGATATAGCATCCATATCAGCATCCACTCCTGTAATGTCAGCCACTAGTACTGTTCCTTCAGATATAGCATCCATATCTACATCTATTCCTGTTACCGATCATCCAATTTCAGGAGACATGCCATCATTGCCTGTTGCTGATGGTGGTGACATTTTACAAAAGGAAATGCCCAAATCTGTAACATTAAAGGAGGTTACAACGCAAGAGACACATCCTCGGCTATGGAACTTTAATGATACTAACTGTTGGGGCGCACCCACCTTCTCATCAGAATGGACTGACATCTCTACTACTAATAGGACAGTTCTATAGAGTTCTGAGAGATCAGGTGACCATCACACTTCCGTCTCTCTACCGGAAGATACAGTTGGACTTTATACTCTTTCTTATTGTTACTGACTAACCTGCGTTCGTTTGACTACTAATCTCTCTCTTGTAAATACCTCTTCGAATATACCAGTATTTTTCCCTACGTATGTGTTTGTCCTTATTTCAATACACTCACGCGGAAACACTTAACATCTCAACACTAACACAATAGATTACTGGAATCAGAATCATGATAGCAACCTTTCAAACGCACGCAGTGTATACAAAACAGCTGGAGCAGAGAATATGAAGGCAAGATCTTTATTAAACAATGTGTTCAAACAAGAACTTTAGAATGGTGAGTGTGTAAAACGTAATGCTTACTCTATTCACCATCTCAAGGTGTTTCTACTGCCTTGTATGTCGCCTATTGTCCAAGAATCTCTCTTTGATACATCGGGGTTCAAAACATATAGTCATAAAATATCATTTTATCAGAGAGGGAATACAAAAAGGTGTTATCAAATTATTGTTTATTCCTTCACAAAAGAACACAGCAGACACATTCACCAAACCGGATTCTGAAAGAAAATTGAGTGACTGTCTCAACTTAAACAAAGATACGACTTGTGTTTATGGGAAAGTGTTAAAGTAAATATAAAATCGTGGAGTTACAGTAGAGAGGAGATGACCCTTACAGAAGCCCCTGTTGATTTTATTGACATTTTTGTAACTCTTTATTCCTGAAAATAAACATACTCTACCCATCTCTATGCTTTTATAATATAAAATAAATAACGCAAGCTAATTTATCTTGCCGTTCTGTTATCTATTTCCACTATAGTTTCTACCCACATGTTAATACTATCAAGGTCAAGTAGTGCTTTTGTCAGTAATGGGTGATGTTCATTCCCACTGTGCCGATGGATTTCCATTATCTGGGTAAAATCTAATTTGCACTGCACATCTATGGTAGGGGTTCAGCTTCTTTTCTTAAGGAATCGAGTCACCCCTGTGGCGCTCTCTAGTGAGACTATCGGCTTTATTCTGGTCAGATCTTAAGATTCACGTCCACGACCAAATCGTACACCTTGATAAGCGCACAAAGAGTCACCAGCCATCCTGATATGCATTTCACATGCTGCTTTTGTATTCGCTCGTGCTTTGTCAGTCAAAGGGTTTGTAATCCATTGGAGAGTCAGGTTTAGGCCCTTTGTCGGGTCGACCGGAAGTTTCCATCTCAAGAGTCAGGAGTCAAATGACCATAAGCAGTTATTTACGCATAGGTTCCGAGTGGCAATTCCGGTAGCATTAAAATATTCAAAATAGAATACAAATTATTAATCGACCACTGACAGCGTTTCCCTCGCATTTTCGTGGTACTTTTTTGTGAGGCAGCACCTGCTTAAGAGAAGCTATAAATACAGACCACAAAGCAAACAAGGGAATGGATTACGTGTTGTCAACTCAACCGATTTACTAATTCACGGAAATATTTTACGCTTTTCTGATGTAGATTCAACAATGAACCCAAGGTATGAACTTTTCCCCTTTCAATAGGCTTTATTAATTCCACCTCAACGTGTTTTGTCTTGGAACTTTTTCCATTTTCATGGATTTAATTAACACACCTCAACGTGTGTCTTTGTACCCTTTCATTTTCAGAGTTTTATTTAAATACACCAAAATGTATGTACATAACTTGCCCCTTTCAAAGGGATTTTTTTTATTAAATACACCTATATGCGTGTGTATGTTATCTTTTCCTTTTAAAATATGTATACATGAACTTACTCTTCTTTTCAAGGGTTTTATAGCGGACCGTGTGTCTACGTGTTGTTAATTAGGAACACATCCGTTTATTCCTGCTAGAAGAAAGTCCAGTACAAGAAGATGGCGGACTCAAAGATTGAATCCACCATAAAGAAGTGTAAAGAAAACCAATAAAACTGATATATATATATATATATATATATATATATATATATATATATATATATATATATATATATATCAACAAATATATGTATTAAACAACAAAATTTACAATGGACATAGACATTAAAATTTGTGTTTGTGTGTGAACGTAAAGAGTTTGTATTGTGGTGAATGTTCGTAGGTACGTGTATGTGTGTATAATGTTCATGGCGTTTCCGCACAAATGGGAATACGCAATCTTCTGCGAGAGCTTGCATTGTAGATGTGTTCGCTGAAAATGAAGAAATGAAAAGAGGACGAGGCAAGAAATCGCCCAGTATTTATAGTGTAGGAAGAGCGTCCCCTAGTGAATAATTTGAACAAAGAGGAGTTATCTCCGACAGTTTTATTATATTCACCACACGATGTATAAAATGCCGAAATACATTGTTATTTGTTGAAGAACAAATCTTTATCTTCTTGTTCGTTTTAAATCCACTTTTTTACATGCCTTGCTTAATCATTGTGTTGTACGTTGGGACAGCACACGGAATAATTAATAATCGCTGCTACTATCTTAGTTAGCTACAAGAATTAAACAATTTGTCAAATAGTTCCATAACCTTGTCCCGAGAAAGTGCTTCCAACCGCAGGAGAGTTTTCACTTTTGAACGTCAAATTTCCTTTGGCTCTCTGTATTTGGCTTGTAAATATTTGCTTTCTCTTCTGAATTATTAATGCTTTCGCCGTGATGTCCAAATGCTTTCAGGAGTTATCTGCTAAAACCGAAGATCTTTTATTAAGAAAAAAAAAAAAAAAAAAATGAAAGTGGATCACAGAAGGCTCCATCCAGTTTTTCACAAGCTTCAGATCACATCTCTCATTGAATTATAAACATGAAAACATATTTTAAATTCAAAATGAATCCTTGTACAAACAATTTTGGTGGTTTTTTAAGTCCCAAAAAGTTACACATGTAACAATTTTTTTCATAAACCGTCTTTCTTAAAAATACATTTCTCTCAAAAGAACGTGTACAGAAAACAAAAATACAACCTAGACGATATAAAATATTTATTTATTCACTAGTAAAAAAGACTAACAGAAAAAAAATATAATTTTCATAGGGACCCGACTCAGCGACTGCTTTTCTTGTCGGCTGCAAAATCAAACAAATGCGCGTTTCACTTTGTGCAACCGACGGACGACGCCGAATGCTTGTCGGTTATTTCCGCCGTTAGTCGCGATGTAAACACGCCAATTTCGACCTTTCTTACTTGCTACAATAAACTTATTTTTCTTTTTTAACGTATTAACTTTAGATTACTATCTTTCAAATAAAACCAAGATTTAAGTTCAAAGAAGTCATTTTAAAATTATTTTTATGTGTTTTCAAGTTTTCAGCAAGTCTGTAGAGAGGTGAAAATGTCAAGTTACTGTTAAAAACTCAAGTTACTCAACTGTTAGTTATGACATGAACAAAATCTCATAATTTTGTCAAAAGTTTCAGATGACAGCTATGAATGTTATGCAAAGAAAACAAAACTATACTTTTATAACTTACACTGACTATCCTTAATCTTACAACTTAAAAAATATGAGTAAATTTTCTACTACCTTTCCGGAGAGAGTGTTGATATTTTTGTGTTTCCTTTGTAAGGAGAGTTCAGCGGTTATTTAAAATGGCTATATTGTTGTTCGCTATGAATTATTGGATAGTGACATATTTGTTGTGATATTTGAACAGTTTTGTTTTCTTTTTTTTAGTTTTTTTTTTAATGGACATTTTATATAACTTTTTTTTTTGTGTCAAGAATATCTACCGAACACAGCATAAGCATATTTACCAACTGAGAATAAAGAAATAATGTAAGTTATTTCATTTTTTTTTATTCAAAAGTAAAAAAAAAAATTGATGCCAAACATAATTGTTACTCACGCACATTTTTAAAGAAAATTTTTAATTGTTTTGTTCTTTTTTTTAGTCGCTTGTTCTTTAATTCCTAAATTAAAAATTTCATCTTCATCTGACAATGTGTCTGTACAGATTGTTAGAAAAATTCAAATTTGCATAAGTGGTTATTTTTTTAAATTTTACAGGTATTTTTCAGTGTTTTACTTTTAACCAGTAAAAAGTATTTTTCAACTCTTGTATCATATATCCTAAAATTTAACGAATAAAGTACCTTTCGGGAGAAATTAATCAGTGTGGTTTAAATTTTAAATCAATAAAACTTTATATGATGAGGAATCAGTCCTGTGTTAACAGAACAATTTCTGAGCTCCAAAGAAATGTTTCTCGATTTAGCTTTGAAATGTACAATTTTTACTGAAAATACTAAAATAAAACAGAAGTTTCAAATAAAGAATAGAAATAGCGGAAAATATATTTTTATTTTAAAAAAACGATGCAGTCTTAAAAATGACAGCTGGATTTTCAACTAAAATCACTCATTCATTTACTTTTGTTCTGTTCCATTTTTATTTTTAATTTTAATCAAACTGCATTCTTTCTAACTTTTTATTGAAGAATGTTTGTTTATGATTGCTAAAAAACTAAACGTTCAGTGTTTAATGACCATAAATGAAGCTGTTTCAAATAATTTTAGAATTAATTTTTGTAAGCTAAAAAAGACCTTCCCACAAATAAAATATTGTCATCTTTTAAATTAAATAAATTACATTTCCTAATTTGACATCTGCTCGAATTGAAAGTATGTTATTTTTTTAACATATTTGTTCAGTATCGTTTACTTCGCAAGATGATTTAAGTTTCACATCTAAATAAAATTGTCTATTTAAAACACTTTCCATTTATTATTTATACTTATGATTCATAAAAAATGACAGCACATTAGTTAGCACTCAGCCTTATTCTCTTTTCCTATGGTCAGAGTTTTATTGCCAGACAGTAAGTAAAAAATTGATGTCCATTTCGATTTAATTCAAATTATTGTTTGTATGTACGTTTGCATGTGTGCATATAATTTTCAATGAAAAATGATGCAAAATTTAAATATAGGTATGCCCCCGCCAAAAAGAGAAACAAAACAAACAAAAAAGTGACGCCTATGGTTCTTTTGGTACCTCCACGAAATCAGCATACCGTGATGAAAACATGCTACAAAAAACGTAATGAAACATAGTTTTATCGTCATGTTATTAAGAGGAAGGATCAGAGTATTTTTCAAAGTATAAATCCTTCAAACTTGTTTTTCTTGTCAGCGGTTGTAAACTTTTTTAAGCCTAGTAAATTTTTGCGGTGACACACATTAATTCATTAATTTGGAAATTCTTGCAAAAATCAAATAATTGTTGGATTTTAATGAAATTTTCAGGACTTCACAAATAAATGAAATTACTTTTGAAATGTTTAAAAATTTTTAGTGTCATAGTTTAAAAAAGATGAAGCAGAATTCTTTATTTTAAATTACCGAATTTTTTTTTTTTTTTCAAAATTGGACCGGGTCTTACCGAATTTCTGTTCTGAATCGGAAAATAAAAAAACGCAATACAACTAAGACACTTATTTAGCGAAGCTTTTAATTGCTTTTAAAGACAATATTATTGTATGAAAAAAAATTGAAAAATGAATTTTTACAAGATTTGTTTTCATTTTTTTTTTTTTTTTTTTTTTTTTAAATAATTTATAAAGTTTGTAAATCTTTTAAAATTCATTTTCAATGAGATAATTCTTAAAACTATATGTTGTAAAGCTTATTACAATATCAAATGACACTGATTATTTTTAAAAGATTTTCGATTTGTTTTTGTATGTGTGATTACATACAGAATTTCTGAAGTATGGATGTACAAACTGATAAATCTAGCTTTTAAGGGTCATGTGTTTTAAGCGTTTATAACCGATTTTAATTGTATTTTTATTAATAATTTTTGATAGTTTACTATTTTTAGGGAAGTATTTTTAAGTTAATTTAAAAAAAATATTTTCTCTAGTTTTGTTATAAGAAGGATTATTAAATCAAATTATATTTCTTTTTCTTTTATTCCAATATGTATTAAGAATTGCAACTAATTCTAGCAGTATAAAACTTTTTTGTCTCCAACTTTGATTTTATTGCTTATTCCAGATATAGGGGAATGTATTATTACAATGTCTGACTTTAACCTCAGTTATTGTGATTATGCATGTATCTACTTGTGTATATAAATGTCATAAAAGACACATGCAGACAGTGTATAACAGACAGAGAATTAGCTCTTCTTTCATATAGATTATCTAGATCACTAGTTTTCAACTTTCCTGTAACCATGTCAACCCATCTTCTCATGCTGAAGGTACACAATACTCTAATCAAAAGTTAATGATTTATTTTATTAACACAAGAAGACTGATTTAGGGAAATTTGTCCTGGCTTTCCCGCATCAAAGGGTTGAGGTTAAAACTTGGCAACAAAACGCGAATAAAAACATGGTTAGAAACACTCAGTTTTCTTCAAAGTTCTTGTAGAGTAGGAAAATGTTGGTACATATAAGAATTTTGCAGTTGAGTGAGTTCGTAGGTCGATGAAAGTCTTGTAGGAGGCAGCTTTCAACTGGTCTTTAATAGTGGGCTGATGTTCGTTCTCAGCAGACCTTTAGTAGGTAGTTCTTCTTTGGTTGAAAGTTGTTTTGAAGTTGACTCGTGACTTGGGATGAATTCTCACTGCCAAATAGGTGAAGATCCTCCAAATTTAAGGAAATTTGTGAGGCACAGAAGGATCAGGGACTTTCCCTCCAAAATCGTTATACAAATTTCCTGGCCCCTTCATTGGTCAGAAAATATATTTTTATCTCTGATAAGAAACAGTGCTTTGGGAGCCAGTTTTGAAAGTAATGAAAAAGGTTGAAGTGAACAAGCTGTGAAGTTTCCCCATGACTTTATGACACCATAGAAAGAATAATGGTGGTGGAATTCCTTTTTGTATTTTCCAGCTCTCTCATTAGTCAGAAAATATATTCAAGACTTCTTTAGGAGCTGGTTTTGAAAGTAAGAAAAAAGGTTGGTGCGAGGATTGGAAAAATAGGCTAAAAAATGAGCTTATAAAATATTGTTCTCAAATTAAATTCCAATACTGATGCTATACTTTGATTCTAAGCAAAATGTGGCGAATGAGAGCTCAAACTCATAATTTCTTCAAAATTAAAAACACTTTTATTTCACCAAAATATACAGTAATGTGTGAATAGCATAACTGTTATCAGAATGGCAATAGTTCCAATTTTGGTCTAGTCTGTTGTATTTTCTTTTCCATCTTGTCTCTTCCCAGCTGTGGTTTAAATAGCAAGTTAATGGGAAACCACTATTTTCTCCAAGAAAGCATAGCAATTCATAGATAAAAAAAGAAATCTCTAGAAAGCCATAATATCCTACATTCTGAAGGGATATGACATTTAAGATACAATAACATGAAAATTTCAAGTAAAATTTAAATCCTTTTGATATCTATGGTAAATTTAAGCTTGGTAGCAAGTACAGATTATCTTTATTGGGTTACTTGGCTGATAAGGGAATTTGCATTTCATCAACCATTTTCAAATTTTCTTTTTTTTTTTTTTTTGCTTGCTATTAGAGAAACCAGATTTACATAAATTGCTGAAATTGAACCAGAATTACCAAAACTTGTCTGGATATTGTTGGATACTGCAGTGAAATTTCTGTCCTGAGACAAATTCCATTTCTGAATATATGAAGCTTCAATCATCCTTCTTTCAAGAATTTCTTTTGTTTCTTTCTAGGTTAATCAATATACTTCAGGTCTTATGAATGATTTAATAACCTAGTCATACTATATATACTAAGAAACCCAGAAAACAGTTATCAAAAATTATTTGATATCAAAACATTTGCTAGTGGAAACATACTTAAATTTCTATTTATTTTTATTTATTTATTTATTATTTTTTTTCACTTAATTCAACCAAAACTGTATTTATCTTTGAAAGCATGAAACTTATCAGTAGATGTTGAAATATTTTCATAATTTTCCTGCGGGTTACAATTTAGTTTATATCGGGCAGAAAAGTCAGTTTGAGAAACCAATATTTATTATATAACATTCCACAGGATTTTCTGTTAATGTCACAAGAAAACATTTTGTGCATTTCATTTTTTGAGATCATAAGTACAACATAACACATAACCTCAACAGCCAATGATCTGTGTAGAAAAGGAGTGTTTTGTTTAAAAACCATTTCATGATCTATTTTTCAAAACCTGCAATTTAAGATTTACCATGCCACCCATAGTAGTTTGAAACTCTTGATTTCTTGTTTTTTTAAATTAGTTTTGCAATGTAACAAAGAACCATGAAAAATACTATTTCTCTGTTTTGCTACTTTGCATCTGTGATAAAATCATTCATTTTGTCAATCTAGTATCTGTCTAGACCAGGTGTTCTCAACTTTTTCATTCTATTGCCCCTTTCTTGCTATTTTCAAGGTAATTGCCCATGTCCATTTGTAAAAATGTAAATTAAAATATTTTACTTACATTATTTTTTAATGTTGATGCTTTGCTGCTAGAAATTTAATATTTGGTTTGAAATTTGAAAGTTTTAGTCTTGTGTCTCAAGTACATATATCAATTTTATTTCTTTATTTGGTCTAGATTTTATTGATTGCACTGAATTCGCATTCAACCAAATAAGAGGTTGGAAAGCATTGCAATATTTTAGCCATTTCAGACCACATGTTCGGATACAGCTGTTTTGCTAGCTATAATTCTGTTATTCCACCACTTTCAAATTTGTACTTGCATTCATCAATATTTCAATTCATTAAGTTCTTCCTGCATATTTTTTACTGATAACTTCTATGTCACAACCAAAGGGAACCATAATCCATGGATGAATCCCTAACAAAAATAAATTTGAAAATCAGTTATTTAGTTCTTTTAATTTCACTAAATATTCTGCATACTTTTTACTAGTTTGTTCTGAGAGATGTTCACTTCTATTAACTTGGGCATGTTATTGAAATTCTACTTTTGTATATTAATTCAAAATAAGTCTAATTTTTCAGAAAAGGCTTTCAGAACATGTTTGCAATTTAGCAATTTGCATAATTTATCTTGAATCTGGAGTAAAACTTCATCAGGCTTTCTAAAAATCCATGCTAAAAATTAAATGTCACATTTGTGATGTCTGATTTCCTCTGCAAAATTTTTGTCACTCCCATTTTCCAAGAAATTAACTATTATACCAAATAGGCTTACAAATCTGGCCAGACAGTCTTCTTTTGAAAGCCAACAGATTTAGTATCAATGCAAAACTTTCAAGTCTGTCATATTTGCTGTGAGATTTTATTTTAAAAACTGTTTTAATAATTACTATCAGTAGTTCATGAAGATCAAGGCTAATATTTTTTGCAATGACCATGTGCCACGCACTGCACAGCAAGAATAGGACGACATATATTTTTTAAATGTGCAATAAATCCCTTATGCTTACCAAACATGAATGGAGTACCAAGTTTTCAAAAGGTACTTGATTTTTGTCAAACCAAAATTTTACAGCTTCAAAAATGGATAGTACAGTGGTATCACTTATACCAACCACCCATTTCAACCTCTATGCAAATGTCAACTATAGTATAGAGCCTTTGACCTTACTGAGTGGACTTATCCTAACACATGCATTTTTTTCTTTTGCCTACCTCTTTTTCAACCTTATATATATATATATATATATATATATATATATATATATATGAAGAAATATAGTCTTAAGGTGTGCTATATTTATGGGATAAAGTGCTCAATATCAGAGATAGAGCGTGTGTAAATATAAAAGTGAACATAGAAGTCAACACTTAAAGGCGACAGTCTGTTTCATGAAACTGACTGTCGCCTCTAAGTGTTGACTTCTATGTTCACTTTTATATTTATATATATATATATATATATATATATATATATATATATATATATATATATATATATATACCATAACTAATAATAGCAGTGAAATTTTTCTTTGTTTTTTCAGTTAAAATCTCTGGAAGAAAAACTGCTCAATACATTTTCTCACTCTATAACAGACCTGATGTATTTTCCATACAGAAATGAAGTTAATTTTTGTGCAAAAAGAGGCACAAGAGACTGAAATTTGAATTGCCACATTTTTATTTTTTTCACCAATGTAACTCCTCAAAAAAGGATGCTACATCTTGTAACCTTTGCAGATGATTCCTTTTTTTTTTTTTTTTTTTTTTAAATTGAAGGATCTAATTGCTGCAATCTTAATATTTTCCCCCTCTTACATTATTGAATAAAATTTTTAATAAATATAACTGTTAGCTAATTGTAAGTTAAAAAACAGCTATAAATATTTGATTCCTTTTCATTTTTATTATCAGCAGTTTTAAGAATAATCACGGAAATTGCATTATCACCAACCAAATTTTATTTTTTTTTTGCAGTATTATGGCTACTGCTACTACTGTTGATACATGTGTAAACAGTTTTGTGTATAAAATATTCACATGCACAAAAGAAGGGAAAATGTTTCAACACACAAAAACTGTTTGATATTTGGCTTCTCAAAGGATTGATGATATTTCATGTTTTATTTCAATATTTTCACTCTGTTTATTAACATTTTTTTAACATTCATTTTTTTTTTCCACTGATTGCTTCTGCAACTCATATTGAGTTATTTTTTTCCGTGAAGATACAGACCTATTTTTTTGTTTTCATTTTTGTTATTTTTAATTTTTGTCATACTCAAGTTGAAAAACTCTCATCTTGATACACCTACAAACATCTCTTAATAATTCATTCTAAAAAATCGTTTGAAAAACTGCTGCCTGGTAGTTGTATTTAATTTCTGATTTAACTTTTGAGGGAGTGTTGGAAAGTTTTCAGCTTGACTATGAAAGGATTAAAAGAAAAATCTAATATTTGGTCAGATTTTGGGAGTGTGGTTAAACTTAACACCCTCTTGAATAATAATTAGAGTAATTGTCATTTAAATTTCAACAAATCAGTAGGTTGAATGATAGCATTGCTGGAAAAAAAAAATACAATGAAAATAGAAAATGTTTGAAAATTTTTATATTCTCCATACTTTGATTTTTTTTAAAAAAAAAAAAAAAAAAAAAAAAAAAAAAAATCTTGGCTTTTGTATTAGTATTTTCATATAGTGTAAATGTCATCAGTTTTTATTTTTTGTGACAAAGGTTATATTCTATCCAAATTTTGTGGAAATCAGTTTAATTGCTTGGGAATACCAACAACACTAAGTGAAACAAAGATATTTGAAACCAAATCTATAATAATTAGAATAAAAACCATTTAATCAGTATTTTGATGTTCATCTGGAATTCAGTTTGTGCAAGTTTTCCACAGATTAATAAATTTGGGTGATTCAATTGGAATCACAAATTTTAAGAGGAGTTCTATCTGTTATCTTTCTATTGCAGTATAAAAATGCCTGATACAAGAAGATCATCGTTAAGCAAGAAGAGTGTTGATGCTTCCGAGGATGAAAAAACGGGCAACCCAAAACTTTTAGTAAGTATGCATTACTGCTGAAGAAATTTTGCACTTAAAATATTTGCATAGACTACATGAGGGCTGTAATTCAGTAGAGTACAAAAGGGTTAAAATTGATTTAATTACAAAAAATCAGATCATTTGAAAAGTAAGAAAAATGAGTCGTATTGGTGTTATGATGTCCACCCTGTTGGTCCGTTCAATGTTTGATCACTGTGGCTGACCGTTGAATGGATCGCTTTGATCCAAACCTTGCCTTGCCTCACCTTGTGTTTGATTTAGATCACAAGGCTGGCATGGATCAAATTGTTGAATTGGTTTCAACCCACGACACTAGGGATTTGGCTCTTTTATAAAGAAATTTCATTTCTTTAGTGATTTACCCTTTTCCCTCATTTTGACAAGGGATAAAAATCAATTCTGTAACTTTGCTTTTGTTCCCAGAAAACCTGTCAGTTTACTTCCTGTTGGCAAAATCCCTCAACCTAGCTTTACCCATAAAATCCAGAAATTTACCAGAGAGCTTCCAAGTATACAAGATATCAGAGGCCATCATTTTCTTTATCATTTTGATCGACTTCCCTTCCTGGGTTATGGTCTGTGTGAAATTCCATAACCAGCACTTTAAATATTGATTATCAATCAGTGTCTCCATTTTGGCCTTGTCTTAGTAAAAACCTCTGCCAACTTGAATGTTATTAAACCACCTCTCCCAATCTCTCGTGGGTTTGAATTATCCAGATGGCTTTTTTGGCTAGATTCCTCAAAATAACAAAGCCATTTTACTTTAAATCATCCCTATTCCTTTTTCCATGGTTTATTCACAAAAGAAAACAAATTTTCTGAATTTTGATAAAATCCTTTCTTGTCTCTTGGTATGTGTATTGGGCTATCCTTTAACCCTTCAAGCATCTTGTAGTGTCACAGTATTAGATGTATTCACCTGGCAGGAATATGATTAAAAATGTTCTTTTCTACAAGCAAAGAAATTGAAGAATACCAAACTCGCTAATGTATTTGATTACTTCTATATTTTGAGAATTTACTTTTTGTAAGATGTAAAACAACTACTTTATTCCAATTCTAAAATAATTGACCAAATAGCAAGAAACAACTAAGAAAATTTATCAAATCAATATGAAAAAAAAAAAAACCCAAGGAAAAAGTGTGTATATGGGGGGTGGGACAAAATATAAATGAAAAAGGAAATTTTCAAGTAACTTATTCAAGCAATTGCCAAAATGACACACTTAGATAATAAAACCATTCTAATTTCTTTAAAATGTTTAATTCTATTGCCCAGTAAAGAAAAAAAATATGTACAGAATTTTGAGAAATGTTTAATATTTTTTAGTTTTGTTAAAAATGAGAACATACTTAATGTTTTTATTTCCTGTATTCTTTATACCTTTAGTTTTTAGTTATTTAAAAATGTTTTAGAAAGATGTATCTCCATAAACATTACTTTAACAAAAATTAATGTTTTTAATTACAAGACTATTTAGTGACTTGAAATTTCTATTAATTTCTTACATAATAATTTACTACAATTATTAGTAAATATCTTTTTTATGAGATAAACAAGAGATAAAAAAATATAAGATTTATAATTTATAATGAGAGACAAAGGAAGGAATGGAGTTATAAAAAAATTAGAGCAGATCCTAAAAGAATGTCAATTCCTTTTTAATTTGATGTTGCTTTGTTCTATTTTTTAGTTGAAGAATTTTGTTGAGTTAAATGAAACTGTACCAGCCAGTCAACCTGATGATTCTCCAACTGTTACAAATATAAAACAGAAGGTAATTTTCGTTTTCATTTTAATAAATATTAGTCTCGTAGTTAAAACACTGTTATCAATTGAATATGACTGAATGCAACAAAAGAATTACGAGATTTGTTAATAGTAATGGAATTTATAAAAAGGTAAATAAAATAAAGATACTGGATTTTATCGTCTCTTGTGACAATTCCAAAATCAAGTAATTTCTTGTTCATTCATAGTGAAAATAAAAATGTATTTTTTTTTTTTTTTTTTTTTTTTTTTTCGGGAAAATATTCTTCATTTTCTAACTTCTCACCACCAGATCGATTTTTGATGAATAATTTTTTGTAAAGTTTATCTCAACAGTATGATTTAAGCATACAAATGTTTATCATTTCACAAGTTATTCAAACTAGTAATTTCACTCTTTAGATCTTTACTTGATGATACCAATACTGAACACAGTAAGAATGAAGATACTAGTCTGAACAACTTGTAGAATATTGAGAATGACTCCATTCTAAGTTTCAGATATCATCATTATGATTATAAACTAGGTATCTTCACTAATTCGCTGAAAAAGCAGCATAACATAATGAAAAAAGGCCCCAAACATAAAAACAAAATTTTATCAAAATGTTTATTATTAAAAGGAAAAACCTAAGTATTTTTTAATTATTTAAAATTTTTTTTCTTTTTATTCTTTTCTAACATTTGAAAATCTTTTTTTTTTTTTTTTTTTTTTTTTTTTTTATGTGTCAATGGTGTAACAGAACTGGTAAGGGATATTTTCGCACCCGTTTTCCAGTAAAATAACACATCTATTTGGAAAGTCAAATAATTGTATGATTTTAATGAAACTTTCAGGACTTAACAAATGAATTAATTCATTTTTGAAATTTTTATTTTTAGAAAATCTTGGTAAAAAAATTTTTTTTTTTTTTTTTTTTTTTACATTTGTTATTTCATGAAATTTCTAGAAATTAAATTCTGTTCTCCAAATTCTTTTTATTAGTTAAAAGCAGGACTCTCTGGAGAATGTAAATCATCAATATTATTTTTCTATTTTTATTTTTTTTTTTTTAAATATTGCTATTTTCCCTAAAATCTACTCCAGATGGTAAAATAAAACAATCTAATTATTTAATTAGATAATTACTTTTATAAATAATATATGTTAAGGACATTAGTGTCTGAAGAAAAATTTTTTTTCGATGAATAATAAATTTTTACAAAAATTGTTTTCATAGTTTTTTATTTTTTTTTTTTTCATTATAATAATTTGTAAAGTTTCAAAAATCCTTCCAAACTTTGGCCTCGTTAGGTTATTCAGTTATTAAGTGAAGACTATATTTACTAAGCAAAAATTGAAAAACTTAATACAACTTGTGACGCTCTCATATTTTTTAAATAATTTCTTTTTTTTTTGTTTATAAATGTGCTGATTTTGAATGTATGGGTGACCATACACAACATTATCAGAAAATAAGATTGATCATCAGAGTAAATTTAAACTCAACATTTCTAAAATTAGATTATGGAGAATATTTTCAACATTTTTAAGATTACCGAGTACTTAAAAATGATATAAAAAAAGCATTCAACTGTCATTTTCTTAAATTATGTTTTAACAGATAAGTTCTGCTAGAACAATAATAACTGTCAACATGTCATAAATCACTCAAGTGATTTATGAGGTGTTGATAAGTACTTAATCGCACAACTGTTTGTTTTAAAAATCCACTTCTGTTATTTTCAACTCATTTGTTTCAAATGTAATTAATTATACTTAGCATATATTTCTCAAATAAAGTTTCAGAAAAGCATATTTTATTTTTGGAAGATGTTTTTAATAAAGAAAAATTCATTGTGATGATAGATGACTAAAAAAAAAAAGGGGGGTACTAATCAGCTATTTTTAGCCCCCAAAAAATGAATTGACTTCAACCAATAGAATTTCTGTTTGAAATACACTGCAGAGTATTTTGCTTACTGAAAATAGTAAACTTAATCCTTCAGCCTTCAATTAAAGCTAAAATGAAAGCTTCAACAAAGATTTTTCATTTATGAAAATTCATTTAAACCTTAGGTATACTGAATTAGTGGTGATACCTATTATAAACATTGGCTCCTGTTGTGGTTCTTTGCTTAAATTCATTCAGTTTTGTATGTATGTTGATATTTATACTATTTTAGAGACTGTATGTGAGGAAGAGAGAGATTGAAACTCTGCAGAATGTCCACACATGAAAATATGGAGCTGTTTTGTAGATTATTCAATAATCTATAGAAACATGCCAAACAGATTTAAGCATATGAATCTCTGATTATTTTGCAGCATGACATAAAGCTTTTGATAATGTCTAAGAAGAAAACATTTAACACTTGTATCACTCTTGAATACCAACTATAAAACAGTACTTCAAAACACTTTAAATAAAAATGTGAAAAGCTCATTATATATATATATATATATATATAGAGACCAGTGTAACTTCTGTTACACTAAAGCATACACACATATGATGAAAATGTAGTTTTAAGGGATGATATATTTATGGGTGAAAGTGCTCAATTATCAGGAATAGTGTGTATGCAAATATAGAAGTGGACACTGAGGTCAACACCGATAGTGACTGTCTGTTTCATGCCTGAACACAATCCAGATGACCTGAAGATTGTATTCATGCATGAAACACAGCTGCTTGTATGTGTGTGTAAGATATTTAAGAGATAGGGGTTTAACTGAAAAACTGGCTCTTTTTCGGTTTCATCTTTACACTGAAATCACATCAAAATTTTTTATGGAAAAATCATTTTTTTTTTTTTTTTTTTTTTTTTTTTTTTTTTTTTTTTTTAAATGCTATCACTACTGAGTGAGCAATCCAAAGAAACCCTATTGAAAAGACTTAGATGTTAATAAAATTAAATTTTATCAACATTTCTACCATTGTAAGAGAAAAAGATTGAACAAAAATATGTTAAAAATATTTGATTGACTTGTTTTAGGAAATAAATGTGAAATCTATTTGTTTACAAAAGAAATGAAGAAACAAAAGGAAATACAACAGATATGATACATGGAAATCATAGAATGTTTTCAAACAGAAAAAAGGGAAATATGTCTGAAATCTATTTGTTTCAGTTTTTAATAAAGTAACTTTTTGTGGTAAAATTAAGTTAACAACAAAACAATAAAAATAAAAAAAATAGTTGCCAGTTTTGTCTTAATGTTAAATTTTATGAAGTCAGATTCTTTGTAAGGGTAATTGTTTTCTAGTAAGCCAGTGTCTGCCAATCATGAAATAAATTTGTTGTAAACAAGAAAAATGAAGATTTTTTTTATGAATAAATTTGAATTTTCTTTTTCTTTTTTTTTTTATCTAGGGAACTCACCTAAATTAGATATTAAGAATAATTAAAATAATTCTTAATTTCACTTTTAAAATGTGTATATTTCCAGATATGAGTCTCTAGTGGTAAAAATTGTTTTTCTAAAAATAAAATTGTTTCTATCTAGCATGTACTAATATACCTAAAATTAGATATTAAAAAAATAAAGTAAGTTTTAATCTCTGTTTTAAAATGTGTATATTTTGGAAACTGCAAGTCTTTTTTTTTTTTTTTTTTTTTTTTTTTTAAACCCAAATTTAAAATTATTCTTTTTAGCCACTAGTGTTTGGTTGGTGTTTGTTACTGTTCTGTCTATAAAATTCTTCAAAACAAGGAAAATTAATTCATTTTATTTTTACAAATATCTTTGTGGTTTTATCTAGTGAATACACTTAAGATTATATATTAAAATAATTAAAATAGTTTTTAATTTCAGTTTTAAAATGTGTATCTAAAAAAGAACAGGTGATACTCGCAGATTTGGAAATATACATATTCTAAAAATGAAATTAAAAGCTTTTAATTATTTATAATATTTAATTTTTTAGGTGTATTCGCTAGATTAAAATAAATTTATTTAGCAGAAAAAATAGCTCATTGATTTTCCATGTTTAGAAGAAATTTATTTGCAAAACCTCAATAACAGTTGACTGATGTACCAGAAAAGAATTGCCATATTTTTAAAAACATGAGGGGTTTAATTTTTAGCTTTTTTAAAAGCCACATCATAAACTTTTTTAAAACTAATTTCTGTAGAGCTATAACATTTTCACTCTGAAATGTGTTGTCCAATGACACAAATATACATAGTTTATGTGATGATTTCTTTCATATTTTACCAATTTGTTAATAAATATTGTATAGTTGACAATTTATTCAAAAATTTAATAAATAAACTTTAATCAAAAACAAGTATCAGGCAGCAGCATCAATTTGAAAGTTCATTTACCACATATTTATTACTATCAGTTCCTCTCTTTTTTTTTTTTTTTCTTTTTTTTTTTTTTTTTGCTTGTTTTATAATTTTTAAAAGAATTTGCTTCCACTGCTTAGAAGGAATGAACATCTTTCTGGTTGTAGTTTAAGGTATCTTCTAATTGAGTATATAGTTTCAAGAATATTGATGAAGATTGGTCACGTTGATTTTGCAGAACAAAGTAACGTAAAATTTAGTCTCAAAAAATATATATATTTCACATTTTTGGCTGTTCAAAGCAAAATACTGTTCTAACTTGCAGTACTAAGTTCTAATTGAGCTAAGTCATGTGTATGCAGCTGAAAGTATGGAATTATATTATTTTTCAGTGAATTAAAAATTCAATTAAAACAAGTAAATTTCTGGAAAAATTGCCTTTCAGACATTTTATTTTTTTCCAAGTCATTTGTCATATAACTTCTTAGATTATAATTATCTGTAACAGTGTTTAAATATTTCTAGCCATGGTTTACTTTTCTTAACCATCTCGCTCCTGCTCAGTGGCAAAATTATATATTTGTCACTTTTGAAAATAAAATCTTATTTCCATTGAAATTATGGTTTCCTAACTAATTACATTGTGCATATTTGACATTTAAGAATAAAACATGTAACAATTTGTATACTTAAATAAAAGAAATAATTCTTCATGCCATCCATAGCTAACAGGCTGTGAGCACAAATATACTGAGAGGACTGTTTTCAATTTATTTTTATTTTGGGACATTATATTTAAGCTATCATTCTTGAAAATTAAGCTTTGGAAATTTTATTTTTTATCACAAAATTCTATTTAAAATAAAGGTTTTTCTAAAAGTAATTGAAATAGAACATGTCTTAGTAAGCCACAAATGATTTTTTTTTTTTTTTTTTTTTTTTTTTTTTTGTATGGCATGAGATTCTAAAAATTATTAATATCAATAATCTTTAATATTCCTGAATGGCAGGATTACTAAATAAAATGATTTCTGCTTTAAATTTGCTCTCCCTAGGTTAAACGGAGATCATCTCGACGTAGTTCTGGTATCAGAGCATTAACCCAGACACCTCATGTTTTGTTGAAAAATTTCTTTGAAAATGGTATGTATATCAATTTTATTTGTTTAGTAAGCAATAATTTTGGTAGATTTTATCATCCACAAATTAAGTTTTTGACATTAGACAAGTAGTATCAGAGGAAAAAGAAAGTTACTTTTGATTTTATATCCTTTTCCTTCTTGTCTGTTTGCCTTTTTTTTTTTTTTTCTTTTTTCAGTATGATGAATGACGCTAAAGCTGTATTAGGTCTCAATCTACCAAATAAATTATTGTAAATCCTAATAAATATAGGTATCGTATATACTCGTATATCATGTAACTTTTGAAGACCTAATTTTGAAGTTAATTTTAAGGTGGTCGCATCATACACAAAATATAAAATTAGCATATGTACTGCTGACCCTGACTACACTGTTGACCTCACTATATATCCATTTACTGTAGTCAAAAGTCCAGCTGTATTTAAAAAAACATTACACCTTACATGTATATATAATATATCCTGAAAAGTTCACCAAATCAGTTAATACCAAGTTTTATTGTGGAAACAATAATAAAATCTGATATTGTGTGCATATATGTACAAGACACATTAGAGTTGTAGAGCATGTAGAGCCAATCAACTCGATCAAGGATACAGTTTTATCTGTCATATATACATAATGCCTATAAAATACAAAGTCATATTAGGTGCTATGGAAACTGAAATGAGACATGGAAGACATTACAAGTGATGCAAGGAGTGAGAATATGGCTCTAATCTGAGTAACATGTGGCAATCACTTATATATGTACATACACACAGATCACACTAATTGTTAAAATGGATAATAAGTATTATGCCATTGTCTTTTGTTTTTAAACTTTGTTTTAAAATTTATTTTTAACAGCCCCAGAAGAAACTCCAGTCTTTGTAAATAGTTCTGATGAAACTTCAGCTCAATCGGATGCTTATATAGCTCCCATTCCTCGAAAAATTTCAAAAGTGATTGATGATGATGATGATCAGAAGTAAGTTAAATATTCTTAGTTTATATTTTGGCTAAAATACAGATCATACTATTTGATAAAAATAACTTTAACTAAATTTTTTGCAGTATTTTATTTTAGAGATTAAAGAAAAGTTTTTCTCTTCTTACCAACTGAATGAACATTATTATTCTGGAAGCTGAAAATAGATTTAAAATTTTGTTTATTCTTGGTGTCTTATCAAGATAAACACAGTTCATTATTATAAACAGGTATCTTGCATATTTTTATGTTAATTTCTTGATTACCTTTTTAAAATAATTCTTTTTTGTGAGTTCAGGATGTTATTTAAATTAAAAAAATGATTTATTATAATTTAAGTATTATTCAATATTTTTATTTTTGACAATGTTTTGTTTGTTAGCAACCAATAAAATAGAATTGACAAACAAAGTTCAAATTTTAGCCATGGTAGTTTGTTCATTTTGCATTGGTACTTGTGGGAAAGGCATAAATCCATCTCTCTCTAAAAGATTAAGTCATTCATTGGTCTTTGCTACTGACATTATAATCCATTTACATGTTATTTGAAGAGAAGCATGCCCCCAAGTAGCCCTAATACTCAATAAAATGCCATAACCTTTATCACTCTATATGTGACTTCATATGCTGTACAAAAAGTTTATCCTGCTACTGAAAGTGACTCTGATCTTTGAAGAATAGTGTTTGAATTTCATAGATGTGTTGTCATATCCTGCTATGGCAACAAAAACAACTTTGAGTGAAATTTACAGTAAGGACACTGCAATTGAGAGGCCTTGAAAAACAATGCAGTAGAAAGGGTAGTAATATTAATAATGCACATTATTTACATTATTTGGACTACTGTCCTCATCTTTGTTGCCATATTTATTACAACATTTCGGCCGTTGTATGCTCCGGCTTTCTTCAGGTGGTTCATGTTGAACTGAACCCTTTATTTCGCTCACTGGGGTAGACTGTGCCATGTTTAATGGATATCAGTTATCTCCTGTTAATTTCCTTCTGAAAGTTTTCCACTGCCTTAACTGGGTATTGAACTCACACTCTAACGCCTTTATCCACTGAGCCATGTGTCCTTGAGGACATCTGTGTGTGAATTTCTGGGTATTATAAGCCTAATCTCTTTAGCTACCATTTTTTACCAGTGCTCATATTGCAATTTTTGCTGTTATCATTGCATGTTTTTTACCAGAGCTCATATTGCAATATTTTTTTTTTATCGCTTTTTTCTGGCACTCCTTATTACTGGTTCCCATATTGTATTCATTTCTATGCTTGGTTGGCTAGTTAGATCCAGTGATAGGACCCAAAGAGTGTGAGTTCAATACCTGGTTAAGGCAGTGTAGAACTTTCAGAGGGAAATTAACAGGAGATAACTGATAACTGACATCCATTAAACATGGCACGTGGAACTAGAACAGTCTACCCCAGTGAGTGAAATAATGGGTTCAGTTCGACATTCCAACTATTTGAAGAAGGCCAGAGCGTACAACGGCCGAAATGTTGTAATAAATATGGTGACAAAGATGAGGACAATAGTTTGAATAATGTAAATATTGTACATAATACCTCATCTCAGAAATATAGACAGATTAATAAGGCAGTGTGCTAAAGGTTAAAGGGCTTCACATAGTCAAATCAAAATCGATCTGGAGCTTTGACTATAATACTGTGGGTTTCCCAGTGACTGGGGTAGGCAGCAATCGGCTACCTCTCACTCCTCCTTTCCAAGCATCCCTGTTAAATGGGCAAGGCTGCACATCCCTCCCAATGCAGTTCTTCCATGTCTTCCTAGGTCTGCCTCAAACTCTGTGACCAGGAACCTTGAGATAGTCCTGATGCATGACAAAGTTTGTTGGACCTGACCGAAACATCTAAGACAACGGGTGTGCAGCACTGATGTTATATTCTCAATAATGAGCCTTGTTAACAACTCTGATGGGAGAGTGGGGGGTTCATACTGAGGTTTGTTGCCGCAGATCCAGCAAATTATCAAGTGGTCTTTATGGCAGAGCTGCCACAAAACTGATGCACTTGATGCCCAAGTTTCACTGTCGTGGAGCAGTGCAGATTGTACACATGCAGAGAACAATTTGCCATGAGTTTTCAGTGACGTATGTGAGAATGGGTAGGAGCTTTTTGAATTTCCTCCAAGCCACAGTGCACCTGGTTATAATGGCAAGCTTGTAACCTTCACCTGTGCAGAGCATATCCACAAGATAATAGATAATATCCATTTTTGAACTGTCCAAAGTGACTTGGGTAGTGGGCTTGCCATCAATAAAGTGCACTTCACCATAGCATCTAAGGCAGATGTAATCTGGTAGCCTACTGGTGATGCCACTGCATTTCTTGTGCACCCAGGTGTTGCATTTGAAGCACAAGATCAAATTTGTACTCGCTCTACTGCAGCTGACAGCACAGGCAAGTACATCAGATTCCTGCATCTTGTCCAGATCAACACCAGAAATCACATAAACTTGGTCTTTTTCATGTTGACATGGAGCCCCTTGCTTTCCATACCTGCCTTCCAGGTTTTCAGCTTGGCAAGACATTCATCCAGAGTGTTCGTGATTTAACACAAGGTCGTCAGCATATAGAAGTTCTCATGATGCACCAGTGTGGGGCTCCTGAGAGAGCACCTCCAACACAAGAATGAAGATCAGTGGACTGAAGACTGAACTTTGATGAACACCAACCCCAAACACCCTAATATATTGGACATTGACTCTAACTTGACTTTGGGTATTGCAGTACATACCCTGAACCACACAAATAGCCCAATCCTCAATTCCAAGGCTCCTGACATCCCACCAGATCATCTTTCTTGGAACACAATCAAACTCCTTCTTCAGATCTACAAAGGCAAAGAAAAGAGGTTTCACAGCAGTGATGAATTTCTCCTGCAGCTGATACACGAAACCATACTGCATTTCATCAATGTTGACCATTTGTCTGATATAGCAATCAAGCACATGTTCCAGTAGTACCTGAAATATATATTATGTCATGGAATAATGTGGGTTGATTTAAATGTTAGTTTTAGAGTGTGAGTTATTTTACAGATTCTAAAACAAAGTATCTCAGCAGTATAAAACAATGTTTAACTTGAATTCTTGTAAAATATATATTTATCTACAATTTAAAAATAAATTGAAAACTTGTAAAGTAGGCTTGCTATCACTTTACTCCCACAAATTTGATGCTGATCTCATGAGATGACATCTGTTCACATATGCCAAAATAAAAAAAATGTTATGCATTAAGGAGACTGGTTGGCACCTCTTCTCTAAACTGTTGCTGGTCTTGTCTTTTTTTTGAAATGGCAATAACCAAAACAGCTACAGATGAAATGATACAGAATCAAATCTTTTTCTAGTTTTAAAAGCTGCTTCTTTTAATGTCTGAAGCCATTTCTGATTCACTATACTTAAGTAGAGAGAGACTAGAAAATAACACTTATGACAAAATTTATTTCTTAGTATAATCTTTCTTTTCTCTCAGTGCATTCTACCAGAGATTAACCTTAAAGAAGGACTTCGAGGAATGCAGAAAAAACAGCCTTTGATCAGTCATCATGCCTATGTATTGGTGTGCATACACATTATGCTGACAGTCATTCATTCCTTTTGTTTCCTTGTCCACACTCCACTTTTGTTTCCTTGTCCACACTCGACTTTTGTTTCTCTGATTTCAACTTTTATGTCTGTATTTGTGCCAATAATAATCCAAATCATTTACTGGCATCTGTTGAAACAAAACAATTATTTTTATAACGTTTTTGCAAAATAACCTGTCAGCTTTTCTGACAGCCTGTAATGCTTTTATTGAATCTTGGTACTCGGCAAGTGTTCATCAATGAAATGTACAGGTTTATAACCGGCTTGTAAAATCTATCACTTAACATGCCTTCAATGTAGCACACTGCATTCTTAAAATAATTTGAACCTATACTACTGTTATTGAACAGGTTTTGTTTTCATTTAATGACTTAATCATTTGTCTATCATATATGCAATAAAACAATCTGCTTCACCCAAATCCCTTTAAAACAAAACAGATGAATATGTCATTATCAGTGACAAACTAGATAATCAAGAAAGGAACTTGTTAGGTTATTCTGGCAATGATATTAACAGGAATACAATGATGCATTATTAACTTGAAAGACTTGCTCTCTTTTGAGCCAATATGAATCATTAAGTTATTGTAAATTAACTACATTCACTTTCATATAATGCTTCTAGAATATAATAATTCGCTAATGCTACTTTAAAATAAATTAAAAAAAGTGACTAACTTTGATATTGAATGGCCCAGTAAGTGCTGAAGTATTAAATTGTTGAAGCCAGCACAACCTAACATAAATGTTAAATAAAATTATAGCATGCAGGAATGAACATTGAAGATTATGGTTATTCTATAACTTTAAGAACTTCTATTGATGAGATTTTTCTAACACACACACACACACACACTACAAATAGATATTTAGATATTAAAAACAAACATCATGCAGATTTTGTGCATAGAAAATACATTTATAGTCATTTTCATAATTAATTTGCTGTTATGGTTATCTTAGCTATTATGCATTGGTTGATTAATTAATGTCAACTAATTACATTTTCTTTGTGTTTCTATAATTAATCTCACTGTATTTTACAGTGAGAGTTCTGTTTTTGAAGAAACTGATGATATTGTTCGAAAGATGCCTAGAACTCGGCATAAAGCAGTACTGCAAAAATTTTCTGAAAATCTTAAGCAACAATCTGAGAGTAAGTATATATAAAAATATAATTTTGAAAGGTAATTATTATGATTAAATCTGTTCATTTACTGTATGCATATTTTAGCGTGTTGATGCATACTAAAATATAACAAGTGCTGGTCATGAGGTGTAAGTGAAGGTTACTTGCTGTTTAAGTAGAAATCACAACCATAATTTGTTGAATACTTTTTAAATAATTTTTTTTTCTCAAGCAAGGTGATAATGCCAAAGGGTTACTAGGAGTGAAAGAGAATGAGACTTTATAAGGAACCAGAAACCCAGTCCTGAACTGGAAACAAGGGATAAACCCCTACTTCTGTTCAATAAATGGAGGAGGAGTGTGAATCGGGTGATAGGGAAACCTATCTACTTCTATTGTAGTAAAAACACAGTTGTAAAGGAATAATTTTGTTTAAATGTAATTTTTCTTTTAATGAATTTTATGTAAGTATATATATATATATATATACACACACACACACACACACACACACACACACAGACACATAAAAGTAATAATAAAAAAAAAAATGTTGGAGCCTTATCTCCATGTGAAATAAGTTTGATCGCTTTCTCCTTAATATTTATGGTAATCTTGAGAATGTAGTTGTAAGCATTCTGGTATGAAAAGATTTTAGTAAAAAAAATGTAAAGTAATCTGTATTTCTTTCTATTTTATGTTTGGCTGTGTAAATTTGCAAGCTACAATCTACTTATGATTTTGTATACACTTTTTTTTTTTTTTTTTTTTTTTTTTAAATTGAATTAGATTTGAACTTGCTGTGTCTTTCTACAATTTAGGGAAGGCAAAACCTTCCTATGTACAACTCAATGAGGGGGGAAATACAAAAATTAGAGCTGGCTATTAATCCTTTTACCTAATTTTGTAATTAACTTTCTAAATTGTGAAAATAATTCTTTTGACAAAAATATAAAAATTCTTCTCCATAAAGGTCTTGGTGAAGAATCAGGTTCAGAAACAAAGCAGCAACCTGCCAAAATGAAGAAAATCCGAAATAAAATAACTGCTGAGGATATAGCTTCAGGAATAAAGCTATCGCAAGGTAATTTGTATTAGAATTTATAACTTTGTATTTGTCTCTTTAAACTTAAAACAATTTTAGTGTGTCTACCAATCCACTGTATAGCAGATTGTCAGCTGCTGTCTATAGAATAATCATTTTATTATTTCTGATTAAATAATTGAAGTATAAATAACGGTAAATACTGTATTTCCCAGAGTATAAGCATCAGACACACTTAAAGAAAATTTAAAAATCTTAATTCTAAGAGAACAGTAACATTGTCCTCTTGTTTATTTTTTATAGTAAATCTACAGTGAATAATAATTAAGTTTTTCAGAAAGTAAATTCTACTCAGTTCTATTCAACACCCAAGCAGATGTGATTGAAACAGAAGGCCAATTAGAAGTTGATACTTATACTCTCTGCAAATGAATACAGAAGGAAACAAGACGCATACATAAATGTATTTTCTCTAAAGTTATTTAATACTCTCATGAATATAAAATTGGTTAAGATGCAAAGCATTAGTAAGCATAAAACTAAATTTGAGTATTATAGTATTTACAGAGCAATTTTAACTTGAAACTGTTTATATTTGGAGGGTATTTTCTCTTAAATAACACTCTATGAAATGTATGCCTGAGTATATTTCCAACATGACAAACTGGTTAATAGTCAGACAAGTTTAAAATTTGAATATTGTAAGTTAAAGCCAGTAATAACCATGGTAGCGTATTAGGTTGGTGCAAAAATAATGACGTTTTTGATGTATTTTTTTAACGTCAAAAACGTCATTATTTTTGCACCAACCTAATAGTTTTACATATATATATATATATATATATATATATATATATTTTCATTTTAAAATATATTCAGATATTAAATGCTGAAAATTAAAATTTTGTATATCTACATTTTCCAGAGAAGGCTGCTGAAACAGAACGATCTTCCACTGTGACTCAAGCAACAAAGACAGAAACCTCTTTAGGTTATCTGAGTGTGAACACCTTAAATGCTGAGAATCTTGATGAGACAACAGCAGTGGTTGCAGAAACTTCAGAAAAATCAGATTCTCTTGTTAAGAAAGATGATTCTGCTTCTTCAAAATTAGAGAAAAGTTTAAAGAGAAAACGAAGTAGTATTAAAGAAGGTTCCTCAAAAGTGGAACCCTTTCTTGATCTTTCTGATGAAGAAGAGGAAACACTACAAAAATCAAAAATGTCACGAATACAGACAGATACTGCTGAATTTGTCTCCCATGAAAGTTCCAAGATAGCAGAAACTGTAAAATCTGATGTACCAGATTTTGTTTCTGAAATAGAACTAACAGATGTAGCTTACATTGTTGAAGTGGCTGAAAGTGTGGAGGTAGCTGAAAATGGCAAGGAAGCTAACAAGGAGGAAAGTGAAAGCCACAAGACCGACAATAAAGAGATTGTTCAAAAACTTGAAGAGAATGAAAGACATGAGACTAAAGAAACTGCTACACAGGCAGAAGACAGCATACAATCAAAATTAAATGAAATCAATCAGTTGCTTCAAGATGAGAGTACAAATACAGTAAAAACAATGTACAAAGATTCAGCAAAAAAAGCAGTGGAAGCTATTGTTGATACAAGTGACACCAAAAGTACTAACTGCCCTACAATGACTATTGAATCAACTGAACAGGTTGGTGTAGACAACTCTCAGACAGTTTCAAATACTGACAATGAAATCATCAGTAAAACAGAAATTGGAATGGAGACTGATGACAACACAGATGCTCATTCTAAAAATGTCAAAAGTAATTTGGAAGTTGTTGAGACCATGTCCAGTTCTCCAAGAGGTGATGATTCTAATGTTTCCAAAAGATCTGGCAGCAAAGAATATTTAGCTGAGTGTATTGACTCCTCTGTGGAAGCATTAACTCAGACCTCTGAAGTTAAAAAATTTACTGAAGAGAAAAACACAAATCTATTAGATTCCAAGGTGGAACAGACTCTAGCATCTGGTGATCCTCCAATATCAGATGTTGATCTGGAAACCTCCTGTGTAGATAAGAGCAACTTGGGTGCCGTTTCAGTGGGACAATTAAATTCATCTGTAATTTCTCATGAATCTAGTCCAATTGTATCAGAGATGTCAGAAGCTCCTGTTCAATCAAATGAGACTAAATCGAAAGAAAAAGAACAATCAGAAGAACTTCCAATGCTGACTGTTGAAAAAGGTGAAGAACGGAAAAATAAAAAATTTGGGTCTTTGACAGGAGAACGTGTATCTACAGACGAGCAAGATGAATTGTTTCCTAGTTCGCCTAAGGAAACAACTAGCTCTGGGCACTCAAGATCTTCTTCCCCAGCCTCTTCTGAAGTCGACAAGGTTACTCGACGCCTGACCTTACCCTCTTCATCAAGTGCTTTTGTGGAGATGAAATCAACTCGGCCTATTGTTCAGTCTCCTTCTACATCAGGTGTTTTAGCAAAGAGAATGTCATCAGTAAAAAAGACTTCTAAAAAGGAGAAATCATCAGAACAACAGGAAAACAAATCTTATCGAGTGATTGATTCTGTTGTAAGTCCAACTGAGTCTGTTCCTTACATTGAGGCTTCATATATAACTAAAGATGCACAAGTCCTTTCACAGAGCCCATATGGTACCATGAAACCATTGCAACATACAATTGGTAAGTTTAAGCACTGTCATAAAAGGTAATACTCAAAAGTTTGGGGAAGTTGACTCTGAAAAAAAATTGCTTTCTCTGACACCTAGTAGCTACTACTTTCACCTTTGTATTAGGCCCTTTGTGCCTCGATGCAGTGATCTCATAAAGGAAAACAACAAAAGTTTGTGCAATATTTGCTTCCTACATGCTGTTCAAATTCTCTAAACTTTTGGCTAATACCTTATAATACTGAAATTTTGTATCTTTTTGATGATTAATATTTATTGAAGGTACTTTTGAGATGAGTCATTATCATTCCAAGTGTTTTTCGTAGTAAACTTTCTATTTAGTATTTTGGGTGGCTAACTCAATAGGATCTTTTTTATTTATTTTTTAAGTAGTACAAACCAGAAAATGGTAGCTCCAGAAAAAATTAATTCTGACAAACTAGTGAAAGCAGAATTTGTAGTAGATGTTACAGCATCGGTTGTTTTCAGTTACACAACCACTCTTGGTAGCCGCTTTCCTAAATTTAACTTCTTACCAGGTAAATTTTAAAATTAAATCCTATGCAGATATGGAAAAGAAAATAAGGAGGAGAAAAACTGATCCCTGGAACCCCTGTTTAAAAGATATAAAGCAATATCTAACAATTAAGTACGAAGATGGCAGACCATATCTGGAACGAGGAGTTGTGCTAATGCCACTAACATAAAAGACCTGTTTGATTAAATGTAACGTTACCACAAGTAGTACAAGCCAAAGTGAAGCTACTGAAAATGAATGATTGTTGGCATTTATTTTTATTTTATTTTTTAAGTATAGAATACTTTTTAAATTACAATTAACAAAAAGAAAAGAAAAACAGGGTTTGAATTTCATCTTATAACTTTATTCAATATTAATTTATAAAAATAAAGAAAAAATAAATGAACAAAATTATTATAAAAATGCTTTATTCCGTTACTATATTGACAGAATCTTTTTTATGTTTCAATTAGAAAAGAAAAACACCTACCTTTTATTTTCTAAAGGAAAATTATTTAAAGTTTCACATTTGTTGCTATATTAAAGTAAATAGTATATGTTTCATTATTGAATTTAAAGACTAAAATTTGTTCTCCTTATTTTGATTATATAAAATTATTTGAAAACTATTTTATTTACAATAAAAAATTGATGTGGTTTTAATTTGCAAGTTTTATTTGAATTATTCTGTAGTAGTAAAGTTACAATATTGACATTTTTGTTGTGTAGAAAATAAGATAAATTTTAATTAATTTTAGAAAAAAATGTTACTTAAGTATATGGGAAGTTTTGCTGAAGGTTTGAAGTTTTCTTTTATGGTTAACTTGTTTGTAGTAATATTATTTTCCCTAGCATAAAAATTATAAAGAACATTAGAAGAGCTCTAGACAAGCATTCTTTCTAATTTTTCAGTACTGGGACCCTCCCCACGTAAGTTCTCATGAAAAAGATGATCATTATTTGCCAAAACATAAGGCTATATGCATGGCTAATTTCATTTGATTTACTGAATGAAGAAAAGAATTTTTTTTGTCAATTTACCAATAACTATATATTTATAGATAACGGCATTTGTAGTAGTATCATTAGGAGGATATAGCAGAGAACCTCCTATTAATTAACCTGAAAATAGCTGTTTATTTCAGGTATATTGTCCTCATTATCACTTCCAGATATTTTTGCTACTGTTGCATTTCATTTTCTTAAAAATTTCATAACAGCAATAACTGCTATGAACAGGGACAACTTCTTTGCATTCATCAACATCCTCATCTATGTTAAATTTATAAATATCTAAATTTTGCTCCCCTACCACTTAATCCTAGTGAATTTGTAAACTTCTGGTTTGACATTCTTCTATGTTCATTTTTTTTTATTTTCCTCATGTTTTCAATAATAATTTCAAAAATATTTGTATCACTTACATGATCAAGAATGTGATACCCCCTATAGTATTAATTTCCACATCACCACAGAACACATGTACTGCAAAAACACATTCAATTATAACAGACTGACTGATTTTTGGATATGAAGACTTTATGCAACACAAGTCTCTTGCTGCCTCACTGTATGCCAGTAATTTCTATCAAGAAAATTTAATTTTGCCTCTATATCATTAATGCTGTGGAATTTCCTCTGCTGTTTGTATTCCAAGTCACCAGCAATACTTTGATCTAAAGCTCTTTTAAGGGCAGAATTTTCTTGATTCTGGTGACTCTGGAGGGGGTTACTGAAGATAACTATCATGGATAGTTTGGTAAAATTCTAGGGACTTCACCTACATGAAAAATTGCTTTCTTAATGCTAACACTAATTGTGCTACCAGTTTTCTTATGGAATGCTGATGTTTCTCACCTTATGTCCTCAGGATGAAAATTCATTTCACATACCTAAAAAATGAATTAAAAGGACAATTATATTCTATTTTAAAATACTTGTCAAAATCTAAGATAGTAAAAAAAAAAAATCTACAATAAAATGAGGGTAAGTTCCCAGATGTATAATATACTGAGGGAAATTTCCATTTAAAATAACGTACATATTTTTAGTGAAAATTTCATTAAATTGATAAAATGAATTTTGTAGGTGTTCTAAAATTCAGTAACAAATTTCAAAACCACTAAACACTTAGGCAAAATCATATGTAAACTCTAGCAAATTTTAAGTTTACACATGCATATTTGTGCACTTTCTTATGGAAATATTTTTTTGCAAATAAAAAAAAAAATTCAAACTTTTTTTTTTTTTTTTTTTTTTTTTAATGTTTATTAGAAATTATTATAAAAATTTCTTGAGTATTTGTATCAAAAAATTTTATTAAAACGTGATGAGTTTAATAATTTCATCCACGGAATTCGATAAATTTTTTAATGGTGGAGGCCACCTCATTACGTTTCAATGTATTGTGAATTATAAAGTCATGAAATTAATTTAATCATTAAATTTTAATACTTTTTACAAATAATGTAAAATAAATTACTCACTATTTTTGTTTGGTACAAAATTTTCCCTTTTGACAGCATATACCATGCATTTGATAAATCCTTATTGTTGTGACCAAGTAATGGTTAAGAAATAGCAAAACAAGAGGTTGCAGAAAAAAGGGTATTGAACAGTAAATACAACAGAAGAGTGTAACACGACTTGGGAGTGTGTGTCGGTTGACTAGTGTTCAGTCTATATCACTGTTAATATTTAACAGCCCCCCTACGAGGGATGTATGTGGCGCAAGGCTGAG
Source organism: Acanthosepion lycidas (assembly GCA_963932145.1). Taxonomy (NCBI): domain Eukaryota; kingdom Metazoa; phylum Mollusca; class Cephalopoda; order Sepiida; family Sepiidae; genus Acanthosepion; species Acanthosepion lycidas. The sequence goes on from OZ010595.1 coordinate 71,525,365, forward strand.
TTCACTGTGGGTTTTCCGAGCCCATAGGCTCGGCCAAAAATATTCCTGTAGAACCCGTGTAAACGGGTTCAAGGCCTGTCTACCTCCACGGACAAAACTCTGCCCTTCGACAAAGCCTTGTCCGGGTTCCTCTCTGCCTCAACAGAGAGTTTGACAGTTGAACAGTCTATATCACTGTTCCCCCAAGGCCTACTTTTCCTACTATTTTATACTGTGGAAAAGTCCACAATAGACTCATTAGAGGGAAGACACCACAACACTTATCTTTTTGGAAATGAAAATACATTGGTTCACTTTTATAATTTCGTTTGCATTTTTGGACTGCACAATGATATGGCATTTTCTTTGTAAATTATTTCAGTGAAATTATTTAAAAACTATTTACAAAAAAAAATAAAAATGAAGCTTAGTCAAGGAAACTCACAGTAAAAACTAATGAAAGTATTTCTCCGAATTTATACTACATATAATGATGCCATTACATAAGCCCTTCCCCATCGAAAAGGCCTTTTATCTTGGTAGCGTTGGTTACACTATCCATTCTGGGATAAGGTACAAGTAATAGGTAGGGAGCAACTATGGCAGTTGAAAAAATTTAAAGAAGCTGTGTACATTTAGCCTTGCAGATAAATGCACAAATTGAACCAGTATGGTGAGTACAGTTAAACAACTGTGCTATTTCTCAATTAGTCAATTTTGAATTTATATCTATGGCCAGGGACAATTTGGTCTGATCCAGCTCCAATGGTTGTCTACTTCAGGGCTTATTCACTGCACTGGATTTTAGTAAACTAAATACAAGTAGTTGTAGGACTGCAGCTATATCATGTTCAAACACCAGTTCTCATCTTTATCACCAAAGTTAAACAATGTTGAGCCTAGTGATTATTCATACTTAGTTTTCTCCTTAGGCTTTCCTGGCAGTGTGAATTCTTTAAGGCATGGACTTCAATATTTAGCTGTTGAACAAAGAATGTTGTGCATCTTATCTGTCACTTGTTTATAAAGTAAAAGAGATGAATGAACATCTTTTAAATGTAGTAGCTTCATAATTTTTTTTTGCCTGGTAAAGAGCCATGTTAATGTAAGATTTATTCGAATCTACCTGACACTGACTGTGGCCTATCATGTTTTTGTGTGTGACAGCCATTATATCGCCAAAAATCATTGAGTGTTATAGATTAGCTGGAGTTGGTATTTTGTAAGAGAGGACCACCTCTTGAGATACTTATGGACAATGACACTATTTTGCAACAGGGAATTGTAGGATTTTGCTGAAGGATCTGTGTTTGCATTTGGATTGTGATGTGAGCATGTTCTGTCAGGAATTTGAATAATGGAGTGGTGTCACAGAAGTTTCAAGAAGATTGCAGTCAGGATGAGATGTTCTGTTCAAGAGGCCACCTCCTGGTACAATGTCACCCCAAAATATGACACCTCACCATTGCCTGTGCCTGTAAATCAAGTCTACAGATAAAGGTTAGGCTTAAAGGGATTGATTCTGTACTTTCAATGATGTCTGAGACTGGGAACATAGTGTATAAGCTGGGAGACCTAGTATGGCTAAAGGCCTCATATAACCCGTGTGCAACAACTTTTGGAAAGGGGCAAATTATTGGAATTGTTAGTCTGCAATTTGTCTTGGTGAACGGAATGCCATACTTTTTCAGGAACCTCTGTCCTTTCCTGAGCTCACCGTACCAGTACAGGTGCACAAGAGGCCTGTGTTGCGTGCAGGCATGTCTGTTGAAGACAGTTAATAACATCCATGTTTCTCTATTAGCAACAGGACAGGTTGGCATACCCACATATAGGCCTCTCTGCAACTTGTCCAGATCTGGGTTATGTTAATAAAAGTGATGGGGGTGAAAACCATTGGTCAGTAGTCTGCTTTTGGCAACACTCACTTTATTGTTGCAGATTTGGTGTCTTATAAAGACATTCCCATGGTGTATTTTGTTCCAGAAGCTACATACCACCTGCTATGCTGTGGTTTTTGAGGCAGTGGCCTCTCTCGTCATTATTTATTTATTTTTTAATTTCTTCCTATTCTCTCTCCCTTCTGCCCATTTCCCTTTAATTGTTAAGAGAACAATATATTGTTTTCCCTACCCTCAGCACACCCTTACCTTATTTTTCTACAGTTGTTGCACCACAAATGATGTATTAACATAAATGATCTAATTTTTTGAATTCTCTCAAATAAATATGATTTTTAAAATATTACTTCTGAATTGCTTTTTCATTATAGAAATTCCTGTTGGATCTGAGGTAAGATTACTGTTGTTTTGTTTTCTTAAATATTAATAAAACCACTCATTATATTATTATTAAACAATATGAAATCAATTATTGTTTATAAAGCATGAATATTGAAAGTCATTTTGAAGAAATTAATTTTTCATTTTATTTTCTAATCAATGTTTTAGTAAATTGCACTATAGAATGGAAAATATACAGTTGTTTTAAAACACAAAATTTTAAAGGAAATGATATTGCATAATCTGAATAATTATCTTTAGAGCAGAATAAATTTTAAAAAATTGAGCTGTTTTTAAGATGAAGCAGTGCAAAAGGAAAAATACAATATTTTTTATTCTGTTACAAAAATGTTATTGTACAATATTTCAAAAGATTGATCATTTGATGAACAAACTCAAAATGCACACATGCTTTATTTAAACAACTAAAAATGTTATTTCTCAGATTATATGAAAAAATACAATTTATTGTTACTTTAATCTTGCTTATTGATTCATTTTAAGTATATTAAAATACTAGTTTTTATTTGATCAAAGTTAATATTCATGATAGCCAGCCTTAAATGGGTAAACTATTTGAAAAGTTAGTGTTATAAGAAAAAATAGATAATGACTTCATGATTAATGATTTCTTTTGCAAAAATTGCCCAGAAAAAGTAGTTTATGGTTATATCTGAACAGAAGAACCTGAGGACACTCAGGAGACAACTCTAGTAGTATTCTTACTATATTATTAATTTTCTTTTCAATAATTTCTTCTATTTTTTTAATTGAAAATGATGATTCTATTTAAAGCCTCAAGAAGGACCTAGTGAAATTTCAGGAAGAGCCAGGAGGAGCCTTGGGAAGTAAGTTACCATTTTTCATTTGTGATTCTTTTAAATTCTTTTTTAATTCTTAATAAACAAGAAATTTCTTGGTTCTGCATTTGCTGTAGTTGCTGCCTAATAGTTTGGTCAATAAATAAAATTTTATATATATATATATATATATATATATAAAGAACAAATATGAAATGTTTAACAATCTAACATATTTCACTTTTATTAAAGCTTCATTAGAGACTGAGATATGGTGAAAAAGAAGAAAGAAAAATCTGGTGTTTTTACTTTTGTGTTTGATTTTCATTGGCCAGTCATGTGCATTTGACTTTTTTAAACTAACATCAGTATAATTTGTGGTGTTCTGAATTCAAGGAGAGATATATCCATCCAAAGTTGCAAGAAATTAACTGATTCTAAGCATACCTGAAAAACTGTGACTATTGATATAAGCATTTAAATATATAAAAAAAAGTTTGTCAGTTTTGCATATAGCAATATTTAGTTTTTCAGGTAGGCTTGGAATCAGTTAATTTTTTGCAACTTTGGATGGATATATCATCTCTCCTTGTATTCAGAACATCACAAATTATACTAATGTTAGTTTAAAAGAGTCAAATGCACATGATTGTCCAATGAAAATCAAACATGAAACTAAAAATATCAGAATTTCTTTTTCTTTTTTTTTTTTTTTTTTTTTTTTTTTTTTTTTATATCTCCATATCTCAGTCTGATGAAGCTTTAATAAAAGTAAAACATGTTAGATTGATAAATGTTTCCTATTTGTTCTTTATCTTATTCTGTCAGATTCCTCTATATTTGATCCCATATATATAATATATAGGATCAATATAACACTGCGTGCCAAATTATTATTTTTTCTAATATTTCAAAAACCCTCCAATCAATTCGCACAATGTTGGCAACACAGACCTGTGCAATCACTGAAATTTTCGTACTGATCTGCGCAATGTAAACAAACTGGTGTCGTATTTGTTATCAGCACGGTGATTTGAGAGTGCCAAGTTATTAGAAAAATTTAAGAATTTAGTGAAAAGATGGGTTGTAAAAGCAGTTTAAGTGATGCTGAAAAGAAAACTATCACCTCGGAACTCTCAAAAGGTAAATCTACCCTAGAAATTTCTAAAATGATAGGGAGGTGTCATCAAAAAAAGTTCACCGCTGACCCTACATAAGAACGCAGTAGGGCAGATAAATGCAAGCCGATGGTTATTTCACATCGTTTCATGTCACGACTTAAATGAGAGGCCACGAAGGACCCTGGACTTACCAGTCAAGAGCTTTTCAGTCACATTGGGGATCCTACTGTGTCTAAAAGTACTCGGTGTTGGTATCTGAGGGAAATAGCAACAACAGTCAAACCTGTATCGAAGCCTCCGTTGACGAGAAATCATTCAAAATCGATTGAAATGAGCTGAGGACAATATGAAGATTGACTTCTCTAGAGTTTTGTCCACAGACAAAACTCAAACAACACTTGATGGGCCAGATAGATGGTGCAAAGCCTGGGTAATGAATGGACAGAATCGCCATCAGTGTTTGAGACACCAACAAGGCGGTGGAGGCATAATGATCTGGGGTGGTATTATTGGAAAAACATTAGTGGGCCCATGAAAAGTACCAGATGGCGTCAAAATGACTGCTGATGCATACATAGTGTTTATGAAGGAGCATCTTGAACCGTGGATGAAAAGGCAAAGACTTGCCTTCAGAAGGGCAATTGTTTTTATGCAAGATAATGCTCCCTCACATGCTGCTCACAAGTCTATTGAATATTTGAAACAGTTAGGCTTCGATGGACCTCAAAAAATGAAGTGGCTTGCAAATTCTCCAGATTTGAACCCAATCAAAAACCTTTGGAGCATCATGAAGCGAAGACTGTACACCAACGGACGAGAATTCAGGAGCAACGCTGAGTTGTGGGAAGCAATTCTTGACATATCTTGCGGCATTGCAGCAGATGACATCCTACAATTAACAAATTCTATGGATCGTAGACTTCAAGTAATTTCAAAACTGGGAAAGCACATTCCCTATTAATTTCTTTATAACTGTGCCTTTGTTTGTATCTGTTATTATTTGTTTGATTATCTTATTTATTAGGTTCTTTTGATCATAAACATTCATGTGCAACATTAATAAACGTTTTATTTGCTCAATTCTGGGAATTTTATAAACCTTTCTAATAATTTGGCACTCTCAAATCACCAAATATGGTGCCAGTTTGTTTACATTGCACAGATCAGTACAAAAAATTCAGTGATCGTGCAGGTCAGTATTGCCAACGTTGTGTGAAAATTTTGTGTGAATTGATTGGACGGTTTTTGAAATAGAAAAAAGTTATCTTGATAATAATTTGGCACGCAGTGTGTGTGTGTGTATATATATATATATATATATATATATACACACGCATACATAAAATAAAAAAATTTAAGCTTGGCTTTTTACTTTTAAGATATTTTTTTTAACTGATATTTCATTTTTAGATTATATATTTGTTGAAAATATTTTATTACATTAGTATAACAGTTTGGTGTATATATTATTATATTTGCATATATTACACTTTTAGGCAAACATATAAAATGTCAACTTATTATTTTCATATTGTATGATTTACAGCTGACCTTTAATAGAACCGAAACTGAGGAATATAAATTGCCTATTTAGGCACAATACCATAAGGGAAATAACAGTACAGTTTTGCTTTTATTAAAAAGTTTACACATTAAAATTTTGGTTGAAAAAATCAAGGAAGTGATCAGCCAAAACCAATTAACAATGAAAATGTGAAAGCTGTGTTTAAAAAAAAAAAAAATTAAAAAAATCTCATAACTTTGGTCAGAGAACTTGGCAGATTTCAATGTATTTGTTGGAACCATTTTAAATCATTTAAGAGTGAAAGAAAGCTTGATGAAATGATAAAGATGGAGATTTTACTGTAATTTGCCTCTGTATTGCTCTCTCTGTTGGATTAAATTATTTTAATTATTCCTAGAAATCTTCATAAATTCTGATTCCTTACAGGCAGGAACTTTCCACGTTAGATAAAACTGGAAAAACATTCAATGCATTCAATGAATTACATGTTCTTTAAATTAATTTTAGAAGGGAATTAATGACTTGTTACTTGGAGTAAATGTACAAAAGCTAAAGGATTTTTGGATTAAATAAATGTTTTTTTTCTGCAAATTTTTCAATTGATTTTTTTCTAAAATAAATTGGCAATTTCATGTTGAATAACCAATATATATTTACTTAGCTTACTTAATACAGCACAGAGAAAGAGTAAGGTAATGGTTACATTTATTTATTTTTTTTTTTTTTACTTGTAAGTGTTTCTGTGACTAAATTTAAATTTCACCTGCTGATAGGGCTCTGTAGCTAAATTAGTAAGGTGTTATCTGTGCCAGATAACCTCCCAAGGATTGTGGATGGTAGTTAAAATTTCATTAGAGGCAACTTTTTTTTCTCCCCAGTTCATGATACTTCTTTGGATTCACTATGCAGAATAAATAATTATATTGCAATAAAAAGCACCAAAAATAAGATGAAAGAAAAACTAAACAAAATTAATGATGATTATACATATATGAAGGTACATTAAATCTGCATCCTGATACAGTTATTAACTGAATTTTGATCTAATATCTTCATTTTATGTTTGATCTAATATCTTCATTTTATGTTTGATCTAATATCTTCATTTTATGTTTGATCTAATATCTTCATTTTATGTTTGATCTAATATCTTCATTTTATGTTTGATCTAATATCTTCATTTTATGTTTGATCTAATATCTTCATTTTATGTTTGATCTAATATCTTCATTTTATGTTTGATCTATGTGATTAGTATTCACCCTTGAATTAATAATGCACTAATGTTGAAAAGTTTGTTGTGTAAAATAATGCTTTTTTTTTTTTTTTTTTTTTTTCTTCATTAAGCTTTAGACAATGATCTATTTACATATGCATTCACCTATTTTCTGTGTCTCATAATTTAGTTGTACATTCTATGTATCATTCAGAGTTGTGCATATTCATTCTTAAACTATTATTCAGGCATTAGTTGATGTATTCCTCATTGTTTTTGTAACTGGATTTGTTAGAAAAATAAAATATATGCAACTATAATTTAATACTTGTTTTATTTTTTTTTATTTTATTTTATTTTTTCTTCCAGGAATAAAATCAATAATCGCCTTAAAAAATACACCATTCCTCCTAAAGTAACCAGTCTTCTTATAAATCATTATTCTGGACTTAAAATCCCTCCTGCTTGTTTACCAGAGTTAGGAAAAATGTAAGTGTTTCAATTTGTTATAAACTACTGGTTGTTTGAGTTGTTTATCTTATGATGTTCAGTATAATACACACACACACACACACACACACTTTTTTATTTAATTTATTTTATCATTTCATTCATCTGCTGGACACAAGTTTCAATTATGTTTGTGTATAGTAGAAAGTAGTTGATAAATTAATTTAAAAAGGATCCTTAATCCTTAATTTGTCATAGATATTTCTTAGTTTTCCTTTCCTAATTAGTAATCATTTAAAGATTTAGAAATTGTAAAGTGCAATTGAAAATATTAAATGATCCTGTTCTGTTTACTTCTAAAATCTTGCTGTTCAGCTGTAATTTTGAAATTTTTGAAGCTTGGTTGAATGCACTGTCACTGACTAGGAAAGTGGTTATTTATATTTATTAAAGTTTCTGTTGCATTTTCTACTCCAATGACAATTTATTTCTTTTTTTATAGATCAGATCGATTCTTTGATAATCTCTTTGAAGCACTTAACTGTTATGCTAACCATGCCTCTCGCAGAAGAATTGAAGCTTCGGATGTTGAAATGTATTTCAAAAGGTAAATACATGTCTTTATCTTTCTCTAATTCTATAAGGTTAATTAACATTTACAGCTTAATTCATTTTGCTAAAGTCTCTCAGATGATTAATATTTAGGAAGATGATATACAAATATCCATATTCAGGCATTGAAGTTAGCCCAGGAAGGCCAACCCATGATGAATGGGCCAAAATGATTAGATATAGTGCTTTACATACCAGTGATTTTTGCCATTCATTTTCCAGTTGAGTTGCGCTTTCTTTAATATTTGCAGTTTTGTATCTTTTTAATTTTTTTTTTTTATAAATTCAGTTACCCATCATAAAGCAAGGGGTAAAACAGAAAATAATAAATTTGAATTCAAATAACAATGGTAAAATGAGTTGTTCTTTATTACAAATCCTTCAGAAAAAACATTGTATGTTGTGAAAATGTTTCTTTACTGAATAAGAGACATGATCTTAATGGATACTATAAAAGACAACATCAGAGTGAAATAAAAAAAAAAAAATACTGAAGATAGTTTTTAACAGAAAAATATGTAATTAAGGAAAAGGAAGAAATCAAGACAAGTTATAACTGTTAAGATGTGATAGTATAATAATTAGTAATTGATTTCCTTTTCTCAATCACATTCTGAGCAGAGTTTTGAAATTCAAAAAAACTATTAATTTTCTAGAAGAGAAAAGTCTGCTGAAATGACAAATGTGAGCAAGCATTTTCAACGATGAAATTTATTAAAAACAAAAGATAGATTCTAATTAGGTTTGTGCAAAAATAATGTCGTTTTCTCACATGTTACTATGTGAGAAAACGACATTATTTTTGCACCAACCTAATAAATTTCTGTTACTCTCAGTAACTAATTCAGTTTAAAGCATTAAAAGTTTGAAATCAAAATGTTTGAAGGAAATAATGCTTATCTTGTTTTTATATTAAATCGATAAATTATATAGAAAGCTAAATATATTTATATAAATATTCTTACAAGAATTAATGGGAGCATAGGATTTGTATGGTACATCTGAAGTTATATTTAGAAAAATTTGACAATATGAAAGGTTAAGCATCCCTGAATTATCCTGGAAAAAATTTTCAATTAAAAAAGATTTCAATTGAAATTCTTGATTGTCAGACTAATTATGCAGTAGCCACTAACATTTGTAGTCATCACTCCATTTTGATATTTTATAGCTTATTTTGTTTATCTTTTGCAGTAAGTTACAAAAATAGGTGGGAATCTGTTATGCATTAACCATAAATACTGGTTATTGAGGATGCATGATTGTCTATGTATAGTGGCTAAGAATGGGAAATTAGAGAGCAAAGTTTGAATTCTAATAGTTTGTTACATTCACTTGCACACATATACTCTTGGGAAAGGTATGGATCCATCCCCCCTCCACCTACAGGTAAATAGCAAGACAGACTTGGTTTGCAATTAGACTAGGTGAAGGAAAACCCTGAATTCAAATAAGCCTAAAGAGGGTTGGGCTCTATCTTGCCCAAGATACACCACTGCTACCATGGCTGCAGTACATGTGGTGCCCCCTGTGAAGAATGTTATTGAAATGTATCTTATATATGACATTGATTAAACAAATGAAAAAAAAAAAAAAATTTCGTTATAAACAGAATTCGAAGAAGCAAATGCACATTGAAACTATGAAAAATGGTGACTGTACTGAACAGATTTGTGATGATCCACTTTAAATTTACTTATTTGATTTGACAAAAATTTTAACCTAACAAGACCATGTACTGAAAAACATTTGCGAAAATTTGAAATTAACATAAATAAGTATACTTTTATAGATTACTGGTAGGATATTTTCTTTTATATACTTATTCAATTATGATATACCCTTTTTTTTATTATTAGAATTTGGTTTCATTTATTATTTCTTATTTTAAATATAACTCCATCCTTTCAAAAGCACTTATGATCAGTGAATGTTTCTATTTAGTCTTTATCAGAATAATTTGACAAATGTGCTATTTGGCTTTTGGAATTTTGAAATGAACCCTTTATATTATCCAGTTAAATGTGAACCTAACACCATCACCAAGTCGACAACTTGGTGTCTTGTTGGTCATAATAATAGTCATAGTGGGGTTGCATCAACTAACACCCTTCTTCAGTTGTGAAGCAGTCTCATCATGTTTCTTTGGTTGAGTTAGGTGGATAATGTTGACAAATGATCACTAAAGAATGAATGCCATCAAACAGATGTAAACTCAATTTTATTTAATTTTAACTTAGGCTTGGGTAAAGCATATGAAATAGAAAAATATTTTTTTGAAATATAACTTGTAAGATTCTGAATATACAAGTCTACTGAGAATTCACTCAAACACTGTTTCAGCACACTGACAATAGTAGTGTTTATATGGAATTAACTTTAGAAAATTAAGTTTCTTTCATGGAACTTTTAGACAAAGAAACCTTAATTTGCAGTGTTTGGACCTAGTTGCAATTGGCTCTCACAATCACAGAGATAAAAGTAATTATGATACTTTTGATCATTTCAACTCGTGTGTGTGTATGTGTATATATATATATATATATAGCCGAGAAAAATAACAGCATATGTGGCCTGACGATTACATATAGCATGAAACAGACTGTCGCCTCTAAGTGTCGACTTCTATGTTCACTTTTATATTTACACACGCTCTATCTCTGAGCACTTTATTCCATAAATATAGCACACCTTAAGACTATATTTCTTATATATATATATATATATATATATATATATATATATATATATAAATATAAATTTTTTTTTTTTTTTTTTCAATTACTTAATCCAATTTACAATCCTTCTCAGTCTTTTGAACAGGAGTAGAGGTTTATCTCTTGTTTCCTGTTCTTTCTAAAGTCTTTTTCATTCTCTTTCTGTCTCGGTAGCCCGTTGCAGCTTAGTGGTATCATTGCTTAGCTTGGAGTGAATTGATTAAAAAAAAATATTACTGATAATATTGATATCCTCAAGTGCCTATCATCTGTCTTGCCCACATCTAAACAATAGGTCTTACATCAAGTCTATTCATCCTGCTCTTGAAAACCCAAGGGGTTTTACCATATGTCATAATACACTTTTACTGGCTGGTCCATGTCATACATTCATCCCAAATTATGATCATCAGCTGATATTTTAAATTCTTAATTCTTGAAACTTTGTTTTACTCCATCTTACTAACCCTTTTCACTTTCAGATTTAAATCCTAGTGATTCGTAAGTGTGTTCAGTTATTAAATCAGCTTATACCCTTAATGAGGTTTCTTGAATTTCTTTTTCTAATCACGAGAGTGATTAGAAAAAGTGTCATAGGAGTATACTCAATATCTTGATTTCTCTCACATCCGATATTCATCTTAGAAATTTTATAACTTCCAGTTTTTCCTTATGGTGATACCTAGGAATTTTTCTAGGGAACATGACAAATTTAGTAGCAGGGGCCAGTATAGATATTTCCTATGTTGTACCTTGTAGAAGACTTCAGCAATAGAATTTTTTATCTATCTTAAATTTTGCTTTTAATAAAAAAAAAAAAATGTGGTTAAATCTTTTCAAGTATCTGAAAACTGAAAAGTATGAATGTTTTTATGCTTGATATATGTGTATAAAAGTTTGCACTAATTGAAAAAAAACAAACAAACTGTTGTCCACAATTTCCTTGAACTTTTGTACACATATCTTTTGAGTAGCAGGTTACTATTTGTTTTATATTTAAGACATTTTTAAGTCAGTTGATCACATAAGTAAATTTTTCAGATAATGTGAATAATGCCTCATCTATATGCACATTCACTTTATTTACACTTTCAGATATTTTATTTTGGAACAAATTATGCACACACACACACACACACACTATATATATATATATATATATATATATATATATATCTATATATAATTAATGAGGATTATATTTGAATGAATTTATCCAATGAGTTGCAAGCTTTATTTGAATTATATGGTTAGATATATCAGTGTTTGTATACTGACATGGTTATTAGCTCACTTTGATCTGAAATTTTCACTGTATGATATTAGAGCAATGATATCTATGGACACATATCTTCTTTTTTTTTTTTTTTTTTTTTTTTTTTCTGCATTGATTAGGCTACAGATTTACTGATGTATCTATGTATTAAGATATTTGCACTTGAATTTGCAAACTATTTTTAGATAATAATGATAACGCATAAGCAGTAGAAATAAACTAAAGTAATTTGAAAGTAAATCATGTCAGAAGTTTAAAAAAAATGAATATTTACGATTATTTCTCTTCTATTTCAGAGTTGGCTTGGTGAACAAAAATAAAAGTATAAACACTCTTATCAGAGATTACCTCCCACTGGAAGACCAACAATTACTTATTCCAGTTGCTCGATCTGGCAATGTCATCACTGGAGGATTTTCCAATAAAAAAAAAAAAATTTGAAATACAGAAATCCAGTTATTTAAAAAAAAAAAAAAAAAAAAAAAAAAAAAAAAAAATGCCTCTGGGACCAATAGCATAACAACGAAAAACAACTTGTTTCCCATTTAAATATTGCTAATATATTATTTGTCAATGTCACAAAATAAGATATCTCAATAAAATATGATCTGTTTAATTTTGGTGTTCAATTCCTACCTTAGCTTGACATTGCTTGTTTTAAGAAACTTTTTTTAAAGTACAAAATATTTTTGTAATTAGTGTTAGATCTATATAGAGGCTAATTGCATTTAAATCATAAGACAAAAGGCACTTTTCTCTCCATCCATCTGCAAACATCTTTGTCTTTGGTGACTTTAATGCTCACCACAACTTGTGGCTGAAACATTTTAAAGTTACTAATGTTGCCAGTATACAGGCATTAAATTTTTCCATTGCCCAGTCCCTCACTCAAATCATGGACTTCCCTACTCATTTCCCTAGCAAAACCGAGCAACAGGCTTCTCTACTAGATCTGCTTTTTATCATCTCTCCTCATTCTTGCTGAGCTTTGCAACACTGCCCTCTTGTTAACTCTGACCACTCTGTAGTAGCTATTGATATCTCCTTCCAAGCATCTATTAAACAGGAACCCTTTTTGTTACCAGCATGCTAACTGGGACTTGTTCCAGGATTTTCTTTGTGATGCTTCTTGAACTGATATCTTCAACCTCCCAATTGAAAACTGTGCCACTGAGGTTTCTCCTTGAATCAAAGCCGGCATAGACACTTTCATTCCTTCTCAGAAATACCAGATGAAACTGTGATCCTCTCCATGGTTCACACCAACATGCTTGGTTGCCATAGCATGCAGGAACCACTATTTTCAGTTATACCAGTGTGACAGCTCTCATTATATCAGGTGCCTAATTGCTACTGCTCATAATAAATGTGAGTGAGTCCTAAAAGGAGCTAAGTCCCTGTTTGCTGAGAGAATGAGGCACTGCATAGCCTCTAAAAAACTGGTGTCTCTGTAATAGAGTACTAAATAAGTGTAAGGTTTCTATTCACCCTCTCCCTCTTCAATTGATTTGAGGTGTTATCACCTCTGTTGACAAACTGAATGCTTTTCCCATAAATTCTCCTCAAACTCTACTCTTGACTCATCTAGAGTGTCCCTGCCTAACTTCCCACTTAGAATTGATTCTCTGTTGAGTGATATACATATAACCCCTTCCATGGTTTCTTCTATCATCTCTAACATTGATCCCCACAAAGCATGTTGACCTGATGGTATCCCTGTAATAGTCGTTAAGAAGTGTGCTCCTGAACTGGCTCCTGTTCTCTTAAAACTGTATAATAAATACTTAGCTGCTTTCCTGCCTGCTGGAAGTCGTCTGTTGTTCTAGTTTTTAAGAACTCTGGTGAACCATCCGACCTATCCAACTATTGGCCTATTAGCCTTTGCCTCTTTTTGGGAAACTTCTAGAGGCCATAATCAATGCTGAATTGATTAATCATCTCTCATTGCAGGGCCTTTTCTCAGACAAACAATATGGCTTTCATTTCTCCAGATCAACTGCTGATGTACTAACAATAATTGTGGAAAGAGTCTATCATGTTCTAGATAAAAATTGAAGCCCGGGCTGTAGTATTGGACATTTTGAAAGCCTTTGACAGGATCTGGCATTCAGGTTTTCTCTACAAGCTGAAAAGTTATGGTATCTCTGGACACATTTTTGAGCTGATCCAGTTGTTCCTCTCAAATTGTGAAATGAAAGTTGTCTTGAATGGCCACTCTTCTACATCCTTTCATACTAATGCAGGTGTCCTACACTGTTTTTTAATCTTCATTAACGAGCTTCCCGGTGACATCAACTCTCAACTTAGCATCTACGCTGATGACAATACCATTTACTCCTACCTCGATAGTAAGGTTGATCAGTCCGACAAGGTCAAAATGCCGGCTGATGCACAAAACGCCCTCAAGACCAGTAACTGGGGCAAAAGTTGGTTTGTCTATTTTAATACCTACAAAACTAAACTTGTCACCATTAATCATCTGAGAGACCCCTGTCTGCCTTCTATCAGCATGGCTGATGCTATCCTCCAGGAAAGTGACTCATTGTGCCTTCTCAAGCTAACATGAGGACTATATTGAATCTATTGCTAGGTCAGCTGCTAAGAAAGTTGGTTGACTGTTGGGTGAGACAATTTTTCTCTCTATCTTGCATATTAATGTCTACCATTCATCCATACTTAGAATATTGCTGCCATATATGGTCCAGTACTCCTGCTATTTAATTTGAGCTCCTTGAGAAGATCCACAGAATAAGCAATATTATTGGTCCTGATCTGGCGTCTTAGCTTGAGTCACTTGCCTGCTGCCATAGGGTTGTCTCTGTGCCTTTTATAGATACTTTTATGGTAATTGTTTGGATGAGGTCTTTGCTATAGGAACTAGACTGTAAGAATTTAAGCACAATACTAGACTGGCAGCAAATCTCCTCAATTTACAGTTAAGTTGGCTGGATGTAGCCATAACTAACAGAACTCCCTTCCTGCTTCATGCTTTTCAGCCAACTTTAATCTGCAAAAATTTAAATGCAATATCAATTGCTATCTACTGTCCTCTCGATTGCTCTTTTCTCTTTCTACTCTTTACTAATGTTTGTAATTCCTCCACACCTTATAACCCCTTGCGTGTTAGTTGCTGTACTGCCTTGATACTGATTTAAAAACCAAAGATTCAGTCCTAGTGCTGTGTTTAAGCTATGTCAATTTCCCCTTTGTCAGTTTTTGTTATCATGTGCCTGGTGTCAGTTTAAACTAGAAATTGTTATTAATTTAAATTGAAATTGAAAATTTAGGTGTTTGACTCCTTGGATCACCTTTGGAACTGTAACAATAGATTACTATATATTAGTAACTGTTTCTTAGTATTTTATTTGATTGTATATGTTGATTTGAATAAAGTGTTATAAGATTTACAGTTGAAAGATTTGGTAAAAAAAAAAAATTTTAAAGTTAACCCAATCATGCTTATGAAAAGAAAACTAACCAAGAGAATATTATTATCACTGTTAATATTAATAAAGTTAATGCAAATATGGAAGATTTAATGTATATTAAAAATTAAATATCTGAGGAAATTAAATTAGATAACCAATGAGATTTTGTTATGCCTGATTTAGTTATTTAAAAAAAAAAAAAAATAACTGAACAGGGAGTCGGCTAAGTTCTAAAAGCAAAGTCAGTTGATCAGATTTTGTGATTTGGAGTAGGCCAAGAATGTTTCATCACTTCCTTGTATAAATTACTTGTTGTTTAGAGGTGCTTATCCATCTATGTGGCATAAATGTTATCTATTAGGTTGGTGCAAAAAAATGACGTAATAGTGTCGTTTTTTGAAGTATCAAAAAAATGACATTATTACGTCATTATTTTTGCATCAACCTAATAACATATCTTTCAGAAACACAAATACTGAAACAAATTGTTCCCTGAAGGAAATTTATTAGTCAATAAGTGAATGGCTTCAAAAAGAACTAATTTTTTTTTTTTTTTTTTTTTTTTCAAAGAGAAAGGTGAATCTCTTCTAGTATTTTGCAGCAGTATTTGATTTTTAATTTATCACTACTCTTTAGTAGGCTTACAGCCACATCATCAAAGTTAAGCAACATTGAGCTTGGTCAATATCTAGATGGTGACTGCTTAGGAATACCCGGCGATGTAACCATGTATGTGCTGGTGGTATAATGGATAATGACTTGGAATTGTTAATCAAAGAGCCAAGTTCCAATTCCAGTCAGGTTTGTTATATTCACTTATCTGTATGACTTTTATTTTGGTGAATAAATCAAATCAATTGGTATATTAGTCACCATTCTTTTCTGCTTTTTTACTTTTTCTGTAGAAAAGACTCTGCTCTCTCCATACAGATTGTATACTTGAAGTGGATAGAATGGTCATGCTAAAACATGTTAATAGTAAAAGCAATAGAAAGAATAAGTGCAATCATTTAAATAGTTCATACAATTGACTCTCTTCAAAATTATATACAGCAAATGGAAACTGATTATTTTTTCTTCCAACTGAAACATTAGGAAATCTTATTCTTTCATATTAAAAATGTATTCAGACTTTTTATTATTTGTTTGTCTACATCTACATTGCAGAAAATATACAATCAGGTTTGTCATATAGGAAGAGAATAAGTCGTATACTAAGAGAATAAGTAACTACCAACACCGAGGATTATGAATATATATTTTCATGAGGTGTATAAATACTGGTGTCAGGCTACTGACTGCAGTGATTATTGAGTGGAACTATCCAGTCAAATTAGTGTGAATTATTGGGTGTTGAAGATTTGGGTTATGATTTAGGATTTACTAAACATTAAACCGAGTTGCACTCGTAACAAGGTATTCATTAAAGTGGTTAATTATTTTTGGTTAACTTTTTTTTTTGTTATTTACTGATATGTACGACTTAAACATACCCAGCTTTTGTTTATTTTTTTAATTTTTTTTAATTTAATTTAATTTTTTTTTATTTTTTTATTTTATTTTATTTTTTTTTATTTTTTTATTTTATTTTATTTTATTTATTTTTTTTTTTTTTAAATCTATTCAACCCTGGACTATAGATTACAAGGCTGGAAACAATGTCATAACCAAATGTTGCCATTATTACTAAAAATAACATTTTTCAAAAATGTAAATAAAACTTAAATATTAATTTTAAAATTCCCAACAGTGTTATCCACTTAAGAATACAAAATATTTTACAAGCTATCTACTTGATAATTATTTTAAAATCCTTTGGCATACAAAAGTAGAGAATTGTCATCTAATCTGAGCAGGTAGTAAATATCTACAGCTAAAAAAAAAAACTATTAGTTTTGTAAAACAGGATTTCTTTTTATAAATAAATGGTTGTAAGTATCACAAAACAATGTGACAAATCTAGTTATTCCATAGTATTTCATTTTATTAGAGAAAACATTGTCAGCCCTTATTAATTTTTGATAAGTAATGTCTCACTGATAACTTTAATCTTTATTTTTAGTCAACACTGTTTATTTACAGTCTGAATCATTGCACTGAAAAGCTACTGAAACTAATACAAAAGAAATAGCAGTTAAAAATTAATAGTCCAGAATTTTTCCTGCCCTTTTTTAACTTCCAATCAAAAAGCTATACCCTGTATACAAACTAAATTATAAAAATTTAAGTAATTGACCAGATTACTAAGATTATTAAGAGCTTTGCTGTGTTTCCTTCACTTAAAGTAATTATTTGGATATTTTCTGAAATCCATTTCAGGTCATTTTGGGGCACAGAATTACTCTTAACAATTGTTGCTTCTTATTAGTCAGGCCTGGCTTTTATCTTTGAGAAAAATTACTTTTCAAATATTCTGTGGATTTTGTTTTTCCTTTATTTAATTTTCCGTTTAAAATATATCTGCCATGCTCTGTAAATTTCTTGGTGACAAAATTGTTTGTAATGAAAAATTCTTGAAATTTATAATACTTCATTAAATGTTTTTTCTAGTTCATCTGAAATGGAAACTTCGACTTTTTCTTTTGAATAAAATTAGTAGTTTTGAATAACATCAACTGCGTGAAGCTGAAAGAAAATGATTCTGTACATAGATGTACATTTTCTTTCTTTTTTACACTCTATATATAGATATATAGAAATAACTAGATATTAGTGACTATACGCACGTGCTGGCATGCATATGTTGCTAAGCAAATAATTACCAAATTTAGCCAAGAGATGGAGACATAATGTGATTAGACAGAGCTAAGAAATATATATTAATAAATACACATATACTTATGTTTGGTGTCTGACTTAAGTTTCATTGGTTATCCAACTCATCGGGCACAAAATATCTTGTGTCCAACGAGTTAGGTAACAACAAAACTTATGTTGCACACCAAACATAGGTATATGTGTATTTATTAATATATATATATATATTACACTGAATGTACAAAGATAGTCATTAAGAGGTTTTATAAAATAAAATTCATGACTTGTAATTCTATATTCATAAGATTTTTTTTTTTTAAATTTTTTTGTTTACTGTTTAAATAAAATCTAAAACCAAAAATATTTTGTTAATCTAATTGAAGATGGAAAGTTTAATGTAAGAAATTAGTCAATATATCATGAATGATATTGTCTATGTATCTCCTGTTGCTAGAATGAACCAATCTTGTTGACATAGTGACCATCTTGAGTTGTGCAAAAAAAAAAGATGTACCTTCAAAAGACTAGGGTGGCTCAGTTGAAAGGTTGCAGTATCAACAAACCTTGGGATAACTAATTTTACTATGAAATAAAAATAAAAGAAAGCTTTTAGCTATCTATCTATATTACATTGTAGTAACCTGAAGTAAACCCGTCAAATATGACTGCATATATTCAAATCTAATAATTTCATTATTTTAAAACCAATCAGAAAAGCTTTCAAACTAGTTTTTTAAAGGATTCAGTAGACATCAGTCCAAGTTGCTATAGTTTGAAAAGAAATGTTTTTGCTTTATTGATTTATCAGAATACTTTATTCTGACTTAAAAAGAAAACAAAAAAAAAACAGCTTCTTTGATTCTGCTAACCCCTGTGTAAGGCATAATATCCACCAGTTTAATAAGAGTTGCACTCATTTTTCTCTGTGATGTTGTTATATATACTCCAATCACTGAACACATTATTTCAATCAGATAGTCAACTTTGCAACCTACCCACACACAGTACTCGTATGACTTTTATTTAGAAGTATCCATTTCATATCAGCTTTGAAGATTAAGATTTTGTATTATTTGTTAGAATAATTATTGCTACTTTATTTCAAACCACAACTTTGTCTTCTCTCTTCTTGTGCATATTGATTGTAACTTCAACCCTTCCCTGTAACCCAACTTTGACAAAGCTACATTTTTGTTGGTTAAAAGTGATTTATTTAGAGTCAGATATAAATAACTGTCACAGCCATCACGGCATAATTTTTCAGTTTGCCAAAAAGTTGATTAATGTTAGTATCATAAAGGAGTTAGAAAGTACCAGGTTGTTAATAATTATAGTTGTTGATATTATATAAAAATTTTTTCTTTTTTAGTTCAAAAATTTACTTACTGCAAATTAATGTTTTTGAATTATTTTTCTCCCAACTACACTGTTTTGTGGCCCATGTCCACTTCTCAAGGGTTGCAATGTTTTTAAATAATTTTTTTTTTTTGTTTTTCCTATATTTGCCTTTTTTCTTTGACTTTGTTAGTGATGTGCACATGCTGATGTTCACTCACAGGTTCATTAACCTGTTTAAGAGTATACTTCCATTATGCAACAGACGTGTGCAAATTCATAACTCGATTTGCACTCACAAACACATCATGTCCGATATAATTGTTTTTCCATTGTATAATTTTCATTGTGTATTTTTTAATTATATATTTTTGTTTTTACTATAATTATTACTTTTCATTGTTTTATACATACATACATATATATATATATATATATATATAAGTGAACGTAGAAGTCAACACTTAGAGGCGACAGTCTGTTTCAGGCTATATGCAATCGTCAGGCCACATATGCTGTTATTTTTCTCGGCTATTTATATATATATATATATATGGGTTAGTGGTGCATTGTGGGTATTCTATTATGGCGGTTATTTTACCGGAAGTCGTTTGTTTATTTATTTGGGTCAAATTATATTGCTTGTTTTTTAGTTTTTTGTTTCTTACTTTATTTATTTATTAATGTAGTAAAAATTTGTTTATATCACTTATTTAACAGTTTTGTTTTGGTTTGAGAATTTAATTAAAGCTACTTGTTCAATTTTGGGTTTGATTGTTGCAGTTCATTCTAAGTATTATTTTGGCGGGAACAGTTTTTAATTGATTATCTTTATTTGAGATTGGTTTGTTTATTTACTTGGATGAATTTAAGTCAATTTATTTTACTTGTATATTTTCTCTTTACGGTTTTCGATTTTTAAGTAACATAGTATTTGTTTTATTTCTATTTTTTTTTATTGTTATTTTGTTTATTAGTATATTTATTTGTTTTTATTTTATTTTTCCCGTTTTTCATTTTTTAGGTTACGTAGTAAAAATTTATTTTCATGTCTGCATTTTGAGATGAGATCAGATCTTTTGTTTAATAATTTATTTTGGTCGGGGAAAGTAATGATAGCTATTTTTTCCTCCAAGCAAAGTTTGCAAGTTTTTGATTGATTGTTGTAGGCTGATGATTTTTTTCCTTATCTTCCAAGATATTTTTGGTGTGATGTGCGTTTTGTTTTTAATTTCCCAGATATACTTAGAAAGCATTGTACTGTTCGCATATTTACTATTTGTGAAAGATGTTTTGTGTGTATAATTTCTTTGTTTCCAGGGTCCTTCAGTTACTCCTATGTATACTTTTTCTTCATTATCTGGTGATTTTTATTGTGGCTTGGTATATTACGTTGTTTTGTAAACAATTTCCGTTTAAGGGACATTCGTTCTTTATTCTGCAGTTGCACATGGGTTTAATTTGTTCGTGTGGTTTGTTGATAATTTTCCTATTGGGCTTTTTTATTATTTGTGCCATGCTCTCGGTGCAGCTGTAGCTGATTTTTACTGTGTTTTTGTTGAATATCTTGTGTAAGGTGCTTGATTCGGGGAAGTGTTTGTGTAAGAGTTTGAAGAATATTTTTCCTACGTTTGTTGTTACGTTCTTGCTGTACGGTGGGTTGAACCATATGATATTTCTTCTCCTGTTGGCCTTTTTTGTATTCTGTGTTGAGTATGTGAGTATTGCTGGTAATCCGCTATCTTTTAGTACCGTTCTATAGTCTTTCTTAGCTTTGTTAAGTAGGGATTCATTGGAGGAATTGTCAGAGAGCCTGCGGTTAATCGATTTTGGTATCTGTTTGATTATAGAAGGTGGATGGTTGGAAGATGTGTGTATGTAGAGTGGTTTGTCATTAGGTTTTCTATATGGTTTATGTGTGCCTTCTCTTAGGTTGAAGGTAACATCTAGAAAATCTACTTCGTTTAGGTTAGTTTTTATATCTATGTCGAATCCGTTATTTTTAAAAATCTTTATTATTGCTTTTCTAGTTTTGTCTGTGTTTTGTTTGTTACAGTTTCTTAAGATTATGAGACCGTCGTCCTGTAGAGTCCTGTGTCATTTCTATCTATTATTTTGCTCAGTTCGTGTAGTAAGTAAATGCCTATGATTTCGCATGCATCTGCACTGTCAAAGCTTCCCATTGTAGTGTCAAATATCCCATCTTTCTTTATCCATGTTTCTTCTTTGTGGAATAATAATGATTTACGGGAGTGCTTAATGATGTTGATTTCGCTTGGTTTTATTATTATTTGTTCCTGAGCTAAGTTGATGGCCTTATCTAGCATACGTTCTGTTATGGATGGGTAAAATTCTTTTATGTCTAATTGTAGGAATTGGCAGTTTTGTTTGTTATTTATGCTGTGGAATCAGTCAATAATTGTTTTCGTATTTTTCCACTGGTTTACTCCTAATTTCTTCCTAAGTTCAGAATTAATTCTTTCTAGTATTGTTTTACTTATTTTACCTAGTTTGCTTTTGGCTGGGTTTATGAGTCTACATGCAGGATTGGTTTTGAAATTTTCTTTATGGTCTTTTAGTGTGATAAAGGCTCGTGCCTTGCTAATACAACTTATTCGGTCATCTAGGTCTAATTTTTGGGCAATTGTTTTAACTTCCTTATTGATATTGTGTTCTGTTGTTTGGGGTGCCTTTTTGTATGTTTTGGTTATGTTGTTCTTGAGTAATTTATTGTGTGTAGGAGGACTTAGTCTGTATAAATTTCTCGTTTTGTCAGCAGCGATAAATACACTTGCTGAATTGTTTATTTTAGTTATATCTGCTTTTAGTTTTTTTGGAATGCATCTTGTTTTTTGTGAAATTTTATGTTTCTAACTAGGTCAGTTAAGTATTTCTCAAAATCGTCTAATTCTTTTTGTTGTGTGGGGCATTTTTTTTGTTTAACGGATTCGACATAGATATAAAAACTAACCTAAACGAAGTAGATTTTCTAGATGTTACCTTCAACCTAAGAGAAGGCACATATAAACCATATAGAAAACCTAATGACAAACCACTCTACATACACACATCTTCCAACCATCCACCTTCTATAATCAAACAGATACCAAAATCGATTAACCGCAGGCTCTCTGACAATTCCTCCAATGAATCCCTATTTAACAAAGCTAAGAAAGACTATGAAATGGCACTAAAAGATAGCGGATTACCAGCAATACTCACATACTCAACACAGAATACAAAAAAGGCCAACAGGAGAAGAAATATCATATGGTTCAACCCACCGTACAGCAAGAACGTAAAAACAAACGCAGGAAAAATATTCTTCAAACTCTTACACAAACACTTCCCCGAATCAAGCACCTTACACAAGATATTCAACAAAAACACAGTAAAAATCAGCTACAGCTGCACCGAGAGCGTGGCACAAATAATAAAAAAGCCCAATAGGAAAATTATCAGCAAACCACATGAACAAATTAAACCCACGTGCAACTGCAGAATAAAGAACGAATGTCCCTTAAACGGAAATTGTTTACAAAACAACGTAATATACCAAGTCACGATAAAATTACCAGATAATGAAGAAAAAGTATACATAGTAACTGAAGGACCCTGGAAACAAAGAAATTATACACACAAAACATCTTTCACAAATAGTAAATATGTGAACAGTACAATGCTTTCTAAGTATATCTGGGAAATTAAAAACAAAACGCACATCACACCAAAAATATCTTGGAAGATAAGGAAAAAAATCATCAGCCTACAACAACCAATCAAAAACTTGCAAACTTTGCTTGGAGGAAAAAATAGCTATCATTACTTTCCCCGACCAAAATAAATTATTAAACAAAAGATCTGATCTCATCTCAAAATGCAGACATGAAAGTAAATTTTTACTACGTAACCTAAAAAATGAAAAACGGGAAAAATAAAATAAAAACAAATAAATATACTAATAAACAAAATAACAATAAAAAAATAGAAATAAAACATAAATAAATACTATGTTACTTAAAAATCGAAAACCTTAAAGAGAAAATATACAAGTAAAATAAATTGACCTAAATTCATCCAAGTAAATAAACAAACCAATCTCAAATAAAGATAATCAATTAAAAACTGTTCCCGCCAAAATAATACTTAGAATGAACTGCAACAATCAAACCCAAAATTGAACAAGTAGCTTTAATTAAATTCTCAAACCAAAACAAAACTGTTAAATAAGTGATATAAACAAATTTTTACTACATTAATAAATAAAGAAAATAAGAAACAAAAAAATAAAAAATAAAAACAAGCAATATAATTTGACCCAAATAAATAAACAAACGACTTCCGGTAAAATAACCGCCATAATAGAATACCCACAATGCACCACTAACCCGTATATATATATATATAAATAGCCGAGAAAAATAACAGCATATGTGGCCTGACGATTGCATATAGCCTGAAACAGACTGTCGCCTCTAAGTGTTGACTTCTATGTTCACTTTTATATTTACACACGCTCTATCTCTGATATTGAGCACTTTATTCCATAAATATAGCACACCTTAAGACTATATTTCTTTATATATATATAATGTAATGAAAAACAAACCACTTTAAGGTAACATTACGACAATTTATTTCACCTAAATCCTTTTGTTTTTCATTACATATTAGCTCTGTCCTCACATTGAGCTCTCAGGATTTCATCCTCTTTGGATTTACCAATTCGGTTTACCAAGTTCCTTATAACTTAATTAATTAATTATATATATATATATATATATATATATTCATTGAAAACAACCAACGGGTAAGATTTAATTAATCTTTTATTGAGTTTTTTTCAGCAATGTAACATTTTTCAGGGGTTAAAGAATATAGGAAATGTCCATAGTTATAATTGTTCAGAATTACTTTACTAGCCATTATCAAGGATGTGCTTTTGGATGGTGAAATTCTGTGTGTGGCTGCTACATAGTAATTTTACAGTATGGAGTTTGTGTGCTTCTTGGTGGTCACATGCTATGTGTGGCCAGTTGACCAGATTAAGACTTTTATTTTTAGTACACTTAACAGGCTGTCTCCTCTGCCAAATAGTGTGAGATTGATAGTAATAAGATAAAGTTTAATAAGCAGAGCCTCCCTAATGATGATCTAAGGTATGACTATGTGAACTGAAAAGGATCCTTGTATTATCAACTAGAATTTTCTTTAAAGGTTCTTGGATGTTATGTGTTAATAAATGTTTAATCATGCACTGCTGCAACAGGTGGTATGTAAGACATCTACTCAATGAGGTAGTGGTATGTCCAATATAGGTCATTGGTTTTTAACAAGTAACAGTCTTGTACAGTGCAATGGAATTGGTACACTATAATGGTCATTGCTAGTTTAGATTAAATCGGGTTATTTCAGTTTGTGATCTTCCATTTTCTATATTATGAACTTTTATATGTTTTCTGAGAGTTACCACAGATATAGGCCATTTAATGATTTCAGTAATCATTAATTTTATTCTTTTAAATACTGATCATAAGTATATTCCTTTAATTTTGGTGGCCTTTTCTTTTTCTTTGCCAATATTGCTCTATAAATTTCTGATTTAGATAGTAATGCATTCTCACTTTTCATTTCTGCTAGAATGGATTTCCTTACACCTTGCTGTTTTTCTTTAACTAACTGCATTAAACAAAAGTGGTCCAACTTGTAAACATCATTTTCAAACTGATTCACCACATCTAAACCTATATCTACTAGTAGCAGATACTGATCAGTCTTTTTTGAATCCAGCTTGAAATTTTTGTAATGTTTCTTGGTGTTTTTATCTGAGAAAGATTTTTTACTCATATTGTTTAAATTTTTAATTTGTTTTTTTGTTTTTTTATGATCCTCTGACACATTTGGTAAAGACTTGTTGCTGCTTCAGATCTTCCCCAGTCTGTCTGTTATATTCAGGTCCCATGTCTGTCATTTTTAACAAGTTGATCACCATTTGATTCTGGACTTCTGATAAATCAGGTACAATTGTTATTGGAGGTAATGTACCAACAATACATAAGTCTGTAAGATAGTTGTTGGGGAGAAAAAAAAAGTTCTTTTAACAATGATTTATGAGAAGACTGACTATAGATTTGTATTGTTTCAAAGGTGTAATTCAAAACAAATATGAGAATTGTGTGTTTGCCGGGTTGATAAATTGGGTTATATGTACTAAATTAGGTTAAATTTGGAAGTCCAGCACTTTTAAACTTTGAATTGACTTTCTTCTCATTAGTCGCACAGAAAGTTACAAACAGCAAAAAATTTAATAGCATTGTACTTTCAAAAATAGCCCAATCTGTGTGTGTGTGTGTGTGTTCATGAGTGCAGTTTAAAAAATAAAAAAATGTCTTCATTTTTAAATGTTTTCTGCATAAAATTTCCTTGTAATAAAACATGCCAAGTTTAAGAAAAAACGTTCAATTTTTACTGATTCTGTAAAAACTGAAAATTTCTGGGGGGAAATGTGGAGACATAAAATTTAATTGTAAATTTTACTTTATTCTACTGTTTCTTCTTCATAAGCATCTGTTGAATGATATAATCTTTTTCAGTTCCTTGTTGCTACCCAATGGGCAACCAATGCACTAAAATCTCAGGATATCTTTACCTGACATAATAGAAAGGTAACAGAGAAGGATGTTGATTATTGTATTATAGTAATCTGTTTCATCTTACAGGTTAATTTGTAAGTGTAATGTGTCTGATACTCATTAAATAACTCAGTCCAGTGGAAGGCTACAGTAGTAATAAAAACTCAGTAAGAAAAATTACCAAGGAAAAAGATTACAATGAAGAAAAGCTGAAGAAGCAAATAAATATATGCTTAAATATTATATAGGAAAATGTTTAGATTAAATTCAGCATCTCAATATTTATAATAGTGATTTTCCAAGTGTAGCTTAGATGTGGCACAAGGCTGAAAGTAAGGGGCACTGATGAGGATCAAACTCACTACTAAGTCGTAATTGTTCTAGTGAGACAAGCTATCCATTACACTGCTTTGAGGTGCCCAATATTTATAATAATAATATAAGAGAAATCTCAATTTTTCATATGGGGTGTTAAGAGAAGAAATCTCCACTTTCTTTGTGATCCTTGATGCTCTATATTTAGAAAATATTTTTGATCTTTTAAAGTTGCATGATAAACCTGTTTTAAGATGTAGTTTTCAATAGTTTGTATGTTTTTTAAAAAAAAATGGGGGGCAACTGAGATTATCAAAATGATTAGATTCAATGTCATAAAATAATTTTGATGTAAAGAACACTTACTCCTGTTATTATAAATCTCTAAAGTAAACATTGTAAATATCTATACATTTCTGTTGTTTTTCATTGTTATTTATACTATTCTTGTAAATTATTTGACTTCACCCAGAATTAACATTGACTAAAGAATATGTATAGCAGGCATGTCCAAAGTTTGGCCTGAGGCCAGATTTCATATGACGAATTTCATATGTTCCCCATCCTCTGTCATAAAATGTATCATTCACAGCCCTCCAGTATTGTCAATCAGAGGATGTAAAGTACACACCTAAGAAATGCAATTTCATGTTTTACCAAAAGATGGCAGCAGCACTGTGTGTGGCTACCCTCTGGTGGTGTGACCCTCACTTTGGCCTTTTCCAGCCAATTTCTAAAATTACTGCCTTTGAACTAGACCCACCCAACATACTGCAGTCCAGATGTCAGTATCACCCTTCACATTGGTACCGGTAAGTTATTTGTTTTGGTGATCTGAGATGAATAAATTCTAAAATCTTAGTGAATTAAATTTGTTTTGTGTTTGTCAAAATCAGTTATAAATATATTTGGACACTTGAACTTGTGCCAATTTGTTTTCTATTTCTTAATAAGATGAATGTTGGTGTTATGTTCCTATTCATTTTTTTTAACTTAAAAGTTGACAAACAACATTAATTACCATTAATATGTAATGCTTAAGATTAATTTGAGATATAGCTTCCTGGAAGTTATCTTTTCTCAGACATATTTTACTTCATCTTATATGGACTTCAGATATGACACTCTGAGTGATTTTGGTAAGAACTGTTTAGATTTATTTGTCATCCATGTGAAGAAATGAAAATATACCATTTGCAATAAGATTTTCATAAGGTAATACATTTGCATTCAATTTTAATGGTCATAAGAATGCCAAGCAGAATGGTTGGCCCTCATGCATATTCACCTCATTAAGTCTACCACTCTTTGAAAAAAGTTTGGACTCTCCTGATGCAAAGTTTAACAATTGTACCCATGAATACGATGTGTGAAAAGGATTTTTTTTCTTGACATCTGCATTTACTCCCCCAGGAATTTTTATGGTTTGAAAACGCTATTTATAGAATTTTAATAAACACTAAACATATGGAAAACTCTAAACATTACATTTTATTTATTTATTTATTTTTTTTTGAGACATGACAACATTATTAGTTTGTTTATTTATAAGATCAATTTTTATGTTTACATGATTATAAAAATGGGAACCAACTACAATACAATATTTATTGTTTACCGTATCATCTGTTACCTACAGAAAAGAAAATTTACATACATAATGATGAGTAACTAATAAATTTTGAACAAAAAATATGCACGTACACATGATGTTCTCAATCTTAGTAAATTCATGTGGTGCAAGCAAATAAAAGAAATGCCTAGAAAATGCATGGGTTTATACATGAATTTTTTCTTTGAAATTTATAATTACAGTTACTTGTCATGTGTTTGTTTAAATTTTCTTCTTTACTTTGTCAGGTCACAATTTTTGCCTGTCACTGGCCTCCAGATGTGGTTGTCTAGTGGCTTAATGTTGCATACCTGCTAGGATGTGATTACTGAAAAATCTTCATTGTTATTATACTTGGCCATTGTTTTGTTGACCTGGAGAGTTTTTGAAAAGTAGAAAAATTTCTGAAAAAAATAAACACTAAAAAAAACATGAGCTGTTTAATATTATAGGCTGTCAAAGGTTACAATCACTCTGGTTGATTTCTACTA
>OZ010595.1:71566901-71629401 GCA_963932145.1 Acanthosepion lycidas
AACCTTTTGATTCGTTCGTAAAGGCGAGTCTCCAGAAAATGACGTATCCAGACGAGACGTCCTATGAGACTTTGCAGCTGTTTTCTTGTAGTGGATGGCTTCATTTCTACAAGTGCGTAAATGTATTCTGGGCCTAGTCTTAATCCTCACTGTCGAAAATATGACCAAGAAATTTGGCTTCTGAAGCGAGGAACTCTACCAATTCTTCTTCCGCCACATCTATATCGTATCTTCCGACCGTAACACCCGCTTCACAAGCGAAGTGTATAAGAACTTCTGCGAGATGGCATCCGTCACGCAGCACCTTCACTGTTCCGGCAACATCGAACGACAACATCGTACATTAAAGAACGCTCTCTATATGCTCTGATTGGTTCATTCATAGTTCCTGTCCTATGTCCTCGAATCTGTTGTGTCGTCCATGAAAGCCACCACCAACAGCGCAACTGGCATCTCGCGGCATGACGTGATCACCGGTCGTTACTCCAACATCGGTTTACTCAAACTACCCCACTGGAACATTACCAGTGACTCCAGTGCTTACGGCATGCTGATAAACGTTTTGCTGCGACAAGTCCACCAACATGTCGCCTTAGCAAACAATGAGGCCGACCACAAAACGAACAAACAACTGAACTGGCTCATCTATAAAGATCCGATACAGGACGGAGAGAAGGACTTACTCCTCAGACCTCATTCAGTCATAGCCCACATATCACATATGTCTTGAACAGGTAGTTACCAAGTCATTAAGACGAACGATATGGTACTCCAAATTGCAAACGGTCATGGTGAAACTAGTTGGATCCATCGCGCTCACGTACGTCGCCTTGTACCTCAGCCTGACAACCTTATTTATACGAACTTGCCCCCTCTCCTACAGATTCTCTAATCGACTCCAGACTCAGAACCTTGTACTTCGTCTGACAGACATGTAAACAATGGAGAGTACAGATCTAGCGATCTCACACAGTCATGAGTCCCGATATTTCAAAGAAGAAATCCTAAAAGACAAACACGTGGTCAGCTACCGAAACATTTTTAAAATTTCATTATGCACTAAAAAAAAAGAAAAAAAATGTACATCATCAAGCCATAAATAAAACACACCAACCTATCCAAGAATCAGAATAAAATCTAGGGGAGCTGCTTCCTAAAACCAAATCTTCATCTCATTCATCCTACATTAATTTCCACTACTGGTCGGAGGTGAACGCGCCAAACACCCAAAACTGAACTAAAATTCGGTCAACTGCGCAACGCCCCGCACATGCCTTCCGGTTTTACTCAAACACTCAATTGAAAAAATAAGCAATACAATCCAGAATCTCCACCCAATAGCACCCACTCCCGCCTAAAGAAATAAAATAAAGACCGGGGCCGATTTGAGTCTAAGAAAGGATATAAAAGCCCATCAAAGGCACATTTTCGGCAGTTGGGCGGCATCTTGGCACGGATTCATAGACTTCGTCGGAAAGCGACCTTCTGTCTCCAAGAGACAGCTCGCCAAAGGCCGTCGTAATTCATCCTCCTTCCCTAGGCCTCTGCGGATACCCCTCCTTTTTTTTCAATGAGACATTTACATCGATTTATCATTTATTGTTTATTTCTTTAAACCTTTGTTGTATCTTCTTTGCTCTGCTACCACACGCTTAATATAACACTATGGACGCAGCCAGTGTGATGACAACACAATATCGCTTTCTAAACTGAAGTCAACAGTCGAGGCGTAGTGTTCCCGTGATGGAATCAACGATCATGTGTCTATGACAAAGGTGAGCCTTCAAGGTGGAGGATACCGGCTGTGGTTTGACTTGGAGAAGGATGGGCTCCATTAGGTCTGCCTGCTCAAGATACTCGAATGAATATCTCTCCGGTTTTCAACCTAGATATATGGAGGGGACTGGTTAAGTGCTCACATGCGCAGCAATCCTACGACCACACCCAGTCATGGGACCGATGATGATGATGACGACGATTAACAGGTAATAAATCACAGATATATCTTACTATATGTAGACTTAGCTGATCTATAGATTTTATTACTATTTCGTCTTGTTTGTAATTTGAGTTCAACGGATTGCAATAAGATAATTTAATGGCTTTGTTGTTCCTACAGTGCTCAACATTTTTTTTTATAAATTTTGCTAATATTCCTTAAATCTTTATTTGTTCGTCATCAATATAAATTGGAAATCTATTATTGAGGAGTGTTTGTTTAATGTTACTTAGTTCTTTGTAGATTACTGAGAAAAAGTGATTTATTTGTATTTCTGGAGGGTGGCGCAGAATTTCTTTTTACATTCAAAATGAATGAACACTGAGCAAATGTTGTTTTAGAAGGTTAATTTTCTTTTTTTTTATGAAAACAAATTGTATCCTTCTTATGCGACAGAATTTATAGCGACTTAGCGGTATATCATCAACAACTGGTGTGCGCAGATGTCTTGTCTCTACGCGTGATAAATAGCAACTCCATTTTTTCACCTGGTAAAAGAGAGAAAATATGCAGAATATTAAAAAAATTGTTTAAAGACACTAAAACAACCAACCTAACATACTTAAATAGAAGAGAAAGTTGAAGAATTACGTGATAAACGATTTCTCTAGTAATTTTTAGTGATGAATGTAGAGTTAGATTGGATAGACTTGATGTCTGTGCGAGAGACTGAGTCTTTCATGAAAATAGTCAGACAACGTGGGAGATAGAGCAATATTTTGGGCTGGTATTGCAGGATGTAAAATTATAGGTCCCGTCAAAGTTAATGATGGTTTAAGATAAATACAGAGAATTATTATAAGTTTTTGAACAACCAAAAAACTTTTAAACTTAAGCGTCTATTCATGCAAGACAATGCCACGTTATAATCTTCAACCCAAACTATTGCTTACCTCCTGCAAAAGGTTTCAAAGACACCAAATTAATGGAATAGTTCCCAGTCAGTTTACATATTAATCCAGTAGAAATCTATAGCTCATTATTAAAAGTGTAACACTCTCTTAGTTTCTTTCTTCTCTGTCACCTATGATCTTCAAAAATTTAAATGCACCGTCAGTCGTCGTCTTCTATCTTCCTGAAAACTGTTCTTTTATTGTCCTTTCTCTTCGCTAAAGTCTTCCCATTTTCTTTCATTCTCAGTAACCCCAGACGTCTTTGTGGCATTATCACCTTACTTAGGGGCGAAATGATTATAAAAAAATCTATATGAGAATGGAAAGCAATATTCAAGTAAAATGAGCTCTGGGAAGCTAAAACTACATTCATGTTAAAGCAGAAACAGTAAAGGAGTTAACGAAATCAATGAATAAATTATTTGTGAATGGTATATAATATCAAGGAGCCTATATCAACATTAATATTAACAACTCAAATAAATAATTTATTCAAATATATGTGATTCTGTGTTAATCAAATATGTGTTTCTGTAACTTTATATTCTTTTTGACCTTGTGGAACTTTGATGTGGTGGAATGGTTAGTAAACTTGTCTCGCTAAATCAGTTACAATTAAATAGTGAGTTCGATCCTCATTGGGTGCCTCATTCTTACGGCCTTGTGCTACATCTAAACTACTCTTAGAAAATAACTATATGTTTTGGGGTTTTGGGAAACTGACGTGGTGTCATGGTTAGTAAACTTGCCTTGCTAAATCAATTACGACTGAATAGTGAGTTGGATCCTTTGGGAAAATCACTATATTCTTTTGGGTTTATGCATAAGTAAACAATTGTATTGCACTTAGTTTGCATAATAAAACATAGCATGTGATATTATCATAGTTTTAATAATGGTAATAGAGTGTAACCCGGATATAAGAGAAACCTGGATATAAGAGAGATTTTCTCTGATCCCAAATTAGAGCCTGTGTTAATGTATATCAATTAGACCAAACCCGGATATAAGAGAAACCCGGATATAAGATACTTCTTCTCCGGTCCCGACAACTCTCTTATATCCGGGTTACACTGTATAAGGAAACATTCAGCATTCATTGACCGAGTAGCCGTTACTGCTTTCGGGTGAAATATACAAAATCTTTCTTTTAAAACAATTTCAGGAAAATAGGTTTCTCAAATTCAATATCTGTTATCACTCTTTTCAGTACTAAAGAGAGTTTCCTTCGTATTTAAGCTAGCGTGGAACGTCAGAATTTTGATTATGTCATTATTTCCTCTCCGATATACGTTTGACATCCATTTTAGCTGCTCCTTCTAAGTCTTCAAGTGATGTAGTTTATGTTATTTGGTATAGTTCTTTGTTTGTGATCCTATAACGCCAGTGCACAAAGAATAATAGTCGTTATCAAGACCCACAGACTCACGTGCTTAAAGCCATTTTTAACCATTGATCTGAGAAAGCGGTTGTATACAGCTAACAGTTTAAGCCAACGTTTTTCAAACTTTTTACCCTTGTGGACCCTTAAAATAGTTTTCATGTCTTAGGGAACCTCTGCATAAATATTATCTCTTATATATTTTTTATAATAACCAAGGATGCTTCAACAATATTCCGTACGTGTATAGCAAAATTACGAATATAAAATTAAACAAAAATTAGCCTATGTAACACACGGAGTCTCTAGCGAGCTATTGCAGAATCTTAAGGTTTTGGGGAACAGCGGTTAAAAAACACTGCTCTAAAGTCGTCAGTTAGGACCCGCCATGCCTCCCACATTGTAGCAAACCACTCACATTCCCTTCCGTATTCCATTGGTGAGGAGTAAGTTCCACTCGAACAGGTTCTTCCTACGAACCACTTCTCTGTGGAACCATCTCCCCCGATCCCTACACTCTTAACCTGTTCAAGTTTAGGTTCAACCGTTACCTTCCCCTTCTATCCGCATAACCTGTCTCTTACTGTGGCCCTCTACCTCGAGTGGACCCTGAACCTTGTACAGGGTGAAACTCACTGTAAAAAAGAAAGTGAATCAACCAATGATACACGAATCAGTCACGTACAGGTCCTGTCTATTAACCAGTGAAGGCGGTTTCACAATCACACTTTAAAGACATCGCTAACTCAATTCCCAATAATTATTATAATTTTAAATAATATAAGAGCTTGAAACCTTTATTACAACAACCAAGGATTTTCTAACAATATGCCATATGTGTATAGTAAAATTACGAATATACAATTAAGCAAAAATGACTCAAAAAATGCATTAAACTATTAATCAGTTTCCCACGGACCCCTAGCGACCTCATGTGGAACCCTAGAGTTCCAGGGGACACCGACTGAGAAACACTGATTTAAATATTTTTGAAAGGGTCTGGCGCTATGCATGGCGTCCCTATAAAAGTCTCTATCTGACGAAGCTACTCAAGAACATGACTCGAGTTTTTAGTTTAGAATGTTTTGGTTTTGGAACAATTTATTCTCACACGATAAATAAATCTATCACATATAATATGTGATTTACAATATTACACGTGATATATAATGTGTTACATAATATCCTGAAAATTTTACTAAAATAATTGATTAATACTAATTTGGCACAGTGGATAAAGGCGTTAGTTAAATCCAGTAGCAGGACCCAAAGAGTGTGAGTTCAATACCCGGTTAAGGCAGTGAAGAATTTGGAGAGAGGAATTAACAGGAGATAACTGATGACTGACATCCATTAAACATGGCACGTGGAAATAGAACAGTCTACCCCAGTGAGCGAAATAACGGGTTCAGTTTGACATTCCAATCACCTGAAAAAGGCCGGAGCGTACAACGGCCGAAACGTTGTAATAAATATGGCGACAAAGATGAGGACAATAGTCCGAAAAATGTAAATAATGGCAGAAGGAGTCAAGTACTTTCTGGAGGGGTACAGTGAACCGAGCATTTTCTAGCATCTTTGGTAATGAAACGTATATACGAGTTCCACTTGAGATCTGGAGTGAACATATCTCAATGGACGTTCGAATCAAAGCTTTCATTGAGAAAGCTGTCATTCATCTTGAACGGAAGAAACCCCCGGTCTGATGGAATATTACTAGCTTGGTTTTTGATGTATTGAAAGCTAGATATCCCCCCCCCATTGTGTTGTTTGAACTAAGTCAGGAGAGGCCAGCTACTAGGCTTGGATCATCTTTATTTTTGGAGGTGCTTTCGTATACCGTGGTATAATCTGCATAGCTGTTGAGTGTTGACTAATGATCTGAGAATATTCATGGGAAGATCGTTAATAAAAAAGCAAAAAGGGGTTGAAGACTAATAATAGAATCTGACATAGTGTATCTAGAGAGCAGGTTACAGAAAAGCCCGTGAAAATAGAATCTACATAAGATTAGAAATTTATATACATAAGAAAATTGTCGAACGAAGCAAAGAGAGATCACGAGATTTTCAACCAGTCGCTGTTGGTTTAAGCAAATTAAAAAAAAATGATTGAATTTTTATTCCCTAAAAAAACAAATAAATACAATATTTCAATCAGTCAACTTAGAAATGCCAGTTCGTCGGTATAGTTGCATGCTAAGTGAATTCTTTACACAAAGAGGAAAGCGGAGCGGCTAGAGATAAAAAAAAAGAAAAGAAAAGAAAGATTAACCGAAAATTGAAACAACATGGCACCTTCTCGAACTTAATACGCTTATACATCCTTTTCTTTTGTAAATTGTGAGTAATGCCATTTACTCCAATGGATGAACTTTACCTATTGTCTATATCTCGCACATTTCTACAAACATTTTAAACAAGACTGTTTGCTGGGAAAATACCGTACTTACAAAATCAACACACATTTATTTGCATACAGAAATCTTTGTTGTAAAAATATAATTCAGTTAGTTTTAAATTTTATAAGTTATCGGAAGTTTATTTACGATATTCACATTGATTATGACTAATTAATTACTAACGCCGCCACATATGTGCGCGCATGCGCGTGTGTGTATGGAGAAAGTTATGGATCACGAATAATTCCAAAGAACGTTATTGTTTGTAATCGATATCTAACTAAACAAGAAGACAAACCTGAATTATATTTAGACGTTATTTATGTTCTTATCGAGGTCCGATCATTATTACCTATATAAAAACGCTATGCTTTGAGCTAATTAGTGATTCAGTGGCTTTGAACAGTTAAACAAGCTATTATGAATGACCGTGGAATGAACGCAGTGGCCCTGGAAGTGACGCTCATCTGAAGTTAGGAAAAGTAAGTCAGAAATGTGAATATTACAAGTTGATTAAAAATGTGGATGCACGTACAGTGACCGACCGAGAAAGGGAAAATCAAAGAAGAGAATAGACGACATATTATTTACCTACCCGGTGG
Source organism: Acanthosepion lycidas (assembly GCA_963932145.1). Lineage (NCBI taxonomy): Eukaryota > Metazoa > Mollusca > Cephalopoda > Sepiida > Sepiidae > Acanthosepion > Acanthosepion lycidas. Next base: position 71,574,178 of record OZ010595.1, read on the forward strand.
AAGGTTTGATAGAAGGTCACAATTTCCATTGTTAAAAAGTAAGTTCCTCTCAGACAGTTTCTTCTCAGGAACTGCTACTTTGAGGACCTGACTCCCTCGTAGATGCTTCCCTGAACACTACAATCTTAACTACTTCAAGTCTACGATAAATTTTTATCTGTCTTGCATATCTTCATAATCCTCACTATCACGTTTCTCATTCAATAATCTTCTACCTTGAGTGGCTTTTGAGCCTTATATTGTGCGAACATTAGAAAAAATCTTTTGAAAGCGAACATCCAGATTGTGCCTTTTTGCAATGTCTCGGGTATCTGGAATTGACACTGACCCATCACATTTAAGTACAGTATGGAAAATAGAGCCTGGGAGGCGCCTCTAACTTTGGAATTGGATTTTGGCTAATTTTCACCTCGGGGTTAAAAGAAGAGATGTGTATATGGAGGTTAAATGGTTGTGTGTTTGTGTGTATTTTAGGTGAAGATATATGTTCAATATGTAAAAAAGAAGATAGAAGCGTACAAAATCTTGACTTTATACTACATTCGTTTATTCTTTTTATGGTGACTAGTGAAACAAAGTTCTCAATGCCACTTGGATATGTCCGTTTTCATTTCTGGTTCAGAAGTAAGTTAGGATAACAAAGGTTAAAATGGCTGAGCTCAAGTCAGCTTTGTGCTGAGTTGGAACAACCAATTTACTTACTTCAATAGGGCTGCCAAAAACACGCCTGAATGATGTTATTGGAAAGTGAAAACGAGAAAGATTCTGTCGCTTCCGGAAGTGGGGTCATAAAATCACGCATGTGATCAAAAACTCTTCCTCGTTTCTTTATAACTTGCATCATGGGAAAATAAATTTCTTTTTTCTATTATTCTTTATTATTTTATTTATTGGTTTTATTTCATTTTCTCACTAGTGCAATCTAGTTATGTAATACCGATATATAAATGACTTTATTTTTTTAAGGAAATATTGTTACATCATGGTTGTTTGTAGGCAAGAAGAGATTTAATTTTTCTTTCTATATTATGTGAGCATTATCTATTTTTAAAATTAAATCTGATCTTCGTGCGCATGTCTCAAATGTGCGCATGCCTCAAATGTGCACGTCTTTATTTCGACTTAAGAGAATTTGAAGAGAAATTAGTAGTCCTAAATTAATTCATTTAAATTATAAATAAATATATTAAGACACAGGACTATACTGCCGATTTTGTTCTCGGCTTCTTCATAAGAAAGTAAAACAAAACCACTCAAAGAAGCAGACTACCTTTAATTTAGTAGATAAAAACCAAAATATAGTGTTCACAGATAAAACATTTATTTCAATAAAACGATATCTCCATGCATATTGTTTCATATGCTAAATAGTAACAAAACATAATGATAAACAAAGGGATTTACTTACATTAATAATTTTGTCAGTCTATAGAATGTATCATTCTTTAAACTGACAGCTTATTAAACATATTTTCTTTTTTAAAATTTTTCTTTTTCTTTTACAATGAAAAACTTGATTTAAAATCTTTTCTTGAAACAGTCAATTTCTTCAGATACATTTATCTTCTTCACAATTCTTTTTCACCTTTTTGGTGGCTGAAAGGGAGAAATAAAAAACACAACGCCTAACCTAGGCTAAAAATATCTCTGACTGAGGACAATCTCCCCCAATCAAAGGGAGTCGCCATCTCCCGCCTCCAACCGCATAAAAAGGCGTCAATAAAAAACATCGTCTATTTTGCTGTCAGAGGCGCGTATCGTTCCAAATTTCAATACATCAAATATTTCTTTACTTTACCGAAGTTATTGAAATGTCTTCGAATTTTAATAGTCTAAAATTTTGCTAATAAAAAATTCTCAAAAATTACCTATACAAAATATTTATAAAGGTTTCGCTTCAAACTCCACCAAAGTAATCGTTTCACGGGATTTCCAGCCACATTATTTTTAAATCGGCAAAAATTATCATAAATGATTTTCTAATTTTCGATTGCGAAATCATCTTTTGTTTTTCTATGTTACACTCTTCTTTCTCGTCACCTCGTCTTATCTTCCACACACACACACACACACACACATATAAAGGGTGTTCCAATAACTTGAATCAATTTTAAATGTGAATTAAGTTTAAGCGTCTAATGATTTTTTCTTTTTCTTTCAGATTTAACAACTTAATTCTTTGGCAATTTCAACCATGGAAAGATGAACAATCAAGCAACGTGTTACAGTTTCAAGAGTGCAATTGGAAAAGCTGTTCGTAAATCCAACAAACTGGGCCGGTGGCAGATATGAAAACACCATTGCGTGCTCTTTTATGCCGGTCAGCTGAAAACATTGCAGCAGTGCACGAGAATGTCGTCGAAAATCTAGGCACCCCTATTCGTCATCGAACCTCTCCACAACAACATTACACATCGTTTCCAATTGCACTCTCGGTTGGTCGATTATGTTGACCAAAATAATCGCGAAGTGCGCGAAATGCATTTCTGTTTGAACGCCCAATTTTCGTAATAGGCTTCGATAAATTTAACACGTTGTTTGATTGTTAATCTTTCCATGGTTGAAATTGCCAAAGACTTAAAGAAAAAGAAAAAAAATCATTAGAGGCTTAAACTTAATTCATATTATAATCGCTCCAAATTATTGGAACACCCTTTATATGGTGATTTGTTAAGCGTAGCTTAGTTTTGGCACAAATCCGAAAGTATGGGGCACCCAGTGAGAATCAAACTCATTCCTCAGTCGTAATTGATCTAGCGAGACAAGTTTGCTAACCATTACGCCATGTCGAAGTGCCTATGCATACATATATGCTGTATCTGGGAATTAGTGTGTTATTCATATAAGTTTGATTAATGATCAACAAATGTTCTTTCTTAAAAGTTTTTAAAATTTATTTTTTCAATATTTCGGACAATTTTCCGATATATATATATATATATAAATTTTTTTTAAAAATTTTGAACATAAATTGTCCAACGTTTGAGACTTACGGTTATATCACGTTGAAACATCTGTTCTCGTATGATAATCAATAATGAGCATGGTCAGTACCTAAATGGGTGACCGCTTGGAAATACACGGTGGTGTAAGCTTGGATGTGAAAGTGGTGTAATAGATAACACTCTGATTGGAAATTGGAGAACCAAATTCCAATTCCAGTTGGGTTTATTTTATTCATTTACGCGCAAATACTCTTGGAAAAGGTATGAATTCACATCTTCCCCTAGAAGTTATATCAATAAAAGTATTATCTAAAAAAATGCTTACACTCTAAAAATGTTTTCTGGCTTTAAGTAATCTGCAGATGGTTAATAAGCCGTAAAAAGAAATCAATCAATAGAAACCAAAGGTTGATTGCTTTTGACTTTCATAAGATATTATGAAAGAGTTTTTGTTTTGTGTGTTATTTCAGTGTAATCGTTTTTCCTAGCATCTTTGATCATGGCCTGTGATATGAAACAATTGATACTCAACATTTCACAGGAAACCAGAAAAAAGTCCAATATAAAAAATAAATCTAAAAAATCCTTAGCAAAAAAATTTTGTTGGTTTTTAACAAAACTCGTAATAATAATAATGACACCGATACGTAAAAATGACAAGAATTTAACGTATTTTAAGGCCAGCAGAAATTTTGCAAAGAAAGTGCTCAATAGATAACTAGAGTTACATATTTTAATAAATTAATAAATGTTCAATTTATCTCAAATCTTAACCGACTCTAGATTTTCGCATAACACCGCTCTGATCCTGATGAGGGACATGAGATATTTCGCTCGAACATTTATTAATTCATATTATATTTATGGAAAAATAGTTTTAACATACTATGTTTATGGGTAAAAGTACTCCATATAGGAGATAGAGCGTATGTAAATCTGAGGTCAACATCAAGCGGAGACAGTCTCATGAATGTCGCAATCTTCAGACCATTAAAATTCCGTTCAAACCTGAAACAGACTGTCGCCGCTCGGTGCTGACATCTGTGTCCACTTTTACACAGACACACACACACACACACACATATATATATATATATATATATATATATATATATATATATATATATAATTTGTGTATTTACGCAGCAAATTCTCTTTTAGACATGTCTGATTGAATAAATTACATTATGTATTAGGTTGGTGCAAAAATAATGACGTAATAATGTCGTTTCTTGACGTATTTTTAACGTCAAAAAACGACATTATTACGTCATTATTTTTGCACCAACCTAATAATTTATATTTGTGAGTATGAACGGATTTTATTAAAACACAATGTGTATGTGTTTAGTTATTTGTTCTGATTTTTTTTCCAGTTTCCCCCCAAAATACATGAATGGATAAATAAATAAATAAAATAATATAATAAAATAAATAAACAGCATTCTTTTTGTGCGGCCGCGTTCCCAAGAGGCGTTACACATGACGTCACGCTAGACAATTTCAAACGTTCAGCTTCCCAAAGAATATCAAAGTGCAGACAAAGGAATTATAGCTACCACATGGGTTCTTGATAATGACCGTGAAAGTGGAATTTACTTGAAGAAAAATAACAAAATATGAACTTTGAAAAGTTTATTAAAAAAATCGAGTACAATACACAATGCATCCAAAAATTGGAAAATATAGAAAAAATTAAACAGATAGACTTTGTTGATTCTTTAATCAAACATTTTTCGGTGAATACTTGCTACGTAAATATACTCTCTCTCTCTCTCTCATATATATACAGTGTAACCCGGATATAAGAGAGATTTTCTCTGGTCCCAAATTAGAGCCTGTGTTAATGTATATAAATTAGACCAAACCCGGATATAAGAGAAACCCGGATATAAGAGACTTCTTATCAGGTCCCGACAACTATCTTATATCCAGGTTAAACTATATATATATATATATATATATATATATATATATAGTGTGTGTGTGTAGGGTAGATCGACATATAGTGATTTTCAACGTATAATGTTCGATTTATGTGATTTATATATTCACCAGTGAATTGATTGAGTGTACTCAGTACTGACAAGTATGGAGATTGTATTGAGAAAATAAACATTCTTTAAAATAAATGCTTTTTTTTATCGTTAACACTGTAACACACGAGCTTAAGCATATGAGAGAACTTTTTAGAAATCTCCCTGAAACCATAAAGGAAATGATTTGATCTCTAAAGCGTATCTGAAAGTGAAGTTTTTAGTCAAAAGTCAAAACAAAATACAGTACAGACACGCACATGCGCACACGTTATCTATGATTTCGGTTCTCTCATGATATACGAAACATTTGGCTATGTTTAACGGTGTGTCAAAAGAAGGGTTATACGCTTGACACTTACTATGTCCTTTTAACTCCCTTGTCAATGTTTATTTACAAGCTTATAAAAATACATGAACCAAATACAGTGCGATATTTATTACTTCCCTTTAATCATATTTATTATTAGGTTGGTGCAAAAATAATGTCGTTTTCTCACATAGTAACATATGTGGGAAAACGACATTATTTTCGCACCAACCTAATATTTACCATTTTATAGGAAATAAATTTGAAAAGAGATTTATTCAAAAATTTATTAAAAAAATTACAAAAATTATCCAAATGTAAGCCAGCTACAATGCAATATCTATTATTTACCATTTTGTAAAGATTTTATTTTACAAATATTTTATAAATAGCTATGAAAACGGGTTTTTATTCATAATTTTATATAAAAATATCAGTCAAGAATAAAGAAAATGTCTAAATACATTTGATAACGTCGAGGGTTTATTAAAATTCTAATCATTGCTTTGTAAAACAATAAACATTGTCGAAGCAGTCAAAAGTGTACACTGTACTACAGCAAAATCGGTGTCAAAGGAATAACTCTTTTAACTTACACACCGTTTCATTACCAGAAACTCATTCGATTAAAAATTTTTACTGCCTATTTTGAAAACATTACGGAATTATTTGATTACATCATCACGATAACTGAGCAACGATTTTTTCTAAAGTATTTATTTTTAAACAGCAAGTTTTTTATTAAGTTTTTCTTATTGCATTTAAATCTCTACTTGTCAATAACTACCTGGATGTTTACTTTGAAACACGCCTAAAGAGAACTTAGAGAACTTTTCGTGTGAGTTTTTGCCAAAAAGAAGCCACTGCTTCCTTCCAGCTTTAGTGCAACGAGGAGATACTGTCTCAAGCCTCCAGTAAGTAGACTATTCCTATGTACTATGTTACGTTCTTCTACGTAATATTTTATGCTATTTTATGTTCTTTTTATTTTATGTACTTTTATTGCAACGAGGAGGTACTATAGAATCGTCAATGTTTGTCTACTCACCCCCGTTAAAAATAGACTCTTCTATAAGAATTAGCTTTGACCAATCAACACCACACATTGTGAAACTCGGCTTGTTATTGGTCGAGACGACCCTAGAATGTGTATCCATGGTCAAAAATCTGTTTTCCCGCCAGGCCACTGGGAGCCTACTTTGGTTTCCCAAAACAAATAAAAGGACGAATTTCAGTCCAATTCACCAGTGAGATCTACATTCCTAGAGAGTTACCAAACTGACTCACGCAAGTCAAAACTCTGACCAACCAGGACTTTGCCGCGCAAAATATCTGACTCAACAATCCACAAACACAATCTCTCTCTCTCTCAAGAACATCACTTACAATACTTTGAAAAGTGACATTTTCTTCTCACTACTTAATAAGTATTAGTAAACAAACAATCAAATTCTCACACAACTAAAGGTACGCAACACCTGCCAATTATACAAACATACTTACGCACACACACTAGTAACTGAACTAGCACAAAGGACAATTTAGTACGTAACTGGACACTTAGTTTAATTTTGTGAACAAATCTGAATAGGAATTGCAAACACCTTCAAACATTCACAATAATATTCTACACAGCCAAATACACCTATTTTCATTTATCCATTTAAGTTCAAATCAATTGTTATTCTCAAAATTGTATCATTGTACATAAATGCATTTTGTTCTATTGAAATCTGATAATCGGTGTTCCTTCCTCACTTGCCTGTTGATTGATTCGTTTTTTTGGAATGTCTATCTATATTGTTGCGGATAAATATGTTGAACATGCCCGTAAACTAACCATCAAAAAATAAAAACCTTCTGATACCAAATTCAAATTCCTAGCAATCCCAACAAAATTGATGACCCCGGCGTTCGTCGTTTGACGTTGCCAACAAAATTGGTAACCACCGACGTTTGTACCAACAAAATTGCTATCTCCGACTTCTGAATAAGGCTACAACATAATTGATAACCACATTATTCCGTAAAAACCTCAGTCGACATGGCAGATCCTATACAGCCAACCGAAGCTGCACTCAGGATGGAACTCCCTACCTACAACACGAATGCACAAACATGGTTCATACAACTCGACGCGATTTTCCAAGCGAGGCATGTGACGTCCCAGCAGTCGAAATTCGCATTTGTGGTGGAGAAGCTTCCCGCTGAATTTGCTGCAGAGGTAGCGGATGTCCTTACTAATCTCCCGCCCGAAAAGCCGTATGAGGTGCTCCGGCAGGCAATCTTACAACGAACAGGCTGCTCCGAGGAGCGAAAGATTAAGGATCTTCTTAAGAATGTCACACTCGGGAACAGCAAACCCTCCCAACTTCTTCGGAGAATGATAACGCTACTCGGTAACAACACTATATCCAAAACAGTATTGAAGCAAATGTGGCTGGAGAAATTGCAGCCTGATATCGCACAAATATTAGCAGTCCTAACTGAGGTCGATGTTCACAAGTTAGAATCGATCGCTGATAAAATAGTGGACACGAGACCAATTCGCCAAATTTCCTCTGTCGTGCCATCAGATGACCCGACTCCGGATGTTAACCAGCAACTCCATTTTTTGACGACCGAGCTAAAGAAGCTGTCTTTACGCCTCGACAGAATTCAGAGTATTCCTGGACGAAGTCGCAGTTATTCAACTAACAAACACAATACCAGTAGGCGGCGATCAACATCGAGACAAACTCGTCACCACCAGAGAGGCTATTGCTGGTACCATGAACTGTTTGGTGCCCGCGCAAGGAAATGTCAGTCACCATGTGCTTATAAAAATGCGGGAAACGCCGAACCTAGCAGCCATTAAAGGCGTGGGCCGCTAGGGCAGGTAATGAAAATCGCCTATTCTACGTATTCGACAACAACAGCAAGTTAAAATTCCTAGTCGACACTGGCGCTCAAATCAGCGTTATACCACTGAGCTACTGTAACAAGTTATCAGTAATACCCAGACAAGCCCAGCTAAAGTTACAGGCCGCAAACGGCACATCCATAAACACGTATGGCAAGCGTGTCATGTCTCTAAGTATCGGACTACGGAGGGAGTATACATGGACCTTCACTATAGCCGATGTCGAGATACCTATTATAGGAGCGGATTTCCTCGCACACTTCAACTTGTCCGTCGAACTGTCAACTCGTACGCTTACCGATACGTGCACATATATACGACGACGAGGATTTTTATCCAAGCTTTCCACGATTGGACTAACTACTTTGATACCTAGTGCAAATGGTTGCGAAGATTTGATTAAGCAGTACAAATCTCTCTTATCACCGTTCACTCATACAGAACCCATAAAGGACAATACGACACATACAATTAAGACAACTGGACCCCCAGTCCACGTTTCACCCCGTCGTCTACACCCAACTAAATTACGGGTGGCTAAGGAAGAATTCGATAATATGCTCAAGATGGGCATAATAAAACCATCTTCCAGTCCTTATGCCACACTGTTACACATGGTCCGTAAGAGCGAACCTGATAACTGGCGACCGTGTGGAGATTACAGACTCCTAAACGCTCAAACCGTGCCAGACAAATATCCAATTCCTCATATTAAGGACTTTGCTTTGTCCCTTGAAGGCGCTACTGTTTTCACCAAACTAGACCTAAGGAAAGCTTTTTACCAGATACCTATCGAACCGTCTGATATTCATAAAACAGCGATTACGACACCGTTCGGTTTATACGAATTTACCCGAATGCCGTTCGGACTCCGTAATGCTGCGCAATCTTTTCAGCGCCTTATAGATGAGGTCCTCCGCGGATTATCTTATGCATATGCGTACATCGACGGCGTACTAATAGCAAGTGAAACGGCCGAGGAACATCGTAACCATCTACAGTCAGTATTTGAGCGGTTACAACACTACGGACTAAAGCTGAACATCGATAAATGCTTATTCGCTGTCCCCAAATTAAATTTCCTTGGCCACGTCATTGATAAGAATGGGTTAACTCCCCTAGACGAAAAGGTCAAGGCGATTAATGATTTCCCGCCACCGTCAACATTACGACAGCTACGGCGATTCATAGGAATAATTAATTATTATCGCCGATTTATACGCGACTGTGCCATTATACTTCTTCCACTGACAAATCTCCTTTCTAAGCACAAACAAAAAAGAAAACGAAGATTGTATTATCTGTGGACGAGCTGGATTCTTTTCATAGAGCGAAGCAAGCGTTGCAGGACTGTACCAAACTTGCGTATATTACATCTGCACCCGACGCAAAACTGACGCTAACTATCGATGCGTCGTCGGATACAGTTGGTGCAGTACTTCATCAGATAGTCAACGGTGTGGAAAGACCACTGTCATTTTTCTCAATTAAGCTAAATACGGCCCAACGGAAGTATAGTACCTTCAGCCGTGAACTGTTAGCAATTTATTTAGCCATCAGACACTACCGGCACATTCTAGAAGGTCTTGATTTTACCGTTTTTACAGACCATAAGCCACTAACATACGCCCTACATGCTAAGTCGGATAAACACAATCCGCGTGATATACGGTACATGGACTACATATCACAATTTTCATCGGATATACGCTACATTAGTGGAGCTAGTAACACCGTGGCCGATACTCTGTCTCGAACAACTCTCAGCGCAGTACAGAGTACCGCACTGAACTTTGATAATCTAGCTGATGAGCAAGCCAAAGATGAAACCCTGCAAGCTATTCACTCAGACACTTCTTTAAAAATTGAGAAAAGACCGCTCCCGTTTACGAGCAGATCAGTTTATTGTGACACCAGCACGGGTAACCCGCGTCCGTACATGCCACCAAATATGCGCCGTCTAATTTTCGAACATGTTCATTCACAAGCACACCCAGGAGGCAAGGCGACGTTGCGGACCATATCGGACAGATTTATCTGGCCCGGTATGGCAGCTGACATTAAGCAGTGGTCCCGCACGTGTTTACGTTGCCAAGCCACCAAAGTTGGCAGACACACGAGGGCACCTACATCAACATTCGCCAACCCAGACGGTCGTTTCACCCATCTGTATGCTGATTTAGTGGGTCCACTTGAAAATGTGAACGGATTTGAATACGTTTTAACAGTAATCGATCGATTTACGCGATGGCCAGTTGCCATCCCTCTGCAATCAACTATAGCTGAAACAGTGGCAAGTTCTATTTTTAACAACTGGATTACAACTTTCGGATGCCCTTCAATGATCACTACTGACAGAGGTCCACAGTTTCAATCAGCACTTTTTAATGAGTTCACTAATCTATTAGGGATTAAACACATTTCCACTACAGCATATCACCCTTGTTCCAATGGCCTTGTGGAAAGATTTCATCAACAGCTTAAATACGCTATAACTGCTTCTACCAACGGCCGAACTTGGGTTGATAAACTTCCCCTGATCATGCTGGCTTTGAGAAACACTGTCAAGCAGGACCTGAACTGTACTAGTGCTGAATTGGTTTTCGGGACTCCCCTAACCTTGCCAGGACAGATTTTCGCCCCTGTATCGGACAACCTACCTACTAGCCAGTTTGTCAGCGACCTCCGACAAAAAATGTCTGAAACAATTTATACGCCGACCAGAGCTTTTCACAGGTCTTATTACATTCCAACTGATATGCATACAGCCAATTTCGTATTTCTACGCCGAGATATGGTCCGTAAACCACTAACGCCTAACTAGACTGGACCGCACCAGGTTATTTCTCGAGTTTCAAAATATTTTGTTACAGATCTCGCCGGCAAGCAAACTACGGTCAGCATTGACCACTTAAAACCAGCTTACATCAACAATGACGACAAAGCTGCGACCACTCAGCAAACACCAGTTTCAGAGACTTTACACAAACACCCATCTTCTACGCCTGAACCGCAAATTAAGCCACCTACACGGACCAGGTCTGGCAAGCGCGTTCACTGGCCAGCAAAGTATACTACATTTTATACATATTAATGTCCAAACTACGCTGACCATTAATCTGGAGGGGGTATTTATAGAATCGTCAATGTTTGTCTACTCACCCCCGTTAAAAATAGACTCTTCTATAAGAATTAGCTTTGACCAATCAACACCACACATTGTGAAACTCGGCTTGTTATTGGTCGAGATGACCCTAGAATGTGTATCCATAGTCAAAAATCTGTTTTCCCGCCAGGCCGCTGGGAGCCTACTTTGGTTTCCCAAAACAAATAAATGGACGAATTTCAGTCCAATTCACCAGTGAGATCTACATTCCTAGAGAGATACCAAACTGACTCACGCAAGTCAAAACTCTGACCAACCAGGACTTTGCCGCGCAAAATATCTGACTCAACAATCCACAAACACAACCTCTCTCTCTCTCTCTCTCAAGAACATCACTTACTATACTTTGAAAAGTGACATTTTCTTCTCACTACTTAATAAGTATTAGTAAACAAACAATCAAATTCTCACACAACTAAAGGTACGCAACTCCTGCTAATTATACAAACATACACACACACACACTAGTAACTGAACTAGCACAAAAGACAATTTAATACGTAACTGGACACTTAGTTTAATTTTGTGAACAAATCTGAATAGGAATTGCAAACACCTTCAAACATTCACAATAATATTCTACACAGACAAATACACCTATTTTCATTTATCCATTTAAAGTTCAAATCAATTGTTATTCTCAAAATTGTATCATTACATAAATGCATTTTTTTGTTCTATTGAAATCTGATAATCGGTGTTCCTTCCTCACTTGCCTGTTGATTGATTCGTTTTTTTTGGAATGTCTATCTATATTGTTGCGGATAAATATGTTGAACATGCCCGTAAACTAACCATCAAAAAATAAAAACCTTCTGATACCAAATTCAAATTCCTAGCAATCCCAACAGTACTGTCTAAATCTCCCAGCGATGAAAGTTTTTAGAAGCTTACTGTGCATTTAATAACCAATCAGATTTCAAGAAATGTTTAAAAGTCAAAGAAGGGTTACTAAAAATCTAGAACTAGACTACTTAATTGTTGATCGCCTTTCCGAAAGCAGACGGCCTATAGTCTATCACAGTGATTTATTGTTGCTGTCACATTAATTCAGAGGAATATTTTTTTCTCTAAAATCACACACGTGATTATCGTAAATCCCAAGATTAAGGCAGCTTACATGACCGGTTCAACGAAGTGGATTATTCTAGAAAGAACCAATGATCACTTGGGATAATCCTAAGCATTTCATTTTGGATTAAAGCATCTCGTGAGACGCTTTTCTTTAACATTTTCTAAGAAATTCACGTCTAGAAGAAAAACACAGCCAGACATTGGATACCCCGATTCGCCTGTCTCATAATTTAATCTTCTGTTTCCTATTAACAAAGAAACTCCCATTTTATGTTGCATTTAATATAGATTAAATACTTGGTGCAGTTGAATGATAAGAGCGGCGAGCAAGTAGCATCGAGGTTTAATACTAAATACCATGTTATTGATATGGTAAGCCTATCGCTGCTCTGTCATTACTATCATGGAAAGTAAGCGGACGAACTACATTCCTTGGTTCCACCAGAAATAACTTTCACGGATAGGACCTGCCATGCCACTTATATTGTAGCAAACCACCCACATTGCCCCCGTATTCTATCGGTGAGAAGTGAGTTCCACTCGAACAGCTTTTCCCGCGAACCACTACTCTGTGAAACAGACTCCCATAAGGATGTTTTTTTTTTTTCTATCACTACAATCTGTTCAAGTCTAGGGTTAATTGTTGTCTTCCACTCGTATCAGTATAAATTGCCTCTTAACGTAACCTACTTCTGCGAGTGCCCCTCCGGGCCTTATTACTGTAAAAAAACAAAACAAAACAAAAAAAAAACAAACAAAAAAAAACTCTCAGTAACAGAATAGATTCGATCTGACAATCGAAAAGTAAAGCAATTAAATTTAACCTGTTTGTTGTAGCAGGGGAGATAACTTATCTTAGCAAAACATCAGTATCGCGGGTCTGATATACTCACCTTACTATGAGTATAATGTTCTTTCACAACATTTAATTTTAATACATTTAAGTATGTATTAGGATGTGCGTGTAAAATAGCGATTATTAGCGTGAAAGGAGACACCGTGAGCACAGTTCAAATTCCAGCCGAGTCTGCTACATTCACTTTCGCACAAATACATTGGGAATGGCATGAATACATGTCTTCTCCCCTAGCTAAGGGTTCAAAAGCAGAGCAGCCAGAGCTCTATGTCCAGAATAACTTTAAAAAGAAGGATAACGGGAAACTACTCCACTCTCTTTCCCAAGAAGGCGTTTGGGCACTTCGACTTGGCGTAACGTCTTGCAAGCTTGTCTCGCTAGATCAGTTGCAACTGAGTAGTGAATTTGAACCTCACTGGGTATACCACATCTTCGGCCTTGTTCCACATCTTCGGCCTTGTTTCTACATCTAAGCTACACTTAGAAAATCATGAACATTTCGAAGTGGTGTAATGGTTAGTGAGTTTGTCTCGCTAGATAAGTTACAACTGAACAGTGAGTTCGATTATCTTTGGGTGGACCACGTTTTCGGACTTGTACCAGATATAAGCTATGGTTAAAAAATCACCCTCTCACAAGAGAGTGTAGCAATTCATAGATAATAAAGAAAAGCTCTGTGGAAAGTGATGATTGTATGCGTCCTGAAGGATCATGTCACTTTTCTATATGAATATATTACGTTTTTTAGATATTTTGTTCCTACTTTTAAATACATAACTAAGTTGTTCTATTTTTTAGCAATTTTTAGGAGAAAATTCTGTGCCTGAGTTACGACATTAAAAACTATATTTGTCAGCGTTAAGGAATGTAATAATCGGTGTGAGGTACTACTTCTTTGTTTAAGACCAGAATTAACCCTTATGATTAAATTTGATACGCTTTTTATGATTCGTGGTTAAATAACAGCTGGATCTGTACAGAAACACAACCAATTTGTACTGGGTGAGAATTTATTTAAGTTAAGATCATAAAACAAATTTAGGAAAAAGTACGTTATATCTGTTCTATATGGCAGTGAATGTTGGAATTGGAACTGTTCTCTGATTAATAATTCCGATCCATTATCTGTTACACCACCCGTACATCCAAGGTTACAGCACCTGCTATTCCTAAGCGGTCACCCATCTAGGTACTGACCAGGCGCGACATGATCGTACGGAACCGATGTTTCAACGTGATATTGTAGACTCGTCTTTTTCTTACCTATCACCCCTAGCAACTGAACAGTCTATATCTTACGCCTACGTACGGAAAACTTCAACCAATAAAAACCGTACTAGGCGAATCAACCAATCTCATTGGTTAATGACACAATAATCTGAAAGTTCACGTACAAAAGCGAAATTGAGCCAAAACTCCGTGAGCCGATTTCGGACTTTCAGAACTTATAAAAGAAAACGTCGACTGACCCAAGCAGTCAGTAACAAATACCGATCGAGTAGGCAGTGTGTCGGCCTTGACTTTTTGTCTTGATTTCTGACCGTTGAGGACAGCCTTTTATCGCTCGTCTCTTTTTTGGAATTTACCCTTTTGCTATTTTGAACTTCATTTTGGTTAAAGTTTGTTTATTTTAATTTTACATTTTTGTGACTGTATTGAAAAAGTTTTTTGATTTTTCTTTCTTCCCTCCATTTTATTTTACCCCCCTCCCACCTTTAATTTTTACACTTTTTCTTTTATTCTAGTTTTCCTATTTGATTTTAATTTTTATCCCCTTTAATTTTTGCCATTATTTCTTTTTATTCCAGTTTTCCTTTTTGATTTTCATTTTTACCCTGTAATTTCTGCAGTTTTTTCTTTTTTAATTCTCATTTCTACCCCCTTTAATTTTTGCTCTTTTTCTTTTATTCTAGTTTTCCTTTTTAATTTTCATTTTCTTCAATTTTTTTTAAAAATCTATCTTCGTGTGTTTCGGTTTAATTTTTGATTAATTTATTTATTTAATTGTTTTTTTCCATCTTTTAATTTTTGCGTGTTTTTTGTTTGTAATCGTTGTATTGTCCAATTTATTTGTTTATTTTCTTTTGTTAATTGGTTCGTCTGTTTTCGCTGCGTATTTTTTTTGTTTATTGACGTCGGCCATTTTGATTTTTTGTAACTAGCTTTGTGCTATTTTTTGTTGACATCGGCCATTTTGATTTTTTTAGCTTCGGCTTTTGTCGAAGTTTTGTGGGTTTTTTTTATTGTCTAACGTTTTTATTTTACTGTTTATTTTCTTTTACGTGTTTTTTTTTTTTTTTTTTTTTTTCGCCTTTAGGCGATATTTGTCCTTCATTGTTTTTTTTTGTTATACGTATAAGTGAACCGTGTTTTTCTCGTCATGTAATTATTTTGTGTGCATAATTATTTTATTTTGTTGTCTCGCTTTCGGGTGAGCTTGTTTATTTTTTATTTAATTTATTTATTTCAATTAATTTTGTTTAACTATTTCCCCCCCTTTTTCCCCCTCCCCTTCGAAAAAATGGATAAGAAGGAAAAAACCGCCTTCATTTTTAATAATAATAAAAAAAACGAATTTGGCTGACTACAGAAAGTCAATACGGAAACTTTTGTTCAATCCCCCCCCCCAAAAAAAAGACCCTCCTGATAAGGATAGTTTAAACGAATATCCAGCCCATGAACCCATTTCCTCTAGCGAGGATGACATTGCCGGGAAGGAAAATCTGAATGTAACCACTAAAAGTACGGAGGCCAATAATGGCCATATGACCAATGAATTAAACAAGGAGGCCAATAATAGCCTTAAATCCCAAAAAGATATGGATGCCAAGAATGGCACACAAGGCAAATCTAAGGCCGGGGAATCGCCCTCTTGTTGGTCGTCCCCTCCAAAATGTATTATCAATTTAGCGGAGTTCTTGGAGCGTGCTAAGAGTTACGCTCACCTTGTCGTAAAAGGTGGACTCTTAGAAGACCCCATAGAACTAAAGAGAATTGAGAAAAGAATTGTGTCAGTTTTCGTCGTCGACAAGCGTACGCGCAAAATTTGTCGCTCGACGAAAAACACAGTGTTGAAAACACTAGAGTCCTTGGGGTTTAAGCCCCTCAGAATAGTTAAGGGTGCAAAATTTTTCATGTGGGACGTACTGTTACCCACGCCAGAAGACTGCGTTGCCGCGGCTAGCCGCGACCTAATAACCAAGAATCTAATCTTAAGAAGGCCGAAGAAGGACCTGTTTAACAGTATATGAGGTTCCCCCTCAGAGCATCGGGGAACATCTCGCTGCTTTCTTTTCCCAGTACGGCGAAATTCTGGGCGCCTCCTGTGATAGCCTGAGCGCGGGGGGGGGAGAGCTTTGATATAATGTTGGACGAGAAGGCCTTCTGCTCCATCCCTAACTGTCTGGATGTAGGAAGCTTGAGGTTACCGGTCATTGTAACGGGCCGAAGACCGGTATGCTGGATGTGTGGAGTGACTGGTCATCTCTCCTCCTCCTGTACCATCCGCCTCGCCTGTAATGGGCGTACCAGCTTCCGGGACCAGGTCGGTTAATCCTCCGGTTGATGCAACACCAAAGGCCACATTCCCCAAAGAGCCTTCGCCCGCTGCTAGTGTAGTAGTGGAGAAGGGGGAGGGGGAATGGCTGGTAGCTGGTAGGGCTAGAGGGAAGCACCGGACAGCGGGACCTCAGTCCCCTGAAGCCCCGAGGGCCAAAGACACGAACAGCCCCACTCCATCAGGCAACGTTAAGGGCGATGCCTCGGCCCTTCTCCAAAAGTTTCAGGAGCAACAGAAAAAGTTCGATCCCGGGTACGAGAAATCAGAAAAATTAAATTATACCTCAACGCTTAACCAGGGGTGTGATCAAGTTGCTGCGTAAGGACAAGAACGATGGGGATGGGTTAGGGAAATTTCGCCCTTTAACCATGTTAAACACAGAGTTAAAGATTTTGGCGAAGATCTTAGCCAACCGTTTGCAGCTTGTCCGTCTCGTCTGATTGGCCCCGAACAGACCTGTGCTGTGAAGGGCAGGGCTATTCAGGACAACCTTCATATGGTACGCTTGATCTTAGAACAAGTCGACAGTGAAGCTGCGCTGATCAATTTAGATCAGTCCAAGGGCTTCGATAGGGTTGACCATCGGTTTCTGGAGGCTGTCCTTTCGGCGGCCGGTTTCGGAGCCGACTTTCGCTCCTGGATCCGACTTTTGTATGCGACCCCCGGTGTGCTGGTGGAAGTGAATGGGGTAAGATCGAAGCCTTTCGTATTGTCTCGCTCCATTCGTCAGGGTTGTCCGCTCTCGCCTTTGCTGTACGTTCTTGCGTTGGAACCATTCCTTCGCAAGTTAATGGCGAATCCGGTCCTGCGCGGAATTTCCCTGCCTGGGGCTTCCACCTCAGCCAGGTATTCTGCCTATGCTGACGACGTTTCGGTTCTTGTGTCGAGCAGAGCCGAGATTGACGAAGTCAGCAAGGAGATCAGTGGGTATGAGATGGTGACAGGAGCCAAGATCAACCGCGATAAGTCTGTTGGCTTGCGGTTGGGTGCGTGGAAGGGAGTTTCTCTTCCTGGACCTTTCCTCTGGACGGATGGGCCGATCAAGATACTCGGCGTCTGGTTCGGTCCTGATCTCCAGTTGGAAATGAATTGGTCGGAGGTACAAGGGAAGGCCGAGATCACCGTTAATCTGTGGTCTCGGAGGAGACTTTCCCTAAAGGGAAGGGCGGAAGTATGTGTTTCACACATCTATCCGATTCTCCTGTACCGACTCTCTGTACTTCTACTCCCGTATGCCAGACTAATTTTATTAGTACGGGTCTTGTTCTCTTTCTTGTGGAGAGACAAGGCCCCTATGGTATCTCGCGAGATCTGTTGTCTTCATCCCTCTGAGGGCGGTCTGGGTATGCCTAGCATTGAGATTCGTCAACATATGCTTCGCATCACCTTTCTAGACCGAATGTGTCGCGGATCGGATGAGGTGGACGCCTTCTGGAAAGAAGACGTCCGTAAACATTTCCCATCTCTGAGAAGTGTGCGCTCGTGCAAGGAGGAGGCCGGCCGTAGACCCCAAGCCGAGTGCTCCTTCTACAGCGAATGTCGTCGTGCTCTGAAGCTCCTCTTTCGGGCTTTGGATGGCCTCTCCAACGCCCAGGCGTTGTCTCGCAAGGCATTGTATCAAGTGTTAGTCAGTGGGGCCGTTCAAGATGATCTAATTGGCGAGCTCGGTCTTACGAAGCAGGAGGCTCGCTCGATATGGCCTTGGCCGCCTGGGTTGAAATGCCTCAATAACGATGAGGCATCACTCACCTGGCTGGTGATTCGTGAAGCCCTCTGGGTCGGCAAGAGACTTTGTTCAGCAGGCTTGGAGAAATATCCAAACTGTCGTCGCTGTGCTGGGGAAGTCGAGACCATTGGTCACGCCTTCTTTCAGTGCAAGGCAGTAGTGCCGTTGTGCAGGTTTGTTGAAGGCCTCATGGTTCGCATGCTGCGGGGAAAGTTTTTTGTCCTTGAAGCCAGTTCTGTTTGTAGCAATGTGGTGCCGCAGATGACGAAGGCTGAACACTATGTGTTCTGTTGCTTGCTAGGGGTTATGAGAGTCGTGATTTGGACGACGCGTCTGAAGGAATTCTATGAGGGCGAGAAGTTCACTTCTTCCCAACTGATCTTGTTCTTTAAGCATCAGCTTAAAGTCAAGATTAGGACGGAAAGGCGGCGGCTCACCTCATCAGAATTTGGCAAAAGGTGGGTGAATCTTGCGCGTATGTGCCGAGTAAAAGGGGTTGACCTTGAGTGGCATTTTGATGCCGGTTAGGCATTAGGATATTGTATTCCTGGGTTGAACATAGACAACCCATCCCGAAATTAGGTTAGTGTAGGTCTTGTTTTTTTATTTTTAGTTTTTCTTCTTTTCAGTAAACTTAGCTAGGGTGTGCTTGCTCATTGGTCCCTTTTATTTCTGTCCCCATTTTTTTTCCCTTTAGTTTAACTCCCTATCCCCTCCCTCGTTTAGGTGGTCAGTGATGTCAGTTCTCTGGTGGATGCGGGGCGCCTTTCGTTTCGCGTGTGTGCTTTTCGTATTTGTTGTTGTGTATGAATGAGTGTGTGCCTGTGTGAATGCTTGGGAGGAATGAATGTGTTCTTTATTTTCATAGTCCCGCATCGATTTCGTCCGGTTAACTGATATTTCTGTCACATTTAAAGTTTGTGGGTTTTTTATTACTAACACTAATTTTTGTTTGGTTTCTTGTAAATATTTTTGTCATTTTGTATATACTCATTGGGGATCCTTTTAAAAATTGTTGTTTTTATGCCCCTCCCCCCACAGACAATGTTTGTACATAAGGGGAGTATTTAGGATTTGCATTGAGTCAAAGAGGTATTTTGGTGGATGTAGTAAGAAAGGTATGGATAAATGTGTTGTTTTGGTGAAAGGAATATTGTTTTGTATGTTAGGGTCTGTGGTTGTGGCTAGCTAAGTTTTATATTAAGACAAGTGATGACCGTCCTTTACCCTAACCCCCTTTTTTGGCCTTGTGCCACATTTGTTGTATTTTTTACAATATTGTCAGTAACGAACTCCCACAGAGAAATTGTCAACAATAACATACTCCACGTCACTCGAAATCACGATTTTACCGCGCAAAGGTACATCAACGCTGACTCACTCACAATTTAAAATCAACCAACTCTGTGAACATCGATTCTCGAACATTGCTTATCCAAAGTGAATTATATTCACTACCTATTAAGTAAACATCCATGTGCGAACGACCTTAAAAACATTACAGTCAAAGGTAGATCACTCCTTAAGAACTCCTTCTAAAAAGACACTTAATATTGACAATTCTACCAACACAAATCTAAAACGGACTGCAAATGAACGAACGATTACAAAGAGAGACGTTCTGAAACCTAAAACAACATACACGTTTTTGCCAACATAACATATACCAATTATTCTGCTTGTATATTGTTTTGAATTGTATAAATGTTTTATTAGTTTCTAATTGAATATGTCTTGTTCTTCTTAATCGTATTTTACATTTCTTTTATTTATTCGTTGTAGATGCAGAAAGTCACACAACCTACACAAATTCCTTCTGATTCTTTCAAGCATAGTTAATAAATTCTGCACGTCCCCAACAAAATTGGTGACCCCGACGACTTCACTACTTAAGTTATTATAAATGCAAAAATAGTCTTGGTTGGCAAAGTGACAGATGGCGATAAACAGCAATAAAAAAAAAACACTGTTGATTATTTACAGCTAATTTGTTTAATCCTTTGATTATTGTTTGCGTTATGTGGCAGTAATTGTAAGTAAAACGATACACTAAAATAAGTAACCAAGTAATCTTTTTAAGTTCTTTGAACGCCAATGCATAATCATAGTTGAGAAGAAAGATATCTAACAAGAGATTTTTCAGTTGAAAACGAGGCCTTGAAGCGATGTAATTAAATTAATTAAATTTTAATCAAATCCTAATTTTCAGACTAAAACTCTTCAGCAAGATATGGAGTGTTTTGAAGCATTGGCAATTAGAATTTTTTCAATACAGTCGGGGATTTAAACGATTTATTAAAGGAAGAGAGAAATAACACACACATACACACACAAAAAAAAAAAACAAAAACAAAAAACGAACAAAAACAAAAAACTCTGGATCGAAACAATGACATAGGCTACACTACAGTTATATACAGGTGGTAGGCAGTGAAAAAATTCTCAGACCAGCACACTTTCCAAAATCAAACCAAATGACCAAACACCAGTTCAGTATTTTTTTTTTTTTTTGAACGCAGCAAATTACCCGGCACTTATTTCGATTGATCTGTTACTTACAATAATTACTTCGCTACTTATGTAAATATAAAAACGGTCTTAAGTTGGCAAAAATAATATCTAAAATGACAGATAAAAAACTTTTTTTATTATTTCCGGCTAATTTGTTTAAATAATACACCGATTTGTTTGTTTCACGTGATAATAATAATTGTAAGTAAAATGATGCACTAAAATAAGTAAGCAAGAAATTGTTTTAAGTTTTCTGAATATTGGTGTCAAAAAAAAGAAGAAGAAAAAATGTGTAGTACGGGGGTACTAACTAAAATGGGGAGTGTGGAAAGGTCAACAACAGTAAGAGAAAAGTGCATTCGAACGAGCGACAGATATTGAAAGTTGGAAAATGGGAGTTAAAAAATAAAATTGTTTTTTAAAAAGTTAAAAGAAAAAAATAAAACAAGAAAGAAGTCCTTTAAAACCACACCTTTAGAAATAAAAAAAGTCCTTCAGGTTACTAGCGCAGATTAAGATAAAAATATTTGATTTTATACAAAAATAACATTTTCCCATACCTTGTAACCGTAAAACCGAAAAAAAAAGATAGGTAATTGTTTCAATATTTTAGAGATGCAAAGTTTGATTACAAAACATTGGAACTTTCTTGCATATAATTTTATTTTACTTTCACAACTAATCAGATAGATAGGTATGCAAATCAAGACCCGCCCCTCTTTGTGAGCTGAAAATGAAGAAAAGTAAATAAATAAAAACACTAAAAATAAAATAAATAAATTAAATACTAACTAAAAAAAAAAAAAAACAAACGCAAAAAAGACCAGGACTGTGGAAAAAGCGAAAAACAAACTGTGCTTAAGTGGAAATATGATCTTTAAGTAGATTGTCAGATATTCTTTTTAGTTGTTAAAAACTTGATTGCTCCTTTTCAAAATTAATTTGATACCTTACCTTACTTTAAGTTTACAATAAATTCTGTTTTTCTCCTTTGCTGTTTTAAATTTTTCTTTTCTATTTTGATTTTTGAATATTAAAATTTCTTTATTGCAGGCAAGTTTTTTTCATTTTTGTTAAATTTTCAACTATTTTTCTCTTCTTTTCTTTTTGTAGACAATAGATTCCAGTTTGTTATTTTAAAAAAATATTTTCTCTTTTTCTTTTTGTAATTGTTTCTTCATTTTTAAAAAATGTTTATATTTTTTGTACATATTTAAAAAATTTAAATAGTGATTTTAAATTAAATTCTAAATTTTAGAGATTTAAAAAAATTTTAATACAATTTTAAAATTGATATAATTACGATTTTAATTTTAGATGTTAAATGTCTTGTAGAGTATTCAGACACATCAACCCATATTAAAAAAAAACAAAAAAAAAAACAAACAGTGGTTATCACTATTTTGCATCAGTTTTACTCCTACTACTGAAGTTGGTAATAAATAATATTTATTTACAAGCCGCGAAGTATGCAAACAGAGGGTTCATTTATTTTGTTCATTCATTCATTGGGCTTCCACCCACGTGTCGAAATCGGACAGGCCAGGTCTCACGTTAACAACAATCTCCACCACCATCACGGGTCTATTTCCATTTTCTCAGCGCAGTGACTATTACTACACGGGAAAACTAGCCCGAGTCCATCAACTTTTTTTTTTTTTTTTTTTTAACTTTCGTTGCCTTTTTTTTTTTTTCTTCTTCGAGCGGAAAGTATTTTTTTTCTTAAAGGCAAAATAGACGAAGTGGAAGTAAAGAGACAAGTACCGATTTCAACATGAAAGTTAATAATATCAACAAAGCGTCTTCGTTATATGCGAGCACTTCTTACTCTACCATCGACCAAGACACGGTGAGTAATTCTTAAAACTTGTTCTGTTTGTTTAAGACGAAAAATGTGTGTGTGAAATTGAGAGAAGCCTTAAAAAAAAAACAAAAAAAAAACTCATTTTGCGAAAGTGCAATTAAGTAATCAAAACCAGCTCACAACTCTTATTTTTTTGGTGGAGTGGTGGGCAGGAGTATTGTGAAATTATCTTTTTAATGAATTTATTTTTACATTGTCTATCCTCTCGGTTTTTAGTCAAACAAAAAGGAAATATATTTTCGAATTTTAGATAATGTTTTTATTTAAATGTATTAAAACATCACTAAATTCGACCGGTAACAAACTTAGAATTTGAAATACTAAAAAGTAAAAACCTTGTCAATTCGCAATTTTTAAAAATTTTTTTTTTATTTTCGAAAATAAATATTAAATCAACATGAATCTCTACAGTTACTAGGTTGGTGCAAAAATAATGACGTAATAATGTCGTTTTTTTGACGTTAAAAAATACGTCAAAAAACGACATTATTACGTCATTATTTTTGCACCAACCTAATAATAAATCTCTACTTTACCAGGAAAGAAATAGGTTGGTATCTTTTTTGAATCCTTTTCAAAGTTCTTTTTTAATAATGAAAAACAAAAAAATCAGTGGATCATGTCGCTTAGACAGTTTTAAATAAAACAAGAGCCATAGAATTGGTTTCTCAAGAATTCGTAGTTGTACGGTACCAGTTTGGTAATACCTCACCGACACTGGGAATACGAATTCCAATTTTTGCCCAACTCATTCCATTGGTTGACCAATATTACGAAATAGTGTGTTCGATCATCACTGAACTCAGCTCCGTAAATTACAATTCCTGACGTTTACAATATGAGTGGGTATCTACCCGTGTCCACCCCCCGCCCATTGAGGCGGGATACAACACAATGTCGGTTTAACGAGGGGGACCCTAGCGCAAACGCTCAGGCCACTGGTCAAAATTTGCCTAGACCTCGCATGAGCAGGGTCAGGCCAAAACTGGTCTATTAGCTTGTCACTTTTTTTTTTTTTTTTGGTTGGGGGGGGGGGTGGCAAAAAGTCATGTTTATGTGAGTGAATGAAAACCAAAGAGTTCGATTTGATAAATGTCAGTTCATGTAGAAAGGCGAACAATCCCTTTATTTTACTTTCAAGCAGTAACCTTTCAAATTTGCAAGAAAGTAAACAATCTCAAAATAAATGACACCCTCTCGGAATGAAAATTCTCCGAATCGATGATGTCATAATCGCCAAGATGACAAATCTGTGGCAGGAAATGTCAGCTTTTCCAAAGGACACTTACAACATAACCCCCCCCCCCACCCGGATAAACATTTTTTTTTCAATTGAAATAAGATATGCTTCTTTCCAGCAACATTTTCTTTTTTTTTTCCTTCCCGAATAACAAAGAAGCAAATTACCAGTTCCATTAACGTTAGTTATTCAAAGGAGTGTACAAAAGTTTTCCATTTTTTTTTTTTTTTTTTTTTTTATCTTTCTATCTTTCTTTCATTTGAAAGATAGAGATCGTTTCCTTTCTGTTTATAGTTTTCTAGAAAAAAAAAATCAACACCGAAAAAAGATTGCTGAAAGTTTTCTTGAGACTTTGGCAAATTTTTTCCACATAAATTCATTGTCATTCATTTATCAAAGAATTCGTTTTGGTTGAGAACTTTCACCAATTTTCACCTGATTTGCATATTCCATTATTAATAAAGATTCCTGTTTTGATTAGATTAATTCGCAAAGGAATTTTTCGACATTTTGTACTTGTTGTTACAACTAAACAGAAAGCGGGGTGTTACAGTGTGTGTGAATACATTGCATTTCAGTTTCACTATTGTTTATTGCGTCGCCTTTGCAACATGAGAACAGGCGGTGCAGTGAAATCATATCTTTGTGTCGTTCAAACGGGCTAATTGAAACAAAAAACAAAAACATATGCAAATATATTTCCGTTAACAGATGACGTGAGTGTAGTTTACTGGTTATTGGCACTGAAAATGGAATCTGTGTGCAGAATTCAAATTCAAGCAAACTCCGTTGCCTTCGCTTTAGCACAAATACGCTTGCATTGATATGAATCCTTCTTCCCCCCCTTAGCTATGGGTTAATAATTTACAGGACAGACTGTTTAGTTTTGGTAGGACAACTATTAACCGGTTGGATGTGGGACTAATAACTCCACCCCCGTAAAAACGTACTTGCTACGGAAGCCACAAACAGCACTACATAGCGAGGTGTGGCTATGGCTGTGTATTCTACTGGGGAGTCTAAAGGATGAACTAAATATTATGTTTTAGTTAAAATATTGAAGACGGCTCTGAAACTAGCCGTAATATTCTTCGTTTTAGATTTTTATAATACAACCATTTTTCATCGCAAGTGACTGTTTTGTGAAATTGTTTTGAAAAAACTAAACAAAAACAAGATCTTTAAAGCTGATGTATTTTCGTTCTATGTCAATGCGGAAGCCATTTTTTCCTTCTGAATGTTTCCTAAGGTTTGTAAACAGCGTACACTACATCGCTTGACCGATTGAACAAGTAATAAAGACCCGAATCAACTTCAATGACACTTCTGAAATTTCTCTAATATTTTTGCAAAAGACAATATTGAAATATCGTGAAGTTTTACTTGTTTTTAAAGTCAGGAATACGTTGCACAGAGCATGGATGGAACTCGTTACTCAATAATTCTGTTTTTTCGACACATTAAGCATTAATCAACAACGAGGTGTATGTTTTCATAATGTAATTACTTTGCAAGATGCACTAGTGCTGTCCTAATTGTGTGGCTGATTTAACTTTCATTACATACACTATAGGTCAAAAGTTTCATCCCCTCTGGATTTAGTAGAATTGCCTAGAGTTGAAGTAATTTACTAGCTCACTTCAGACCAGAGGGGCTTTCTCTTTCTGAATGGGTTTACTTTTGCCATATATTCAGTAATTATAATGAAAACGAAATTAGTCCATAACTACGTAAAGTTTCTTTAAAATTTTAGTTCTTTTTGTCTAATCTATCTTGCTGGTTAATGCTAATCATAGTGTTGGCAGATTTTAAATTCTAGTTAAGGTCCCTCTCTAAAAGAAATTGAACGCCATCCACTAATGGGTTATAGTTTCAGTCTCCTAGCTTAGTTTATTAAACCAAAGAAGGTATTTAACTTGCTAATTAAATCTACAGGGTTGTCCCCCAAAATATATATATATATATATATATATATATAGTGTGTGTGCGCGCACGCGCATATATATATATTAACGCATTCTAGTGTAGTACGAATTTGAAATTTGACTACAAGTCTGATTAGGGATTTTTTAAGGTTTTAATAGGTTGGTGCAAAAATAATGACGTAATAATGTCATTTTTTGACGTATTTTTTAACGTCAAAAAACGACATTATTACGTCATTATTTTTGCACCAACCCAATAAATATGATATCTGGTAATAATTTAATAGATTTCTGACCCTGATGGATAGTGTCATAAAACTTTGAACTATCTATATATGAGAGTTTTGCATTTGGAACAATCCGTCTCTAATGCCTCATTCACTGACGATTTTTTGGCGGGGCGGGACTTAGCGATTTCGTCTATTAATCATTTTTAGAGATTTGGGTTGTAAACGATATGTACATTGCTGAGAGCCAGATATATTCCTGAATGCGGCTAGTACATAATGGCCGTCTTCGTAGTTGTTTATGTGGGCTTCAGTTATTTTTAAGCATTCTTTTATAGACGTTATATTTGTGTCCTGCTATCGAAGTTAATTCTTCTTAGTTTAAATCGGTCCTTATTGATTTCTGTCGTAAGCTTTGTTTCAATCATTCCTGTTGGCTCACTAGCCACCATTCAGGCATATGTCACATTCAATCGCTATTTCGCTTATTCTTGTTCCTCCCCTTCCAACTTTATTCATCCAAGCGACAAAGATCTGTCTAGTGCTTGTCTGACCGAAGCCACAAGGAACCAAAGGGCAATACCTCTTAGATATATAGTTGCTTCTCGTCTGCTTCCCACACTTAATTTGCCAGTTAATAAAACACGCGAAAGGAAAGGAATTAAAAAAAAAAACAAAAACAAACTTTGCGTATGTAGGAGGAAGGACAGCTAATTTTAACGTGTAACTTTATATCAGAATCCTTTTTTTGGCTTGCTTCTGAAAGTATTCGTTCTTGTAAGCCGTCAAATGCTATAATATGGAGAAGTTTGCTATAAACTGTTCTCGGCGTGGACTGGACACTTCTTGTTTTCTGTGAACATACTAATATTGTAATGTAACAAATCTCTGGTTAATTAAACTAGCACTTGTCTTCAACTATTTACATTCGGATTATTATCCTCAACTTTATCTTATTCGGCATTTCTGCTGTCCGATCTTCTTCAGGTGTCTGATTCCGGTAACCTTTAGGGAATTTCGAATTAAAACCTACGGAGATAGATTATTCTCGTTCCACAGTCAGTATCTCGGGAGATCTTTTATTTAGTACTGCTCACTTATTGCTCGACTTGTTTCTACTACGTCTGTAATACTCGGCTCATGGATTGAACTCAGAATTATGTCATTAAATTCACGAACTAACGTTTTAATTTCGTGGGACCTTCTTCACGTCTGTGACACTCACGACGACTTCAGCTTGAGTCACCAAATCTAAATTTACTCGAAGTTATTCAATTGCCGGCTATTTCTATATTCCGGGCATCATTTGAACATAAAGGATAGGTGATGTTCATTCAATACAAGGCACAAGAGCCACTCGGTTACACAATGAAGTTTGATATGAATATAAGAGTAAGAAGTAAAGATTGAGGATATGGAGGATAGGTAAGGATTGATCATTGATTTGAATAGGTTATTATTGTCGCGGGAATATGTTCCACAAAGCAGCAGTTACTGGGAGGGGAAGCTGTCAGTGTTTCTTCCGCCTTAGGATTAGAATGCGGAGGGGGTGAGGGGATTTCGACAATGTGGACGTGATGTGAGAGTAGTAGATTCATCTTCATTCACCTAACCCGCAAAGATCAATGTTTGTTGTTTTTTTTAACCCGATAAAGAGAAAAAAAGTACATTTTATTATACATAAATAGACCATAGTAGTTTACTAAATATTCTGATATAGTTAAAATACTGAAGACTGCTCTGAAACTAGCCACAACATTCTTCATTTTGGATATTTATTATACGATCATTTTTTTTCATCGCAAGTGACTTGTTCCATTTCACGATTTTCATATCGTTAAATATCCAAATTAAAATATAACGATGTCTGCAAGTAAAAATTTCTTGATAAATGATCAAGTTGTATTGATGCTACGTATAGAAAAAATTCAGTGAATGGCCCAATGATTATAAGCAATGAAAACCAGGAAAAATACACAGAAGTTCGCATTGTAATCGAGTCTGTTAATGTTCGAATCTTTAAGCTTTCTAGTCCTTCAGTCAAAACATTTGACGTAATTTGTTTCTGGCCAGTTCATTTTGGCGTTTCTTTCATTCTTTTTAGCAAGTTGTCTCCGCTACCCACTTCGAGATTGCCAGTTGTTCATTAATTGGCATTAACCCCACTATCCGGTATCGATACTATGACGGAGGAACATCGTCTTCACAGCATGGTGGAACCTTCCAAAGTTTCGCAAAAATTGGTGTTCTCAATTATATGCTTGACCTCTTTTTATATTATTGCCCCTTTGGGAAAATAAATTTACTTCATTTTCTTGTACGCTGTCCCATTGACAGGCATCTTGACAAAGGGGTTCATCTCATCACTTCCGCATCCCCCACCTCTCATACCGACATTACATGTCCAGGTAGCAGCAATGAATAAAGTCTTCGTCATAATTAATCAGGTGTTACGAGTCTTGTCTGGAAAATATTCAGTCGTTTTGAATATCTATAAAATTAGTTGCGTTGACGTAATATGGCAACTACAGTGTAACCCGGATATAAGAGAGTTGTCGGGACCGGAGATGTCGTCTCTTATATCCGGGTTTCTCTTGTATCCGGGTTTGGTCTATTTTGTTTAGGTAAGTATGGCTCTAATTTGAGACCAGAGAAAATCTCTCTTATATCCGGGTTACACTGTAATAAAAGACCTTACTAGACAGTCTCTTGTGTTTACTCAGTCAAGAGTGAGCTTCTTCATGGCAGCGTACATTCTCATTCTTCATATCTCTTTTAGTGCGTTTGCAAATAAATAAATAAATAAAAACTGGAAGATTTGGCTTCCGGCATCTTCTGGCTACTTTAAAGAGATTTTATGATCACGGACGAAATTAAGGAGAACGTGATGACGATACCAAAAATGGATTTTGCAGACCGTTTTGAAAAGTGGAAATACCGCGAGGTTAAGTTTGTGATATCCCCAAAGAATTACTTTGTAATAAGGCGGCACTACCCTAAGGCTATTTTTTCCCAACAATAATAAATAGCTGAATACTTTCCGTACATACCGTGTATTTATGCGTCGTTTAGTTCTTTTAATGACTTTGCATTATGTATGCGGAGAAGGTTGTAATAAGCCGTTTTCGCCATGACGGAACATCACTTAATTTTCATGAACGTATTTGTATCCGTTTGGTTGTTTGAACCTTAAAACCTTGACATAGTCCAGTCATTATAATAATATTGGGTTGAATCATAAGCAATTTCCATTTACACTCTTTACATTATTTGGACTGTTGTGCTCGTATTCACGATGTTTCGACCGTTGTACACTACGACCGTCTTCAGGTGATATATGTTGGAATTTCGAACCGAACCCTTTATTTCGTTCACCGGGATAGAAATTCCAACGTATATCACCTGAGGAAAGCCGGAGTATACAGCGGCCGAAACATCGTGAATATGACAATGTAAATAGTTAGAATACCTTCTCAGAAAAATAAAGCAATTTCCATTTTTGAGAACCAATTGGAAAGACGAATGTATCATCTTAACCGTTCCTTAAATATATAACAGGCGATGAAAAGTGTGTTAAATACAACAATGTTCAACGCAGAAATCCGTGGGTTAACAAGACATCTGCACAACTGACCCCAAAACATTAGTTTCAAAAAGGAAAGATACTGCTATGCTTGTGGTGGGAACGCCAGTCTTTAAAACGTAATGAAATGCACATTTATACGTTCAGAAGTTACAACTTGTACATAAAATTTTGATCGAGAAGTTCTTCCCACAAGGCCACACCGATCAAGAATACCGCGGGAAAAAAATTGGAACTCTGTTGGTTTGTTCTATTTCACTTGCTATATTCACTTCATCTTGCACAAATCGATTAACTTTTTCAATTGTTGCAAAAAAACGCTTTCATGGGGAAACTTTCTCTCTTGAAACCAGATTCAAGAGTTTGTCGATAACTTTTCGCATCAAAACATGCGGAATGCTACTCAAGATATCGAAGAGTTGACTAATAAATGATAACAATTCATTTCACGTAATAGGGGATATATAATTGACTAAAGTGGAATATACTTCATTTTTGAAGAATATAATTAATAAACAAAAACTGAAAACATAATTCTATCTAATAATAGAAACACACACACACACACACATACATATATATATATATATATATATATAATGAATGAAAAAACTAAATTTGCTCTCAAGACTTTTTCTTAAATATGAGTGTTAAAGATTGAGACATTATTTATGGGGAAGATAGCTGTTAACCCTAGACTTAAACAGCTTAAGAGTGTAGTGATCGGGGAAGCATCCTCTTGGGAGTCGACTGCACAAAGTAGCGGTCTTTAGATAGAAGCTGCTCGAATGGACCTCACTAATGGAATACGAACAGAATAAAGGTGGTTTGCTACGTGATATGGCGGTTCTTAGCCGTGAAAGTTAGAATTGGCGGATCTCAGCAATGTAATTCGGCTGGACACTATTCACGGATATAGCAATAGAACAGCGAGAGGCTTGCGATGTTTCGTCTGTGAGAAATTGGTTGTAAGGTGGAAAATAATTGGTCACCCAGAAGGACGTAGACGCTTTTGAACTCTGAGACTGGAAAGTGAAGACTGAGCAGTCCCTGCCCATATATGCAGCAGTACTTCATTTTAGGTATGATCTGGCACTTGTGAAGCTAGAGGATAGAAGTCGGGTACCTACTAGGGTGGTACAGGAAATCGACCATATTATTTATTTATTTTCTTTTTTTTAGTATCTTTACCAATGGATCGTATGTACTAGTTCCACCTGAAGTCAGGATTGAATTGGTGTTCATGGTACGGCACCTCCTTTAGTAAATATATCTTAGAATTCCCTTGAAACCGTAAACTTCTGTGATTGGACTTATGGCCGAATTATTTTTTTTTCCTGGTCTTGCATTTTATTTTTGTTGGTTGTCTACAAGTTGTAGAAGAAATTGTTGTGGTAGAGCTACTAAAATCAGTAGCAAACAAAATTTACACATGTAAATGGCGGATGTAAGGACATTTTTATATTTTTTGTTTTATTCTTATATAAGTGAGCAAGAAGGAAGAGAAAATTGCAAGCAAAAGAAAGAAGGCATTAAAATTAGGAATTGTGTGTGAATGAAACTTCAATCACTAAAGGGGAAATGTCCGGGAGAAGGTTCTGGTGGGTGTCGTCACTATAGCATGCTGGGTGGAAAAGACAGTGTCCTGCTTTCATAGTAGTTTGATATTCACCTAATGACTTCTTGGCGAAACTGGCAAAGCTATATGGAGATAAACGACAATGTAATAGTCTTAAACGAATTTCTTAAATGAAGTATTATTTATTAGCTTTTCTTTCAGTTTTTGTTGCAACCCACCTCTGATTTTTTTTATAGATAATTTGAACAAGATCTGCTACTTGAAATTTCGAGGTCTATTCCACTGTATTACAAGCTCTTAAAGTTAAGGCTTATGGCCACATCACTTTGAAACACCGGTAACCCGTACGATCACTATAGTTAAGTTACGTTGACCCTGGTCAGTAGCTAACATGGGTGATCGTTTAAGAATACCAGGTGTTGTAAGCTTCGATGGGCGAGTGTGGGGTAATGGATAATTGTTAATCGGAGAGAATATTTCCAATTCCCGTTGGGTTTGTTATATTCACTTACGCGCAAATACCGTTCAGAAAGGTATGAATATACACCCCTCGCTATGGGTTAATTAGAAAGACTTGTATCACTAAACCATTGTTGTCTCAAAAAAAAAAAAAAATTGCTTATAAAATAATTAGATTTCGACATAAATAATCCGTAGAGGTCGATATGCCGCTAAACAGACTAAGCTATTGGAGTTAAGGTCCAATCTTGTCGATTTTATTTCTTAGCTATGCTACTGACTTGACGGTTTGTATGCAACTTGCGATAAAATATGACAAATAAGATGGACTAAAAGCAAAAATTAATAAAAATACTTCGTCTAAGACAGGCAACATCTGACTATAATGTGTGCTACAAGTACTAGTTCTGAACAAGCAACAGAAATAAGTCAAATTAATAAGAATATTATATCGGATCATTTGGTAAACTGAGTCGATATTTCTTGCTCTGGATATCTGCTGAATATAGCTAATTTCAGCATAAGGACATAATGAAGCGCATTAATAGTTTCCGAGACTAATTCACTAAACTACGCTCTGTCGAAAGTACTCCAGTTGAATTGAACTATATTAACGACTGGTCACTCTAAATATGCTGCTCGTTGTTCAGCTGGATATGGATTTTCCTCGTCTAAAGTTATTTACAATGTTTTGCTATCGTAGACTTACAATATTTTTCTATGGATAAAAAAATTCTCTTGATATTTGCCTTTTCTCTTCGTTAATAACATGCGCACAAAACAGTCACTGCTCTAACCATGATGCCAAAACTGCAAGTACAGGCATGCAGCTAACCATTTTTTCAATTCACCAAACTGTCCTATTAATTAATCACATGACTTTTTTTTAAAGTAAGCAAACACTCCAGGAAGACAGTCGCAAAATAATCTTGACAAAGGGTTTTTATTTTTTATTATTAAAATTATCTTGTGTTTCTAATGACTACTTCTAATCAATTTATTTAAATTTCTTTAGTTTATCCCCATCAGAGTTTTTAATTTTTAAGGCATTTGAGATTAAGAAAAGTGATGTGAAAATGTTTCTTCAGGATGACTTCGGCATGTTTCGAACCTTCGCTATCATTTCTCTTGTGAATCTTTATTAGTTACATCACATCTACATTTG
This sequence comes from Acanthosepion lycidas, assembly GCA_963932145.1. Classification (NCBI taxonomy): domain Eukaryota; kingdom Metazoa; phylum Mollusca; class Cephalopoda; order Sepiida; family Sepiidae; genus Acanthosepion; species Acanthosepion lycidas. Next base: position 71,607,305 of record OZ010595.1, read on the forward strand.
TCGAGAGTAGATATGAAATACGCGTTTTGAGTTTATCAAAATTGTCTGAAATTCATGTTTTTCTGTATAGATAAAAGTGAACAAAAATGAAACTTTGCACCCATTTCGTATATGACGCTTTTGACAACACCTTCTAGCGGCCGTTAGCAGTAGTCCTTTGGTTGACAAGTGGGGTAATGCCATACTACAAAAATAAAATAAAAAACATTAATAAAACATCCATAATTATGATTGTGTTTCAATACAAGAAAATTCGGCATTTACAGACCGATCATTTAGTGTTGAAATTTATAAAATTTTTGTCTTAAGCCTTTTTTCCCGGAAATCTGTTTTAATTCGACTATTCTTTCTAGTATTGATAGTTTCCTTCCTAACCTTTTGTTTAAGCGGGTGTGGAAAGACAACGTTGATTATATCATTATTTTCCCTTCAGGTCATATGTTCTAACCATTTTAGTTTTGCTGCTGCTGGAAGTCTTAGTGATGTTTTTGTTATTTGGTAAAGTTTGTGATTCTGTAGCGTCAGGTTGTAAGTTCTAATGAAGGATTATCTTAAAGACCTAGAGTCTTCATTCGTTTGAAGACATTTTAATTATTGATTTGAGAAAACCTTTGTTTATAGTTGATAGCTTAGATCTTTCTGAACGAGTTAGATGCCATGTATAACATCCACATGAGTTTAGACGTGACTAGGCTATTTAAGAAAATGACTCTCGTTCATAAGTGAATATTTTGGTTTTGTAGCAACTTGCGGTGTTGGGGAAAACTAACCTTAGCGCAACTTTTCCTGTTTTCAATTTCCTTATCTTCTATATCAAGTTTATCACCGATTCACATATCAATGTATTTGAAGTGTTCAGAGTTTATCAATTCCATATTACCTTATGTGCCCTAGAAATTTCAATTTATCTGTTACTCATAAATATTAGGTTGGTGCAAAAATAATGACGTAATAATGTCGTTTTTTGACGTAACGTCAAAAAAAAAAAAAAAAAACGACATTATTACGTCATTATTTTTGCACCAACCTAATATAAGTGTCCTTTTTGTTTGTGTTGTAACCTAAGGAAGGTTACTGAATAAAATAATCAAACGAATGTTGATAATGAACGATAAGAACACAAGATTCGCCAGCGGCGCGTAGAAGTAGTCAACTCCTAGAAGTGAGTCAAGTGAATTCCACAATGAATCTGCAACTGCGGGATATCTACCAATCTCCCCACGCAGTCAGATGTGGCACAAGGCCGAATTTAATGTGGTGTATCCGAGCCCATAGGCTGGAGACGAATGTCCAACTCCAGACCAACATACAGTATTTACTACTGTATTTATGTGAATGGTGACATACCCATTATCGTCCGTAGATATGCTACAACAGTTTGCATTTTCTCTAAAACTTCGTCCTTGTTCACATGTTCGGTCCATGGTATGCTTAGCATCCTTCTGCAAAACCATTTTGCTTTAAGTCTCTTTATCTGTGATGAGATTGTCCATTTTGCGAAAAAAAATGCTCTTTATCAAAAATCATTTCTTTTAGCGTTCATAAACAAAATACAAAGAAAAAAATGACTGTCAAAATTTAATAGAATACAGGTTTTATGTTGTCCTTTCATCTTTATCATAGTTTTACATGATTGGACCCTATCCACTAAGGATTCTTTTTTTTTTTTTTTTTTTTTCTTGCTGTTTTTGCCATATCAGGAAAAATTATGAGTGACTTGCCTAAGTGAATTATTTGCCTTCAATCATTGTGACATGCCAGTAATGAGATGTTTCATCAATATATTTGGCGGTAAGACGGTACAGGGAAAAGTGGATTCTTGCGTTTCACACCGGCATTAATAAAAAGTAATTTTTCCAAAAGAGTTAATCCAGTATAGTTTTCACAGTATTTATCGAAGTAGTCAGCAAAGTATTTTGTTTGTGTTGTTCAAATCTTCTGAACTTTTGGATGGCAATTCATTATATAATTTCACAATATTTAGCCATGACCGGCTAAGTTTCACGATAATATTGCTTCTCAAGGTCAAACAAGAATATTGTATTATTGACAGAATATACATTTACAAAATGTATTGTATATATGTATGAGATACTCGTATTTGAAATAGATGTCACATTTTTTTTTAATATTTTAAACAGTAATTTACGTCTATCGATCTGCGCATTCGAGAAGAGCTTTGCGGAATTATGATGCACTTTGGAGCCTAGTGTTAAAGCACACTGGATCAAAAAATGGTTTCTCCTAACAAGGACTACGAAATTTCCATCTCTGTCAGAGAGCTTATTTTTAAAAAAAATTATCCAATGCGCAGACCGATCGACGTAATACACAGTTTTAAAAGGTAAATAAAAATGGGGCGTTTATTTCTAATACTAGTATCCGCGGGTATTAATGTTTGAAGTAAAATGTATGAGAGACTTGTATATAGATTAGACCCTAGCAAAAATGTGTACGCATTTTAACTTTTTTATTTTTAAAGTCATTTCACCCCCCCCCCCAACGGTTACTAAGTGTATGAGAAAAACATTAAAGAGAATATAAGAATTAAGAACAGATGATTGACATTCCATTTAAATCTTTGAAGATCAAAATTGACTGGGAAGCAAAGATTCGGAAGAGTTCTGCAAGTAAGTGTGATAAAAGAAACTGTTAACATAGAACTTATGGTGCCATCTAGCTGTTTGAATTGTAAAATGAGAACCTGACGCCAATCTAGTACTACCCTTAAATTCATAAAGTCTAAGTACTATAAAGGAAAGTTCATCAGAACAATTAACATGGAAATATTTATAGAAATGGCACACGGAAGCTATGTTACGGCAACTGGAAATTGATTGAAGCCAAGAAACCAAGTTAGAACCAATAACATTGCAAATTCTTTGTATTTTATCAAGAATCTCTGAATATATAGTAGGAGCACCAGACTAAATGTGGCAACAGTATTAAAAGCAGAGACGAATGGTAGACTTAAATATGTATGATTCTGGAGTGAAAGATGTGTCTAACACGACAGTGAACCAACTTTCTTTGCAACTGACCTAGCAATTGATTCAATATAATCTTTCTACTTCATGTCAGCGGAAAACGTTAGCCTGAGAAGGTGCAATGAGTCGCTCTCCTGGAGGTTAGCATCAGCCATACTGATGGAAAAAAGGTACTTTTAGACGATTAAAAGAGAGCAATTCTTCGATTGTAAATATAAGGAATGACTTTCATAAAAACAAACTTATTACAAAGCTTTAATATATGAAACTTAGTTTGTGTATGTTTGCTTGAAACCTTAAATAATTAAATTTGAGTGTGTTAGAGATAGATGTATAAAGAAATGTATAGATAGGTAGATATAACGTAAAACTGTGGCATGAAATAAATATGGCTTTACGGTATTTGTCAAGACACCCACTCGATCGCAATTTCGCAGATGGCTGTGTGTGAATCATACACATGGGATTGGAGCCAAAACTTACACAGAGCCCCCGGCACTTCCTGATTGGGAAGCTTCAGGGATTGATCGTGACCCGCCTGTTTAAGTGCAATGGGAGACATGCTGCCTGGAAGGATTGATCCTGGAGCTGCTACTGCTAATGATGATGATTATAAAAACTTATAATAATGCCGTTTTTATTTATCTGCCTCACGAGGGCAAATATGATACAATGTCGGTTTGTGGGTGGGGGTGGGGTGTTAGAGATGATAATTGCCCACTCACCATCGGCAGTTTCTTATGGGACACGTCAAGGATTAACCCTGATTCCTCCTTTTAATTGAGTGGGTGAGATGCTTCCTGAGAGAACGCCATCCCCATTCTGAGTATATCGACAAACACTCATACAAAATGCAGTTGCTAGTCCTCTCTCCCCTTGCGAGCCATACTGCCTGGAGAAATGGTCCTCTGGAACTGAACTTAATGACCGTATAAGAAAACCAGTGTGGATTTATCCAAAGGTGTCAAACCGAACACAATATGGCAGAAGGTCGAGTTTAAAGCAACAATCGCATGTCTACAAGGGACAAAAATCGCCTAGTTCGTTCATTTTTTGAAGTTTTAGGTGGCAAATTAATCCTGGGTAAAATATTGCTTCATGGGTGTACCTTTTGGAGCTGAGCAGAATAATAATTGTGTGTGTATGCAGGACCGGTGCGTACTACTCCCCGCGCCGTGCCAGACCGGGAGACCAATGACTGATTGGGAGCTCCAGGTAGTGTTTTGTGACTCTCGCTATCTTGTCAACATTTACTTTAATCTGTAACGTATATCAATGTAGGTAGAATAAAGTAAACGCAACTGACTATTAAAGGATGAACATTTTTCGTGGAGTTTTACGTAATTCTGTTTTTTCTTTTTGCCCAAATCCGTGAATTTGTTTTGCTCATGTTAAGTCTCAAAAAACAAAACTATAAAATTCAGTATTTTTTTTATTCATAATGTTGAATGTGTTAAAATTGAACTTTTTAAGAAGAAAAAGCAGACGTTAAAATTTGCCGCAAAATTTTGATTTAAGATGGAATGATCTATTGTGATATGTCACTAATTTGCATTTAGACATATTTATTTTCAATTTTTCTAGTTGAATTATTCACCTATATTAATTATGTGTATAATTAGGTTACAATGTATATTTCATATGAATAATACCTTATGAAAATTGAGATGTAGTGCACCGGGCCTGTGTGTTTGGAATATAGCGTAAAATTGTAACATGAAATAAATGCTGTTTTATGGTATGTGCCGACACAATACACTCAGACTGTTGTTTCTTTCTTGTTTATAACTAGCAGCATGTGTCTTATATCTTGGCCAACTTAGCTGCTCTTGCTTAATGAATAGGAGTAAGTTAATTAATGAATATAATTTAGTATATAATATTTAATTAATGAATATAATTATATTAATGAATATAACTAATTTTCATTTTTCAAAATCAAATTTTGAATTAAATTAAAAAATATTTAAAAAATTTTTTAAGACATTTATTTTTGGCCTTTCGTGATCTTCATAAATAAGCGATTTATTTTGTTGATGGCCTTTTAGAATGAAATTGCATACCGTATATACTCGTGTACAAGCCTATTGCGAACCCCGAGTTATTTCTTTTGTGAAAAAAAAACAAAACTTTTTTTCATATAGCTAATGTATAAAGCAATTCTAGCTTCCTTAGCGACATTAATAGGCCTACCGTAGTAAAATATTGCAGTACTAGGCAGCATTCTGGAATATGTTGTAGTAAATAAATGGTTTTTATTTTATTAATTTATTTATTTTGTACAAAACTATCCCAAAATGGTGGGTAAAAACACTTACCGTAAAATATCTGATACGAAGATTTAGATACCGACAATTGCTCAATTGAAGAACTTTTATGAGGATCAAGAAGCTGAATACATCCAGGAAAAGAAAAGTTAATCCGATAGTCAAGTTGAAAGGCTGAGTAAATGGCAAGCCCACTTAAAACATCTCTTTGGAAATGTACCTGAGATTTTTAGATACTGTGGTCGAACAAATCGTTGAACATCCTCTTGACATTAAACGAGGAAGCTTTACAAATGCAGAACTTGAAGTGGCGTTAAAGAACATCAAAAATAGGAAAACAGTGAAACTCTAACATTCCTCCGGAGGTTTAGAAGACCCAGAATTTCTACGAAGCGACATGTAATGGTGATGTCAAAGAAAGATGGACAGAAGGCTGAATACTTCCTTTTCCCAAAGAAAGGTGATATACTGATTGGTCCAAAAGTCTTGTCACCCGTACCGAAAAGTAATGAGAACAATAGTAATGAGAACACGTAATACGAAGCACATGTGCTGGATTCAGTTTATTCACTTTCATTGACGCTGTCACACATCGGGAAGGTATGTACTAACACCATCATTGCTGTGTCAGCCATCTGAAATAGAAAATTATATTATGTAGGGGGTGACGAAACTTTCGGACCATCCTGTAGGGCCAGCAAAAAATTATAGAAAAATAACACTTGTCTCCATTGAAAGAAAAAATAACTCCATGATTCTCAACAGAATACAAATTTGTGTCGAGGTTCTCAGAAAATCAAAAATCAAAATGACATTAAAAAAAAAACAACAAAAAATAGATCAACCGTTGGAAAAATCATATTTGTTCGGCGGATTGAGTGCGTCAGGGCAAAAAATCTACAGGTCGCCTTACGTTTTGTAGATTTCTCTACGTCCCTCGATTCTGTACATAGGGGAAAATAAAGAAAATTCTTCTGGCATATGGCATGCACCCCTCTTCTCGAGACAGTAGCGGCCATAATGATGCTATACAAAAATACCAAATCTTTGGTTAGAGCCCTAGACGGAAATTAATCGTCATCGACTTCAAAGCAGTGGTCCTTCAGGGTGATACCATTGCACCTTTTCTCTTCGTTATCACCCTTGACTACGTATTGAGAACTTCACTAGACAAACATCACCGAGGCTTTACTTTATCACCAAGACTCAAGTCGATATCCTACAAAGAAATTGAACGATACTGACCATGCAGATGACCATGCTATCACTTCAGATACCATTAACAATGCTACAGTTCCCTTACATCGAGAAAATGCTTCTAGCGATTTTTTAACTCTGTCAATGCTTGTAAAACTGAATCCATAAAGGCACAATACAAACTGCCTGGAGTGATTCAATAAAATCCGAATTTTTCTAGTAAGCGAATTAAATTCTACTGACAAGGATGTGAAAATTCGCGAAGCTAAAGCTTGAGTCGCCTTGAATAAAATCTGATCTACCAGACGATCTCAAAAGATTATTTCACGCCACTGTTTGGACATTAACTAAAACACTTGAGTGTAAGGTAGAGATAGTACCTGAAAGGTATACTTAATATCTCTTGGGAATAACACCCAAATAAATCACAGCTCTATGGATCTATCCTTGAGATTTCTACAATCTTAAGTGAACGTAATAATGCGCTGTTGGGCAAAACGAGTACTTGCGGGTGATGTTTTGCTTCGGACACCTAGCCATGACGCAAGACCGGCTGATCGCCCAGTATTCACCTACATTGACCAACTATGTTATGACACTGGATTCCACTCTGAGCTTCCGACCTTGATCGTTGACGTGATACTCATTAATGTCCGAACTAACTTTACTGACGAATAAATAATGCAGCGTGTCTCGCATAATTCAGTGTCATACTTCGGGTTATGATAATTCCAGTCTTTCTAAGTAAAGAGTACTCCAAATATAAGTGTGTATATATATATATATATATTTTTTTTTTTTTTGGAGGGGGGGGGGTTAGAAATGGGTTTGAAATTCATAAACCAAGAAAACTTACCTGTATAATGCAAGCGGTCATCAACAATGCTTGATTTTTATTTAACCGCAGCAAAAAATTACCTGTGTATAATGCGACCCCACTTTTTTTTTTCTCTTAAAAAGAACTGATCATAAAAACTCACCGTATACTCAAGTGTATACGACAGTTACTCAAATATATTTTCTGTCATAAGTGGTAACGACTTGAACATTTAAATCACAGCTTCTGAATAAAGAAATAAGCAGTTAATAAAAAAGTAAAGAATGTTAACATTTTTAATCGTGTATTTTGAAATTATAGCAAATATTATTATAATTGCAACTAATAGTCTGCTAAACTAACTTGAAAATCATTGCCCCAAATCGGATGTCCGAGGTTCTTACTCAGATCTGAATATTTTGGGCCCAGACTACGAATATAAAGCACTCAGGGAGGGTCTCTAAGATCAGTTATGTGTGTGTAATATATATATATATATATATATATATATATATATATATATATAATATTTATGTGTGTATCTCTAATAAAGAAGCGATGCCTAATGTTTAAAATTAATTTTTTTTTTTTTTTTTTAAATGAAGCTTTGATTTTAGTGTTAATTTCAAGGGAATATATTAAATTTAATATTTTTAACAAGCAAAATACTTTATATTTCAAATTGAATTTACATTGGAAAAATTTTTATCAGTAAAAGGGCTAAAATGGTCCATATTGACCAGTCTTTCAGCACAATGTAATTCTCATTAAAAAAAAAAAAAAAAAATCTTTTCAAAAACCTACTTTTCTGAATCTTTGAGGAAGATCAGCTGATTACAGTTTAAGTAATCTGATATGAAACAAATATTACTTATAAATTTCGCAGTAAAGATGAGGTGGGTGTTTTCATGAAGTGTTGATAACTTTGTTGCTAGACTTATGTTTCGCATTTTTAAGGGGGATATGACTCCAGCAATGTCTTGACGAATATAACGTGAACGCTATTTTTATATAATTCTAACTGCCCAGCTTCCTTAAAAAAATTAAAATATTCTAAGCAATTTTATTTTATTGAGTTTTAGATACTTTGCCTTTATAGTCTGACTTACGAAGACGCTCGTTGAGGAAATGTTAGAAAATTACCGAGAAATTTTAACTTTATTACAGTTACCGCTCTTTTCTTATGTCGCGTTTGGACATTCGTATTTACAAAAATGGACACTTTCATACATACATAAATTCTTTTCAAAATATTGGGATCGTTGAATTGTAGTGAGTCTTAGCTTTGTAGTAAATACAGTTTTAATTAAAAAAAAACAAAAAACTATATCAAGTGACCGCTACAAATTAATGTAGAATTTTAAATGATTATAAATTATAATTAAATTTAAAAAAATAAAACGATACTTGTAAAAAGTTATTATTCAAGGGAAATTTTTGTCTTAAAACAATAATGTATACAAACCATTTTTATACATAAAAGTAATTAAAACCTTTCTCATCAATGCCTTTGGTAATTTCTCATCATGTATGCCCATTTTCAGCGAATCTCTCAGTATCTTTTTTTCTCTGTGTGTTTTCTCTCTCTCTCTCTCTCTCTCTCTCTCTCTCTCTCTCTCTGTGTGTGTTTTTTTTTTTCTGTTTTTTTTTCTCTCTCTCTCTGTGTTTTTTTCCTCTCTCTCTCTCTGTGTTTTTTCCTCTCTCTCTGTTTTTTTCCTCTCTCTCTCTCTCTGTGTTTTTTTCCTCTCTCTCTCTCTCTGTGTTTTTTCCTCTCTCTCTCTCTCTGTGTTTTTTTCCTCTCTCTCTCTCTCTCTGTGTTTTTTTCCTCTCTCTCTCTCTCTCTCTGTGTTTTTTTCCTCTCTCTCTCTCTCTCTGTGTTTTTTTCCTCTCTCTCTCTCTCTCTCTGTGTTTTTTTCCTCTCTCTCTCTCTCTCTCTGTGTTTTTTTCCTCTCTCTCTCTCTCTCTCTGTGTTTTTTTCCTCTCTCTCTCTCTCTCTCTGTGTTTTTTTCCTCTCTCTCTCTCTCTCTGTGTTTTTTTCCTCTCTCTCTCTCTCTCTGTGTTTTTTCCTCTCTCTCTCTCTCTCTGTGTTTTTTTCCTCTCTCTCTCTCTCTCTCTCTCTGTGTTTTTTTCCTCTCTCTCTCTCTCTCTCTCTCTCTGTGTTTTTTTCCTCTCTCTCTCTCTCTCTCTCTCTCTGTGTTTTTTTCCTCTCTCTCTCTCTCTCTCTCTCTCTCTGTGTTTTTTTCCTCTCTCTCTCTCTCTCTCTCTCTCTCTGTGTTTTTTTCCTCTCTCTCTCTCTCTCTCTCTCTCTCTGTGTTTTTTTCCTCTCTCTCTCTCTCTCTCTCTCTCTCTGTGTTTTTTTCCTCTCTCTCTCTCTCTCTCTCTCTCTCTGTGTTTTTTTCCTCTCTCTCTCTCTCTCTCTCTCTCTGTGTTTTTTTCCTCTCTCTCTCTCTCTCTCTCTCTGTGTTTTTTTCCTCTCTCTCTCTCTCTCTCTCTCTCTCTCTCTGTGTTTTTTTCCTCTCTCTCTCTCTCTCTGTGTTTTTTTCCTCTCTCTCTCTCTCTCTCTCTCTGTGTTTTTTTCCTCTGTGTGTGTGTGTGGTGTTTTGTTTTTTTTTTTTTTTTTTTTTTTTCCCTCACTCTGCACCCTGTTTTCCTGCTTCAACTTATCGCGCTGATATTTTTTTTTTTGTGGTATCCACGAAATCAACTGCTTTAGCTCAATGATGAAGGTACTGCTGCAAGTATATGATACACGGAGTAGACTTTTCCATAGTATAGGGAACAGATACTACACTTTTATTTCGATGCAAATGAAAGAATCTTTATTTTTTTTTTTATTTTGTTTTTTTAAGACTAATCGTCATCAATCTTATCGAAACGATTTTTTAATCTGTAGCCATTGTGACGCTTTCTTTTTCATATGGGTAAACTCCCTTTTAATTATATTAGGTAATATAATGTTATCTATCAAATAAAACAGAAAACGAACTTTATGAAAATTAACTATAGCTCGGGTACTTGGCATTTTTTTTTCTTTTCTTTTATTAAAATATACATCAACTATACTTCTGCATCTGCATTATAATGCATAAAAACGTAGCGGGATACCCAGGCAAAATTCGGAGGGGGTCATGGGCCCCCTATCGCTCCCTCCCGTAGAATCGTCTTTTCTAGTCTCGATAATCGTGGTAAGTGACACTAGATACAAAAAGTTGATAAAAGAAAAAAAAGAAAATCTCTCTAAATAGAACGTCTTGTGTCACAATCTGACCTCAAATTTTGTTTTCCTCTTAAAAACCAAAGATGGTATTTTGAAGATCGGTTAAACAGATATCACAAAATGATATGAGCGAGCATTAACGCCTTTTAAAGCCTTTAAACGCCTCATCGCAAATTCGGGCAGAAACGCACACATATAATTATAAAATTTCATGTTTGCGTATTCAAACACATTTTGCGTCGATTCAGTATCGACTTGAAAGGAACTTTAAAGAAAATAATTTCTTTTGATATTATTTTTAAATGCGTATCCATTACTCATTTTAATAAGGCAACCATACACGCATAATTTTATATTTGGAGAGAAAAAAAATAAAGGAAATAAAATTGACTGATGTACCTATTAAAGTAATTTTCCGTGAATGAGACCACCTTATATGAAAAGTAAAGTCTGCTGGAATAGTTAGATAAAAAACGATTCAACATCTAGATTCGATGATTTTTTTTTCCTTTTTTTTAAGCTTCCTGTGTCAAATTTTTTACGATATTAAAGAAACGAAAAATATTGAAAATGTCATATCCTTTCTTACTCTTCCTCGTCATCTGTGCCATGTCCATTCAGAATGTTGGCTATCATGGCTCTCCACAATTTTCTATCCTTCGTAGCTTTTAATAAACTGTCTTTTTGTTTTCTCTCCTAAACCCTGCCCTACCATTTATTTACACCCGCTTGCTTGATAGGTAATGCGTTGTTTTCCTCTGTCCTGTGAGTATAAAATTTTCCAAGAATCTTTCCTCATGTGAACTAGAAATTTCAAGTATCTTTTTCTGATCACCTGACGATCGCAAAATCGTGAAACCCAGGGTCACAAACTCACATGAATCTAACTATATATAACCACTTTGGTTAATTTGTGTGTAAGGGTTAAGAACTAATTTGATATTGGCCAGTTTTGGGGTTTATATTTTTTGGTATATTTTTGTAACAGAATGTCGTTAATGTTTGAATTTTTGAAGAGGTCATTTAAATTAATTGCTTTGTAGAAGCGTTTTTTATTTGCGTTTATATTTCTGATAATGTGAGCTACGAATCTCGAAACGTCAAAATCAAGTAAGCATAGAAATTAAAAAATATCTGGGAAGTGTTTTATCAGACTACAGAAAATGTGACAGCGAGATGCAAAGGCACATTGGAATAGAGAACGTTGCCTTCCAAATGCTAAGCAAAGTATTAAGCGGGGAATTTTCGTTAGATAAAGAAACTAGCGTCGAATTGCACGTGGACAATTTTCTCAGATGAAGAGGAGACACTTGAGGCAACAGATGTGTTTCTGTTGGAGGATGCTGAAAATATCATGAACGGAGCATGTGAGCAACAAGTTTTTTTTTTTTTTTTTTTTTTTTTAGGAAAATGAAAAAAAAAGACGTACCGAGAAACAGAAATAGTTGAAATTTCTGGGACACAATGGGGAAGGGCGGCTTGGAGAATCTGACACTCATAGGCTATATTGAAGAAGGTTGTTACGTAATATCAGTTCTCCGATATGGCAGTGAATGTTGTCCAATCCCTTCACAGATGGACTTCAAGCAACAGAAATGTGATTCAACAGAAAAATGGTGAGAATGCTATGGGTCGAACATGTGAGCAACTACGTACTTGGGGGTGTACAACAGCCAAGATGATGATAATCTACATGTAAATAAAAGATTATGCCGAGTATACTATAGACTGGAGATATGAGGAACGATGAAGATTTAGCGAAAATGGAAAAAAAAAGACACTTATACATCAGAAAGACACCAAATTTTTAGTGAGACCTGCAAACTAAGTGGGTACAAAGTACAGTTAGTTTTACTGGGGTGCGTAGCTTAGTACAATAATTTTATTTATTTTTTTTATTTATTTATTTATTTATTTATTTATTTTTTTTTTTTTTTTTTGCATATCTTAAGTCTTTTTAAATTTCATCGATTGCGTAGTTTGTAAATTTCGATTAAAAAAATGTTGGCGATAACTTCTAACAATACTGTGAGGATTTCAGCACGCGTCAACGTGTTGCAAAATGTTCTCTAGTTTGTTTAAATTTAGGTATGTCTCACCGCTGTGAAGAGCCGTTGGATTATGTGCTTTAACAAAGCATGTTGAAAAATAAATATTTGTTGTATAAAGACAAAGTAAACAACTTTTTGCGTCATTAGGCTGATCTCTCTCTCTCTCTCTCTCTCTCTCTCTCCCTCACTCGTGTGTGCGTGTGGCTATACACACACACACACACACACACACACACACAACCATATCCGTATCATCTGTAAAAGTATATTCCAACTGTCGTCTGGCATCTGTCAATTGGACTTATACTCTGCCTTTGCGGCCATACCCGTCTCCCAATTGAAAAACCGCCCATGTCAGTTTTTCAGAAAGCTGTGAGGATTTTGCGCTTTTGATCTTTTTCAGTGTGTAGGTAATTAAATTAAGTAACGTATTGCACACTTCGCTCTCCCCATTCCGTCCCATCTTTTTAGGCCAAACAACATTTATTAACAAAAATAAGAATGCGGGATGTGGGCGGGGGGTATTTAAACTACACCGAAATTCGTTGTTCCTGTATGATGTTGGTAAAACCCCATCACATACGGTGTCTTTTAAATTGTTTTGGTCTTTTTTTTTTTTTTTTTTATGGTTCCCTACATTTTTTTTCCCAGACCACCCAGAAAATTGATAATTGGCCGGCTTCCCAGCCGTTTGTCGGGTAAAAAAAAAAGCCTTTGACAGACGCGAAACTTACAATGGTGGATCTTTTTGAATAGTGAAACATTTTGTGGAAGGGCAGTTATAGGATGTTCTTTGAAAAATAGTCAACACCTGACTTTTTGGAGTTGCGTGCGCTTGATTTGATGAACGACGTTTTTCAGAATTTTACTGCTTGTCTTTTTTAAAAGTCAAAACGGATGCTTGTGCAACGTCTCCTTGTCTTGTCTTAAATGCTTAGAATTCTAATTTAAACCAAATTTGGATTGTTATCAAAATTGTTAACATTATTTATTCCTTTGTTTTGGTTTATTGATTTACTTCTATAAATTGAAATTTCAGATATTTCTGACTGCACCACATCTTCAAGATTTAACTTCTAAGCATTAGGTACCACCTGCGGTTTAAAATTACTTGGTTTTTTTATTTTTTAAATAAATAATAAAAACAAACTTTCTTGAAGCTTTTATTTTAGTTTTACTTTCAAGATGAGATTAAATTTAATATTTCCAATAAGCGAAATTCTTTGTATTTCAAAACTAAATTTAAATTGACTAGAAGCAGTTTTTGTAGTCTCTCATTGTAATGTTATTCTCTTAATGAAAAAAAAAAATTTTCCAAAAATAAAATGTAGGGTGCCGCTCTAACGTGTGTCCCTACCGATCAGCATATCCTAGGATCACATTTGTATCATCTTGCCTTTGTCGGAGTTAGCTCCTCCTTTAGTTCGTTAACCCTTCAACAGGAGTCTCCCTCTCTCCCCTGGCTATAAATACTCGTCGACCCTTCGCTTCTCTATCTTTTTCCCTCAGGCCTTTGGGCCGGCACCTTGAGGTAAATCTTTTTTTTTGCCGCAGACCTTCAGCCTTACCACCTCGCAGATGTGAACGCTCACAGATACAGCGTTTCCCAAATGCTGGGAACACGCTAAGAACAATACACGTACGTACGAACACTCAACACACACATTCTGTTCATGTAACTTGTAACCTTTCTTGTTGTTAATACATATATTTGTTTACATATTTATCGGTTTTGTTTGTTTTTCCTTGTCTTCTTTGGACTTAAAGTCCAACTTTCTCATGTAGTTGGACCGGCTAGCAGGAAATTTTAACCCACGTGTGTTTTACATGCTCATCGCCGACACGGTCCTCTACACCTTAAATTCTCTAACGTAAGAGGAAAAGCAAAAACTGAAGAAGGGATGCCATTTATTGCTATATTATAATATTTAAAATAAAAAGATTCATAAAATATTTGAATCCTTTAAAAAACATTCTTTTAACATATCGAGGAAAAAGTCGGGATAATGCTTTTTAATGTCAGATACAAATGTGGTGGTAGAATACAGAGTAAAGCAGGCAGAAACTGAGCGGAGGACACACGCTAAAGCGACTCTCATTATGAGACTGAGTCTCTTTTTGTGTGTGTGTGTGTGTGTGTGTATATATATATATATATATATATATATATATGTGTGTGTGTGTTACGGCGGCTTTACAGGTTAAAAAATAATAATAACAATTGAAAAACATGACGCAAGCGCCTTAAGTATTCAGTAATCTTAAAAATTTGATAAAATACTCAACGTAATCAAATGTTTTATTGAATTTTAGATACATTCTAGCTTCAAATTTACTAAAATTATCGTTCTTATTTCCTGATAATGCCGTGTGTGCTCGACCGTATCTACAAAATTCGGCACGCTTGTGTTAGGTGTCGCGGGGAGACACAGTCGTCTGTATACGGCAAGGCGAGTGGCCTGGAGGAGAGATCTCGTGGGTTCTGAGAGTGTCTGCCACGAAGTCGCTCCAGTGTCTTCTTTGCTGCCTCTCGCTCTCCAGCCAGAGTACCTGATGGTGTATGCTCGTAGGGCTGGTTGGTTGATAGGCATACGAGTGAGATATCCGAACCACTTGATCCTCTGTCATTCGATGTGTTGTATGATTGGTATTGCTCCAACCATATCTCTTATTGTTTCATTCTTGTTCACTGCTTTCCTCAGGCATTTCATCACAAATGTGATACACTTCCTCTCAAGGGTTTTTGTTAGGGGCCATGTCTAGCATTGGTAGGGAAATGGCGTTGATAAGATTTGCCTTGGTACTCATGTAAATGCTAGGATGTTTTAGAAGTGGAGCAAGTTGGTAACTGACTGCGTTGGCTTTCTGACCTGGTCTCGATTTCTCCGTCTAGTTTTCGGTAAATATGCTGCCCAGATATTTAAATTCACTGGTTTGCTTTAGCTGGGTCCCATTGATGTTAATGCCCAGTTTTTCTGGTCTCTTACTGACGGTCATAACCTCTGTCTTACTGACACTGATCATGCCTCATTTCTCGCAGCTTGAGTTGAGTTTGTCGGTGTGTTCCTGCAGCTGGATTCTGTCGTTGTTCATCATTGCATGGTTGTCGGCGAACAGTTGTCATTGCTTCTTTCAAGCCCTACTACCACCAAAAGACATTTGCTATGGCTTTCAAGGTCACCGAGAAGGACAAGGACTTGACTCTCAAGGACTTTTGGAAATTTTACAACATTCTTGATACTGGAAAGAACATTTATGATTCTTGGGATGAAGTGAAGCAGACGCACTTGAATGGTGTGTGGAAAAAATATGTTCCTGTTTGTGGATGATTTCCATGGCTTTAAGTAGTCAGTTTAGGCTATCAAAAAAACTGTTTACCCAAGTAAGCAGCTTCATTTGGAGGTTGTCACAGAGCTGCTGGCATTTCATGGAGAGAGGTTATCTGCTGAGGGCCTTATTCAGCTGGAAAAGCAGATGATTGAAGAGGAACAGACACTAGCCCAAGAGATTTTCAAGCAAGTACTTAGTAGATGGCTATTTTCCTGATAGAGGGATTATCAAAGTTTTAGTCTGAGGACCCCAACCTTGCTAGGAACATTAAGGTTGCCAAGAAGGGTAATGGATTACCTGCGGAGTATCATTCCAGCATAGAAAAAAATACTATTAGCATACAAATAAATACAATATGGGAGCCAGTAATAAGGAGTGCCAGAGAAAAGCAATAACAACAATATGAGCTCTGGTAAAAAACATGTAATAACAGCAAATATTGCAATATGAGCACTGGTAAAAATGGTTGCCGAAGACATTAGGTTTATAATACCCAGATTTTCATATTCAGAAAATCATACCCAGGACACATGGCACAGTGGATAAAGGCGTTGGTTAGATCTAGTGACAGGACCCAAAGAGCGAGTTCAATACTCGGTTAAGGCAGTGGAGAACTTTCAGAGGGAAATTAGCAGGAGATAACTAGATGACATCTATCAAACATGCACGTGAAACTAAAACAGTCTACCCCAGTGAGCGAAATAAATGGTTCAATTCGAAATTCCAACCACCTGAAGAAGGCCGGAGTGTACAACGGCTGAAACGTTGTGATAAATAAGGCGACAAAGATGAGGACAATAGTCTGAATAATGTACATAATACCTCATCTCAGAATATATATATATATATATATATATATATATATATATATATGAGAGAGAGAGAGAGATCTATATCTCGGCTACTTCTTTCTGCGAACACCCCTTTCCTAGAGCAGCCAGTCGGGAGAGATCATAAGCTGGCGTGTTCAACTGTTTGAACAAGGTCAGTACATTCAAACCCTCTGTCACGATGACTTGTTACTTCATACTAGCAGAACCATCGACGGCTTCTGAACAGTTTTTGTCGACCCAATTTCACCCACATGGTTTGGGTCTATCTTCATAGTTTTTCCTAATGTGCTACACCTTCGCAATCCAATGACATCAAGAAGCCACCTAACTCCTGACAAATTGACTGTCGTGTGATTCGAATATATATATATATATATATATATATATATATATATATATATATATATATATCTCTGTCCGTTTTATTTTAATCTCTTCTGCCATCCTTTAGTTAAATTATTCCTACAACTTATTTTCCTGAGCGAAAAATAGTTCGGTGTGACTTCTTAGAATCTTCCAAGAAACTGATTCCTCTTTCTTCAGTTAAAAATAACTCAAAACAGAAATATGAGGGGGGAAAACTTCCCAGCCAAATTATAACCATTTTTGTCTAGTCACAAAAGAAAATTTTATTTAATATTATCCCGGTTGAATATGCTACTATTTTCGTAAATAAATTCGGAAACTTTTCGTCAGTTAGTATTCTCGTTTCTATACATTAAACAAACTGTCATTTTATTGCATAATGTCTACCAGCCCTATTATTTTTTTTTTTTTTTTTTTTTTTTTTAGACTATGGGCATTAATCCGTTTTAAATAGAAACCTACAATTAATACCGGATTTTAATTTTATAATCCAACGGATTTAACGGTGGACATTTTAATGGGATAAAGAATTATCAATCTTTTAACAATCTTTAACCATCACCAAAAAAAACAAACCTGTATTTTAATTACCTTCATTCCTCGAAAGTTTTTTTTTTTAATTTTATTAGAATTTTTTTCGTTGTTCTTTGTTTTGATAAAAGCAACGCCTACTTAGAACCTGTCACTACATCGCGAACATTTGGCTATGATGCTTATCAGATTTAATGGTTATACTGGACTTCGTAAATTTGTACCTTCTTCCCCAGCATCACTGTTCTCTCAGTCGTATTAATCATATACTTATTATAAAACCCAGGTTGTGTGTGTCTGTACGTTTGTATATTGGATCGGATTCCCTACCTTTTTCAACCGATATAAACAAAACTTCACAGGACTGCATAAAATTACCTTGCGGTGGTTCTGACAGCGCCAAAAATGGGGGGGAAAACAATTGTTTTTGCACGAAATCAATTTGAAAACACGATTAAGAGGCATCGCGAGAATGAAAGGGGGACAACTCCTATCGAGTTATACTTAAAACCCAGGTTGTGTGTGTGTGTTCGTTTATATATGGGATCGGATTTCCTACATTTTTCAACCGATTTCAACAAAACTTCACTTTTTTGGCAGGTATTGTCTTGCACACTTTTTTCTTTATTTTTACATTCAGAATGCTTTAAAAATTCCATTTACAAGACAATAAAATTCTATTCAATCGGTAGACTCATAACGATTGAAAACAATGTTTTTGTTTGGGTTAGACCAGTTCGTAAAAAAAAAAAAAAAAAAAACAACTAAGACTTGCGTATCCGTCAACCTTAAACAATAATCTTTGTCAATTTTATTTTTCAGTCTTTATGATGGTCGATACTCGATCTATCTCTTACTGTTACATCCCCGGGCAACACCGGGCTCTACTGCTAGTAACAAATAAATCGTAGCCTAGAACAGATTCATCAGTACTAAAATAAATCGAAACGAAAATAGCGGAAAAATCAAAGAAAGAAGGAAAGATAGAAGAGGTGATAACCGGTGTTTAACGTCTGTTTCAGTGAAATGGAAGAAGTTTTCAATTGTACTCCCTTACTATTTTAAATAACGACCAACATTCATATTTGTGATTGTTATTGCAATAATTTAAGCTCAAATACTTAACAATGCGATAGGGAAATTTCTACGGATATCTTATTGTAGAATTCGACGGGATTTTATTGAATCCTTAAGATTCATCAGAAAATTAAAATAGGAAACTGAATTTGTCACGCGTATTTCTAGTTTTAAAAAAAAATGGTATTAGCACAAACAAGAAGCTATGCTGATTTAGCATAAATAAAAATGAAAAAATCAGTTGGTCTATGAGGCGCACAAGAAAGGCTTTCTTACAGTGAAACTGAACGGAAAGAATTTCGTTTACAATAAGTGAAAAGGAAAGAAGGGTAATAAAGGCTTGCTTTAAAATATTCTTTTGAACGCCCCCCCCTCCCAATGAAGCTACGTAGAAAAAATGTGAATGTAGAACGTACCGTTGATAGTTAAAATCGTTCTTTGTAAAGGGGTACAGTGTAAGTTCACACCTTGTTAATTTTCTGACCTGTCAGGAATCGAGAGATCATTCGTAGTAGTTAAACTTCAGTTGAAGAATGAGAATCAGCAAAGGAAGAATTATGGTAGCAATGATGAATCTTCGAAGAAGGCTTGGGCTCCGCGTTTTAACTGCAGGTAGTGTCAGAACAAATTGTCAGTTCTTAGTTTCGATTCTGCGGTCAGGATATTTTGGTTGGCTATGTGGTGATTCAGTCTTTTAATTTCTCTCGGTTGTAAATGTTGATATACTTGTTCCCCATTTACCTGGCTATCCATTCTGACGAAGCATGAATGAAGTGATTTTCACCGGCTGTCAACCTTGTTTATATTTAGGTCGGCAGCATCCCGACATTGTTTCCAAATTATCGTGGGCTTGAAATTGCGTTTTGAGTGTTGAAAAAAAAATAATTGTAAGTCTGAATCCTTTTTTTTTTTCAGAACGCTCGATTTTTCACTGTTCTGAATCGGAAACACAAGGCTTATCGAGAAAAGTCTCGTCCGAACACCTTGGAAAAAAAAAAGTATCCGGATTTAACAATGGAACTGAGAAAGCTATGGAAAATGAAGTCATGCCTATAATAGTTGTAACACTCTGAACACTTTTATAAATACTATACTCAAAACTGAGTAAGTTTAGAAATTTGAGGAAGATTCGAGGTTATTCAAACAACATTGCCGAGATGAAAGATCTTGAGAAATATGTTGTTGATTTTGAAGAGACTTGGTCACTCAGTTTTCAGTGATAACTGCCAGACATTAAATCATATCTGGAACCCATTCAAAAGGCTATATGCAATAATCGCCATTGGTGGTGGTGTTTTATTTCTGTTTTTCTCCCCCCCAGCTATGGGTAAATAGCAGGACAGACTGGGTTCTATAGCTTTGGAAAATGAGCAGAAATGCGACTCGAACCACATGTACTGAAAGAAAGAAGTGTTGGCGACTTCAAACGAATCATCTCCAACAACAAAAGGTGGTCAGTGAATGTTAGCCGACGATAAGTCTTTTTCAATCACAGCTTTGACTATGAACCAATTAATAAATCAGATTTTTCTGTGAAATAACAACCCAAAGACTTAAATTAAAGACTATTTTGACTCCTTTTTGAATTTGTGTAGTACATATGTTTATAAACACAAATTATTTATTTAACAGGCATGAGACCATATTTTTATTTTATTATTTGCAATTTGGACATTCCGATTTTTATTAGAACAAAACCTGAACGACTGAATTTACTATAAGTTCAATGAAATATCCAATGTATTTTGGTTTCAATATAAGTTATTCATCCATTTTTTTTTTTTTTTTTTTTTTTTTCAGAGGAATTTATACCCTTTTGCTTTTGGTCCTTAAGTAGATTATGGTTTGGTTTTACTTGAATGTACATTTTCTTTTAATTTCTGTTTTACGGTTTTATATTCTTGCCCTTCACTCTCTCAAATGCTGTTTTAAGATCGTGTATCACATCACTTAATCCATAGAATATGGCAGTTGGTTTATAGGTTATCTCTTGTTCTCCGTGTAATATGTAAGAAATTATAAAAATAAAAACAAAACGTGTGCTAAGGAAGATTTATACTATACATAATGTACAAAACACTGTTACTTCTGAAAAGCTACTTTATTTAAAAAGAATTATTTTCCCAATTTATTAATAAACTATTATTAATTAAAGAACATTTATGAGGTCAATAATAATAAAAATTTCTTATAAACATTTTATGAATGAATTCAACTTGCTGGCTTTTTATTACAAGAAATGCACTTTTGCTTTTTCAGTCTGTCGTCGGATTGCCAATCCTATAAAAATCCACATTTGTATGATAGTTTATGATAAAATGATTCTGCCGGCAATATAAAAAAATGGGTTCGTTTTATTAATTTCTTTTTATTAATGACTACCAATAAGGAGACTTCAAAGGACATTTGGCAGCTATCATGACCCCACCAAATATGTTCGCGTGCTACGAACTTACGAGTAAACGATTTAACTTCAAAGCAACAATCAATAAAAACCACCTACTTTGTCTAGTTACATTGCTTATTACCTCAATGTTATAGTGAGTTATATTTCACCTACTTTTTGTTTACTAATATATACGACATAGGTTCCATTACATTTTCATTCGTAAAACTAATGATAAAAGTATTTTCTGTCTGAATTTCTGGTATGAGTTATTTACTGTTTATATTATTTACATTCGTCGAACTGTTCTCTTTATAGAATTTAAGATGTGTGTATTCACACATAATTAAAGGATACAAAATCTTCGGTTTCAACCAGTGACCGTTTATTGTCACTTTAATATAAATTGTAGTGAAATAAAGTTCTTAATATTTTTTTGGGGGGGGGGATAAGAGCAGTTTTCGTTTTGGTCCCGGATTAGGGTAAGTAGAAGCATCGCATTCAAGACAGCCTTGCGCAGAGTTAAAACAACAAAAGAAAAACTTGTCTTGCTTCATCGGTAGAGTGTCTGCATGGTTATAATGGTCGAGCTCAAGTTAGTCTTTCGCTGAGTTGGAATGACCCCCCCCCAAAAAAAAATGGGTGGTTGATTTACTTTATAGGTAGAGGTTTTGGAAGACCCGTGCGAATGTTTTGCGTTGGAAATATTTCAGTCGTCAGTAAAAGTAACATTTCCCAGCGGGAACGTAACTACCACGTATATTACATCTTGCAAGGGGTGGGGTGACAGTAAGAAACGAAATGTTTGACGTTGTATAGACTTAAACAGTGCAACTTAACGACGTTTGACGAAGCCAGGCAGGGTAATAACATTTTTGGTTTCTTTATTGCTAGCGTCATGAGGGAAATGTATT
This sequence comes from Acanthosepion lycidas, assembly GCA_963932145.1. Taxonomy (NCBI): domain Eukaryota; kingdom Metazoa; phylum Mollusca; class Cephalopoda; order Sepiida; family Sepiidae; genus Acanthosepion; species Acanthosepion lycidas. Next base: position 71,629,278 of record OZ010595.1, read on the forward strand.
TTCATTCATTATTTTTTTTTTTTTTTTTTTTTTTTTTTTAATTTAATTTCCCCACATCCTCATCTTTAGTTATCACAGCGGTTTAGCAGTTGTGCCCTCCGACATTCTCCAGGTGTGTTTTAAC
>OZ010595.1:71634401-71744401 GCA_963932145.1 Acanthosepion lycidas
GGTCAATCAAATTTGAGCCTTTAAACTCCCGAATTTATTGGTGAGGACCTCGCTAAACACGGAGGCCTACATCAAGTGCCTTGTGTAGGTAGTGCTGCCCTGGGTAAAGAGGCTGGCTGCTGGAAGAACCTATGTATGTACTCTGCACCGAAAATTACTCGATTTTTACAAGAATCTCCAAATCGATGTTTGTTTCACCACAAAAAAACAAAAACTCAAATTTCCAATACGAATTTGATAGCACATTGACAGAAAAACACAATTTTTTAACCAAAATTTTGAAGGATCAAAAAGGGTAAATAATTTACATAAAAAATATTCTATGGTTTTTTCCTCTTAATAATAAACATTTAACGATAAAAGTTTAGCATTTAAGCTTTTGCGTATTTTTGATCGGAGATACCCAAATCAAACAAGTGCTGAAATTTAAATATTTGGCAAGTGTTTTAACAGATGACGGAAGGTGTAAATCCGAAGGCGTACTGAATAGCCAAGAAAGCATTCCAAAAGCTAAGCAGAGTAATAAGAATTAGAAAGATTTCCCTAGAAACAATGAAAAGAGTACTAAACTACCACGTGACCTGTCCTCCTGATGGCAGTAAAGCAACAGAAATGTGGTTCCACAGAAGGATGCTTAGGATACCGTAGACCAACATATGAGCAATGACGAAATCTTCAAGAAAATTAATACAATAAGGAAACTAATACTTACTATCAGATAGACAGTTTCTGGGGAACGTAATGAGGAAGGAGGGCTTGGGAAATCTGATACTCACGGGATATGGGAAAATGACGCGTAACATTTAGTGACCCTGAGTAAATGGATGGCGGACCAAGGCTTAAGCGAAAGACAGTTTATTAAAAGCAACAAAGAACTGGAAAGTGTGGGGAGCTATGATCACCTACGTCCTGAAGGGACACTGCGCATAAAGAATACTCATTTTTTTACCACATAGGTATATAATAAAATTTTTTTTTCATGATGAAAAAGCACTTATTTTGCACAAATACTTCATCATGTCACTTAAGCCAATTTTTCTTTCTCGGTCATGCAGGCTTAAGGTACCTCCACAGAGACGCGATGCCTACGCTTTAAAATGATTTTAAAAAAATCTTTCTTGAAGCCTTTATTTTAGTTTTAATTTCAAGCTAATAGATTAATTTCAATATTTCCAATAAGCAAAATACTTTGTATTTCAAAAGCAAAACTAATTTAAATTGACTGGAGATTTTTTTATTGATTAAAATCGCTGATTTTGTAGCGCCATTTTATCCATCTGTCAGCATAATGTAATTCTCTTTATTAAAAAATCTTTCTAAAATAAAATGTACTTTTCTGAAACTTTATTTGAGGAATATTTAAATTAAGTTTAATTAATCTGATTTGAAACAAATATTTTCTTTTAGTTCAAATTATCGCGGAGATTGGCTAAATAGTATAGTATTTTTTTCCGTACTGGTTACAAATTTCGCTGATTTGATGTTCCATTGTGCAAAGTTTGTCGTGAAGCTATGTATTGGCGTTTAGAAATTTAAGATTTATTTTTTGTAAATTATTATTATTACTAATACTACTACTATTATTATCACCTCCACCCCCAACAACAACAATAATTTTGTGCCCACGTTGTCCGGCTGGTAAAGAAATGTGTGCCCATGGTTCTGTCGCTAAAAACTTCTCTTCATTTACCCTCGGTTTTGAAAAATGCCTAAATGGTGCATAGCTGCCTATAGTGTTTCCTTCTTTGGTACTAGCGTGTTCAAAACTTGTTGTTTGTCACCAGTTTGTTGCGGTAGGTGCATGTCGTAATCACTTGTACAATATATTTTCACCACACTAACATAGTACTTCAAACAAGTGCATTTTCGTCGTCGTGTTAATCACTCGCATTTCAACTGCACCATTCAAATCTCTTTTCCAGCCTACGTAGGAGGACAAAAAAAAAACTAACTCGGACATATTGCCGAAAATAAATTTCTCCAAATCGTTAAGTAACACTATAAAAACTGGACACTTCCCGTCTTCATCCGCCGGCATGTTGTAACACCCACCGGACCTTCTAACGGGTAGGGGGCATCTTTCTCAGTGATATAAGATATATATATATATTTTTTTGTTTTTGTTTTGTTACCTAAGCAGAAGGGGAAGGCGTAATTTTATTTCGATAACTGTTTGTTTGATGGACGAGCATAGGATACCTTTTGAAGTTCAGTTAACTAAACCGGAAATGGGTTATATATTCGGGTGCCGGTCTATATTGTCATAGCGGATATAAGAGATTTTCTCTGGTCCCAAATTAGAGCCATACTTACCTAAACAAAATAAACCAAACCCGGATATAAGAGACTTCTTCTCCGGTCCCGACAACTCTCTTATATCCGGGTTACACTGTAGCGTGAAACTAGAGTAGCTATTCGAACTTGTAGAGATGTATAATTTTCGTTTATTGGCTTGGATATTTGAGAAATCTTTTTTAGAGAAAAATATGCGCTCCTAATAAGATTTTATCGAATATTCAGACCGGTAGACGAAAATAAATGCTTAATAAATAAACGGAATGTCTACTCAAATACGAGTATCCACTAAAAATAACGTCTAAGCAATAAAATCTGTCGGATTAAAAAAAATCCCTTAGAAACTGCTTTGAAAGCTGAGTAGATACATCTATTTTGAGAGTTCGAGAAAAATCTTTAAAGACTATTCAAATTTGATTGACGACGACGCACTCTGGATGAGGGATCCAAGTCACGTCAGGTTAAATGACAGTTTCCCCTAGGGGAACGCAAGTTCATATCCTACCGGAGAGAGAATGTTTTTCTCTTATCGGATTTCTCGAATATATATATATATATATATATATATATAAACTTTGTTTCAGTATAACAAAACGTTTATAGCGCTATAGGGGACTAAAATGACAAATTCGTCCTCAATCTATGATAGCGCTATTGAGTTGAGCTCTATCATTTGTCTAAAATCACTTGCTATTAATTTTAAAAATAAATCAAAACTTCATTTTTAAAAAAATTATTTAAGTATTATACGCGATAAAACGGTCTCATTCCAGAAAATAAGTAAACGAAAAACAAATTGTATTTAAAAAAAGAAAAAATATTTATAGTTGGATAATAAACTTTCAAGTGTTCATTTCATGAGAGGATAAGATAAAAAAATAACTTTAAAATTTAATCTGATGTAACCACTTTCATTAACTTATTGAGCCCCTACTTTTAAGTTTAACGTCTAATTTAGTCTTACTTTAACATCTGATATAGACCCCCACCCCCGCCACATTTATATTGTAAACTCCTAGCTGCAAAGTTGACATATTTTGTCACAATTTCGATAAATTTGTTAATATTTTCTCTTCAGTATTACAATATCACAAAAAGAAATTTTCTAATAAAGATATTTCAATAAATTAAACAGATGCCATTGAAATCTATTAAAAACTAGTTTTGAAAAACTGAACATGTGGATTTTATTTGATAACCTTTTTAGCTCTTAGGAATTTAACATATTTTTTTCTTTAAGCCTGAGGATCTCTAACACCTATATTACAAATAACACCTTTTAAATCTTTCGTGGAAACCTGATTCTGAGCCCTTAGCAACAAGCATAAGCGGACGGAATAGAGAACGCTATATATCACGTGATTTATTCAGTAGATATTGGGCAAATCGCTGAATTAAGACAAAAATGTTAATTTGTATTTTGGAATAAGTATAAGCCGCTGAGCTACTGATTCATGTTTTATCCTCTAAAGATGCACTTATCAAGCATATCTTGGAAGTTTAATTTAGAGATTTTAGATAAACAGACGTCTTCCTGAAAAAGATTTTGTAGCCACAATATTAAAGTGACCATATGAGTTCCTCACAAAAATCATTTTTTTTATTGATGCCAAAAACTCTTAACTGCTAAAATTTTAGTCCTTCTTCGCAAGGATTTTTTTCAATATACAAAATGGGTTGAACAGGAATACAGTCTATAATGGGTTTGTCACTAGGTAATTTCGACTGAGTTGCGAGTTCAATCTTCACTGGGTGCTCCATGTTTGCGGCCTTGTGCTACATATAAGCTACGGTTAGTAAATGACTATAGTTGGTTTCTTCGGCAATGACATGCAGAGGTTTAGTAGTGCCCGGGGTCAACATCTTGATTTTATGTCCTTAAGACTTGAGTAGGGATCGGAGGGGGGCTTGTTCTGAGCAAGGAAGACATTATATATAAACAAGAGATGAAATGTAAAATAAACTTTATTCAAATTAAATATAAACGAAATTTTCTTTGATTAAATGCCTTACAGATACGGATACACCCTCTGGCCCTTCCTTTTTCATGTCCCTCGGTGAAAGTCTCGAAGGATAATCGGAGGCTGCTGAGTGTACAGTTTTTATTTCTTTAAGTTGATATTTTTTCTTGTAAAGTCTATTTGTGTTTTCAATACAATCGATTTTTGGATTATCTCGTGATGAGGGCGGACAGAAAGCTTAATGAGTGACATAATCGTGTCGGCTAGCAACAACGGATATTATTCAACAACCAAGTTGTAACTCGTTACTTTAGAGTTAAAAATAGTGTATCTAGGTTAATCCTACGCTTCCATTATTTCTTTCCCTCCTCTTTTAGATAATGTTTGATTCAAGGAGAAGTGTGTGTGTGTGTGTTGGTTCATTTTAGAGAAAATGTATAATTGAATTAACTATGAGATCAGCTTTGCACTCTTTCCTATCTGAATCAATACTTAAAAACGTTTTGCATCCATATAACACATTTACTATTCTTAATAAAAGCACAAACAATAATGAAGCATGATATTTTTTTTTGTGTGCTCAATATCAAATCACTTCCTATTTATATTTCTTATAAATATTGTCACTAAGCTTAGTTTTTATTAAAACGTCGTCACTGGTATGACGAAATGGCTGATGAAACAGAGTGCAGACAGGCAAAGGATACTCCTTTGCGCATTCCTCCTTTTTTTTTTTTTTTTTTTTTTTTTAAAGAAAAATAAAAACAATTTTGTAATTAGCATTTAATAGACTTGAAGTTACCTCTCATAAGATTTTTATCTATTTATAATTAAACACTTGAAGATTCATTGGAAGGCAGTGATCCTATCGAATTGGAAATTTCTTTATTTTCCAGGTCAAAGCATGTTTTTAACGGAAAGCGCGCTATGATGTGCCTTTTTTTCGGGAGTGGGGTGTTATAGTAACAAACAAATTACGCAGAAATAATATATTAAAAGAATAATAGACAATTTACTACCAAATTAAATCTTGAACACAATATTTACTGTATCCTATAGGTATGTAATATGCTATCCACTACTTGTGATGTATTAATATACACTTGCTGAATTACTTTTCTAACCGTATACAACTTGTTTGTTTCCAGTAAAAGCTATCGGTCCGACTAAGATGCTTTCGCCCAAACCACAGAAAATGGGTATGCATTATTTCTCTCCCTCTTAGCCTTATTTTTCATAATTTTCTAACTTCTCCTAGCATGACAAGGTAACATTTGCAATAAAATCCACAATGGTTAAATGATTACAATATCATAAGACAAGATTTCAAGTATGCAAGGCCACCTCCTTTTTTTTCTTTTCTTTCAGGAGTATGTAGTAATATAGCTTTCTATTTGACCTCCTTAGTGGAATGGAATACGACACATTCATTGTGAGATTCCCCCACCATATGTGCTAGAGTATCTTTCTTAACGCCCGCTAAGCAGTATTGTATAATGTCTTATAAAAAACAAAGGGCATAAACCCTCTTTTTCTTCTCGGGTTCTACATCCACAAGATGCTGTTGAAACAAGACGTGTCTTATTTCCCCTCTGTGAGACTTCTAAGGCCTCGGGGGACCACGTTTCGCATATAACTCAATAATATCACTACACTATCTCCTGTTAAAGAAACTCAAAAACTTGGGCGATCGCATTATCTCCACTATAACCTATTACATAAATATATATTTCCATCCAGTAAGAGAAAGTATCCCTTTATAACAAACTGGTCAACGCCCCCACCCTACAAACTGGTAGCTTAATGCAGTTGAACCGTTTTTAAATCCAATTGAGAGAGTACTTCAAAATTCACAGACGAATCAAATTATAACTTGTCTTGGCTAATATTGTTTTCTTGATATTTATAGAAACACAAGATAAAAATGATTAAATAAAAATTAATTTTACTTCCTCACTTTGATTTATGAGTGACAGTCTCTTATCTAGATTATGTCCTTGTTTTAAGGAAGAGGTCAAAGAATCTGATTTTTCAGATTTTTATCGCGTTTATTCGCGTTTTTACATGCATGAGATGATGTAACAATTCTGCAATTAACATAGCTTGCTTTTTTTGACATGTCTTATGTGTCGTATTAAAAATTCAAATGACACACACATTATATATATAATATATTACACGCGAGCGTTTACTGAAAAGTGTTCGGCCCGATCACGAAATCATTTAAAAATGTCAGATGGTTAACACAAATAAAACTTGTCACTTAATGAGAAGGAAACAAAGCAATGGTTTCAAATGATAATAGTAAAAAGAGCAATATTAGTTCATATCATTTTCACAAGTTGATTAATTTTGTTATGCTGGAGGGAATACGCTATGCCGAAAGCCCCATTTGGCGACGGACCTGCCTGCCCTATGTAAAATGACTTTATTATTTTAATTTTAAAAAATAGTAAATTTTGTTCAAATACAAAGTCATAGATATGAGATTGAAAAACAAATAAAATTATGGAAAAAGTTAACTGAGGTTCATTATTAAAATTAATCAATGTTGTAATTTAAGGAAAAAAATGTTTATAAAATGTTTTAGGATGTATCGAGTTTTAATAACCTGGATGTTATGTCTACTTAATATTCAGTATTTTTTTGTGTGCATATTTTCTTAAAACTGTTCATTATATAAGTTAATTTTTTTGTACACATCCACAAAATAGTATAAAATTAGAATATTCAATTACTTTGGGAATAGATTCCGTTTTTATATATATATATATATATATATATATATATATATATATATATATAGTTTCATGCCTTCTTTGGTTTCATTAACTCCTAAGCTGGGATGTTGAAACTATTTATCCCATTAGTGCATGGCGTCTAATTATTTTAGAACTGTGGCGGGGGTGCCTAAAACTTTTAAATCTGCCAGCCATAAGAATACCATTAGCCAGCAAGGTAGAAATTTTAAGGAAACTTAACAGTTATGTATTAATTTTATTATTGAATATATGATACAAATCTTCATGGAAAGAAAGTTTTGAAAAATGCGCACAAATTTAAATTTTTAGGTGCTTCTTCAAAATTTAGGTTAGACGCAAATCATAAACTTTGTAACCATAATTTACTACTAATTTTTGTTTGAATGTTTGAGATGAAGAATTATCATTTTTATTACACACTGATTTATTAGCAGCAGTCCCCTCATCTTTGTTCTTAAAGTTTCAAGATTTCGATCTTTGAGCTCTCCGGAATTTCTTCAAATATGGTTCAAGAATTTCAAAAAGAACCTTTCATTCAATTTGCAAGAATGTTTTTTGTTTTTATCACTGCATTGCCTCTTTTTCTAAAGAGTATCTTGTTTCGTTTCATACTGCCAAGTTAATTTTCCTTGTCCTATCACGTGTCTCTTTTGTAGAATCAATGTACATCATACTTTTTTGCTCTACTCAACCTCCTCTTGAAATTATATATGATAGGCCAAAGGTTTGTGTTCAGCTTCTGAATTTAATAATTAGTAAAATTCATAACTTCATTGGTTTAATTAACTCCTGAACTAGCATGCTGAAACTATTTAACAAATTAGTGTATCGCATTCAATTTCATTTAGAGAGGGACGTTACGTAAATTAAAAATCTGCCAACCTTATGATTACCATTAGCCAAAAACAGCTAACATTTTAAGGAAACTTTATGCAGTAATGGGTATATTTTGTTATTATTGAATTATACAATAAAACCTTTCAAGAAGAGTCCTTCTGGCCCGAAGTAAGCTAGTAAGTTTTGAAAAAGATACGCAACTTTTCAATTTCTAGGCAATTCTTAGAGATACACAGGGTGACCCTAAAACGTTTGTCTTTTATTTTCAGAATAAAAACGACATTATTCTTTGCAAGCAGATATAATGAATGTAGTATCAATATTTGTGGATTTCTCGACCAAAAACCTTCAGGAAATCAGAGGTAGTTTTAAACCCTTTAAAGTTTCTGAACATTTTTTTTTCTAATTCTTTCCAAAATTTCACTAGTGTAAGATCAAAATGTCTTTTCATCGAACTTATTCAACCTGTGAAGTGAGGTGATCCTGAGAGAACTACCAGGATTCATTTCCGGCGGCTACAATCTTAACATCAGTAGATAAGTGTTGATAGCAGACACAGAAAGGAAGCTACAAGAACTCCTATAGAATGTATGAAAGAAAGTGAAAAGAAGGACTAAATATTAATTGAAAGAATACAGTGTATGGTTGTCAGCAAAATGGACAGCCCAACATATAAATTACAAATTGGAAATTCGAAAGTCAAGCAACTACAATTTAAATGTATGGAAAATGTTTTAACAGAAGATGGAAAATGAGACACCGAAATCTGACAGCGCATTGGGATAACGAAAAATGCCTTCCAAAAGCTAAGCAAGGTATTAACAGAAAAATTTCGTTAGACACGAAGAAAAGATTACTGAACTGTTATGTAATATCGGTTCTCCTATATAGCATTGAATGCTGGACAGTTTCCTCACAGACAAAGAATCTCCAGCTGAACTTCATACCAAAATATCTTTTAAATGAACTCCCTTACAAAGGCTATCGCTTTCAACTAAATGATACTAAAATATTATTCACAAACCATGATGCCCAATCAAATCGCAGATGAAGAAGACTTGAAGCAACAGAAGGTTGCTGATAATACCCTGGACTGAACATGAGTGCAATGACAACGCTTTAGAGAAAATGGTGGTGGTGGTGGTGGGGAGAATACTTATACTTAACATCAGAAAGAGATAGTTGAAATTTCTAGGGCACATAATGATGAAAAAGGGATTGGAAACTTTGACACTCACAGAATTAAAGGCAAAAGGGACAGAAAGAAACAGTGCATAACCTAACGAGCCTGTGTAAATTGTAGGCTTATAGGGAGGTAGCAAAAAGATAAACTTTATGGTTAACTTAGGATTACAAAGGACAGGGAATTGTGGAAAACCACAATTGCTAATGTCCCGAAGGAGCATGACATCTCGAAAAATAATTGCCTGTGTTAAATGTTGAGATTGGTGATATTGTTTAAGCAAAAGATTTTCAACACTGTGCTTTATGTCTCTAAGATTTTGGTTGGATTGAGGTCAGATGGATTTCTTAGATATCTGACATATCCATCGCTTTTGTGGGGTGGGGGGCAATTTTTCCACAAATTGTGCGTGGACTCGAACATTTTTTTCACTTACTCGCACACACTCACACATACGGGAAGTAATTTTCCGACATAAGTATTGTTCCAAGTTTCTCTAATTTGAAGTGCCCAGAGTAAAAGCTCAGGACTTTGGTAACAGCTGGTTATAATGACTATAGAACGATTCCTGGAGATGAACTCGTAAAACTCTCGTAGAAACGACTTAGGTGCAGCTGCTGGTAATCTCAAATATCTCAAGGTGAAAGAAATAAAATATATAACTAATAATGTTGTTAATTAAAAAAAAATAATCATTATTTACATGCGTCATTTATAGTAACTGCATAATAGCAATGAGTAGTGTAAATAAATCAAAATAAATTTAATTTTTCACTGTTTCAAATGAAGAAATACTATGAAAAGGTGAAAGTTTTGGAGGGAAATTTTAGTGAAATTACTTTTTTTTTTTTTTTTTTTTTTTTTTTTTTTTTTCCTCAAAGTACACAAGTATTTTCATATTCGGACACCAGTAATTATCTTTTCTCGAACGGTTACAAACGGTAATTGTTATAACGAAAGTTATTTCTTCACAAAAGAAATAAGGTAGACCTCCCATCTTCCTTTGAACAAATTCTTTTACGTTAACGCCTTTCTCCCTGGGTCCAGTATGTGTGCATCTCAATGCTGTGCATGAAAAGTTTTGGCCCTGCACAGTAAATAAACCCGATAAAAATACTAGGCGCATATCCAGAGGTGTATGCCCAGAGGTCAGAACAACTACAAACTTATTTGTTAATTCTCGAGCAGCAAAATTATTATATTTTTTTTTTTTTTTTTTTTTTTTTTTTTTAAAGAAACAAAAAGTTTTTAAATTTTCTGAGGTTTTACGCAAGTAAGTATATGCTGTGCAGACAATAACATAAACGGTTCCAACTATTTTTTATTTATTTTTTATTTTTTTATTTTTTTTTTGTGACTTTATCAAACGTTTTGCCATAATCTATGAAACACGGTCATACATCCTATTGCATTTTAATAAAATTCTGAAGATAAATATCGTATTCATTGTTTCAGTGTCTTTAACGAACCCACACTGTTCTTGTCTTATTTCCGGCCTGATGTTGCTGCGCACTTTATTCATCAAAATTGGCATAAATGTTATTTGGCTCACTAGGCTGATTGTCTGGAGTTCACATTCGTTTGCCCCTAGTTCCTTATGAAAATAGATCAACTTAAGTTTTACGGTATATTATCACTGCTGTAATGGCGAAATCATTTAAGGTCGTCTGGTCCTGTTGCTTTGTTTCCGTACAACTTCTTCAGTGCTGATTTCACTTCAGATTTTAACACTTCTGGTCCTTCGATATTTATATATATATATATTGAGGGTTGTTCTCTTTCGTTGTGGAAGAATTCTATGTATTCATTCCATCTCTGAAGTATTTTTCTCTAACATCAGTCTACCGACCTTGGAGTTTATGTATCCTGTTGATGAGTATATCTTTTGTCCTTATTTTATTCATTTATGCATATATACTTCATCTGTAAAGCGCTCTCTTTCTATTTCAACACAAGTTTTGTTGAGACATTTCTCTTCCGCCTACCAGCAATTGTTCCGAATTTTTTTTGTGCAATATCCTGTATTCTGTGCCATACCATATTATATTTTGTCTTTTTACCACGTCGAGATTTTCATCTGTCGTCTATTTTTTTTTTTTCTTGTTTAGTATTCTTTGGGATGATCTCATTTGATGATGTTTCTAAAGATTCTCTTAATGTGTCCCACTTCGAATCTCCATTCTAATTTAATTCCTTGTGTCTGCTTTTAACGCTGTTCATATTTATCCTTCACGCTTGGATCCTTCGGGAGTCTTGTATTGCAATTTGGGTGCTGCCTTGAACTTCTTCAATTTCTATCGTTTCACACTAAGTTTACTTATCACTGGGTGGTTGTGCACCCCACACCGCGCAGACTGCATTTTGGTATGTTTTGCAGTGGAAAATCTGAATTCCTGAATGTCGTATTGATAGTTATGTAGTTGATTTGGTTCTTAAGTTCATATACGTTGTTTTTTTTTGTTTTTTTGTTTTTTTTTGTTTTTTTTTAACCCGGTGTTAGTTACTACCTGATCGTTCGCCATGCACCACTGGACCTATTTTTATCTACGTTAATTGTAACTATTCCATCTCCTTTCCTACTTTGCAATTCAAGTCTCTCATAACAACTATAATTTCCTGCGATTTGCATTGAGCTATGGCATTGTCTAGCATACAGTAAAACTTTGTAATTTCTTCTTCTGTACTTTGTGCTATCAGTGAATATAAAACTATGATGAATATGTCAAGTCTTTCCTTTCTGTTTAATGATCAGAATTCTATCAGATTGTTGATAGTATCCCAAAACTCATTCCACTTTTCTTCATAAGTCACTTTTTCCTTAAGTCCTACTACTACTATTGCATTTTTCTCTGCGTCTGCATATATATGACACTGTGTTTATCCCTGACGAAATCTCAATTGTTTGTCCATTTAGTTTGGCATACAACCTAAAATATTTAACCTATTCATTTCCTGCTTTATATTATGTCATTCTATGTCCATAAAACTATTTTTTGCTTGAACTCAAAAAAAAAAAAAAAAAGAAAAAAAGACTTCATATGAGAACATTTTCGTTTTTTGTTGGATCAATTAAAATAAATTAAACATGGCAAATTGGACCCTCTATTAACATTTTATAAAATATTAAGAAAAAAAGTACAGAAAAAAAAACATGTTATCTAGGTTACTTAATGTAGTGATATGAAAAAATGATTTATTTCTGGTCGCAGTTTCCAATAGTGTAGCTCCATCTATAGTTTGTGTGTAACTGTAAAAGATGTGCATATTTGTTTTCTTGCTTGTACATATAAGATTTATGCCGATTAAGCTTAAAACATTGTTCTTTGCCGGCGATTCGTTCCAGTCCAACCTTTGCCCATCTGATTATTTCGCCCAATTGAACCTGATTACGATTTTGACGCTTCATTTAGTAAAATATTTGGCTGCTATTTTTTTCTTTTACGTAAATTACTTGAACAGCATCATTCGTTTTTTTTTTCTTTTTTTTTTTTTCTTTTTTTTTTTTTTTGCTTTTCTTTCTCGACTGATCTCACTACTTTACGTAGCTTATCTGTTTAAGCTGACGCAAATAAGTCATAATAATTAGATTTTTGTTTTTAATCTTTCTTAAACTTATTTTTTGCCTTTAATCTCATTCGGGGATTATAGCGAAACTTCAGTTTTTGGTTGTCAGTCGACTGTCATGAAAAAAAACCCATCGAAAGCATAATCTGACCTTTGGTTCAAAGATTCTCGGTTACAAATGAAAGCATATTATTTGTAAGAGTCTTAACCTTTATAGATACGGAACTGGGAACTTATTGTTCCATGTCTGATGAGTATCACAGAGCAAAAGGTACACTATTTATAGGATATGTACATTCTCAGATGGCGTATATCTGTAGAAGAGACAAAAAGAAAACTATATTTGTGTAGTTTTCCGTGTGTGTGAGATATATATATATGCACCCACAGTGCAATGGGTAAATTGTCGCCATTTTATATTTTTAATTTTGCGCATATTCGTTTGTTTGTTTTTGAATTTTATCGATTTCACACTATAGTAGGGTCAGTTGGGCACCGTCTGTGAGAAAGAGCACCGTAACGCAATTTACTACGCCAGAAATTTGAAACCGGCATGTTGTACTGCTTAGCATTCGCACCGGACGCTCTAATACGAACATTTAAGAGTATTTGGGTGTCAATCTGAGAACAGTGCAGAAGATTCGGAAAGAGTTGGATGAATCTAATGGTGATTACGAAGGTACAGCCACTCGGAAAACGCCCTCTGATCATTCTGATAAGAAAAGAACTCCCGAATTTGGAGGGTCTCAAACTCGACACTGAGGCCTACGTTAAGTTCCTTGAAGAGGTAGTGCTGCTCTGGGTCAAGAGGGTGGCTGCTGAACGATCCTATGTCTAGCAACAGGACTCTGCACTATGCCACACAAGCAGGAGAACCCAGTGATGGCTGTCAGATAATTTCTGCGACCACATTACCCCTTACATCTGGCTATCTAATTCCCCAGGTTCAACTCCCTTGATTATTATGTGTGGAGCTCAGTTGAATGAGGGACCAACAAAACTCCTTGTAAGACTAGAGAGGAACTGAAGGCAAGGATTTTGGCAACATTCACCAACTTAAACAAGGAGACTGTCCAGAAGAGTTACAGGAGATTCCGAAGTCGTCTGGATGCCGTAGTTGAAGCCAATAATGATTATATTTAATTAAATTTACTGTCTAGTATTTTGAGATATTTTTGTAATTTTGGTAAATATAGTCTTACTTACGAAGGCGCTTGTTGAGGAAATGTTAAATTACCAATAAATTTAAAATTAATATAGTTACCGTCCTCATGTTCTGATAACTTCGCGTATGGATGTCTTTGTCAAAATCAGCATGTTTATACACACAATACATTCAAAATTATTTTTACAATATTGGGACTTCTTGAATTGTAGTAAACTTTTCTATTCATGATTAGTAAATGCAATTTTGTTATTTATAACAATATCACTTAACTTCCACAAATTAATACAGAATTTTATTTCGTTATTCATTGAAAAACTATTTTTAAACATAGGGTCCGTAATATTCCTTATTCATAAAAGCAATTAAAAGCTTTTCTAATTAAATGTCTCTTATTGCATTTTTTTTTATTTAACGATTCAGAGCAGATTTTCGGGAATCCTGTTTGCCTCTCACCCAAAAAAATCATAATTAAAAAAAAAAAAAAAAAAAAAAAAAAAATGATTTAAATTTTTCGACGATTTTGTCCTTACAACTAATATAAACATTAAGTACTACAAGAAAATTTCTCGAAACCTCAAAATTGAGTGGTGGGAAACAGATGCAATAAAAATTACCTAAATTTTTTACAAAAAAAAAAAAATTTAATTCAATTGTGAATAAGTCATGAAAGTTTCTTTAAAATCAGTCAGTTATATAATATTTGTAAGAATTTCCAAATAAATGTTTTCTTTTCACGCTAAAATTTTCTGGTAAAAATTTCTGATCTCGAGTTGACGCCGAAAAACTTAAAACCAAAATTTCCAAGGTTCTACAAAAATACGTGAAAAGACTTTTGGTCTTTCCTCTTAATAAATAATGGTTCCCCGAAAGTCGTGAGTTCAACCCCTAGGTTAGGTAGGACAGAAATAATAAACGGGCTAAGTGGAGAATTAAGAGCTACAATTTCTGAAATTCTCTGTGGAAAATATTGGGCATGGCAGGTGTTGAAATATGAATACACTCTGCAGAATCAAGCATTCCAGGAATGTTTCCAAATGCAACAGTTACCTAAGGGAGGCTTGGAAGTATAGCGGGCAAAACTTTGATTAAAAACAACAAAAACGTGGGAATTATGCTAGCAATAACGCCTTTTTCCCAGAAAATTAGATCGGAAAGAAAAGGGCAGAAGAATTGCTTGATCTCATTTTGCAGTTTGGTGACTCGAACTTCTCTGTAGAAAATCCAATAGCCAGAAAGAAAAAAAAAATGACACTTCATTAAATCCGTATGCTGAAAGTATTTATAATAAGCATTACACCAACAATTTGATTGCTATCTTTTATTAGCAGTTAATGTATATTGCCAAAATGGCAGCAGGTTTCTGTACTCGTGCTGAAAAGAATATCATGAGTGGGTTACAGAAAAATGAGTGTACATTAAAAACCCCGTCTCCTATAAATACTAATATCTTTACAAAGTCATCTCATATTTGTCCTCTTATTAAAATTCTTTACCCCTCCACCATTCAAAAGGTCTTGTTTTGGGGACTAATGGTGGGACATAGGCAAAACGGGGCCGTGTGACATATACCCTTTCTATAATAAGCATCGAATTTGTTTGTGATGTTTTCTTTTTTTTAATTTACTTGCGAAACAAGGCTAGTGTTAAGTTTTTAGTAGGAAGTTGACTTTTGATTTGGCGGGGGGGGGTGAATTATCAATCCCCCTTCACAGTTATCATTCTCCTAAGCTGGTTGCCAAACAATGCTAGAGAGCCAGCCTGTCCTGTTAGTTTACCCATAGCTGGGATTAAGGTCTTTCATGCCTTTCCGAAGGCTATTCGTGTGAAGAGAATTCAAGTTGTCACTACCAAGAACTGTTTGCCGATTCCATTTTTATAACATAACTGTTAGATAACCTGAATCTCCAATAAGCATTAAAACAGAGCTCCAGTCTTCTATTCGAGATACATAGTAAAAGAAAGACCACACACACACACACACACACACACACACACATATAATCTTTTAACGGTTCGTTAAAGGATACTGCATTCATTCGAGTGATGGTCTCCGAACAAGGTGGACAAATCTGGATTTCCGGACCGTTTTAAGGCGTGAATTTATCAGCACGCTGTGTTTCCGAGAATTCTCTGGCCTTTGTTTAGTTACGACTTCCCAATGACATCAGTGGAGGCCATGGACAGGAGAATTGATGATGGCTAGGTCTGCCGAGAAGTCTATGTAGTGTAATATGGCAACTCAAATGCACTTCAATTCCCCATTAAAGGGTTGGTGGAGGAATTCGTAATATCTCGGACAAGAGAATTCTTACAGTATAGAGACTCTAATGATCCAAAAGTGGTAGCAGCTGGCATCGAGATCCGCACTGGAAGGAAATGGAGTGCAGGGAGGGAACTGGATATTGCGGAGGAGCTTTTAAGGCAGAAGGCTCTGGTGGAGACGCTGGCATCACGTCATGCGGGCTTGGGCTTATTTCCTCGTACCCGAATCGAGAAAGCTAGGGATAAACAGATGTCAACTAATCCAAGAGGAAGTACGAGCCAACGTTGGGGAAAATGAATATGCAGGATGATAGGACGAAACCAGCAGGGTACATGAGCACGGTGGGAGAATTTCTTTTACGGCGAAAAATAAGTTGCTCGGAGAGCTGGCACTCCGACACCAGTCGCATTACATTTCTTGTACAATCCGTGTGTAATGTACTAATGAATCCTGAAAACTTGGGATGAGTAAGACGCCATAATGCCCACTCTGTGACAGGAAAGGTACTCTGAAACACATTTTAAGCGCCTGTCTAAGGGCACTTAGTGAAGGGAGGTACCGGTGGAGACATGACCGGATACTTGGGGAAATTAGCCGAAGTAGTGGTCGCAGCCTGAAACGAAGGCGATGTGTTTCGTCAAGGCCGGCGAAAACTTCACCTCGGTGCGTAAGTCGTCAACCTGCATGCTCTCTTCTGCTTGAGATTGGCAATTGAGAATAGACCTCGGGAGCCAGGTGAAATTCCCAGAGCAGGTAACATCTTCCCTGCGCCCGGATTTATTAATCTGGTCAAGTATATCCAGGCAGGTTATAATGCTCAAACTTACGGTACCCTGGGTGGAGAATTTGGAAGAGGCCTTTGAAAGAAAGCTGGAAAAATACCAGGAGCTGGTTGTGAAATGCAGGTCTAACAAATGGCGAAATACTTGTCTCCCGATTTAAATCGGATGCTGTGATTTTGTAGGAAGATCTCTATGCAGAACTCTAAATCTGCTTCGAGCCAGGGGAAGTAAAAAAAAAAAAAAAAAATGGCCATCATGACCTTTTCAGAAGCTGCAGAAAAAGCTTCAAAATGGTTATGGATTAAAAAATCAGATCCATGGAGCTCTACGACGGAGATCGGCGGGCGTTGAGGTGTTGTCGGAAAGGATGAAGAAAAGAGGGGGAAAGAAAAGGAAGAGGAAAATGTATAGAGGTATGACCTAGGTAGCTGTTTGAGGGGAGGGTCGTTTTATATATGAAGACATTTTTTATGTTTATACGTTCTTTTTATAGATACAAATATTTAAGTAAATGCTCTGTTTTATAATAAACAGTATTAACATTTACCGGCCTGAATGTCCGAGAAATTTTCATAGAAAATATGCGTCCACCGACAGGAATCGAACCTGTATCCTATATGGAACCGTCATATAGCCTGACGTGCCTTAACCGATTGGGCCACAAATGACGTCATACATTATTTACATTATTATTGTTTACATTTGGATAAGCATTGAGCAGATACGAATGAATGAAAAAATCATAGAGAATTGTTTAAAAACAGTAAAATCGACCTTGCTAATCGAAGGTTCCTCTGTGGCCCAATCGATTAAGGCACGTCAGGCTATATGACGGTTCTGTATAGGATACAGTTTCGATTCCTGTCGGAGGACGCATATTTTCTATGAAAATTTCTCGGACATTCAGGCCGGTAAATGTTGTTAATACTGTTTTATTATAAAACAGAACATTTACTTAAATATTTGTATCTATAAAAAGAACGTATAAACATAAAAAAATGTCGTTGCTTTGAAATTTTTCATGCAACAAAAACAGACTATCATTGTTTCGTCCGTGTATTGTTTGATATATTGAAATGTAATTGTTATCTATAATGGATTATGTAAGCCGAAAGCTTAAACTGGATTTAAACATGTAGCAATATGATTTTCTTTCGTCTTTCAATGCTAATGTTATTAAGCTTTTCAGACAATATGAAAGGAACTTAAAATAAATAGACAAAACTTGTCTATATTATTTAATGAAACATGCATCAATGAAAAATTGCTGCCTAAATATACAAACACACTCTCTCTATTTATTTATATATATATATATATATATATATATATATATATATATATATATATATACCTGTTTTCTGACGACGTCTTGGTGTAAATTTGCCTCAGTGCCGGAATAGGTATTGTTTCGGTAGTCTCTTGGGTGAACAAGTATGATGTTGAAAGACCCGAAACTTGTCATGACCTCACTGATGAGGCGATCCTGCGCACCTGTTGAAGTGTTTTCATAACAAATATATATAAATGATGCTATAGGGCAAAAGTTTGGTACCACTCTCTGAATTTAATAAACCAAAAAAGGCATGAAACGTTTCATGCCTTCTTTCATGCTACGACACTGAAACTATTTAATCCTTCACTGTATGGCGTTCAATGTTTTAGATAAGGATTTTAAAATAGCCAGGCCGATGTGCCGTGTCCTTCAGGATTTTGGTGATCATGGCTCTCCACAATTTCCTGTCTTTTGTAATTCTTCGAAAATGTTGTCTTTTACTCATCTCTCCTAAACAACGTTCTGCTAACTATTTACGCAAACTCATTAGGTAGGATAAGCAGTTTTTCCCCCTGCCCCTCATTATGCACCCTAGAAATTTCAACTGTCTATTTCTGATGTTAATTAGAAGTGTCATTTTTTGTAGTTTCTCGCATGTTCTGGGCATGATATTATCAGCATTCTCCTGTAGAACCACACTTTCTGTTTCAAATGTCTTCATTTGTGAGGAGATTGTCCAGCATTCACTGTCATATAGGAGGACTGATATTATGTAACGGTTCAGTACGCTTTTCTTTGTTTCTAAAAGTTTTTTTTGTTTCTTAATACTTTGCTCATATTTTGAAAGGCAAATTTCGTTATCCCAATGCACCTTCGAATTTGTGTCGTACTTTTCGTCTTCTGTTAAACCCACTTTCCGTCCTCTGTTAGACCCACTTTCCAGATATTTGTCAAGTCTAATTTCTCCTCATTTTTAGGAGAGATTACTCCAGAATTTTGAATTATTCAAAACTTTTACTCATGCTGGTATAGCTTTTGTACAGAAACTTGTCTACTTTTAGCAAAACCTAGAACGTGGCTTCTTGAATCTATTCTGTGATAGCATTTTCTCGTTGTATTTCCATGAGTGTCATGAGTTTGGTGTTAATTATTAATTCATACCATAATGAAGTAGAATAATTTTATGAACGATTTATGTCGTTATATATTTTAAATTAATCTTCCTTCCTGTAATATATTGAATAATTTTATTTTTACTGTTAAAGTTATTTAAAATAAAACGAAGCTCAACAAAGGAATAGTGACATCAGCTATCGCATAAGTCAACTGGAAAGATCATTTTAAACAAAGAATTTCAATTCACAGATTTGCTTGTCCTTAGCAATTAATTTTTTGCTACTGGCCGATGAAATTAACATAGGAGTTTATTTCAAAATAATTTTATTCACTAGAGACATCGATATATAGAAATACTAGCACCACTGTTAAATTTTATTTTGGGAACTTCTTTCAGAAATGGCGAGTCTGTCGGAACTAATGCAATCCGTCTGATATCTTTCTTTTTTTTTTTTCTGTTCTAATGCGTGTGTATGTGTGTTGAGCTGTTTGTGGCGTTTTTTACACGCCTTCGTAATCTTTACACGTTAATTAAATTTTGAATATTACTAGAGTCATTTGTGTCTCTGTGGGGGTCCTGGGATCAATCCCCCGCAGACATAAACTGACACCATCTGTAATTGAATTTGTGATATCAGACTTTTTTTAATTTTATTAAGAAGGTATGGATTTATCCCACCTAACAATCATAGGTCTGCCGAGAGTAGAGGTGGTACTTGGGGACTTCCTCAGTGGGTTCAATGCATTGTGTGTATACAAGGGGGAGCGTTATTTTATTTTATTTTTTTTTTGTGGAAGGTTGTGTTAACTTTTCGCACAATATAATTGAACTTTTCTATTATCAGACATGCTTCATTACTGGGTATGGATGGCAGAGATCGAGATAATTTTATGAATGTCTACTACATTTTTATATGGGCCATTGCACCTGCTATCTCCATGACCTAATATATATGTGTGTATATAAATGTGTTGTTGTGGATGGTTGTTGTTGGGCTTTTTTTTAACTGAATATCACTCAGTACAAAGTTTAAGAGTCACTCGAGGTAGAGCGTAAAAATGGTAATGATGAATGTATGGTAGAAAGAATAAGAGGATAAGCAGGATAGCCTTCTGTGAAATCAACTGGAATTCTTTAATGCTACCAATGAATTCTTGGTTCCAGGATATCCTCCCCTTTGCCGAAAAAAATGCCATCGTTCGCATACATGGCCTTGGTGTTTACATTCGGGATAATTTTCTGATGGCTAGGGAATTGGCACTTGAGACGGCTGCTTACTCTTTAATGTGCTTCCGTCCTTCGCTAATAAACTCTGTCAACTATTTCTTTTTTTCTTTATCGCTCACCTTCTTCCCGAGACTGCGGTGTATTAGATGCAATAGCTTATAGTATAGAAAAAACACTTTCTCTCCTCCTACGAACATGTTTTCGATGACTTTGTTTACCACGACTGAAACCTTCTGAAGTTATTGATGTTGCCGGTATACAGACATTAGATTTTCCTACTGCCAAATCCCTCACTCAAATTCCCTACTCGCTTTCCTAGCAAAATCGAGCAACATACTTCTCTATTGGATCTTTCTTACCCCCTCGCTCTTGCTGAGCTTCACAATACTGGCCTCTTGGTCACTCGGACAACTCTGTGGTAGTTATTGTTATCTCCTTCCAAGTATCCATTAAACAGGAACCTGCTATCCACACTCCCTCTTTCTGTTACCAGAACGCTGATTGGGACTCCTTTCGGAATTTTCTTCGTGATGCCCCTTGGACTGACATCGTCAAGCTGCCAACTGAAAATTACTCCACTGAGGTTTCTAATTTGGGTCAAAACCGGCATGAACGTTTTCATCTTTTCTCGGAAATACCAGGTGAAACTTCAATCCTCTTGATACTTCACACCAGCGTGATCGGTCGCCATGGCAGGTGCCTATTTACTATTGCGCGTAACAAATATAAGCCAGTTCTCGAAGAAGCTAAGTCCTTGATTGCTGAGAGAATTTTGGCACCGCATAGCCTCGAAAACTCTAAAAAAAAAGGCTCTCGTGACTACTGGCGTCTCTGTAATAGGGTACTAAATAAGTGCAAGGTCTCTATTCCCGCCTCTTCAATCGATTTGAGGTATTATCATCCTCTGCTGATAAAGCCGAATGCTTTGCCCATAAATTCTCCTCAGATTCTACTCCTGGCTCATTTGGAGTACCCCTGCCTAACTTCCCACGTAGAAGAGATTCTCTGTTGAGTGATATACATATAATCCCTTTTATGTTTTCTGCTATCATCTCTAACCTTATCCCCCACAAAGCATGTGGACCCGGTAGCATCCCTGTAATAGTCATTAAGAATCGTGCTCCCAAACTAGCTCCTGCTCTCTCTAAACTGTATAATAAATGCCTCGCTGTCTCCTGCTTTCATGCTTACTGGAAGTCATTGTTTGAATTCTCGAGAACCATTCGATCCCTCCAACTATCGGCTTATTACCCTTGTGCCACTTTTTGGGAAATTCCTAGAGTCTCTAATCAATGCTGAATTGGTAAATCATCTCTCATCACATGGACTTTACTCGGACGAGCAATACAGTTTTCGTTTCTCCAGATCAATTTCTGATGTACTAACTATAATTGCGATAAGAGTCTGTCATGCTCCAGATAAAAACGGTGAAACCCGGGCTGTAGCATTGGACATCACGAAAGTCTTTGACAGGGTCTGGTATTCAGGTCTTCTCCACAAGCTGAAAAGTTACGGTATCTCCGAACACATTTTTTTTTTTTTTAGATGATCCACTCGTTCCTATCAAACCGTGAAATAATCGTCTACATTTTTGTACTAACGCGGATGTCCGCCAGGGCTCCATCCTTGGTCCTATGCTGTTTTTAATCTTCATTAACGATCTTCCCGATGACATCAGCTCAATTTGGCATCTATACTGACAACACTACTATTTACTCCTGTCTCGATAGTAAGGCTGATTAGACAAAATCAAAATGGCAGATGATGTGCAAAACGACCTCAAGATCATCGTTAACTTGGGCAAAAGATTGCTTGTCGATTTTAACGTCTTGAAAACTAAATTTGTCTCCATTATTCATTTGATAGACTTCTCTCGGCTTTCCATCAGCATGACTTGATGCTATCCTCCAAGAACATTACTCATTGTGCCTTCTAGTGTTAATGTTCTCAGCTGACTTGAAGTGGAAAGACTACATTGAATCCATTGTTAGGTTAGCTGCCAAGAAAATCATTTCACTGCGTCGAGCGAGACAATTTTTCTCTCAGGAATTTATCTTGCATATCTATGTCTATTATTAATCCATGCTTAGAACATTGCTGCCATATATGGTCTGGTGCACCTGCTATTTACCTGGAGCTCTTTGATAAGATCCAAAGAATCAGCAATATTATTGGTGCTCGGCTTCATTTATCCACCACTGTATGGTTGCCTCTCTCTGATGTTTTTTTTTTAAAAATTTTTTATAAATACTTATATGGTAATTGTTCAGATGAGCTCTTTGCTATGGTACCTTGACTTTATGAATTTAAGTGCAATACTAGACTGGTGAGATCCCATCAATTTACAGTTAGCAAGATGTAGCTGTAACTTCTATGCTAACAGCACTTACTGCTTGTGGAAGTCTCAATAATGATTGTTTTTTGGGTGGGGGTGGAGAATTTGCCTGAGTGTAACTTTCTTCCTAGAGCATGGAGGAAATGAGGGTGATTTGATTCCATGAAAGTAGTATATAATGTCCTAGCTGTAAAGGTCTGAACTAGTGGAAGTGAAGAATGGAGCTCATCTGAACATTTGCCATGGAAATTGTAATTGTAGCATTAAGCTTGAAATGCATCTGTGGTGGGGGGGAAGTTATATTGGAAAATAAATCATAATTTGCAAGACAATATAAATGATTTTAAACTGTATGGTAAGTAAAGAATGAAAACCTCCAGCCATATCCAATTTTTGACCTAATCTGATTCCTGTATAGGTAAAACATAGCAGAAGTCAACCAGTATAAAAAGAAAAAAAATGTAAGTGAATGGGGTTTGAGTTCTGAACATGGCCAGTTATGTTAACTTTGCACTAATGCCCTTGAGGAATGGCATGAGGTCAACTTCACTTAGCCATATATAAAGGTACTGTTGGAGCCTTTCAAACCTGTAAAGCAGCCTTGCTGAGAGATGGTTAATCTGAAAGGAAGAACATAAAATTTGACAATTATAATAGCTGATTCAAAGCCAGGTTAAGAAATGGGCAGGTTTGGGGGGCATAGTCAGAATTTCCATGAAAGCCTATAATTGTTATAGAAACCTAATATTGTTGAAAATGGAAGTAAACATTACTCATTATGCCTTGTCATATAAGAGAATCTCTGAGCAAACAGGGAAAATAAAGGTTTGAAATTGATGGTAGATTTGATATTGAATTCAGCCCTGATCTGCTGTGTAACATTCAAAAGTATTTATCACTGAGATCTTGAGCACACAGTAGGCTGCTTTGATGATATTCACTCACAAGTTTAAAGAACAAAAATCTTTAAAATAAACCCCTGGCTGGTAGTCAAGAGGAATTAATATGCATACTATTTAAGACAACTTTACAGATGTGTGTTTTTTTTGGTGGGGGGAGTTTTTTTTTTTTTTTTTTTTTTTTTTTTTTTTTTGCTTGGACATAAATATGCTAGTAATAATATAAATGCTCAGGCTATATATTAGATAACCAGGGTCGACTGGATTTTCCAGTCTTTTATGTGCTCCAAAAGTTTATATACCTTGTATCCCTTAGTAGTTTTACAAAGACCATGTTCCTTTATCCATTCACATAATCTCATCAGTTAATTGGCTCACTTTCTTTCCTCTATTGCTCTTGCCCTGTGAGGGTTAAGTTTTCCAAGTCCTCCTTCCTTATGTGTCAAAGGAATTTCAGCTATCTCTTCCTGACTTTAATGCAGCAAAATGAAAGGACAGCCACAATGTTGCCATCCTATTATTTGTCCTCGTCGAAATTCACCAATTTCCTTACTTCCGCAAACTTTCATTGCAAAATATGTCAACTATCATTCATAGATGAGAGTAGCTCGATACTAACATGGTACTGACTGAAAAAAAAGACATTATGACACAAGCCAAAATTGCTGTAATCAAGTGTGGCTAAGAACTTATCATAGCCCACCGTATGTATAATAATGTATGAACATAGAAACAATATCTTGACTGGGTTTTTAAACTGAAAACATTATAAATACATACATACATACAACAATCTATTTCTTTTTAATAGTTAATATATTTCAACCTTGAAAATGGCTAAATTTATAGCTGAAAGCACTTGGAAAGAAAGAACAGTTGGACAGTTCTTACAATCTATTTACCAAAAAGAAAAAAAAAAACAAAACTTATAGGATCACATGAGATATTGTATAAAAAAACTAAATCAAAGCCCCTTGTCTATCATATTCAATGAAACAAGCATGAAAGGATTGCTACCTAAACACACACACACACACACATATATATATATATATATATATATATATATATATATATATATATATATATATATATATAATAACAAAAACAGTTAGTGGTACCAGCGGAAAACTTGCAAAAACCTAAAACTCTTATCCAGATACAAATAAAAATCAACAATACTGAAAAAAAGAGGGAAAAAGCCCTAAAGGCAAATTTGCCTATTCAGTAAAGTGCTTGATGCCGAAACCAAGCAAAAAATGTTTAAAAACGTTAAATCCTATGAAAGGACAGCTCTAGTCATTCATAGATTCACGTTCATTTCTAAAGTTTAATGAATTTATTTTTAA
The DNA here is from genome assembly GCA_963932145.1 of Acanthosepion lycidas. Taxonomy (NCBI): domain Eukaryota; kingdom Metazoa; phylum Mollusca; class Cephalopoda; order Sepiida; family Sepiidae; genus Acanthosepion; species Acanthosepion lycidas. Next base: position 71,659,420 of record OZ010595.1, read on the forward strand.
TTTGACATTTTTATTACTGAAAACATTTTTAGTGGATACCCATATTTGAAATACACATTTTTTTTTCCTTTTTTTTTTTTTTCTAAAACAGTGTATTATATCTACGAGTCTGTACACTCAAGAAAAGGTGGTCTCCGTCAGAGTTCAAACCTGCATGTGGTTGAGTGGTGTGAAGAACAGTGGATCAAGTGTTGGCATCCCCTATAAAGGAGGATGCTGGTTCAAACTTTGTCAGTAAAGACATTTTATGCTTTCTTGGGTGCAAAGGCTAATAGATATAATAGATAATAAAAAAAAAAAAATAGGAACATCTATTCAAACACGGGTATCTACTAAAAATAATGCTTGGGCTGCAAAAGTAGGTATACAGTAAAAAGCATGCACAGAACGTATTGAATCAATTATACAAGCATCAATAACATAATACTTACTGTATATTTACTTTTGCAGTCTCTTGCATATGGAAAAATATATAATATGAAAGTTTATATATCAAAAACAATTTTAAGAAAATCTATGAGAAAGTGGAAAATGTTTTTGTGATGCATTTATGATTTCATCTGACGTGAGATATATATATATATATATATATAAAAAGTTATATTTGTGCACAAAATGCATTTTTGAATAATAGAATTGTGTACTAATTACACGTGTCCTTTTGCTGCATCTGCATCAATGCAGATTTGTTTTTGTTAAGGAATATATAGAATATGAGTGGGTAGGTGCATGTGTCTAGGAAGAGACTGAATTGGTATTGTTTGATGAAACTGACAGCTGATAAGCTCATCTTTGCTGATGATCTTCAGTCAATGACAAGTATTAGTGAGTGAAGCACTTGCCTCTGCTACCTAGCATAATCTGTTGATGCTGCAAAGGGTGAGAGGGGTTGGAGATTTTGATACAGTGTCCTGTTTGTCCTCAGCCTCTTTTGTAGCTGAGTTATTTTTTTAACTCCCCACTTCCATGCTCTTTTCGTCACCCTACCATTATCTGTGTGAAGTTCATCTTATCTTCCTTTGTTATTAAGATCAAGAAGGTATGTGGAGAGAAGATTGAAGAAAACCCATAATAAGATTAGAATAATTCAAGGTGAAAGTATTTATGCTTCTGGTTAGTGTTTCTATGTGGCAAGCAACATTTTCTTTGGCTCGGTTAACTTTAGATTTGCAGATGTGTCAGGTAGAGTAGAAAAGTGCTTCAGACATGTTTGTTTTTCACTGACCTGAAAGTTTTCAAAAAAAACATTTTGCTCAAATAAGCTTTATTTCTGAACTCATTTGATACAAGACAAGTTTCTTTAATCAGTGAATAATTCCATAGAAAATGTTCTTACAAGCTATATTCCTTAGTTCAACCAGTTCAAAACTTTACAGCTAAATCCCACCATATCATGTACACAGCTATCCTCATTCCCTTCATATTCTATTAGTATGTAGTAATAGTGTGTATTGGCGTGTATATTTTAGGTTACAGTTGTTTTATGGCAGATGTGATAAAGGGAGAAATTTACTCCATAGTATTACAAGCCATATCACAGAGAGAAGTTACACGTGTTGCCCGTACTAAGGTTCATGGTGAAGAGATTGAATTTAATGTCTTTTGGCAGCATGTCCGTATTTCTGGCAGGAACAGTTTTTCTTACATGCTGGGATTAATTTTATTTTTAATTATTTATTTTATACAATATTTTTGTTATTGTATGTTTTTTGTTTTTTTTTAATTTATAATTTTCATTATTTTATTTTTATTTATAATATTAATATTCCTACATTGTTTATATTTGAGTATAGTGAGATTTTATGATTTTTTTTTTTTTTTTTTTCATACAAAAAAATAGGTTGCACTATTCACAGGGAATTGTTTTGAAGAGGTTTAAAATTATGCATTTTCATGACCTGTTGCACCATACACAGGTAATTTTTTTTCTGGTAGTATTAAAATTCATGTCAGTGGAAAGGCAATGCCTCAGTGATGTAAGTACTTGTGAAAAAAAGATGAATGCAAATTTGTGATGAGGGAAAAAATCTATTAATTTTTCATTTATGTAAAGTATTTGTTGATTTTAAGTGGCATATATTGTGGATAAGGTTTTGGCTCTTGTGTAGCAACAAAAAGGTACAAACTTAGGCTACATGGAAGGCAGGCACAAGGTAAAAGAGCTACTGTAGTCTGGCATGAAGGAAAACAAAAGTATGATATCAATCTTTGCATTAAATATTTTATGGTACATTTTTTTTTTTTTTTTTTTTTTTTTATCATTTTGGGGCAGCTTTGTACAAATGAAAATCATTTATTTTCTATGAAATATATCCAGGATGATGCCCAGTCAGTGACAGCCCTAGGATTGCTGTCACTGCAGGCAAGGTGAACTTTGGCACCCTTACAAGTATAATTTTTAATTTTTGCAAGGAGAAAAATTTAACATGTAGAATAACGAGTTTATTGCAATAAACAAAATAATATAAGCTAAAGAAAACATTGATTATCCTACGTAAAACATTTTTTCTAGCATTTATATCTAAAAATCTTTTTATGACACTTTTTACACCTACCTACCTTCACAAGATCATTTTCTATTGACAAAAATAGCCAAAGAATTTAATCCATCATTAGTCATGGATGATCACAAGTATGTTTTTTATAAGCCTTAGTTTTGAGACATCCCAAACACTTGGTATGATGGCACCCTGGGTAACTGCCAGAGTACTGTGCCCAGTACTGCAATGTTGAACTACGATAGCCCTTCTAGTATTGATCAGAAGCTTGGTTTACATTATACATAAGCTATATGAAAAATCATGTTTTTCACAAAAAAATCCAGAGGTCACATTATACATGAAGTAGGCTTTTTTACATGAGTACACACGGTATACTTTTTTAGATAAACAAATTAGGCAATGCAGATATATCCCTACATCTTCCAGAAACCTGAGGTTTTTGTTCCAGTTATAGATCTTGTTCTTCTATAGTGATATGAAGCTTAGGGATTAAAATGAACTCTTAATTTAATCAAACCAAGAAGATGAAATGACAAGGAAACACATGTAATTTTAACAAAACGAAATAAGAAATTTATTTACAAATTTACACACTTGAAGTAATGTCAGTAGCACTTTTCAGGAAAAGTAAATCAGAATTCTTCAAGTTTGTAGTTTTAATGTATTGTCATGAAGAGGAAATGTTCATACAACAGAATAAATGATCTGACATAAAATAATATTAAATGTTTAAAACAAAGGTAAAAGAATTTTTTGTTCACTGAAGGGATGCATAGGTTCGAAATTAGATGAAGTTCAAAATACTTAGCTTTCTTGGATTGTTAAGAAAAAATTCTTTGAAGTGCCACATACTGGTTAGAGGCTGATTAATATAATTTGCGAGTACTTCAAAGCTGGTTGCAAGGAACTGAAATGAAACCTTTTCACACGACTTCAGAACCTCTTCCGATTAATTTTTCTCATTTTATATCAAAACAAATTTCACACAGGCTTGCTACTTTTTTTCTTTTTCATTGATCTAAAACCAATTTCATATAGGCTTGCAAATTTTTTTTTTTTTTTTTTTTTTCTCTCGGCTTGCTAGTCAATTTCTGTGAAGGCAAAAGAAAATTGGACCCAAGAAAATTTCAACTAGGCTTGTGAATTCCTTTCCTTTTACCTCAGTCCTCTGAATATGAAGGGAGTTAGTATTCTGCACTCACTACACTTCTATGTATTGTTTCACTTCTAAGATTTTGCTTTCCTTTTCTCCCACTCTGAATGTATTTCTTTTGAAGATCTCATACAGTATGCAATGGTACCTTTTCCATTAACAAGAAAATAGTGAAAGTGACAAAATATCTAATGGAAATATGACGTGGCTCAGATAAGTAAGTCCAAGTAATATACAAGGAGCAATTATTTGCTCATTTCAGAGAATTGTAGAACCATCATGGGAGACTGAGAGTTTGTTCAGGATGTAATACAAGATAGACATGTGTAGTCAAGTGAGATACTCACTTTTGTGTCTGTGGAGAAAACATGTAGTCTGGGGAAATCATTTTTCTTTTACAAGACTGTATAAATGATTTTGAACAAGTATAAAGAAAGGAGACAGAAAGTGTTAAGCAGCTCTAGCCAAAATACAGCATTAATGTTGTCTCATGAATTAAAACAAAAAAAAAAAAAAAATTCAAAAACAAGGTTTCTACAATGTACAGGTTTGTTTTGATGTAACATTAGTGACAGTAATTTATTCTTTCATGGTCAAATTCTCCAAATTTTTATGTAGTATCTTTATATAAAGCAATGTGAATTTCAAATTTTGTTTTTAAGATAAACCACTGACAGACCTGTAATTAAAATCCTTTGAACAAGACTTGTATTCCATGAGAGAACATTCTACTGATAATATATCAAGTCATTAAAAATACAAAAAGATTGTTTCAGTTTTATTCAAGAACAACTATTATAATCTGTTATTTTATCAACTGTCAAATTACATTTGTATTTGATCTACTTTGCATTCATTTAAAACTTGAAAAGTGAGTCAGTATTTTTGAGTTTTGCCCTTTCCTATCTTTTTATTTATTTATATAAGTGAATATTTTATGTCAAATCTTATTTGTAAGAAAGACAGGTGTACAGAATAAAATTTACTCAGCAAGAGACTTTCTTAGAATATAAAGTTTTAAATCTGGTGTTGGGACTAACATCTGACACAAGCATATATTTACTTCAATGGGGATGTAAGCCTCAGCACTCCTACTTCTACATGCTGTGTCTCTTCAAGACGTAGGTGATCATGTCTCTCCACGACTTCCTATCCTTTGTAGCTGTTAGTAAGTCTTTTCCTCATCCCTCCCCTCCATTCTACCATCCATTCACATAAGCTTGCCAGATAGGGGCTCATTGTGCTCCTGTTCTTTTTGCTTTCAATGTCCTGTGATTGTTGAGTTCTCTAAGCTCTTCTTCCTCATTATGTGTCCAAGAAATTCCTGCTGTCTCTTTCTGATTCTGTGTCCTTTTTTGTTTTCTTTAACCTATGTTTTTCATAATGAAGTTTTATCTTCCCTTGGTTGATAAGATCCTTGACAGTAAGATTTGAGGCCATTTATCTGGTAATAATGGGTAAGACCCAAATTTAGGTGCCAAATGGATTTGAGTGCCAAAGGTGAGAGGCCTGAAGAACATCGAGGTGAAAGGATGCCTTTGTCCTACTCCAAAGGACAGTCAATGCTGGCCATGAACAAACTTGAATAGACATGTTAATGATTTGTCAAGCAGACATTGGAAGAAGAGATATGATCAACTTCAGATAAGTGTTTCTATCCATTTCAAACAGATTCATGGTCTCCAATGAATTGACATTAACTGCTAAAGAAATGTTTAGCAATGCCATCTTCTTTCTCCTTGCATAAATGTATTATTTATATAAAAGTATGTTTTTAAGCTTTTTTTTTTTTGTCTTGTTCTTTCTTCCTGTTTCTGACTAATATAGGGAGTTGCTAATTGTCTCATATCATTGCTTAAATGCTCCGTTCATGATATTCAGTATCCTTCTGTACAACCACATTTTGTTGCATAAAGTTCTTGTTTCTTAGTAACTTTTGGAATGCATCTTTTTGTATTTCCATCCTCTGTTAAAATACCAACTGGATATTTAAACATTTGTACTTGTTTGATTTTGATATATTCAGTTTGTAGTTTGCAAAAGCCTTGACACTCATTTGTTTAAACTATTTACATTGACTGTTGTCCTCATTTTTATTGTCATATCCACAATTTTTTTTTTTTTTTTTTTTTTTTTTTTTTTTTTTGAGGATAAAAGCGTTGGTTGAAGTAATCCAGTGACTTGACCCAAAGAGTTGTGAGTTCAATACCTGACTACAGCAGAGATGAACAAAAACTTGGAGAGTTGAATTACTAAAGGGAAATAACTGAAACCAAGATATCTAAATAATGGTATGTGGAATTAGAAGAATCTAACCCCATGGACTAAAAGGGTTTGGTTCAAAATTCCAATGTATATCATCTGAAAAAGGCCAGAGCATACAACATCTGAAATGTTGTGAATATGACAATAAAGATGAGGACAATGATCCAAACTATGTAAATAGAGTAAATAGTTGCAATACCTCATCTCAGAAATATCGACAGACACCTTTGTTTATTTTGGCAGCAAGATCTCATCATTTTATGGTTAAAATGGCTAGATGTCACCTTAAACTCAATGTTAACAGTTTATTTTCTTAGATATGGAACTCTCTTCTTGCTTTCCAGTCAAAAAATTTAAATGCACTCGTTATCTTCTGTCCTTTAAATTCTGTTCTCTCACTCTCACTCCTTAATAATGTTCTTCTTGCATTCTTTTACACTTGGTAACCCCTTGTAAGTTAGTGGCTGTGTCTACCTGTTTGGGGTGAAATAATTAAAAAAAAAAAAAAAATTTTATTTTCAAATATTTATTTCTTTAATAGAAGAAAAAAAAATTAGTCCTAACAAATTGACATAACACTGCTCACTGGTATTGAGCTTTTGAATATACTCTGAATTTCAGTGCACATAACTGGCTTGTAAGGTTTGTCACAATAAATATATAGATCCCCTCTGCTAGGGGTGACAATCATGTGATTTTTTTTTATTCTCCTTTTATGTGTTATGTCCTTTTATGATTTGGGCAATCATAGCTCTCCACAACTTTCTATTCTTTGTAGCTCTTACAATATTTATCATTTTACAATTTCTTCCAGTCTGTTTGCCATCTATTTAAACAAGCTTGTTTATAAGATCAACTCTGTTTCTCTCTGCTCCTCTGAACTTCAATATGATGGCTTATGGCCATATCACATTTGAAACATCAGTTGTCATACAATCACTGAAGTTAAGCAATATTGATCCTGGTCAGTACCTATATTGGTGACTGCTTGGTAATACCATGTGCTATAAGCTCATAGTATTAATATCATATAAAATAATAATATATTACATAAAATAAATATACCATAAACTAATGTATCTTTAAACGAGTTTGATTAAAAAAAAAGAACTGACAAGGTCTGTCAGTTAAATTTTTTTTATTGTATTTTTGCAACTTTCGAATAAGGAACAAAATTGTAGATAAATTTTCTGAATTTCATCTTTGTGTTTTGTTAAAGTATTTTTGAATGTTTCAGCCATTTTTAAGAACCAATTTGGTGTCTGTGGAAGGCAAGATTCATTTTTCACCATCCTGGTATTCTTGGGAAAGCTTGAAATAATCTATGGTGACAGCATGTATAGCAGTTATTGGAAGTGAAGATACACAAAAAGGAAGCATTATATATATATATATATATATATATATATATATATATATATATATATATATATATGGTTGGATTAATGTGAATTTGTGACCCTGGGTTTCACACTTTTGCGATTGTCAGACAAACTTTTTCACGATTGCAAAAGCATGAAACCCAGGGTCACAAACTCACGTCAATCCAACCAAATATGTTAGCTCTCTCTGATTTTGAGTGCTTTCTAATAAGTACCACATATATAATATATAAATAATAATATATATATATTACACATACACACACACGTATATACACACGCACACAGTATGTGTGAGTGAAAGAATTTTTCTCCTTTTTATATAGTGTGTGATGGGTAAATTGTTGCCATTTTATATTTTTAATTTCACACATGCACATTACTTGTTTTTGATATTGTTGAATGCATAGCATAGTAGGGTCAGTTAGGCACCATCTGTGAGTAAAAGAGCACCATGATGCAATTCACTGTCAGAAATTTAGAAACTGCATGTTGTACTACTTGGCATTCATGCCGGAAGCTCCAATACAAATATTTCCGAGTGTTTGGGCATCAAGAACAGTTGTCTGAGGGCCTCAGACTCAACACAGAGGCTTACATCAAGTACTTTTAGGAGGTAGTGCTGCCCTGGGTCAAGTGGGTGGCTGCTGGAAGACCCTATGTCTGGCAACAGGACTCTGCACTATCCCACACTAGCAGCAGAACCTAGACAATTTCTGCAACCACATCACTTCTTACATCTGGCTACCTAACTCCCCAGATTGCAACACCTTTGATTATTATGTGTAGGGTACAGTTGAGCAAGAGACCAAAAAAATTCTTCATTAAAGATGAACTGAAGGCAAGGATTATGGCAGCATTGAACAAGGAGACTGTCCACAAGAGTTGCAGGAGATTTTGAAGTCATTTGGAGGCTGTGGTTGAAGCCGATGGCTTTTTTTTTTTTTTTTAAATTTACTCTTTAGTATTTTGAGAGATATTGACCAAAATTACACAAAAAATACATTAAAATGAGATGTTGGCGTTATTTCCTATTTGTGTAATTTAGATGACAATTTATACATCGCACTTTCACTTATATATATATAATTTTTTTGTGTATTTGGGCAGCAATCCTTCTTTTATACAAGTTTAGTTGAAAATGACTGACAAGGTGCAATGCCTGTGTTTTTATCTAATTTCTCAGGTGTTCATATAATTTTTTTTCTTTTCAGGACATAAATTATGTCCGAATCTTTCCCCAAGCTATAAGATTAGGACACCTATATTAAAAGGTCTAAGAAGGACAACTGTGAATTCCAAAATCTGACTCCTCAAAAACTGACTTGCTCACCAGTGAGAAGAGTAAGTGAAACTCCAGAAGCATAAAAAGCAAGTTCTGTTAAAGGTTGGATGAACTCCTTGTAGTCAATGGTCATCCACCCCAAGTATGGGTTAAATAACCTCGGCAATCCGCAACTGGTCAAGCATGGTAAGTACATCTACATCCCTGAAGACCTGGTCAATTAAGGAGAGGTTCTGCCAAAAGGAGTAGAAGGCCCTGGATTTAAATACACACTTACACAGGTGTCTTGGTGGGAACACCAGTAATGAGGTTGTATCTATCATCTATTCAGTATTTAAATGAATACAGACTAATGTTAGCAAAATTTCATAACATTACTTGAATTGATTCAAGTAAACTGATCTTCACCCACACATAGTAGATAAGCACACATATACATATATGAGCACCCATTGATATATTTGACAACATACACAATGGAAATGTGATAATAGCAAAAATGAGGGCAATCATCTAAATGTAAATAAATTAAATAACAATAACTCCTTATCCCAGAAATTCAGACAATGGCTGTATGAAATATATGGTACATTTATTTTTAAATTCCACATCTCTTCAGGACTAATATGGCCATAGCTCTCTACAGATTCCTTTTACTTTATTATTTTCTTTGTGGAACTGATCCCAAGAGGATGCTTCCTCTGACTGCTACAATCTTAACCTGTTCGAGTCTAAGGACAACTGTTATCTTCCCCATATATCCACATAAACCATTACTCTTTAAGCCTCTATTTCGAGTAGCTCTTGGGTCTTGTACATTGGAAAAAGTAAAAGGAATTGCTAATACTCCTTGGGGAAGGTAGTAGATTGGTTTCTCATTGCCTTCTCCATAATTTTGAATTCAGAGTTGTCTTCTTAAATTGGCTTAGCTGCTACCAAAGGCTTGAGAATCTTGCCTACTTTGGGAAAGGCATGAATCCATCTTTTCTTCTCTACAATATCCCATAGACCTGAATGATTTATTACTTCATTATCTCACAGGTTATTATAGGCTTCCTTATATTCTATAATCTTCATCAGCCACTGATTTTAACTTTTTTTTTTTTTTTTTTTTTACTGTTTTCGCTTTAACATTATTCGAGGCAGTTTTTATTGCTTTCCACAGATTTTCTTTGCCTAATTATTATTTTCTATTCTTAACAGCTCTTGAAGATGGACCACAAGTTTTCAACTGACTTACTGTCTGGGGTGCTTGAGGGCTTTTCCATTAATTTGATGTCTTTCAAACCTTTTTTATTTTGCATGGTGGGTAATCGCCAACTTTTTATAAAGTGATGGAATATTGGCTTGCTTGAATATACTGAAACTAAACTAAAAGTTTCTTGTTAGTGCTATGATGATTTTTAGCTTAGATGTGGCACAAGGCCAATAGTATAGGATTCCAATAAGCTTACTATTCAGTCATAATTGATCTAGTGAGATAAGCTTGCTAATTACTATTTCACATCAAAATGCCCACTTGTTTGTGATATATGTAACACTCAAAAATATCTTGTTGAAAAAAACACTTTATGCAATATGGAATTTGTGTATTTAAACTTTCATCAGAAACCAGGAGAATGGTCACAAATATAGAAAAAAAATAATCATCCTTAAATAACTTTGTTGGGTTTTAATGAAATATATATATATATATATATATATATATATATTACAAAAGATATTTTATGTCAATTAATTTTAATGATTGACTGTTCCAAATTGTGAATAATCCTCCTCAGATAAGGAGAAAAGTCTGTCAGAATTCTCCAAGTAAAAGAAATATGGTCCAAGATTTTGACTTTAAGTCATTATCTGGGTAGATAGGCATTTAGTGAGTTTCTTAGAACTAATAAGTGTTGTGATGTAACACATCACACCTCACTCATGTAAAGGATGTTTTGGGTGCATGATTTGTTTCTAGTGTTCTTCAGTTATTCCTATGCATACTTTTTATTCATTATATGCTGATTTTACAGTGGCTTGGTTTATTAGATTGTTTTATAAGCATTTGCCATTTAAGGGACATTCCTTCTTTGCTATGCAGTTACAGGTGGGTTTGGCTTGAGCAGATGGTCTGTTGGTTATTGTTCTGTTGTGCTTTTTATTATTAGCATCATGTTCTCAGTGCAACTGTAGCTGATTTTTACTGTATTTCTGTTAAATATCTTGTGGAGAGGGAGTGATGGTGGTAGTGTTTGTGTACGAGTTTAATGAATATTTTTATTGTATCTGTTTTTGATTTTACTGTACAGTGGGCTGAACTATATATTACTTAAATAAAAAAAAAATTAACAAACTACAAATGAACACATATGTGATATTAATAATAATCAACAACAGACAGTGAGTCAAAAAAAATTAATAAACATAAAATAGCTACAAATAACTGTATTTGGATCTACAATTATTTCTACTCAGTAGCCTCTAGGATAATTTGCAATAATTGCTACCAACCTCCGAATAACTGTCAGGATAATACACTAGACCTTACTGCCGTAATGTAACACTAACTAGAATATATAAAGTCAAAATAGATATGGTAAAAACACAACATGCATGACCTGGAGATTGTGTTTAAGCATGAAACACTGTCAGCACATTGTGTGTGTTTGTGTGTGTATATATATATATATAGAGCAAGCACTTTTAACCATAAATATATCATATCTTTATATATATATATATATAATCATTTAGGTAGCTCTCCCCTTTTTTTTTTTTTTTTTTTTTTTTTTTTTACACAAGTTTCATTAAGTGACTGACAAAGTAATGCAGTTAAATTATTTAATTTTAATTTTCGTTTTCTTTCCTGGACATAAATTATGTAAAAACTGTCCGAATGCTTTCCCCCATTATCAAGGATGATTTTATTTTTACTTCTAACTGAATATATGGAATCTTTTATGTTTATATCTAGAGTATTAAGAGTGTTTTATTCTCCAGATATGGTCAACACATTATGGCCATGTTCAGAGTTGATGCCATTGAATGTTGGCTTTTTCTATAAATGATTCCATTATTTTTAGCCCCCCCTCCTACTTTTTTTTTTTTTTTTTTTTTTTAAACACATGGATGAAGTTATTATATTTGCATTATTGATGACTGTTGTGGATGGAGTTTGGTAGGTCACCGTGTGTATTTTAAATGAGGCCTATTGTCGGAGAGATGTAACATGAGTCTTCTTGTTAGGCATATTGTAGTATATCTAATATAATTAATTTGGTTTGATCAGGAATATAGTTCCTTAAGGAGCATTTGAATTTGTAAATAATATTTGTTCTCAGTAAATTTGATTTTGCAGATGAATTAATGATTAGGTTAACTGTTTTAAATTTTTTATAGTAGATGATTACTTTAATGTTTTTGTCAACTGGAGTTGTCTATTTCTATTTCTAAGGGAACATTCATCCTGCTTATAGTTAATGTAGATTTTTTTTTCTTCATCCTTTTTTTTTTTTTTTTTTTTTTTTTTTTTTTTTCATTTTTGATTGGTATTGCCCCAAGCAAGGCGGTACAGCCACTAGAATGCAAGGGGCTACAGTGTGCAGAGGAATTAGGAACACTCATTGGCAATCAGGAGGACATTAGATAGCTATTGACATTGCATTTAAAACTTGCAAAGTGAGATAAGAAACTGTTACTATAGAAGTTAATTTTACATCTAGCGAGCTCAACTGTAAATTGGTAAGATCTAAACCCAGTCTAGCATTGTGCTTAAATTCATAGTCTAAGTTCCATAGCAAAGAGCTCATCTGAATGATTACCCTGAAAGGATTTATAAAAAAGATGGAGGCAACCATATGGTGGTGGGGAAGTGACTGAAGCCAAGCTGTCAGATCAAGACCAATAATATAGCTGATTCTTCTTTGGATCTTATCAATATTCTGAGCATGGATTAATAGTAGACTTATAGATATGCAAGATAGATCCCAGAAAGAAAAATTGTCTCACCCAACACAGTGAACTGACTATCTTCGCAGCTGATCTAGCAATGGATTCAATGTAGTCTTCCCACCTCATGTCAGCTGAGAACATTAGCCCAAGAAAGTGCAATGTATCACTCTCTTGGAGGATAGCATCAACCATGCTCATGGAAGTCAAAGAGGGCTCTGTCAGATGATTCATGGAGACAAGATTTGTTTTGGACAAGGCATCTTTTGCCACAGTTAACAATAGTGTTGAGGTCGTTTTGTACATCAGTTTCCATTGTGACCTTGTCTGGTTGATCAGTCTTACTACTGAGGTAGGAGTAAATAGTGTCATCAGTGTAGAATCCAAGTTGAGAGCTGATGTCATCAGGAAGGTTGTTAATGAAGATTAAAAACCGTGAAGGACCAATGATGGAGCCTGGTGGACACCTGCATTAGTATAAAAAGAGTAAAATGCAGTAGTGAAAGACAGTAGCACATGAAAAACTAATCAGCCAACTTGAGAGACAATTCCCTAGCCATTGAATAATTATCCTAGAGGTAAACACTAAGGCCATGCATGTGAATGCTGGAATCTTTTCAGTAAAGGCTAAGGTACCCTAGAACCAAGAATTCATTGATAGCAATGGAAGAATTCAAGTTGGTTTCACAAAGAGCAAAGATATCTGGCGACTTTTCCAGGAGAAAAGATTCTACGTTGCAGAAGTTGGAATGGATAACCTGAATATTGGAGAAAGAAAGATTGACGTGGGTAGTTTTTTGTTAAATGGTTTAGTTTTTTCTTTGAGATTTCCATGTGATATGCCTTGAGGAGAGAGAAAAAAATTCACAATAATTGTCACTGTCATAAATGCAATACAAACCAGCCAGTGTGTAGCTGTGAGCAAAGCATAATGTGGCCTCAGGGAGGGATACATACCCATGCATGACACATGCAGATACCCCAATATTATGCGACTTTTGAATGGAGCAGCCTCTCTAAGTACTGCTAAAGAGTTTGGGCTCCTCACAACCAGTTGGAAGCAGCAGCCATCAAACTGCTAACCTAGTCATTGGTTAGTCTAATCACCAAAGAGTTAAAATAGCTAAATCATTGTGGCCTTTGTAGAGGAAAGAAAGAGAAGCAGTAAACCATATCCTGAATGGGGAACAAGGGATGAACCTCTACTCCTATTCAATAGACATGGAAGAAGTGTGGACTGGGTGATGAGTGGGCCTATCTACTCCTCTTACTCTGTTAAAAAAAATTGGTAAAGAATTCATATTAAGTAATGACTTATAAGTTCTGATGTCCACTACCAACCAAAAAATCAGGATTAGTAATCCACAGAAAAATGCCAATTTACACACACACACACACACACACACACACACACACACACACACACATACACACACAATTTAATGAAGCAAATTAAAATGGCCTGGTTTCAAACTAAACAGTTTGGTAGTTAATAGCAATGTAGAAAACAATATACATGGAATCAGATACTAAAACAACAAAAATGTAAAAAATATAAAATTCAAAATCAAGCTTTTGAATTTAGTAGTTCTTCTCCTAGACCAGTTACCATCCCAGGCTATAGAACCCAGTCTGTCCTGCTATTTATCCATAGCTGGGGAGAGAAGAGGATTCATAACTTTCCCAAGGGTATTAGCACATAAGTGAATGTAATGGATCCGTCTGGATTTAAACTCAGCTCTCTGATTCATCAATCTGAGCTGCTATCCATTGCTCCCCCATATCTCGTGTGTGTATATATATATATATATATATATATATATCACTATGCAATTGGTCATGTTTCAATGCATCTCATTAGGTGGTTGTAAATTACTGGTGAGAGAACAATTTTAAGATTTAAAAGTAAAATAAGACCTTTTTTTCTTTTTGAAAGAAAAAATGAGTTATAAGGTTTGTGTACTTTACTCTGATTGACCAATGTTAAATTTAAACTAAGCAAAGAAAAATTAAAATTTTTATAAATGGGTCATGACCTGTAGATTGGCAGCTAACGACAACCAGGCATAAATTAAAAGTGGATACATATGGTTATAAAATATACAAACCAGACAATACAGTTTCTTAAGACATAAAAGCGGGGGATATTGTACACTTTGTGAATTGTTTTGTAGTAGATAAATAAATGGCTTCTTTAAATAACTAGTAAATAATTTAAGCAGAGAGAATTATTTGGTAAATTAATATTGCTCAACTCTATATTGAGCCCTCTTTTAAATTAAATGTTATGGACCTTGGAATTGTATTCTATTCATTCTCATTGTACCTGAAATATATATATATATATATATATATATATATAATTGATGGATTTATTTTTAAGCCAATGTTTTTATTACTTCAAATATTATTGTAGTGGCTTACTTTGTATTTGAAGTAGATACCCTGTTTTTATTTAATAGTCTGTATTATGGCCAGTGTTAGCCCTAGGGTTGTTGGCACTCCAGGCTAGCTGAACTTTGGTGCCCTTACAAGTATAATTTTTAAAAGATTTTCACAGCAAAACTGAAAATGTAGAATAAGTTTATTACAATATGCAACTTAATACTAACTAAAGAAAACCTTCATTATCCTGCCTAAAACATTTAGATCTGAAAATTATTTCATGGCACTTTCTGCACCTTCTTTACTAGATCCTTTTCTTTTGACAAAATAGCCAAAGAATTTAATCCGTCTTTAGTCATGGACAACTGCAAGTATGATTCCCAACACATGATATGGCAGCATGATGACACCCAAGTTAGCCATACCTTGAGCCAGCCCTGATTACAGCTATCTGATTATTCATTTGAGAAATATAAAGTTAAAATTTGAAATTGCTTTCTCCTAAGAATAAAAGTTTATAAAAAACAAAAGAATATGCTTTTCATTTTATTTGATCAACTTCAAAAGATGTGTAAAATGTCCAAGATAGGGAAACAATAAAGAACTTGACAAATTGAAAAGATTAATTTGTCTATTCAAAGTCTGCAAAATTTACAATGTCTGGTATTTCAATTTCATAGCTATTTGTGTTCTCATTAAGTCCTACTGCTTTTTCTTTTTTATCTACAGTAGTGTTGAAAGTATGGTGTAATCAGTTATATTTTATTCTTAATATGCCTAAATCTGTGTGGCCTGTTAATTCCTCAAAACATCCTGATGTCTAAAGTTGGCATTCCAGTTGGTCATTTTGCCTGTAATTTGCTCCACTGTGTACCACTAACTCATAAAGATTTAACCTAATTTGATCAATTTTACTCAGTCACTATCTTAGGCTAGTGTCTGGTTTACAAACAGGAAATATGGCCTTGCAGATATAAGATGTACTGAAAACATAAACTGGCCTTGACTCATAAATTTTATTCAAATATTTAACAGGTAAAAAAAAAAAATTTCCTTTGTAGAAATTAAGATGTAAATGTTTCCACTCCTAATAATGTAAACAATTTTCTCCTGATTTCCAAAAATTACATCTTCATTCAAATTTTGAAATTTATTCAACACTTTGTCTCTCAGAAAGCCAGATAAATGTCTTGCAACAATCAAAACTCTGAAAAGTCCTGTTCATCAGCAGATTTATTGAAAGTTATAGGGAGTGAACTAGAAAAGAAATAAATACCAGCTTGAAACTAGTTTAGTCCAAATAGCAAAGTAACTAAAAAGGAAAGTAGAAATATACCAAAGGCTGAACATAACTGGAGACCAAGGATCTAAATTGGTAAAGAAGATAGCAAGTAGTTTGCTTACAGCAGCGTTTTACAGTTTCTAGTGATAGAAAGAAAGTTACAAGAAGTTAGAGTATAACACTGTGTAAGAACAGTTAACACATAGTGAAAGGGATTCTAACATGGGAAATACAACAGCAAAATAAATGCATACAAGGTGACTCTCTTAAACAACTGTTCAAATAATGCATAGAGAAAAAGGTTAAGAAGTTACATACCGGTGATGCTATTGTTGGGGGGGCTAGATTTAGGAGGATAAGAAAGCATTCTTTGGTGGTTTTATTGTCAGTTCTGGTAATTACTAAGGGCTAATCAGGAAGTGGTCAAAATCAGTGTCTCCATGAATGTACATAAAATTAAAAAAATGTGATGAAAAAGGGGGAAATAAAACAATAGAAGTTCTGTACTATGATAACAGGACAGTGTGTATCTCCGAGCTTAGTACTCTTAATGCAATAGTGATGCAGTCTGGAGGACAAATCATTAATTACTAGGTTTTAATTTTTCCTTGTCCATATGTTCCGAAAGCATTAGTTTTCTTCACTTAAGAGGAAAACTCATCAACTTAAATTTCACAAATAATTTTTATATAATATATTTTCTTAAAGATTCTTACCAAAATCCAGAGAAGGGTTTGTAATACAGTCAATCCTCACTAGGCATCTCATCTCCATTCACTTTCACACTCAATATGACATGGCTTCCCTTTGTCTGCTTTACAAATATTTTCATGGTAACTGCACAGACTAGCATATTTTCTTGATGCCCTGACGACATAAATTTAATCTAGCTACTAGATTGGGAACTTAGGTCTTACAATTTTACGGTTAATCTAGCTACATGCAACTGTCATTTCTACCCTAAGTTTTTTTTCTTGCCCTTCCCACCTGTGGAACTTCTTTCCAATTTCTTGATTCTCTAATAATGAAAATCTTCAAAAATTTAAATGCAATGTCAATGACCATCTTCTGTCTTCTTGAACTCTGTTCCTTTTTTGTCCTTTCCTCAATTCCTCTCATTCTCATTCACTTAATGTAACCCCCTGCATTCTAGTGGTATTTTCGCCTTGCTTGGCTTTGAAACTATTTTAAAAAAATCTTAGAAATATTTTTATGTATTGTATTCTATTACATATCAGGATTGTATTAATGTATTCTATTACAAATATTTCTATGTAATTGATATTGGATTGCTTATTTTTATAGATGCGTCACATGTGATTGCTTATTTTTATAGATGCGTCATTGTTGTAGAAAGTGAGACTGGCATGAGATCAAATTCTGTTGCATTCACTTTCACACAAATACACATTGAAAGATATTAATCCATCTCTTCTCCCTCAGCTCGGTTAATAGCTGGCCAGACTAGGTTCTCTGGACTTGTTTGGTTACCACCCCAGGAGAAACATAACTCTGAATTCAAAACTGGTTGGGCATGGAGCTAGTGCCCCCAACCTGTAAAAGCCTACTTGCTGTAGATACAACACTGTAGTGTTGCTGTGGCTTTATGCCCCAAAGTACATTAAGATTGAAGTGATTAATGTATTCTATCAATGTATTCTACTACAAATATTCCTATGCCATGTATTCAAATGTTTTCCGAGTAACTAAAGGTTATTGTACAAAATGTTTGCTATCTACAAATCGTCTTTCTTGTAAATCTTTCCCAGTTCTTACATTCTCATATCACAATTAATTTTTGGTATCTTTATTGTGTAGAAAAACTATAGAAATAATGGTAAATACTTACTAAGTTTACCTTAGTCTGGCTGAAGGCTACAATAATAGTGTTCAATATAAATTACCTTCCAGTATTCTCAATAGTTTGAGAAACTATCTTGCTCACCATCTCTCTGTGAAGACAACTTCTGTAGAAACAATATAATGTAATTACTCATAAGTAATGTCCAAAATCTGATAGCAATAAATTGAATATCTTCACTATTCTAAAATCCTAAAATTATATGTTAATGCTCATTTGTATAGCTTTAAATGAGTCACTAACTTAATCTTTCTAAATATGGATTTGTCTACAGAGCACATGTCATAAGATATCTAATACTCTGAGTTTAGGAAAAGCTAATATGCTGCAGA
This sequence comes from Acanthosepion lycidas, assembly GCA_963932145.1. Classification (NCBI taxonomy): domain Eukaryota; kingdom Metazoa; phylum Mollusca; class Cephalopoda; order Sepiida; family Sepiidae; genus Acanthosepion; species Acanthosepion lycidas. The sequence goes on from OZ010595.1 coordinate 71,677,799, forward strand.
AGCGATCCAAAATATAGTGTTTTGTTTAAGTGACAGATTATTTAAATGAAAAATTGCTGTTGATTGTTCAAGAGATTTAGAAAAACTTTAGTAATGACCTGCTTTTGTTTGAACTCTACATAAACAGTACTGATAAGCATTAGAAAAATTAGCTCAAAAACTGAATTAGTCATTAATTGGTTCAGTCATTTGCAAAATCTTTGAACAGTGCCTAAGCTTGTAAAATGTTTTAACAGAAAACAGTCATGAAACAAGGATAGACATGTGCACTTCTTTGCACTTTCATGAATGCATATTGCCATTTTTTTTAACATAATAATTACTGGTAGGAAAAAAAAATGGATATTTTACAAGAATATATAGTGATTCAAACAATGGCTAAGTGAATGCAAATAGTCTAAAGTACAACCCAAAATAGATCTTGATCAAAGAAAAATTTTGAAATACTGATGTGATTGTTTTGCTCTGAGTTTCTGCCAGTCAATATTATGATTACAGCAGAAATCTGTTACAATAGTGTTTAATATTGCTTTGGAGGAAAATGAGCTACAAATATGTGGTGTTCTATTGTGAGAGATTTAGAAAAAAATATCTTCAGTGATCTACTTTTGTCTGAATGTTGCAGAAATAATACTATCATGTATTTATAAAATTTATTTGAAAACTGAATTCAACTCATTAAATGGGTTTGCAAGAATTTACTTAAATTACAACACAAATTAACATATGTTTGTATGGCTTTAAATAAATTAAATCATTACAATTCAGCTAAGATACTGACTTTTCTAATGATGGATGTATTTATAGAGAATATATTCATGGTGTCTATGATCGTCTTTAAATGAAAGAAATTGTTGGTTTATTAGAAAGGTTCAAAAAGGTGACTTCAGCTTAAGTGATGTACCTTGAACAGATTGTTGAATTTTACAATGAATGACTTTTGTCAGAGCACAATAGAAATAATTTTTTATTTTATTTTTTATTTATTTATTTTATAAATCTACTAATTAGGAATCAGAGCTTGCTGACTGGTGCTACAGAATCAAAAATAAAGATATCTACCAAATAAAAACTAGACCAATTAAAGACTTCCAAAAGCAGTAATAACTAAAACTGCTAACATATATAATCAGACTAAATAATATAATAGGTGTTGACTTTCCACACTACCATAAACAAAACGTTTGGAAGGAAACTCCCATCAATACTTGAAAGACCAATAACAGTAGATTTGAGAGAATTAAACTTACAACAACTGTCCAGCCAATAAATACCAGATGTTTCCTGTCCTTTTATGACTCTTTTTTTGTTTTTTTAAATTTTGTCTTTTTATCTCTTCTAAACTTTGACATCTATTTACTCAAGCTTGCTAGGTAGGTTGTGAATTATTTTCCTCTGTCTCTCTTGCCTTAAATTTGTCCTGTGAGTATCAAATTTTCCAAGCCCTCTTTCCTCATTATGTGCCCTAGAAATTTCAATTGTCTTTCTCTGATAAGTATAAGTGTCCTTTTTGTTTCTAATTTTGCTAAAAACTTCCCCATTGTATGCATGTTCTGGCCATGGTATTCTCAGCATCCTTCTATATAAACACATTTCTGTTGCTTTGAGTGTCTTTATCTGTGACTGAAGATGCCAGGTCAGGATTGATAACATTACAGACCTTTCTTTGGATTTTGTTGAGAATCTTGAAATATATAGCAGAATCACCAGACTAGATATGGCAGCAATATTCATTGAATGGATAAATGGTAGATTTATAAATATGCAAGATGGATTCTGATGAGAGAAATTGTCTTGCATGATACAGTGAACCAACCTTCTTAGCAGTCCTACCAATTGAATCAAAGTGGTGGTTAGCATCAGCCATACAAAACAGTTCTCTCAATTCAATGTTAATTTTAATTATATATCAGTTCAGTCATTCTGATAGAATGTCAAAAAGGGTTCTCTATGATGATTAAAGGATAGCAGTTTAACTTTGGGAGTGTTAAAATTTACAAGATATTTCTTGTCTCACTTAACTGATTGGAAATCATTTTCAAAAGTAGCTGCTAGTTATACTTTGGATCTATTGGACTCTTATTTTCAATAAATTTCTCATCACCCTATTCCCAAGTGCTTTTAAATATTCTGTGAACAACAAACCAGGTCAAAGGATAATATTGAAGCATAAGTCAAGACACTGTAATTCAACACCCTAATATAGAAAGATGTAATGAGCTAATTCAAAGGCCAGAAGAGACAAGATTTAAGCTTCAACAAGCATTAGTATCAATATGCTGATTATCAAAAAGAAGCAAAATGAATCCTCTAGAATGTTTTTTATTTGAAGAGGAAGGATTTTTTTAATGCCTTCAAGACATTATATAACTGGAAGTTGGAAGATTAAAAATAATGAAAACTTAATTAAATTCTTTTGAGTAAAAATTTAATTTCTTTAAATTTTTTTTTTAAGCAAGTTGGTGTACTTTTATTTTTCAAGTCAACTGAATGCTAAATCACCTGAAGGTTAATTGGTGTTCACTGAAATAAAATATATATGATTGGGTATTTGGGCAACAATCCTTCTTTTATTCAGTTTTCATTGAACACGACTGACAAGTCACTGTGATTAAGCTTATATTAGGTTGGTGCAAAAATAATATCCTTTTCTCACATAGTAACATATGTGAGAAAACGACATTATTTTTGCACCAACCTAATATTTTTTATGCATTCAAACAAAAGATTTCTTTTCTGGACATAGCGTGTAAAAACTGTCCAAAGAATCTGAATTTGAATGCTTCCAGTTCAGCTAATCTATTAGACATTATCAAGGCTGTTTTTTTGTTTAACTGAATTTGTAAATTTATTTATTTATTTTTTTTTTGAATTTATAACAATGCGAGTGTTTTAATTTCTGAACATGGTCAGCATGTTGTAGCCATATTCATAATTGATATTACTGAGTTCTTTTTTTTTTTTTATTGGTAATGCTTCCATTATTTTTGTTTTCTACATGTAGATGTCTGTTTGTATTTTCTACAAGTATGTTTTGTATTATTATCTGAGAGATTTAATGTAGTCTTCTTGATAGATGAGAAGTTGCGTGTCTGATGTAATTTTTATTCTCAAATTTATTTTAATCAAGAACATATTTCCATAAGAGGTATGTAAATCTGTAAACAATGTTGGTCCTATGTACTTTGGGATCTTGTGGATGAATTATTATTGATGAGGTTGACCATTTTAGACTTTTTATAACAAATAAACTTAATCTTGTTTATGTTTATATATATATATATATATATATATATTTGTATATTTAGGCAGTAATCCCTCATTTATACATGTTTCATTAAAGACAACAGACAAGGTACTGTGATTAAGCTTTTTATTTAATTTTTCTTAGAAAAAAATATTGTTAGAACAAATGTTTTCTTTTCTAAACACAGTGTAGAAACTGTCCAAATGTTCTATAATTCTGACAACTTTCTGCTATAATTTTAGCCATTATCAAGGATGATTTTATTTTTACATAAATTGTGTATGTTTCTAGAGTTATAGGGATGTTTTATTTTCCAAACACAGTCAGCACATTGTGGCCGTGTTTGTATTTAATATTACTGAGTGTTGGCATTTTCTTCTTTATTATTAAGGCTTCCATTATTTTTAATTTTTTTTTTATTATGTGGATGAGCTTATGCTTGATTTTCCACTAGTATGTTTCAGATGAAGTCTGGTAAGTTTGATAAATAAAAAGCTTAATCACACTACCCTGTCTGTTGTCTTTAATGAAATAAATATATATATATATATATACCCCCACACTTTTACAAACTTTGGGGTATGGTTCCATACACCAAAAGGTAAAATGTCCATATAAACAATGTCCAAAAGGCCATCATTGTACCTCAACACAGCAATTTGTAACAAATGTCCAAAATGTCCTCCACTTGCTTCTACACACACACATTCACCCATCAGATCATTGACTGGTGAACCCTTTCAAATACACCCACATGGTGTCAAATGGTTTTGCAGGCTCCCATCGCATGTTGATGAAGTATCTCTGCATTATTAATGTCTCTTACATAAACCAATTGTTTTAAGTGGCCGCACAGATAAAAAAAAATCCAAAGGATTGAGGTCGGAAAAATGTAAACCATGGAATTGGTCCTCCCCTATCTATCCATCTTTCATGGCATGTCAGCCAGTGCATTGCAAACAATGTTACTAAAATGTGCTGAAGCCCCATCATGCATGAATCACATGCATCTTCGTATTAGCATGGATACAATCTGTAGCAGGTCTAAATGTGTGTTCAAAATAAAGTCCCTGTAGATGTCTCCTGTAAAATGTGTTGGGAGAACATATGGATCCACCAAACAGTCACCTACAATTCCAGCCTACACATTAATTGTAAGCTGATGCTGGTGTCAAGCCTGAATTGTTCAATGGGGATTCTGATCTGCCCACAAATATTATTTGTGTAAATCTCTTGCAAATGTTGCCTCATCTGTAAACAAGACTGAAGAGACAAACAATGAATCAACAGTTTGTGTGATAAACCATTAGCAAAAGTTCTGTGGTGAGTGATCAGAGGATGAAAGAACCTGTAAACATTGCAACTGATACTGTTACAAGAGTTGTTCTTGAAGTACCTATCATGTGGTACTATGAGATGTATGATATGCTTGATGTGTGCTGATATCTGGATCATAATGTGTTCTTTATGGTCAGACATATGAGTGGTTCTCGGTCTTCCTCTATCCATAGTTTGTGTTGCCACAGATCCTGATTCAGCAATGTGACAATAAACAGCAGCAAAGGTTGAACTGCCTTTGATCTAGAAATGCAACCTGATACAGCCATGCAGCCTCATGTCCATTACCATTTACATGACTGTATGTAAAAATCATATCTGCCTGCTCATGATATGAATATCCTGTCATTGTTAAATGGAACACTTCTCTGTGAACTCATTACTACACATGTTGAGGGACTGACTAGCCATAAATTTACATGAATGACAAATGTAATCTAGTCCCCACGACAATAAACGTAATAACTGAAAAATGAAGGATGGCAGACATATGTTTATATAGACTTTTGTCCTTGTTTTAGTGTGAGGAACCCACCCCCCAAAGTTTGTAAAAGTATTTTTGACACATCCTGCATATAATGATTAGTCTCTTGCTATTGAATTCTGTAATTAGAAAAACTGTCATAAAAATGTTATGTTTTTGACCAATTTTGGGTGTAATAGAATCATTTTATATATAATTTCATTAAATATGACAGACAAGGTGCTTTTATTAAGTTTTGTATATAATTTTTTTATGTGATCTTATAATCATTTAAATTTAATGAAAACTTGCATTAAAGGATTGCTGCCTAAATACACACACACATATATTTTGTTTTGGAGTGGCTGATGAGATATTTTGTTGATATGACTTTACAAAGATATTGGCAATGGTATATAGAAACCTTGAGTTGAATGGGAAGTGACAGTTTTTACTGAAATGAAAACAATCTCTACCTGAATGTGAAAAGAGTAAATAAAATACTACACTCCCAAATGGTTAATATATATAAAGTAATAAAAACTTTAAAACATTTTTTTGTTATTTTTATTTGTTCTTTGATAGTAAAAGCTTAAAATTAATTCACATTTTATATATATATATATATATATATATATAATGTGTGTGTGTTGTGTTAAATAGAACAAACAGGAAATGTCTATTGAGCCTTTTTGTAAAATAAAATTTCATTCTGTTGTTGAATAATTTTTTTTTATTGTCAGGTGAAAACCTGTTAAGGAACTTGCTGAAATTATGTACCATGAAAAAAAAAAAAAGAAAATATAGAAATAATCTTGTGTTAAGAATTTAATGTTTGAAATTATATGTACCGGGTGTAACACCAAATCATGTAACAGTGTAATTGGCCATCCCACAAAATATTTAATATCTAGAAAATCGCTTAACTAAATGAGTTTCTTTTTTCCAGGTTTTCAGATAAGACATTTAGTCATCTTGATACAATTTGTCATAAGAATCACTGAAAATCCCTTAGTTATTCAGCTAGAAAGAGAACAGGTTAAAATAATTTTGTGTTCGCCTCACTAAGGAATGGTGAGAGGAAAAAGGATCACTCAGGCCTTCATTAATGGTACCAGCATTCATCCTCTGGCTTCTATCTTCAAAGTCCATTCAAGAATCATCGAGAGAACGGTGAATAAGTTTAAAAAAAGGGAGAACAGAGGAAAACTGAATCAGGAGGTCACAATAGGAAGAGGGATCATCATTTCAACTTAGAGCTAAAGTGATCAATTAGAAAAGATCCAATTCAATCCATAAGACGTTTGGCATGTGAGAGAGGAGTTTCAGCTATGACAGTCCAAAGAGCAGTGAAAAAAGACTTGAAAATGAAATTGTATGTGAAACCTGTGTGGCATCCTTGTTATTCCAGAAGAGAAAGTTAGAGAGGGTGAAGATCAACTTAAATAAGTTGGAAAATGATCCTGGAATTATATATATATATATATATATATATATAAACTTAATTTCAGTCCTTCATGAGCTTCCAATCCTGATCTATGATTAATTAATGATGAACATGTCATTTTCACTTATGATCGATTTCATCACAATTCTTCTGTTAAGCTTGGAGAGTAATTTATAAATTATTGCTCAACGTGTAGTCCCATAGTGTTATGAAAACCTCAGAATTCCAGCAAGATATCTTTAATCATTTTTAAGATAAAATGGTTCGAAGCTTCATCTAACAATTGGACAATTTTTCTGTTACACTTGGTATGCCATATATATATATATATATATATAAAGTGATACTCGAACATTGCTACTTTCCCGTGACTTAGTGTATGCTTTTTATTTTAAATATAGATATTTTTTATATTATACATAGAACATTATTCTTATATCATCTTTAATTATATATATATATATATAATATATATATATATATATATATATATATATATATTCATTATCAATTTCATATCTTTATATTACTTTTATATTACCAACAGCCATAATCACTGGTTGGCTTCCTAAGGAAAGTTCTTTATTTTTGCATCCCTTCAAACATGCCAGTTACTCACTGTTATGATGGTTTCAGTAATTCATAATAAAGAATTCTTTTCAGAAAAAGAAAATAATTTTTTGCCATTAGATTCCATTTAATTGAGAGCTTTCTTGGATATATGATTTTCTTCATTTTTTGATTCTCATAATGAATCCATATTTTATTGTCAGCCATGATCTTGTTTGAAAATTGACCTTCAAGAAAATGTTTAAGTACCACCCAATCATCAGTTTCATAATTTCAAATGTATAACACTTCATATACCCTGGTGTATAGATTACTTATAACAAATTTTGTGTAGATCATATGGAAAATGAACTAGTTTGCAGTAGGGGTAGTTTTACTCAACACCACAAATTACTACAAAACCAAAACATTAACATAACTTTAAGTTTAAATAATCTTGTCACATTAATCCATTCATATGAATGGCATGCATGGTGCCAAACTCATTCAGAAATATCTAAACTCAGTTGTCAACTGCTTTCTAGTACCAATGGTTAAAAATGGCTTCAAGCAATTCTGTTCGGAGAGATCCCTCTCTGGCTTCCATCAACATGGCCGATGCTGCGCCTTCTCAGGCTAACATCCTCAGCCAACATGAAGTGGAAAGACTATATTGAATCCATTACTAGGTTAGCTGTGAAGAAAATCAGTTCAAAGTGTCTGATGAGACAATTCTTCTCTTCAGAATCTATTTTGCATATCTCTAAGTGGACCATTTATCCATGCTTAGATTATTGCTGCCACATAGTATCCGGTGCCCCTGCTATTTACCTGGAGCTCCTTGATATGATCCAAAGTAGAATCAGCAATATTATTGGTTATGATCTTGTGGCTCAGCTTCAGACACTTGCCCATCATCATAAGGTTGCATCTCTGTGCTTTTTTTATAAATACTTCCATGGTAAATGTTCGAGTGAGCTCTTCACTATGGTACCTCAACTGTATGAATTTAAGCACAATACTAGACTGGCAGTGGGATCGCATCAATTTACAGCTGAGCTAGCTAGATGTTGCCATAATTTCTATGCTGACATTCTTTTCTTGCACTTCTCACTTGTGGAACTCCCTTCCAGCTCCATGCTTTTCAGCCAGCTTTGATCTGCAGCAAGTTCAATGCTGTCATTTGCTATCTTCTGTCCTGATTGCTCTTTTCTCTTTCTACTCATTACTAATGTTTCTGTTCCTAATTCCTCCATGCCCTGTAACCCCCATGTGTGTTAGTGGCTGTAGTGCCAATTTTAAAAGAAAAAGTCTTAGCAATGACCATGCTTCTTTGAACCTAATGGACTCTCACTAGAGAATCACAAACAACTGTACCAAATCACAGAGGTCACATCACTTTCAACAACAGCAACAACTAAAATGGATATCACATGTAACTTGAAGATAAAATAATGACATAACCAAGATGTTGGTATTCCCCATTACTTTAAAAAAAAAGGTAAGAAAGGAAACCTACATCATTACTAGAAGAAGTGATAAGTTACTGCACTCAAGTAACCCTATTTCCTGAAAAATAGTTTTAACAAAGATTTTATGAATTTCAAGAGAAAGTAGCATTGGATGCTCTATCAATAAATGCTGTATGTTTCCTTATAAGGAAACAGTTAATATTATCATTACCATGTGGAATCTATTTTCTTAGCTGCAGAATTTTTTAAACGTTATTTTATTTTGATGTCAAAAAAAATAATTCTGTGCTTTCAAAATTGTATCTTTGCAAGTAGAATGTCTGAAGATCAATCTTCTATGAAGACCTGGCCTATGAACGAGGAACAGACTTGTCTAACTGGTAGGCAATCTTTGTCACTTTAAGAACATGTTTGTCTTTTTTATTTCATCCCAAGCAACTATCAGTTTCCAACAATTGCCCCATGATCTGACATATTTCTCAGAACCAGCTACTCAGGAAGACCAGTTAGTATTTGTAATTACGTTTTTTGAGATTCAGTTTTTGGTTTTATTTTAAGTGAATATTGATGAACCAGTGTTCTGTTGGTTCTGTGTTGAGATCCCCCTGAGGAGATGGAAGTATGTAATTAACGATGAGGGTGAGGCATATTATATGCATGGAAAGAGATATGGAAATAAGGTCAGGCTATCATTATCTACTAATACTTTTTCTCTTTATCTTGTTATCTCCATTTCATATTTTTTGTTTAACCTTTCTTTCTTCCTTGTTTACCTCATTATCTCTGCTTCATATTTTCCAGATTTTCTTTCTTTGTTTATCTTTCTTTCCTGCCTCATTATTTCTGCTTCATATTGTGTTTATTTTCTTTTTCTCTCTTTCTTTCTAACCGCATTATCTCCTTTTTCATATTTGGTTTCTTTTTTTCTTATTCCCTCTCTCTCTCCTCCCTCTCTCCATCCTCCCTCCCTCCCTCCCTCTCTCCATCCTCCCTCCCTCCCTCCCTCTCTCCATCCTCCCTCCCTCCCTCCCTCTCTCCATCCTCCCTCCCTCCCTCTCTCCATCCTCCCTCCCTCCCTCTCTCCATCCTCCCTCCCTCCCTCTCTCCATCCTCCCTCCCTCCCTCTCTCCATCCTCCCTCTCTCCATCCTCCCTCCCTCCCTCTCTCCATCCTCCCTCCCTCCCTCTCTCCATCCTCCCTCACTCCATCCTCCCTTCCTCCCCTCTCATCCTCCCTTCCTCCCTCCCTCTCACCCCCTCTCTCCCTCACCCCCCTCCCCACTCTCAACAACATTCAGAATGACCAAAATATTTTCAATTACACTAACACATTTTAAGATATTTTGGGGTGTTGCTGAATATGCATTATTTGTTGGCCATTGATAGGCATTTATTTGTATTATAACATTGGCAAGGCTATATGGAAATATATTCAATTTTATTAAATCTTTTCTTAAAGACCTTAATAGATGTTTAGCTTAATTTCTTTGAGGTCTTGTTATAATTTGAAATACTTGATTTTCATTAATTTCATAACTACCTCAATTTTTTATCTCTACCCACCCTCTCTCTTTTATTATCTTTCCTCACCCCCCACCTCTGGTTACATTTTTTGACTCTCCAACCATTATGTTTGTCTTTTATTTGATACCTGAGAGTATATTAATTTTTTGTTATTTAGTTGCATGTGATTGATTTGTTTTATGCTTTATCAACCTTTTCCAGGTTATTTAAAGCCAGAAAATATTATTTGACATCTTGAGAATTATTGAAGATAATGATTTACTGATACAAGTCCTACAAATTAACTCGTATTTGCAGTGAGAAGAGGTGGATTCATACTTTTTCCAAGGGTATTTGAATTGAAGTGAATATAATGAACCTGACTGGAATTGGAACTCAGCACTCTGATTTCCAATTTCAAGCCATTATCTATTATGCCACTCACACATCCAATCTTACAGCACTTGATGTTCTCAAATGGTTACACATCTAGATTCTGACCAGGCTTGATGTTGCTTAACTTCAGTGATTTTATGAGAACTGGTGTTTCAATGTGATATGGCCATAAGCCTTCTTGAATTGCAACTGGTCTTCCTATGGGTTAAATTTAGAATACAACTTTTTAATTTGTTACAATGTAATTCTTGGAAATGTGATGATCCCTCATGTTTTTTTTTTTGTTTTTTGTATATATCATTGGATTAATATATCGGCTAACTCAAGAAGATGGTAACAATTGAGTGTCAGGATGAACAAAATGTTTGGTATAAGCACTTTTGTTTTTACATATTCTTGAGTCCTCTTTACTAAGAAAGTAATTACCTCCCTAGATTTAATTCTAGATAAAAATGGAACACTGAATATTTAAAGAGGATGGGAAGGATAATTAATTTCTACAATTTCTGATAAAGAATGAACAACATATGTGTACATGTGTGTTCCTATATACATATGTGTATCAGAGCAAGTCTTTGTTGTGAAGGTTATTTTGACTCTAGCATTAGTAAACTCAAGCAGTTGCTGTATTGTAAAAAAACAAAATAACCTGTATGTGTCAGTGTCAATTTATGGTTAATATTTGAAGAATTTTATGTTCCCCCCCCCATATTTTGTGGAGGTATTAACACTTGTTAGGGTTCTAGTTGTGGGAAAATAGTGAACCCCCCAAACAGAGGTCAAAACACTATGAAATTATAACAATACATTTTTATAGTAAAAAAATCAGCAATAGATTTTAATATTAAAAAAAATAAAAAATACCAAAGGAAATTCAATTTTGGCATTAAATGACCCATAAAGAGTTGACATGCCATTAATCAAACCACATTTTGTGTAGATATGTATATTTGTGTGCATAAACATACGTGTGTGTGTTTATGTATGTATGCATGTATATAAAAATATATTTATATATAGCTATACCATATTTCTTAGTCCTTTTGTCTTTAAGGATGCAGGCCAATTTTGACTTTGAAAATTTTGAAAAAAAAAAAAATGAATAAAGTAACCTTCAATTGTAAGATGATGTACAACTTTTTACATTGACGAGATGCTTTACTTAGGCATATATCTGTTGAAAAAATTGCATTTAGGTATGAAACTTGTGTCTATTTTATCCATATGTATAAACATTATCTTTGATATTGAGCTCTTTCCCTGTAAATATAGTAAATTTTACCCCCCCCCCAATATATATATGTATATAGGAGAAATAGTCTCCTTCCAAAAAAGACCAATTCCTTTGTTTTTGTTGTTCACTGAAGACATTTGGGTTTAAGATCAAAAGATGAATATAAGACAAGAGTTCAAAAGTTCAGCTTTTATTTCCTGGTATTTCATTTAGATGTGTTAAACAACTTTGGAAATACCACCTTTTGTTTGAACCAACCCATTTTCAAGTGAGCAAAACTATTAGAACACATAACTGACATTTTTCATGTTGCCTTTTAGTTTGATTATTTAAACATTAAATAGCTCTGAATGATTACTCTAGGTTTCACCTGTAAAAATTTGTATTTCTTGTTAAAAAGAATAAACCAACATGAAGTTGAGAGAGCAGTCTGAGAAAAGCAAGCCATTTTGAAGCCGAGAAAAGAAGCAGAATCAATCGAAGCCATTGGACAAACATTGGGCATAGCCAACACAACAATTTAAAAAGAAAGAAACTATTGGTATACTTAGCAACCAGCATAGAACAGGTCAGCCAAGGAAAACGACAGTCAGTGACATCACCAACAACCTCCAGGGTGCAGGGGTGAAGGTTTCCCAATCCACCGTTGAAAAAAGACTGAAAGCAGAAATAGAAGCTATACTACAAGATGCTAACTACTCATTGGCAGTGACGATTCTGGAACTCTGAAAGTGGGGTGATGATACTTGGGGATTGAGATTTTCTGTGGAGGAGGTAGGGCAAATTCAAGCAACATCTTTATTTTCATACTACACCGCTATCGTACACACAACTTAGGAATGAGTTTTATGTTACTTCAGTAAATTAAATGGAATAACTTTTCATTCATAATAGTGGAGTTCTAATCTATTCTTGCCATCTTTTCCACTCTCAATCTGTTGGACCACAAGAGAGGTTAACATCAAAACAACATCAAAGGGTTAATACTAATGTCAATACTAGCAGAACAGTGTAATTTGTCTGCTCTGATTTATTTATTTTTATTTTTTTTTTTCCCTCTATAAAACTTAGAAAAATGGATAGGGGGCAGCTGAAGGGCCAGCCAAAATTTGTGGGGAGGGTCATTGCAGAACAATGACCTAAAATGTATTGGCAACACAACAAAGGACATCATTGGAGGGGGAGAGGGGACTGTTTTAGACTGGCTCGGTCAATCACCAGACCATAACATGATAAAGCATTCATTTCATCTCTTGAAGAGGAGACTGAAGGAAGACACCCTCCTAAAACAAACAAGAATTGAAAGAGGCTGTGTTAAGTCTGGAAAAGCATTACAAATGAAGAATGCAACAGTTTGGTTTGATGTCAATGGGTCGGAGGATTGATGCAGTTATGGCTAACAAGGGTTCTCAACAAAATCCAAAGACGAATACGCAGTGTGATAGGTCCTGACCTGACATCTCAACTCCAGTCATTTTCTCACAGATGTAATGTTGCTTCTCTGTTTTTCTACAAATATTTTCATGGCAACTGCTCTGAGCTATTTTCGCTGGGGCACCAACTGCATGAATTTAAGCATGCTTCTAGGTTGGCATTTTGGTCCCACCGTTTTACTATCGAAACAGTTAAATGTAACTGCCTCTTCTACTCCAACAGCAGCTTCTTTCACACTTCCCAACAGTGGAACTCCCTTCCACTTACTTGCTTTCCTGATAACTATAATCTTCAAAAATTTTGATGTAATGTCAGTTGACATCTTCTGATTCCTTGATCTTGATCCCTGTCCTTCTGTTTATCCTTTCCTCAAACACCCTTCTTTTCTCTTACTTTCACTCTCTCTAACTTTTTTGCCTGATAGTGGCACTACTGCCTTGCTTGGGGTGAAATTCTTAAAAAATTATTAAAGATGGAGTCATCTGCTTGGTACCAGTATGAGGTCTGAGTGAAAGCTATTGACAGTCCTTCCACTGGAGCCCGAGTCTGAGCAGGGTATGTACAAGAAATGGGACATCATACTAGTAAGGACTCAGCCAAACAGATATGCAATTAAATGGACGACTGGGACAGTGACTTGTTTTGTGAGTCTCCAAGTGGTTTATGTGGATGGAAAGCATTGCAATGTGAGGGACCGCTGCCCTTTTCCTCATATAGTTAACAATTCTGTGGAAGATGAAATCACCATGTTGAGTGATGAGATGTACATACCTGTGACAAAGGACAAAGAAAACCATTCAATTGATGCTGACTTTCACCAATTGTGTGACAGTGACAACAATGAAGGTCAGCAGATTGTGACATAACCGCCTCAAGAAGCAAGTGATCTTGTTTAACCACTTCTTCAATGAAGTAGCAGATGTAAAAGGTCAAATGCTACATGTGTGATAGATTAGAGGTGGGTGTGTAGCAAACGCAGCCTGTCCTCCCAGTGTAAGTGATATAAGATCACCTATGATGTGCATGGGAGACTCAATTTGTACGGACTGGGTAATGTTTCATGTGACCAAATATTTGTCTAGTGACCTCACTAGATGCCATAAAAGTCAGCATTTGTTTATACCGAAGGGAAATTGCCAGTGCGATAGGAGCAAATGAAAAGTCTTTTGATAACTCTGCTACAGCTAGCACAAAATCACAAGTTATCATGGCTGAGGGTTTGAGTGTACTAGACTTGTTCAACTACTAATGATGCCAGATTGTGTTCTTTCCGATAAACTGTAACTCGAGTCTGCTCCGTTTCATTGCAGTATAAAACACATGTTGTTTATGTGATTGTTGAAGATGCCCAAATGTGCCCGAACCAGTGAATTATACACTGCAGGAGAAAGCGCTGTTAGATCCAACATGCTCTTTAACCATCTCTGCAATGCCTATTGTTGCCAATCAAGCAAGGCTGGATATTACTTTTTAAGTGCATCATTCCTCTTTTTCAAATTCTGGAAAGTTCATAATGTCTGTTTCATATCTAAAACACAAACAAAGCAATTCCTGAAGATGTAATGGATTTTTTTTTTCTCTGTAAAAATTGGTTTACATTTCAGATATAAAATTGAGCAGCTATAAACTTTTGGAAACCTAAAAAAATAAGGATGTGCTTAAAAAGCAGTATTCAGCCTTGTTTGATTGGTGATGCCCTTGGAATATATATATATATATATATATATATATATATATATATATATATATATATATATATATATATATATATATATATATATATATATATATATATATATATATATATATATATACACACACACATTTGGGTGTACTTCAATGTGGTGTAATGGTTAGCAAGCTTGTCTCGCTACATCAATTACAACTGAAAAGTGAGTTCAATTCTTGCTGGGTGTCCCCCAAACATTCAGCCTTGTGTCACATCTGAGCAACACTTAGAAAATCACCTTATATATATGCTTTGATCCCTGAATAAGAGTTCAGGAGGGTATGGCATCACAAGCTTGCAAGATCTGAAGGAGATGTGTTTATGGTATGTATGTAATGTATGAATTGTCATATAAATTATGCAAAATGAAAATAACAGCATTACCTCCTCAAGGCACTTGATGTAGGCCTCCATGTTGAGTCTGAGGCCCTCACCGACAAATTCAGGAGTTCTTATCAGAATGATCAGCGAGTTTTCTGAGCTGCCATACCTTCATTATCACCATTAGACTCTTCTAACTCTTTCTGAATCCTCTGCACTTTCCTCAGATTGACATCCAAACATTCTCCAATGTTCATATTAGAGCTTCTGGCTTGAATACAAAGCAGTAGAACATGCCATTTCCAATTTTCTGATGGAGTAAGTTGTCATGGTGCTCTCTTTTTTTTTTTTTTTTTTTTTTTTTTTTTTTTACAGACAGTGCCCAACTGACCCTACCATACTTCGTGGTTGACAAAATCAAAAACAAACAAAGCACATGCACAAAATTAAAATTATAAAATGGCAATAATTTATCCATTGCACCCTGTATATACATTTGAGTTTCAAATAAATATGCCAAGATAATTAATCTTCTTAGAAAAATCCACACAGGACATTTTTATTCCAATCAACCTTTTATTAAATATTCGGGAAATTTCTTCTCATTCTTTAATTTATATTAACAGATCTCACCTGCTCTATTACTAAAACCATTCATTTGATTTAGTATTTCAAGATTTTTCAGTTACCCCTTTTTATTCCAACCCCCGCAATGTCTATTTGAAACTGAAGTGCTTAAGTTTGTGTTTGTAGATCTATGTTTAATTATGTGATTATCTTAATTCCTCATCAGAATAAAACTTTTCTAATCTCTACTCTGCAGCGAAATTGCATAAAGCTCTGTAGAACTGGTTTCCCCTTTTATGCAGTGACCTTAGCCAATAAAATATGAATGAAGAATTTGTTTGGAAGCTATCTCTGCTGCTGACATATTTTCTCTATTTTCTTATGAAAACTACTTCATCTCTAAGATTTGGAGACTTGACATTTTAACGACATTCATTTGCAGAGAGGAATACTTACATGTTCTGATGATTTTTGCTTAATTGCATTTGCTGTTTTAATTGTTTAAAATTAAATTTCATTCAGATATTAGGGACCTAAATTGTCGAAGTCATTAATCCATTTTCAACACTTGTTTTTCCCCTATTAATAAGCACTTCTCTGAAGTACAAGTGACCGTATTTCTATTTTTGTCTTACTGCTGCTGAGTAATTATCTTGATTTCTTCTTTCGTACTACTTTTTTTTTTTTTTTTTTTTTTAAATCATTTCACTCCAAGCAAGGTGATAAAGTCACTAAGACAAGGTGTTACTGAGTGTAAAATAAGCAAAGAAAGCATTATTGAGAGATAACAATAAAACAGGATTCAAGAAAACGGATGACAAACGTCATTGCATTTGAATTTTTGAAGATCATAGTTGATAGCAAAGCAAGAAACCAGAAGAAACAGTGAAATTATGAGACATTGCTGTTGATGTAGTATTGTGCTTATTTGTGAAGTTACAATAGTTGAAGGCTCATCAGAATAATTATCAAAATATTTATAGAAAAGACACAGGGAATCTACAGTAGTAGGAAAAAGAGTGAAGCTGAGATGTCAGGTCAGGACCGATAACCTTGCAAATTCTTCTTTGGATTCTGTCAAGAATCTCTTGGTCAGAAGTGAAGTTCATGAGGTTATGCAGGAAAGATAATGGTTAACCTAAGACCCGAAGAGATCAAGGTTGTAGTGATTGGGAAAAAACCCAGCTGGAAGCCCGATCTACAAAGCAGCAGTTCTTAGGAAGAAGCTGTCCAAGTGGAACTTCTTACTAATGGAATACTACAGAAATTTTTTATTAGGTAAAAATCCCTACAAAAAATAGTTCAAGCAAATGCTTGAGGCAACATTTAATTTATATGGGCACACAACAGATGACATGAGCTGAGTTTAAGAAGAAATAAATTTATTGTTAATTCAAAATAATAAATGGATGATACAAATTAAGTGTTTTGTGTACCAAATGATGGCCAATAACATGTATGTAAAAAAAAAAAAAAAAAAAAAAAAAAAAAATAATAATCATGGCAAATGAAATATTCCCTTTTACAATAAAAATTATAATGCAGCATAAGGTCCTCAAAAAGAAAATTACATATAAAATGTAGGAAAGGAGAAAATGCTTCTGTCACGTATCCAGAAATTGATGCAGCAATACATCTAGTCTCACCAAAGCCTAGAAGAGCAGTGCCCCTTCACTTCCACTCGCCTGGTTTTTAACAGGTAGCATTGTCCTCTGCAGCAAATAAGCCTGCTGCATAAAAAAAATGGTAGTAGGCGTACACACGCGCGACCGACTCTCAGAGAATGGTTCGACACGTGAGGCAACAAATTCGTTTTGCTCCTGGTAAGTCACTGTTACGTCTCTGAATAGTTTTCAAAGAATTGGTACAATTTTTGAAGCAAAGTTCTTGGTAACAGAAAAGAATAGAACAATCACACTGACCAAAGACTTTTCCATATGGGAGTGAGTTTGATATTCCTTTCAATTCTTGTTTGGTGGTTGTCAAATTTCTTCTGTATTGTTTTTCTTTCTGGATCGAGATGACCTGGATTCCAGCCACAGATGTTTGTTGACTTCTTGAATTAAATCCAAGGCTCCCACCTTTTATAACTTACAGGTAGGCTCTGAATTCATTTCTCAGAATTTGGAGGGAAACCTTTTGATTGGTTCTGGATGAAAATACAAACAGCTTTTTCCCCATAAATCGAAATGTACCAAAATTATTTTTGAAATTCAAAAATTAAGCAAGAGCCCAATGCAACATTTACTATCTCTCATAAAATTAGACGATACATGCTCAAGTAGCTTGTATTTCAAATAATATAAAGGGAAAGAGGATGATTCATCCTTGTGTACATGATATGGCTGATCCTAGTTGAAAAGGTCAAGGCAAGGAATGTAGCTTGTCAGAACACAAGACCTGGAAATAGAAAGAGTAGCAAAAGGCTCACAATGTTTTGCCTGTGGGGAAAGAGGTTGTAGGGTGTAAAATAATTCATCACCTACAAGACCATATAGATGTGTTTTTTTTTTTCCAAGATAGGCAAGTGAGGATTGGGCAGCTCCATTTTTGGTCTGATCTGGCTCTTGAAAAATAAAGTACAGCAGGGAGAGTCATATGTTTACTGGAGAGGTATAATGAACTTCTGTATGGTTTAAAATTTAGTTTTTCTTTTTGACTGGTTGCCACCCAAGATTGGAGATCCCAGTGTATTGTTATTTAACCCATAGCCAAGAAATTCATCTCCTTTTTAAGGGCATTAGTGCAAAAATGAATACAAAAGATTAGGCCAGAATTTGAACTCTGCTTGCTGATACTACTTTCTGCACTGATATGTTATACTATCCACACATAATTAATGTAATTGTTAAGAACAGCAACAAGGTCTTCAATAAAGCCTTTATCAAATGAGGACCCTGAGGTCAGGTATGATTTCAGGATCAATGGGAGTGGGGAGCAACATTATCGTTAACCCAGTGTGCTTCACTAGATACTTGGCTTTCTGTTAGGGTGGGGAAAAACATTTGAAATATTTGTGCATATACTAGAACAGACATACGAACAGGTTTACCTATCTGTTTCAGTCTCTTCATATCTGTGTGTGTGTGTGTCTCTCTCTCTCTCTCTCTCTCTCTGTTTCCGTGTGTCTCTCTCTGTTTCTCTCACTCTCTCCTTGTGCTAATCTATCTGTATATATCTGTGTATATCTTAGAGTGTTCATAATATTTATATCTATCCCAGTTTATCTTGATTTGCTGTCTGTTTTAAATATTTAATACAATGTCTTGTGTATGTAATACCTTTTGTTACCTGGTGACATAATAGAAATTTTTGCTATATAAACTTGACAAATCTGTTTATTCATATATTGTCTCGATTCGGATATATGAATGTCTATTTATGATTAAATTTCCCTTCCGTTTGGTCAATACTCCTCTCCCTTCCTATCTCTCTGGCCTCTGTACTGAAGGCTGATGTGTTTCTCCCGTGATGTGTGCAGTCTGTGGCAATGCCTCTTTATTCTGAGGATACACAGTTGACAGTTTTCTGGTTGCTGTTTCTGACTGGTAGTTAGGAGCCCTAACTCTTGCGTAGTGTCTTGAGCAGCTGCTCTGATCAACAGTTGTATAATCTCAGGGTGTCTGTAGTTCCATGTTGTGCATGGGTAGGTGTACCTGCATTTATCTCCGGTGGACAACCCTGAGGCCACATTATGTTGCAGGCTGCGCCAATTTTCATCTGCCCATGTTGCGGTCAATAACCATCTGCTTTTGCTACTTCAGACATTTTGCTACTGCAATTACACATCATGAAAACTAACAATGATTCCAAAAGAAATCCTAAACCAGCCCTTAAAAAATCACCTAAACCCTTTAACATTTAATTTTCTAACATCCGTGGCATTAGAACCAACTTCTGCATCGTTGAATCTTTCCATGTTGTGAACTGCCCGGATATACTGGCTCTCTGTGAGACCAACCTTGACTCGTCTGTCCCCTCCTCTGACCTCTCGATCCCTGGATACCTTCCAGCCCTTAAAAAAGACTCTCAAACCCATGTGCATGGCCTTGGTGTTTACGTTGAGGACCATCTCCCGCTGGCAAGAGAGCTGTCTCTTGAATCTCCAGACCATTTGTATATGTGTCTGTAGCTATCCCTTCTCAATGCTGTAAACTACCTGTTCTTCCTTTATCATTCTCCATCCTTCCAAGACTGTCGTGTATTCAAATGCTTTTCTGACAGCATTGACAAGGCTCTCTCTTTCCATCCGTTTGCTTGCATATTCGTGTTTGGTGATTTTAATGCCCATCATACCAAATGGCTTAATAATGCTACTACAGATCTTGCAGACATACAAACCCTTAATTTTTCAATTTCTCAATCCCTCACACAATTATTTGTGTGAGGGATTGAGAAATTGAAAAATTCCCCACACATTTTCCCTACAATCTGGATGGTAAGGCTTCTCTTATTGATCTATGTTTTACCTCCATCCCCAAGTCCTGTAGCACCACACAGCTCTGCCCTCTTGGCAACTCTGATCATGCTGTAGTGTCTGTCAACATCTCCTTCAACTTCACCCCCTGCAAAGAACCTCCTACCATTAGATCATTGTTCTGCTATCAACAAGCAGACTGGGACTCGTTTCGGGATTTCATTTGTGACGTTCCCTAGGATGTTACCTTCACACTCCCCATTCAAGAATGTGCTTCCCAGGTCTCCTCCTGGGTTAAAGCTGGAATTGAGGCTTTCATCCTCTCAAGGAAATATAAGGTTAAATCACACTCCTTCTGCTGGTTCTCTGCTACTTGCTCAGCTGCCATTGCCCATAGGAATCACTTTTTCCACCTTTATCATAGTGACATGTCTGATTGCAATAGACGTCTCTTTGTCTCTGCCCGTAATGAGTATAAGTGTGTCCTCAATGAAGTAAAGTCACTATTTGTTGCTCGAATGAAAAAATGTATTGCATCTCGCAAATTTGGCTCCAAGGATTATTGGTATCTCTGCAAGAGCGTACTTAACAATAGCAAACCCTCTATACCTCCTTTGTTCAACCAGTTTGAAGTTCTAACCTATTCTGCCGACAAAGCTGAATGCTTTGCTCAGAAATTCTCATTCAATTCAATGCTTGACTCTTCTGGTGTACCCACACCAGATTTCCTCCTTCGAACTGATGCTCAATTGAGCAACTTGCACATAACCTCATCATCAGTTCTGGGCATCATCTCTAAATTAGACCTCCACAAGGCTAGTGGTGGAGATGGGATACCAGCCATTGTCCTGAAGAAATGTGCACCTGAACTGGCCCCTGCCCTCTCCAAATTATATAACTCCTGCCTCAATGAATTTTGTTTTCCACCCTGTTGGAAGTCCTTATCCATTGTTCCTGTCTTTAAGAACTCTGGAGACCCTTCTGACACTTCTAATTACCATCCTACCAGTCTCCTACCACTCTTTGGCAAAGTCTTTGAAGCTTTAATCAACACCGAAGTAGTTAAGCACCTTACATCCCATAATCTGCTCTCCGACAAGCAGTATGGTTTCCGCTTTGCCCGTTCTACTGCTGATGTCCTTATGGCTATAACTGAAATTATTTACCAGGCACTTCATAATAATGGATAAGCTGGTGCTGTGGCTCTTGATATCTCCAAAGCGTTTGATAGGTTTTGGCATGCTGGCCTTCTTCGCAAGCTTCAAGTTTATGGAATTACAGGTCGATTGTTCAACTTAATACAATCATTCCTGTCAAACTGTACATTGAAGGTTATTCTCGATGGATTCTCCTCCAGCTTCTATCTCATGAACGCAGGTGTTCCCCAAGGCTCTATCCTAGGCCCTACTCTTCCTTATCTTCATTAACGATCTTCCTGATGTTATAGGTTCCCAAGTAGGCATCTATGCAAATGACACTACTATTTACTCCTGCCTCAAAAACAAATCTAGTGTCGCTGACAAAACTAACCTGGCTGTTTGTCTTGAAAAGGACTGGCAATTGGTTGTGAACTGGGGCAGGATTTGTCTGGTTAACTTTAATGCCTCAAAAACAAAACTGCTCTCTATTACTCACCAGAGAGAACCATCCCTCATTCCCATTAGAATGTCTGATGCTCAACTCCATTACAGCACCTCTTTGCAACTGCTTGATCTCACAGTGTTTGTTGACCTGAGATGGGATGAATACATTGAGTCAATAGCTTCATCCACTGCTAGGAAAGTTGGCACCCTGTGCTGCGCCAGGAAGTTTTTCTCGCCGGAGTCGATTGTTCAAATCTACAAATCAACAATTCACCCTTGCATGGAGTATTGCTGCCATATATAGTCTGGAGTCCCTTCTGTTTGTCTCAAGGTCCTTGATAAAATCCAAATCCAGATGCGATGTAATTGGCCCTGATCTGGCATCTCATCTGCAGCTGCTCTCTCACAGATGTGCTGTTGCCTCCCTCTGTCTTTTTTACAGATACTTTCATGGTAACTGCTTTGATGAGCTGCTTTCGCTGTTTCCCAGACTTCATGAATTTAAGTGTTCAACTAGGCTGGCATCTCGCTCTCACCCTTTCACTGTCGAAACTGTTAAGTGTAGCTGTCTCTTCTACTCCAATAGTTTCATGTCTCACACTTCTCACCTGTGGAACCCCATTCCCATTTCTTGTTTTCCTGATAGCTATAATCTCCAACTATTCAAATCTAACGTCAATCGATGTCTCCAGATGCCCTGATCTATCCCCTAACCTTCTCTTCATCCTTTCTTCTATCAATCCTCTTGCTCCAACTCTGTAACCCCTTGTGTGGTAGTGGCTTCTCCTCTTGCTAAAAAAAAAAAAAAAAAAATTAAGAAAAAGTATAAGAACCTTTGTAAGTTGTTTTGCTATTTAGCTTTGTCAGAAATCTTTTGGAAGCAGAATAATATAGTGTTGGTTTATTCTTATTGATCTATTAGGTTGGTGCAAAAATAATGTCGTTTTCTCACATAGTAACATATGTGAGAAAACGACATTATTTTTGCACCAACCTAATATTATTGTATCTGTGTTTTACAAAGTCTCTTCTACAAACAGACATTATGAAATCGACATTCAGCAACATTTATATGCAAAAAATGGACTCGCTCTTTAAGTGACAATAAATGCAGTGTTTATTGACTTGCAAACAAGATTAATTTGTTAAAATTAACAAAAATATTAATGTTTATTGACTTACAAAGAAGTTTAATGATTTAAATTAGATATTAAATGAAATTCAAGAAGTTTATATGAAATCAAAGCGAGTCCATTTTTTATATATATACACACACACACACACGGCCAGCACTAAGGTCTTGCAACCCTCCACTCCCCACCTCGAAACTTTGATACAGAGTCCTCATTCTCTGCTACATGTCTGTCACAACCTGGGAGCCACAAACCCTTGAAGAAAATTGTGGGTGAAGGGCAGCACATTTTTTTAAATTGCCAAAATACAGGGAATTACCCAGTTTAAATGAAAATTTCAGTATATATTCATGAAGTTATTTACTTTTATAATGAAGAGGTTTTTTTTATTTAAAAAAAAATCTGAGAAAATGTTATTCTTTGTTGTAATAACTTCCAATATTTTCATAAGTAAATTTTACTTGAAAAAAAATGTTTAAGTCACATATTTTTACATTTCCATAAAGATTGATTGCCGACACATCTCTGCTTGGAAAAAAGTTTTATAAAGATTCCAACACAACATAAATGAGACTGTCTTAAAAATTTGTTTTAAAAACAATACTTCAGGTTTTCTTTTTTTTTTTTTTTTTTTTTTTTTTTTTTGTGCATTGAAATCTTTTAAACATTTTTATTTATTAAGTGATCATTTTGTCATTTGTCTTTCTAGAAATATAAAAAATAGGGACTTTTTTTTTTTTTTAAATTACTACCTATGGACTTCTTGTTAGTATTACTATAAGTAAAAAAAAAAAATTCTGATCCTCTCCAGCAAATGATCTGTTCAGAAAGAAAATTATAATTTAAAGAAAAAAAGTGTTAGTGAAATTATCACCTCTTCCCAATCTCCCTCGTAGATATGGAGCCCCAGATGGTTGAGTTTTGGAGTAGTAAGCACTGGCCCTGCCAATTTATTATAGCTGATGACTGACAATATAACTTGGGTAGAAAAAAAAGTTAAAAGCAAAAAACGCTGCTGAAACTAATGGGGGCTACACCTTCATCGAGGGTTCCTGCATTGTATGCACTGTACTGGCCATGCAAATAGATGATGTGTATTAGTAGTTCATGATTGATAATATCGTTTTAAAAATAATTAAAATAATATCAGATGGTCATGAAACAGTGCTGAAAAAATCCATCAGAGGCCACAACAGGGCCACAAAAAACATGCCTGCCCCAGACAGGTAAGACACACAGAACCTGTATATATACAGTGACACATACCTCAATCTTTAAAAATTATATCAACAGAATAAGAAACAGAAGTGATTCTGAAGAACATTCTTGTCAATAATTTATATGCAAATAATATTTCTGCTTGTATAATTTGTTTGTTTATCACTGTTGACTCATAAGGGGAGTTCTAACCATATCAACTGATGTGGTTTTTGTAGTAGACAGTGAATATTTGTAGGGCTAGCCTGTTGGCCTAAAATAGACTTGTGATGTCAGTTATTATTCTTTCCTGCTGAACCAGTGGTTCCCTACCAATCCAGTGACACTGGTTCAACAGGAATGAACAGCAACTGTCATCATAGGGATAAAATAGCTAAGTAATCAACAGATATCCCATAATAGATAAAAAAAACAATGGACAACTAATGATGACCAGAGGGTGCATGGATGAAATATTTTCTATAATAACATCTATAACAACCAAAATGAGAAGTATTGTTTGAAATAATTAAAGTATATGGGCCCAAATAAATTGTACGACTATTGTCTTTTGCTGGTGGATGGAGTCACGTGTGTCTGCTTGGATGCGAGAGTTAGTTTCTAGTCCAGCAGAGATTACTGGCTTTAATATATACATACAAAATAAACAAAAAAGAACACTGTTTTGTTCATTCTTCCAACTGGAAGACACCAACCTAGAAAACAGACATTAATATTTTTATTTTTTTAGATTTTTTTAAATTTTTATTTATTTATTTATTATTTTTTTAAGGCAAGGCAATTCACCCCAAGCAATGTAGGAGAGCCACTATCTCACAAGGGGTTACTGGGATTGAGAACAAGTGTAAAGAGGTGTGTTTGAGGAAAGGATACAGAGAAGGATGGGGAACAAGTTCAGGATGTCAGGTGTCGATTGACATTACACTTGAATATTTGAAGATTATAGTTATTGGGGAAGCAAGTAAGGGGAAGGGATTTCCACAGACGGGAAGTGCAGGAGAAGAAGAGATGGTTACATTTAACCATTTTGACAGTTAAAGAGTGGGACCAAGATGCCATCCTGGTAGCTCGTTTAAATTCATGTAGTCTGGGAACCAGCGAAAGTAGCTCATTAGAACAGTTGTTGTGAAAATAGAGACAGAGGGAGGCCACAGCATGTCTGTGAGATAGCAGTTGTAGACTAGATGCCAGATCAGGACAAAAAAAACATGCAGATGTCTTTCATAATGATATCAAGATGAAAGAGAAATGAATTATCAATAAAAAGCTTTACCATTGTCTCATTTATCCATGTTTGTTTCAATTCTATATCCTACTGAGATATATATATATATATATATATATATATATATATATATATATATATATATATATATATATATATATATGAGGGTGCAATGTATAAATTGTCATCTAAATTATGCAATGAAATAACACTGACATCTCATTTTAACAGATATATTTACTAAAATTCTTGAAATACTAAAGAGTAAATTTATTCAATAAAATCGACATTGGCTTTGGCTATGGCCCCCAGCCAACTTTGGAATCTCGTGCATTTATTCTGGATGATCTCCTGCTTTAAGTTGGTAAATGCTGCCATAATCCTTGCTGCCTTGTTTATCTTTGGTGTTACAAGGAGTTTTGTTGGTCTCTTGCTCAACTGCACCCCCATGCATAACCAATGGGGTTGTAATCTAGGGAGTCAGGTGGCCAGATAGGAATGATGTGGTCACAAATCGTCTGACAGCCATGACTGGGTTCTCTTGCTTGTGTGGCATGTTGCCAGACATAGTCTTTCAGCAGCACCTTCTTGACCCAGGGCAGCACTACCTCCTCAAAGCACTTGATGTAGGCCACTGTGTTGAATCTGAGGCCTTCACCAACAAATTCAGTTCGTTTATGATCAGAACGATCAGAGTTAGTTTTCTGAGCTGCCATACCTTCATAATCACTATTAGACTCTTCTAACTCTTTCTGAATCCTCTGCACTGTCCTCAGATTGACACCCACACACTCTGAAATGTTCGTATTAGAGCTTCAGGTGCAAATGCCAAGCAGTACAACATGCCATTTCCAAATTTCTGGCTGAATGAATTGCATTATGGTGCTCTTTTTCCCCACAGACGGTGCCCAACTGACCCTAGTATATTGTGCAGTTGACAAAATCAAAAACAACACACATGCACAAAATAAATAAAAATAAAAAATAAAATGGCGACAATTTATCCATCGCACCTTTTTTTATATATAAAAGTGGACATTGAAGTCAACACCCAGTGGTGACTTCAGTGTCTCCTTTTATATTTATATATGCTCTGTCTGCAATATTGTGCACTTTAACCCATAAATATAGCATACCTTAAAACTTTATTTTTGTCATATTAATAATAAATGTACATTTTTTTTTTATTCACTGTTAGCACAATGCAACTAAAAATTGCATTAGGCCTGAAACTGTCATGCTACCTGTCAGGAAAACACATATTTATTATTAATATATAAATTAAAGCTTTTATTCTACATGAAGCATTATTTTATTAATACCAGCACTCAATGTACGAGATATATATTATTGGATGTTTTAATAGGAATTATGTTCACATATGTAATATGTACCAATAGAGATGAAATAAAATGATATAAAACAAAATTTAGTTAAGAATTTATTAGTGAAATGAAATTTCATACTTTATATAGGCATGTATGCTGATTTGTGCAATCACCTGTTTCCAGTTACATTGTTACATATTTTTATGCAGATATTAATGACCTTCAATTAGCAAAATTTCAAAGACATAGATATTTGAATCTATTATTTGTTCTTATGTCCGCTGTGTTTAAAGATTAACTGCTTTGTATTTGGGCTGATATTTGCAAGCGGCCACCAAAAGGATATGCAAATAACAATATGTATGAGCTGCTAAACCCTAAGCACACATTATTAGCCTACACGCGAAGAAGAATCTATGGCATTATGTCTGGAAATCACTGGTTGGCAATCAAGTGGCTGGCTGACAAGACAAATTTTCTTTGAAAGGCTTTACCTTGGACTTTGTTCTAGCTAAGGTTCCAATGTCTACTGACAGTAGCTTGTTTTATCTATTGTTTTCTTGTGGATCTGATTCTTTTGACAGCAAAAGACAAAAAGAGAAACGATCTCCAGTTACATGCATTTCTTAAGTGGAGCTTGGTTCAGTCAAACACTGTCGCTGTAAATAGAGGAACTATAAAACAAGGTTTTAGAAACAAAAGAAAAAAAAAGAAATAATTGGAAATAGTATATTTATTTATTTCACTTTTATTTTCAGTTTTAAAACAATGACGGTAAGATCTTTATTTCTATTTAGATTGTAAACCATATATAATATATATATATATATATATATATATATATATATATATTTTATTTTTTTTTTTTTTTTTTTTTTACAGGTACTGTTACAAATATTTTCAGCAATGTTACAGTTTAACTTTTTCTTTTTTTTTTTTTTTTTGTGTGTGCTGTGATTTTTCAGGACATAGGTGATCATGACTCTCCACAACTTTCTGTCTTTGTAGTACTTAGTAATTTTTTTTTTTTTTTTTTTTTTTTTTTTTTTTTTTTTTTTTACTATCTCTCCTAATCACTGTTCTGCCAACAGCCTAGGAGGTATAGAGTAAATACTTAGTGCAAAAGTTTTGAGATTTTTTAAATTAAAACAAAAATGTTTAACTATGTATTAAGTCTGTAGTTTTAAGAAAAAATATAGTGGAACTTTTGCAGACACTTAATTTGTTAATTGCTCCATTTTTATTGTGGTAAATTCATAAAAAAATTGTTTTTAAATATCCATATATATGCATGGTAATGATTATACCAGAAGATTTTTCTCATCAGAGTTCATCTTGCACATTTACAATTCTACCATTTGTCTGTTCATTGAATACTGTTGCCATATCTGGTCTGGTGCTCTTGCTATTCATTTCAAGGTTCTTGAAGGATCGACAATGTAATGAATCCTGACTTTGCATCTTGACTTCAGTCACTTTCTCACTGATGTGATGTGGCTTCCCTCTGTCTTTTCTACAAATATTTTCATGGCAACTGCTCTGACAAGCTTTTTTTTACCCTGATGCCCCAACTACATGAATTTAAGTGTGCTACTAGATTGGTATCTAGGTCCCATGCTTTTACTGTTGAATTAGCTAAATGTAACCACCACTTCTACCCCCAACAGTTTATTTTCTCACACTTCTCACTTGTAGAACTCTCTTCCATTTACTTGCTTTCCTGATAACTACAATCTTCAAAAATTTAAATGCAACGTCAATCGCCATATTCTATTTTCTTGAATTCTTTTATCCTTTCTTCAATCCCCCCCCATACCCACTCTTTTTTTTCTCCCTTTCACTCTCTGCAACTCCTGAGTACTAGTGGCATTTCTGTCTTACTTGGAGTCAAATAATTAAAAAATAAATATTTTCTGTTCGTGTTAAAATGTTAGCTTCTATGCAGTTGTCATGTAACAAGTGATTTTCATGAAATATATAGTCTTAAGGTGTGCTATATTTATGGACTAAAGTGCTCAATATCAGAGATAGAGCGTGTGTAAATATATAAGTGAACATGGAAGTCAACACTGACGATTGCATATAGCATGAAACAGACTGTCGCCTCTAAGTGTTGACTTCTATGTTCACTATATATATATATATATATATATATATATATATATATATATATATATATATATATTTATATTAAATCAAAAATTAGTAACACTATCAAAAGGATGTGTTACTAAATTATAAGCAAGATAAAAAGTAGTGCTCGTTATAAAAGTAAACTTGTAGAGCAAATTATATCCTTTGAAAACTAAGATGCTAAAAGCATGCAACCATGGTTTCAGCCATAACAAGTATCATCAAGAGGTTCTGCCTGATGATTACAAAGATATTTTGCCTTGAAAACATTATCTTCCAGAAATACCCTAGTTGAAACATTTATTTTATTTTTATTTTTTATTTTTATTTTTTTAAAATATAATCTTTGCCATTGTTCCACAGACATTGTAGAGAATCACCATCACTCCCTTCGTATTCCCTTGTTGAGATGTAAGTCCCACTCAAGTGACTTCTTCCGATGAACCAACTTCCAAAAGGATTCTTCCACAATCACTAAAATCTTAACCAGTTCAAGTGTAGTGTTAACCGTTACCTTCCTTTCATGTCTCCATATACTGTGCCTCTTACTCTGTATCCATCTACCTCAAGTGGCTCTTGGGCCTTGTACAAGGTTAACATTGTGAAAAAGAATATATCTATATATATATATATATATATATATAAATCCCTTTCAGTGTTATTTGTAGTAGACACTCCATTTATTTATTAAACAGTATATTTATTTTTGTCTACTGGTCTGAATATTTGCAAAAAAGAAAAATATGCACTCTCTATCACATCCGGATCCAACAATGGTTTCCCCTCTGCACAGTAGGATGCAGGATCATATACTGCCAGAGGGTATATATTTTTCTTTAATGAAATTTCTCAAATATTCAGGCTGGTAGACAAAAATATACTGTTTTAATAAATAAATGGACTGTCTATTCAAATGGAGCCCTATGCAATCATCACTTACCAGTACTTGACGATTAGATAGTTCATAATTGTTGTATTGCCAAGTATTATGTATATTTATTTTATATATCATAATTATTTAAAAAAAAAAAAAAGATTCCGTTGCTACATAAGAGTTCTCATGTTTCAAGAACAAGAGCTGAAAACCTCAATATAATTATTAAAATTAAATTGAGTTAAATACTAAAGAACTCTGGATTATTTACCTAATGTGTTCTTTCCTATTTTCCTACATATCTGCGCGCACACACACACACACACACACATACATATATATATATATATATATATATATATAATGAAATGGACAAAGTCCAATTATTTTAATTCATTTTTATAAAATGAATGTATAAACATAAAAATGTCTTATATATATATATATATATATATATATATATATATAAATTTCAGATAGAGTACATCTGTAAAAGGACAATATAAATAAAAAAAGGAAACTTTTCTCAGCCAACACATTTATTTTGTGACTAGTATTTATATTTTATATACAAGAGCTAAAATGTTATTGTCTTTTTTTTTTTTTTTTTTTTTTTTTTTTTTTTTTTTTACAAAATTTTTGCTATAGAAGTATTCATGAATATTCATCAGGTTAGCAGAAAAGTCAAGCAAGTTATGGAGGACATGAGTTGATATAATTCAATGCCTAATAAACAAAAGTAAGGAGCTTTTTTTAATATTTAATGAAAATTAAAAATGCTAAAATTCTTTTTTACTTTTAAATATTTAGACATTTGTTTCATATTTTAAAAATAAAGTTTAATTTTCTTTTATTTTTCTGAGTATTTATACTTCAGTAGATTTGATTTTTATATTAAATTTCAGGTGTTACATGACAGAAACAAAATATTAGTTTGTAAAGTACATAAATAATTTAAATTCCTTGACACTTTCAAACTATTATGTTTACCAGTAGAATACTTCAGTATTTAATCATGAAAAAGATTACACAACCTCCCATGTAGCATTGGGAATGTGTGTGTGTAGTGGAAAGGATATTGGTCTGGAAAGTTGAAGTGGTGAGCTAAATTCC
Organism: Acanthosepion lycidas; assembly: GCA_963932145.1. Classification (NCBI taxonomy): domain Eukaryota; kingdom Metazoa; phylum Mollusca; class Cephalopoda; order Sepiida; family Sepiidae; genus Acanthosepion; species Acanthosepion lycidas. The sequence goes on from OZ010595.1 coordinate 71,708,522, forward strand.
AGGAGATGCATTCAATTTCACATCAATGACTTTGGTGAAAAGGTATGAATCTGTCTTTTCTCTGAGGGATGGGTTAAATAGCTGGGTACACTGGGCACTCTTGCCTTGAGCAGTAACGAGTCTAAAAGAAGAAAAACAAAATTCTAAACCATGGAGAAGGCAACTCTACTATATTTCCCAAGCATGCATAGTTATTTGAAGCTAATTAAGAATCTGTGGAGAGCCATTTCCTAAAAGGACATAGCATTAAGGAAAATGCATAAAAGGGGGATAACATTATTCATAGGAGCAACTTTTTTTTGTATAAGCCATTTACTGCTTTTCATTGCTGATTTCTTACATAGGCAGTTCAGAAAGAGTGAAAATGGCCCCAAATGCTGAGAGGGGGTGTATTAGTAAGAGGTCATGTTACAGGAATTAATAAGTTAAAAATGTTGATTTATTTGCAATCGGTTATTGATTTGTAGCAATTATTTACTGTGGAGAGCCATGATCGCCAACGTCATGAAGGGACATGGCCCATAGAAGATGGAATTATTTTATTGCAATTTGTTGTTTTAATTTGGTATAAGACTGAAGAAATATAGATGAAATCTGTGATAAAATTATGTTAAAAATTATGGAAGATTAACTATAGAATATCTATTCTGTAAGATGAAACAAGACGTGACTTGATAAATTTATTTATTATATAGTCTGATATCCTCTTCTCGATAATGAGATATTCCGTTGTTATGATAACAGGTGGCAATATCTTACTTGTAGGGGAGGTAACCCTGCTAATATATTATTTATGTTTCTTTTGTTTCATGTTAGCTTTTGATATTTTACCTTTTTAATGATTTATGTAACAATAGTTAAATGTATACGTCAAGAGACAATGAGTTAAATTGGGAAAAGTGTTGACAACAGAGGGAAATGAGAAGCTGAAGGTGGAAGAGATAAGGGTGTGAAGAGGGAAAGGTAGGAAGTAAGTGATGGGGGGAAATAGAAATCAGGTGAATGGAAAAGATCAACATAAAAAGATGAGGAAGAGATAGATGAAAAAGACATTGACAGTCTGATTTGATGGTATCAAGAGAAAATGAATAAAATTGGGAAAAGTAAGGGTGGGAACAGGGAGGAAGTAATTAAGCTAGAGAAAAATCAAAAGAAAATTGAGTGAATGAAAAAAAAACATAAACACACACACACACTTTATATATATATATATATATACACATACATACACACACACATTAGTTGTGATCTTATAAATATAAGAAATTTTACTTGTCCGGAAAAACCTTAGGTGCCTTGATTTGTGAATAAACAAACCAATAGCAAAGAGGAAAAAAATGGTATAAAAAAGAAAGAACAGAGAACATGTACGTTAGCAAAAAGTAATTGTCTAGCATAAAAGTTCAGTCAAAGAAAAAAAAAACCCAATACGAGTAAGAAAATTAACTAAATAAAGTGCTCGATACACTAAGTAGAGCAAACCTATAACAGTAATCCGATTAGCCAGTAGAAATTAAAAAAAATCAACAAACCTATATATATATATATATATATATATATATATATATATATGATTTTTAATTTCTACTGGTTAATCAGATTACTGTTAATTTTTTGAAATTTGGTATGGTCATCAAATATTTGTTCTATCTTTGTTTAATATATTTGTATGAGAATATTAGTCAAAGAGTACCTGTATATTTCACCAAGAACATGATAAGCAGAAACAAGTTCTTGAAGCTATCTTTTTATTAAAAAATTAAAACCAACACTTAACAAAATTAATTATGAATACAGTACAAATGTTCTGAAATGCTTATAGTATTTTGTTCTTTTGAAATACCTGTTAAAAATGAAGTTTTTTAAAAACAAGCAAATTACAATCTACTAACAAGAATTCAGTTTTTAACCAATTTACTTCCCTTACATAAAAATTTTTACAACATGGAAAAATTTTGAAATCTCCATTTCTGATTTTGTATATGACGGGAATTGTTAGTGGTTTAACTACTTGAGCAAAAAAATTTATTTTTGAGAAACACAATTATTTGTCTTAGCTAACATAACCCTGAATATGATATTGTAATATATTAAAAGTACTTGAAAAAATAAAAATGAATAAACAAACAGAATTATTATTAAACTAATATAAGCTCAGGGCAAATCATGTAGTTCAACCAAGAGAAACCAGGAACCTTACCAGGAGCTCATTTCTCGTGGTTAGGTCACCTAGGAGAAGTTTGTTTTAGGGGCCCAAACCTCCAAATGACACCAGAGATAAATATCACTGATAAGATATACAAAAATTAATTGTTCTTTATTGCTTAAATTGTAAAGTAACTATCCCAGAAAAGCAAACTTCCAAAGTTAAAGAATGTGAGTTCAAGTCTTGTAGGAAGTTTATTCTTTATTACTAATCTATGCTTCTAACTAATGTCTGTGGTATGGTGATGTGGGTGTTGCAATAAAGACAAATGAAATTAACATGAAAGAATTAATCATTAAAAATTAATAATAGATATTACTTTATGAAATTCAAATAATATTATATAAACATTTTTTTCAACTGAAAAGCAGAAAATATTTCAGATATATCAGTCATTAAAACCCAATTTTACCAGCACAGCACATCACCTGCATATTTATAGATATGTATGTATGAGTTAAAGATCAAATGTAGATTAGGATCTGACAGAATGATAAAATAAAGGAACAAATAGAAGATGTTTATTAATGTAACATGTTTCACTTTTATTAAAACTTCATCAGAGATTGAGAGAAAAAAAAATGGTAAAAAGACAGAAAACAGTGATATATTTAACTATGTTTGGGTCACTTGTCATTGGTCAGACGTGTCGTATTAAAGCTGTGGATAATTCTATGTATATGTAGGTTTGTGAAGATATTTTTTATCTTTCCTTTTGTGTGACCGATCCTTGCAACAAGGAGTTGCAGGGTTCTGATTTTAGGGCTCGCTTCTTTAGGAATGTATTCTTTGTATTAGATATAAGTTACATTCTTTAAGAATAGATTCAAAGGATGGTGATGTAATAAGTTAGATGTGTTTATAGTTGGTAATAATGTTAAGTTTTCAGTGTATTTTCTCCTTAAATTATTAAGTTTTTTAATTAGGGTGGCATTAGTGAAATCAAATGTATATGTACATATATATTCAAAAAAATAAACCTAACAACAAAATGTTTCCCCGTATCTGCCAGCATTGCTGTGCCAGAAGTTTAAAAATTTTGATTTTGTCAAGTTTAAAGAGCCATATCTGCTCAAGATACATCTGTGTCTTTCAATGATATCTTGTGATGTTCATACTTAACATCAAAATGGCAGTCATATATATATATATCCTCTCCAATGTGATGAGAACAAAAGTAATATATAAATTCCAACGTTCACAGCATTAATCCAAAAGAGGGTCCGATACCGATAGTAGAGCAATAATTATTATTTTTTTCATGTATATTTTTCTTCTCAAACAAATGGAAAATGACATTTCACATACGGCTTGCCTACAAACAGGATTTTTCAAAACCATTTTCGATTCTCACCTGTTGAAGTGCAGTTGAAATGCACTAAAACCCAGTTGCATCTTTGTAGTGAGTAAAATGGTTTTGTCTATATGATAAAATTATATATATTCGATGGCTGACTACTCATTTTAAACTTTGTATATCTGCTTGGGCTACTAGCTAATCCCTATCAAATCTTTCCGCTCAGCAACATTTGTCTTTCTTTGATGGTCACAAAGCCAGCCTATGGTTTATACTGCATCTATTCTGAGTAGATCATAATCAGTTTCTGGTGTGATCAAGTGTTGAAGAAGGCCAGTACATTCAAATCTTTCTGATAAATGGCTTTTTGACTCCGGGCAACCATAGACAACGTTCAAGCAGTTTCATCTTCCCAATTTTAGTCAAAATGCTTTAACCAACCTGTGGTATGGTTTTCAGGTACTTAACATTTGATAAATCTCTCGCTCATATCTGGATAAATTTAAAGGAACCTGCATAGTGATTTAATGGATAATTGGTTTTTACTGTGAAACGACAAGGTGCTAAAATGCATGCTTGCAAATAACTGAAATGATTAAAGTGCATACAACCGGGGGGGGGGGGCGGCATCTGCCTCAATATAACTATACTTTTTTTTGACATCCTGCAAAAAAGATAAAAGAATGAAAAAGGGTTTTTATTCCAGGAGGTATACATAAATAATAGAAACTTTTAAACCAATACTGTTAAGATGAAAAAATGCCTATATTTCTTTCACCTCTTGGAGAACAAAACAAGTGGATATGGAATAATGAAAATTTTACACTCCCAGGTAATGATCTCTGCAAGAAAAGTGTGATCATTTCTCTGAGGCATTCCATTTTGCCTCATTTATTCTTTGCAAAAAAAGTGTTCCACTACACCACAAAGGGAAGAAACCATTATAATAACCAATTAACACACAGAGAAAATGCAAAAAACAAACACAAGGGGCTGCTCTTTATTTTTGGCCATTGAGTATTTTGTACAATGTTGCATTTTCTATACAAGTTAATTGGTTGTTATATAACGAATACTAGATCACATTAATTGTAAAAAATGTTTACAAATGCTAGAAGCATTAAACATAAAAACAAGCAATCCAGCATCAATAATGTCTTATCAAATTTAGGAACAAGCATACTACATAAATTTCATAAAATAAATGACATGATAACGAGCTGTGAAGAAATTAAGAAATATTTAAAAATGTAGCCAACATAGCACAAAACAAACCAAAACTTATAAAAGAGAGAAAAATACTCAGACATTGGATAATTTATGTTTAAATATATTATAGAATCTAAATCTTGTGTGTTGATGTATTATAAGTGGGTGCATGTTCACATATAAACAATAGAGAAGTAACAAAAGCTTGGGTTAATAAACTATATCCACATCCTGGGTAAGACAATAAACTACGTCCAGCAGCAAGGCCTCTGATCAGGTTTTGAGGAGCATGGAACCACCTCTTAATTGCTGGTGTTCCCAGGTCCACCCTGACCTGGGGTGGTAGCATCTGTTAGGATCCCAGCTATGGGAAAATATTTAACTCTGAAATTGAGGTAAAAAGCATTATAAAAGCGTAGAAATGGGTTTTAATACCAGATATACTTTGTAAAAGAATTGTTACCAGAAATTTTTTGAAGGAAAAAAAAACAAAAAAAAAAAAAAAAAAAATATATATTACCTGCAATATATTTTTGAAAAAAATATTACCAGAAATAGATTTTGTCGGCATTAAATAACCCATTGAGTTTAATATGCCGTAAAACACAACAAACCAAACTAAACCAAAAGCTTGGGTTTCTACTATGTAGTAAATCTTTTATTTTTTTGTGACAGGTTAACCTTGTACAAGGTTTAGGGACCACTTGAGGTAGCTACAGAGTAAAAGGCACAGCTTATGTGAGTATGTGTCGAAGATAATGATTAACCCTAGACTTGAACAGGTTAAAATTGTAGTGATTGGGGAAATATCTGCTTGTGAGTCAGTTCCACAGAATAGTGGTTTGCAGGAAGAAGCTGCTTGAGTGAAACTTCACCCCAGGGAATGAGGGTGGGTTCCTACAGTGTGAGTGGCATGGAGGGTCCTAGCCATGAAGGTTAGGACTGGTGGAATGAAAGAATTCAGTTCATCCGAGCACTTTACATGGAAGTAGTGATAGAGCAGTGAGAGGCTTGCACATTCTGTCTGTGAGGGAGGGGTTGCAGAGTGGGAAATAATTTGTCACCCACACTGATGTGGAGACAATTTTGGACTCTATCGAGACTGGAAAGTGAAGACTGGGCAACTCCAGCCCAAATATTTACAACAGTACTCGATTTTAGGCCTGATCTGGCTCTTGAAAAGGTAGAGGATAGCACAAGGAGGCAGCTACTTATTGGAGTGGTACAGGGAACTGACCATTTTTCCTTCATCTTTCACGATTGATTTTATGTACAAGTTTCACTTTAGGCCTGGGGTGAGTTTAAGGCCCAATAGGTATGGTGCCTCCCTGAGGGGACATCCATTCATAATGACTGGCTGTAGTTCAGGGTTTGATTTTTGATTGGCAATGATGGAATGTAACTTTTTTTTTTTTCTTTAATAGAAACTGTTCTCAATTTCTCTTGGGTATGTCGGTTTTCTTTTACTGGTCCAGAAGTTAGAGTAGCTGGTTGAGCTCAAGTCAACTTCATGCTGAGTTGGAACGACCAAAGTACTTACTCTGTGGATAAAGCTGCAAAACACATCTAAATGCTATGCGTTGGAAAGTAGTAAGAGAGCAGTTCTGTCCATTCAAGAATTGGGGATCATAAAATTGCAGTTGACCAAAAACTCTTTTCGGTTCCTTTTTATTACTAGCATCATAGGAAAATGTATTTCTTTCTTTCTTTCTACTTTATTATTATTTTGTTTATTGATTTTATTTCTTTTTGCTGCATTGTAAAGGAAAGCAGGAAGATCTAAATTATAATAAAATACTATCAAAAATACCCTGCCACATAATCGTAAGATATCAGCTCCATGAAGACACTAATGCTAATAATTTCTTATGTGTGAGATATTTCTGGGAGGTATATGTGAGAGGGATTTCTGCTGAACCTTGTATAAATAAAAAAGTCATTAAGAACTTTTATTGGTTTTTAACTTTAGATATATTGAGTGAGAGTGAGGAAATTTTTATTAGACAAAGTAAGCTATGAAACTTTATAGCTTCTGATATATTTTGTATTCTGATGGTGACTGCTAAATATCTTCCTTCATGAAAATTATATCCTTCAAAATTCAACAAGAATATTCAGATTCAGGCATGAATCCTAAAACTTCAAAATCACATAAGAATCCATCTTTGTTCTGAATCTGCTTAAAAATATTTGTCAAGATAAAAATTCTGATTTGACTTTAATCTTAATCTTAAACCTTGATATCTTAATCTGAAGTTCTAATTCAAGGTTTTATAATGATTAAAACATGATGAACACCTTTCTTAATCCTGATAATATAAAAGCTTCTTATTCAGTTGATGCTTGCTTCTCTGAACAGAGAAAACAGATCACTTGATACATTGCCTCAAGGAAGATGTCTTATCTCTTTGACCAACTTTTTGTATCTTTTATGTTCTGGGTCAATAAGTGCCATATGAGTTGAATGGACAATATAATCAGACATTTGCTATGACAATTCTCTTAGTCCAACAAGAACTTAATTTCTTACTATAATGAATATTTTTATCTGAATTTCTGTGGTTGAGGATTATCATTATTACCCACTGATTGACTAGTGTTATTATCTTACTTGTTATAACCATAATGTTTCATCCATTGTACTTTTCATCTTTCTTTAGGTGATGGTTGTATTTAGGAACCTTCCAGGAATTTTGAACAAAAACTTCATCCAATCAAAAGGAGTAGATTTTCATTCATATAAAAGTAAAATAATGGGGACTACTCTGTAATTAGCAACAAAATTAAATTTTTAATACATATGTAGATATAGTAGACTAATGAAAGAAATTAGAGATAAAAAAAAAGAATAATAATGTTGATAATATTTATTGTATATTAGTAGGCCTTTTAATCAAACGAAAGCATGATGTGAAAGATGTTAAAAATTGGTATTTTCAGACGTACCTGTGTCATTTCTCAATGAGAAATAAAGAATGAAGGGAATCCGGGGTGGGGTCACGTTTATTTTATTACGGGTAAGATCTAGTTTTGATTTAGTTTTTTGCCACAATTAAGTTCGTAGAGCTTATATATATATATACATATATATATATATATATAGAGAGAGAGAGAGAGAATGCTTTCCTTTATATATATATATATATATATATATATGAAAAGGAGGCACGGTAGAGTAGTGGATAGCAGCTCAGAATGAGGAATCTGAGAACCGAGTTTGAATTCCAGTCAAATCCATTGCGTTCACTTACGTGCTAATACTTTTGGGAAAGGTTTTAATCCTTTTCTTCTCCCTCCAGCTATCGATAAATAGCAAGGCAGACTGGGTTCTATAGCCTTGGATGGCAACTAGTTTAGAAGGAAACTCTGAATTCAAAACCTGCAGAGGGTTGTTTTGGGACTTTGTGGCACATAGTGCACCAGGTCTCTGTATTCGGCTCTACAAAAAGTGTGGTTGGTTCTACACAAAGCCTTCACCACTATAATCAAATTATATCTGCTGGTGTCTGGGCTGTTGGTTCCTAGGAACTGAGCTGTTTGACCCTCATACAATAGGAGAGTCCACCATATACATGACTGGTAGGGATAATTTCAAGAATATTAATCCTGGGATTAATCCCTTTAAAACCTCTTTCCTTTTCATACACTCTCTCACTTTTTTAAAATACCTAACCATTTGTCACTCTTCTTCTCCTCCTCCTCTCTTCTCTTTTGCTTTTCCTTGCCCCTGTCAATCTAATATATTAGTCCAGGGTATTATCTCCATCTAAGATTTCAGTCTGAAGATATCGATATATACATATTCATGAAATAAATTATAACCAAAATGAATCTTTAAGGTTTTCTTCTTGATGATAATTATTATTGTGTGTGTATGTAATATATATATATATATATATATATATATATTAAGTGTGCTAAGAATTTGAAATTTAAAATTAGTGATTTTTAGTTCTGAAGAGTATAAATATGAGATAAGTTGAATGAATTTATGAAACATGTGGCTCTGATGAGCATTTTAACACAAAACTCTTGAGTTGGTAGGCCAGATATATTTTGAAATATTTACAGGAGAAAAATGCTTAAGAATGGGATGTTTATAAATATAGGCAGACTGGACATAGGAATCAACATTGTATAATGACAGTCAGTTTCCAGGCTTCAATGGGATCTTCAGACCATGAGGCATTGATTGTTATATATATATAATCATACTAAAATAATTTAAATATTGATTGCATGAAAATAATTCAACATCTTTCCATCATGAAGGCAAGAGGGACACAAAAGCAGTGATTAATCTACCTAATAAGAAAATTGAATGTCAGAACATGGAGTGGGAGGACTAATAAAAGACAATTTTGTAAAATTTGCAAAGGATAGCAAGTTGTGGAAAGACATTACTGCCTATATTCTGAATAGACATGGCACATAAAAGAATATCCTGAAAAAGAATTTAGAATAATTTCTCTTAATGTCTCATCAAGATTTTGCCCCAAATATCTACTAATAAATGAATCGGATGATTTTCAAATTCCAGTAGAATTCATTACATGCACTTACATGCAAGCACCCTTGGAAATGTATAAATCCATTCTCCCCCAGATATAGATTAAATAGCAGGAAAGACTAGGTCCTATAATCTTGGTCAGCAACCAGTTTACCACAGAAAGAAATGGCAACCAACTGCAGAAAGTCTTCTACCTAAATGGTCTTGAATTGATTGAGACATGATTATCAAAGTGTGTATCATGTATAGTACTTCACTATTTTAATAATTATGTTATTAACATTTGAAGATGCATTAGAATAGTGTAAAATGTCTTCCAAAAGCTAAACAAAGTATTAAGAAGCAGGAAAATTTTGATAGAAACAAATAAAACAGTACCGAACTGTTATGTAATATAGGTCCTTTTATATGGCACTCTCTTCCCAAGTAAAGAGACTTCATACAACTGATTCTCATTCTTTTTTTGTAGTTTAAACAAAATGAACCAGAGTGAAGAACATGTACTTAGCAACTTCTACCAAAAAAGCAAGCTGGAGGGAAATTAATGTGGGGCCTTAAGCCTTGATTCCTTTCTTTACCACTGTACCAATAGTAGAACTGTTAGAAATCTGACAGCATCGACCAAACCGACTAAATACAATTCTTCGATTTGTATCTCTTTTCTTAGAACTTCAACTGTTTCCACAGCAATCTGCTTTATCTTACAGTAATCTGTACTGTTCAGTGCTCCAAAAAGAACTCTTACTACTTGGGGGATTTATATAAACATTTTTTTCTTCTTCCCACAATGCCTCTGTCCTTATCAATAAAAACACTCTTGTCATTCACTCAGTTTCTTGGAAGGCAATCCAATATGCAACACTTCTTCCTCTGCTTGTTCGTTCAAACCTCACCTTTTGTATTCTATTGTTAAAAAGGAAGATCCATTTGGATAGCTTCCTCACAAGAACTGCTGTTTTGTGGAACAAACTTCCAAGAGGATACTTCCCCAATCACTACAATTTTAACCTCTTCAAGTTTCAGGTCAACTGTTATTTACTTTCAGCAACTTCATTCAGTAACCCTCTACCTTGAGTGGGTCTTGTATTAGTCTTTTTATTTTTTTTTTTGTTTACCTATCAAAGTAAGATTATGTCGTGATATGTAGAGATATTTTATGAATATCTGATTTGGGTCATGAGCAATGGATTAAGCTAATGCAGGACCAATAGCATATGATATAAAGGGGTCCTAGATTAAAAATATAAATAAATATTAAATCAAATTATTTGCAAGCATAGTGACAGAGCTTAGAAAATGGGTAAATATTTAACTTCTATCAACATAACAAACAAACCCAGAAAATATGAGAAATATTTCTAATGAGATATTTGAGTAGATTTAACAGCCTTGATGTAATGTTACCTGAAATGATGAATAATTAAAGATACTGCTCTCCTGACAGTTAAACATTAACATTACCAGATTGTAAGATGCTGATTTCATCAGACAGCTTGAAAGGCTTTAATGCAGGGCCTTCAAAAATGTAGGATTTGTATCGTTTTTCTACTAGGTCAATCTGCTATTGTTAGGCAGTTGTAAGGCTTTTCCTCTGTGCGTATGTGTGCTTGGCAGTGTATATAGTGGAATGGATAAATCTAAGGTTCAAAATAATTGTTTAACAGCTTTTTATTCATGAATGAAAAGTGAATGCAAAAAAGTTGTATTTTGCAGGAAAAAGTTGGGTTTCCCAGTTAACAGAGTTCTTCGTTTGAGTCGATTTTCATAGAGAGATTTCTCTGCTTGTTACCTTGAGAAATTTCAGGTCAAGCTGCCAGAATAGGCCACATGTCTTCTGCAGAAAGGGTTGTAAGTAGTCCTTTGAGCTGACCATGAAGGTAGTGGCTGCTTAAATGGAAAAGTGGTAAAAGTGATCAAATAGTGTTTGCGTGAGTTCTGGGACTTCTGGTTTGTTCCCTGCTGATTACTTTCATTGCTGCTGCTGCTGCTGAATCAAGCAAAGTAAGGAATCCTCTACATGCCACAATAGCCAACAAGTGAGATAGCTATTATACAATTCCATGGTAGCCAAATGTAAGAAAGCCATCAATTAGCCTGCAGTCTGTATTGACATCAAGAATACATGTAGGACTACAAATAGTACTGACAAAGTCTGAGTCATCATCAGAACTAAATTCAGCTTTTTCTCCTGCTTCAAATTAATCAAGAATAGTCTGCAAGGACTCCTAGGCATTTACAAATATATACTTAGTTTTTAGTGAAATGGTGCTATCGGACTGTAAGGGATGAGACTGCTGTTGGTTACTAGTTTGTAGGTGGAGAAGTTACATCTGAGGTAAAAAAAAAAAAATTCAAAGTAAATGAATTCAGTGTGTGAAGGATTTTTATACATATAATTTTTTTTTCTATTCTTTGTGAGCTATGTTGTTAATAAATATATTTGTGTATACTGATAGCTCAATGAAAGAAAGAAAACATTTATGTGACAAACTGTTAGAAAATGTGATGTGCCATGTGGCTGGGTGAAGTTAAGAAATCAGCCTGCTGGAGGAAGAAATCTCTCACAGTGGAGAGAAATCCTGTGTTGCTGCAACTACACCCATGAGCAAAAAAGAATGTTCATGTCTCTTGATTTTTATAGTCCTGAATACAATGGCACCTAGCAGATGCTCTGGTAGATGAGGTGCGTTAATCCCTACAAGTTGTCAGAGTATCAAGATTTAATGAAATATTAACAGTCACAAAATTGCTAATTTGAAAGTTTGCTGCGACTACATGGAACTATTACATAGCTTGTGCCAATTCAGTCGCAATACTCCTTTATGGTTAGTTGATATTATTTGTTTTCATTGTAAAGAAACCTGCATATTCAGCCAATTGGGTCTGGTTAGTCGACCTGGGAAGGGTTAAATCTGTCTCCAAATATTTGCTGAACTTATTATTTGAAAGAACATTAAAATACATTTGTAATGAAAAAAAACAAAAAAAAAAAAAACAAACACACACAACACACTATTAACAAAAGTCAGTAGTGCTATTATTATTATTATTATTGTTATTATTTAACCAAAACTGTCCAAAGATATTAGAATAAAAATACCATAGTTCAATTGGTGCTCCCTGTTTGAACTGAAATATCCTTACACTGAAATAGCTACTTGTAAAGATGTTTATATCTTCTTCTTGGTGTTGTTTTCTTCCAGGACATAGGCAGTTAGGGTTCTCTACAACTTAGCAACGTCTGTTGTTGTTTTTTTTTTGTTTTTTATACTATGCTTAAACACCCCCATTCTGCTATCCTTTTAGACACACTACATAAGCTCTCCAGCTATGGAATCACTGAAAGAATTTTCAAAGTTATCAAGACCATCCTATCAGGTAGGTCCATGAAGGTAGTTGTTAATGGCCAGTTATCTGAGGCCCATGAGATCAATACAGGTGTCCCCCTCCCAAAGTTCCCTTCTCATCTGCCTAAGAGCATACTTTAATCTCTTGTGAATATCTATGCAAATGATATATTGGTTCATGGTTGCACCTCTAAATATCTAGATCTCTCTTCTGACCTAACTTTAACAAGTGAAAGCTGGGGGGGGGGGAGCAATGGCTGGTTTCCTTCAATCTCGAAAACCAAACTGGTAACATTCCATCATCACCGAATAGTCCTTTAATTTCTTATCACAATGAACAGGTGGTCTCTTGCCTTGAATGTGTACTGGGACTTATGATCACCTCGGATCTCAAGTGGAATTTATATATATGATCACTCGCTAAAGATGCTGGAAAAATGGTCAGTTCCTTGTACCTTACTCCTCCTAGTATGCTCTACCTTTTACAAGATCCAAATGATGCCAAAAATGAAGTACTGCTACCATATATGGGGTGGAACTGTTCAGTCTTCACTTTCCAGTATTGATAGTCCAAGAGTATCTACGAAGACTTGTAGTTGATGAATTATTTTCCACCTTACAACCTCTTTCTCTCTTACAAAATGTTGTAAAACTCACTATTCTGTAATTGAAAATGTTCAAACAAGCTACATTTCTTAGTTCTCTAACTCTAACCCTCCCAGCTAAGACCATTATGCCATGTACATTGAAGCAAACCACCCTCGTTCCCTTCATATTTCTTGGGTAGCTTCTTCCCCAAAACTGTTGTTTCGTGGAATGAAATCCCAGGAGGATGCTTTTCTGACCAACCATTTTCTGTTAACCATTATCTTTCCCACATAAACTGTGCCCCTTACCCTTAGCGTTTACACAACAACCACATTCAGTAACTCTCTACCTTAAGTGGCCCTTGGGACTTGTACAGAGGTGGTCTCTTGCCTTGAATGTGTATTGGGACTTAACATTAGTTAAAAAAAAAAATAAAATCTCATGCGGTAGAGTACTTGCTATTTCCCTATCTTCCTCTGATTTCGCTGTCAAATTCTCCAAGTCTTTTTTCTGCATTATGTGTCCAGAAATTGCAAATGTTTCGATTTTCTTTAAAACATCCATATTGCTCGCATGCTCTGTTCGTGATATTCACAGTATCCTTCTGTAGAACCACATTTCTGTTGCCTCAAGTTTCCTTTTCATCTGTGAGTAAATTGTCCAGCACTCACTGATATAAGAAGTAGTATGTATGACATATTTATTATATAGCAATTCAGCACTATTTTCTTTTATTTCTAATTAGATTTTCTGTTTCTTTATGAATTGTTTAACTTTTGAAAGGCATCTTTTGATGTTTCAATGTATCTCCAGATTTTGCTATATTTTCTATCATCTGTTAAAAGATAGTTAAATTTCTGTACTTGCTTGATTTTGACATCTTCAATTTGTAGCTTGCATGTTAGGGTATCCTTCTTGCTGATGAATGCCTATGCTGAAGTGAGGACTATGAAATGTGAGACCTTTTTAGAAGGCTTTAATGAACTAACAACATGGTTTCATTTTATGTCAGGAGAGGGACAAACAAGGGAGGTTATCAATAGAAAGTCAAGGGAAATTAGTAGAAGAACATGTATTACAACTGGTGGTTAGTTCTTTCTTCCTACTTTCATTTACTATCCTTGAAAAATACATGAACTCCTTACAGGAGTTCATGTATTTTTCTTTCTGTGTTTGCTATCAACAGAGTATCACCTGCATATCTTATATAGTGTTGTGTCAATAAATAAATACATAAATAAAAAATTAATTATACAGTCACTGTCATGTCCATAAAAAATAATTAAAAATTAATTATACAGTGTAACCCGGATATGAGTTTTTGGGACCGGAGAAGAAGTCTCTTATATCCGGGTTTCTCTTATACCCGGGTTTGGTCTATTTTGTTTACGGAAGTATGGCTCTAATTTGGGACCAGAGAAAATCTCTTATATCTGGGTTACACTGTAGTGTCAAAAATAATTATAATAAAATAATTGTAACAATTATAATTATCATTAATTCAGTATTTTTAAACCAATGATAATTGACTTCACTTTTATCTTCTATAAACATACACACAAAGACATGATATTCTTACTATTGGACAAGCCGCCAACATAGACAGGCCGTCATCATGTATGTCAACAAAAAAATTGGCTTCTTTTCCATTTTTCATTCATAATAACATTATTCTCTTAGCACTCCTCAAAAATTTGAGGTAAGAAAACGCCACAGGCTTCTTGTATTTTTCCAACTAAATTACCTAGACACTCATTACACACATCTGTAAAAAAAAAAGAAACAACATAAGAATGACTGTATACACTTTACTTATTCTTTATCTTATCATTCGATCAGATTGCAATCCATATTTGATCTATATTTAACCCCAAACTCACAATTTTACTCAGTATTACTATTTCTTATTTCTCCAACACCACATAACAACCAAATAAATAAGACTTATTTTGTTGTTTCCATGTCTTGCTGTTTCTCATTTTTATGAGTATTTTTTGCATATATAAATGTTGGCGGTGGGGGGGGTATAATTATTTACTCAATTATAACTCCCTTGCAATAGTATCCAAAATTCCATTTTCTGATAAAGGAGGTCACTTGTGGCTAGAGTTAAGATAGAATTCTCGGCAGTATAAAATGTGTTATAGACATGTAGGCTATTGTTATAGAAAACAGATTTGATGAGCAGAGTTCAAATTCTGGCTGAGGTTATTACATTCATTTTACACTTCTTGGGAAAGGCATGAATCCATCTCTTCTGTCACAAAGGGATAAAATATTAGGTTGTCATAAGTAATTTCCATTTTTATAAATCAAGTGCAATATTTTGGCAAACAAAATTGATAAACAAAAATTATTTATGACTAAGCCTAATAGTAGAACAGACTATGCTCTCTAGCCTTGATAAGGCAACTAGTTTAAGAGACCAATAGTAGTATGTTCTAATATTTTATGACTAGCTTTGGTAGAAGAGATGGCTTTCTGCCTTTCCCAAGTGCATCAGTGCAAAGTAATGTAACATTAGCTAGAATTTGAACACTAGTCGTTCATTCAACTCCAGGCAGTAGGCACCACTCCATTTATCTTTCTGAAGAACAAGCATGGCAATATACAGATATTAAACAAAAAGTAGCCATGGAAAGCCATGATTATGATGTTCAGAAGAAACATGCTACTTAAAAAAAATAAAAATGGTCATCTTAAAATCAAAACTTTATCTTTACAAATATTTGTGGGGATTACCTCCACTTTGTCTGCCAAGACATCCGCTAGGTGGCACTGTTTCAGAACTATAAAAGAACAAGCATAACCTTTTCTTTTCTTTGGGCATGTAGTAGTAGTAACAGGATTCTTCTCTTAGCCTGGACAGCAGACCTCTTAATTTCAAAGAAGGTACATGGACATCACACACACTAAGTACATAATTTTTTTTTTTTTAAGCTGTCTGTATACATGTAAAAAAAAAAATAATTTTTCTTTCTGTACTTTTGTGAACTATATTAATGTTATAAAATTCCTCCAAGGTGTCAAATCTATTTCTTTTGAAGTGTTGAAATTTATTACTTTTGAAAATGTTGATTTCTTTTGAAAGTTCTCGACCTCAGCCTTTGTTCATTATAAAATTGTAACATATTTCAATTCACATTTTTTGGGTATTTAATAAAGAAAAATAAAATTTCAGTGTTCTTGTATATCTGAGGTTTTGAATTATTTAAAATCTCTGAGATACCATTTTTCTCAATGTTGTACTTTTTCCAAAGGTGGCCCAGTACTGTGTAAAAACAAGTTTTCCTTTCTCTTTGTTAGACGTATTCAGTCATTTAATTACTTTTTGCTTGCCTTCAAGCCAAGTTAGAGAGACTCTGACTGGTATCCCATTGTGGAATTAGGGTCAATAATTAAAACTTGTCTATTGCCATTGGCTTTATGAATGAGTCTCATAGTTTGTCAAAAAAGAGAGAATTTTGTGGGCATAGTCCATTACAAATTAATTAGGTTGATTAAGTTATTGGCTGTTTGTAATTAGATATTTGTAGTTACATTTTTATACATTGGCAGTAGTAACCTTATTTCCAAACCCTTGAGAACGGAAAATGATTCACGAGTGGTTGTCTTCTATTGCTTATTGTCAAGTAGATGCTACCCTTCCTTTGTTAAAACGTTCATAAGCCCAGGATACCAAGCCAAAGATATCATTGTGGGTGAGTTAGACCTTCTTTCTCAGCTGCATGAGGCCAATGATTTAATATCCATGCCATCAATAGTTATTGGAGAGTTGAATTTGAAAAGTAGGACAAAAATTAATATGAATATAAATATGAGAAAAAGTTGAAAAGTTTTTTGTCTTTCAGACTTCCCAAAAATATGACAATTTTTTTTTTTTTTTAGTATTTAAAAAAAAAAAAAAGAAAGTGTCCTACCATATTTTCTGACCTATAAGAACTTACCCTCCCAACATTTACATTTAATACTATATAGTATTATAGAATTAGGCTAGGTACAATTAGTCCACGGTGTCTGGGTAAACATTACCTCAACTTCATATATAAAACTTGGGAAATGTTTTCATTTTGTTAGGGGAATGTGTGGATTTATATGCCATCAAAAATAATTATTTTTCCTGTAAATTTTCCATGAAACAAATATTAATTTGGATATTGTTATATATCCCAATTGGCCAGAATTTATACATAGAATTGAATAAAAAGGATCAACTTGGTTTAGGCACAAACATTACTTTCTTACAATCATGCAGAAGCTATCCCAGTTACGAAATGATCACTCTCAGCTGGGCCCACGGGAGGGAAAATCTGGTGTCATGGAGGCTAAAAACTTTCTATGACCCCAGAATATACATCACCTAGGAAGCATTTTGGTTCACCATAGATGCGTATAAAACAAATAATAATAATAATAATACAAAACATTGAATATAAAATACAAAAATGTTTGTCATAATACCAAAAGATCTCTTCCTTGCACATTTATATAAGGGAAACACAAAAATAGGTTCTTATAAGATTGCATGAATAGGTTTTTTATGATGAATATGCATTAATATACTAAATTCTTCTTGTTATCTGGTCAAGTTTGATCTTTAAATATTTAAATGTAATGTCAATCTTTATTTTCTGTCTTAATTCTTATTTTTTTTATTGTCATCTCTTCTTAATATTAGTTTTTCTCATATTCTCTAACACTCAGGTAACCTCTTATGTCCTAGTGGCTTTATTGTCTTGCTGTTGGTGAAATGATTTAAAAAAAAAAAATCATATATATATTAATAGTATGTTTATGCATTTGGTTAATAATGCTCTTTTATTATAGGCAATTACTCAGTTTGGTTTACAAAATTAAGTGTGGAGCACAAGACGTTGCTCAAATTTAGTACAACCTTAATGACCAATGAGACTAGTTTGCAACTCTATAGCAAAGCACCTGTGCTGGCTTTATTGTAATTTCATTAAAATTATATATGAAAGATAACAAAATATTTCTTAGTTACCAGAAATTAGTATTCAAGCCCAACTAATGGCCAGGATTTCAAATGCTGATGTTTGAGACTAGCAGACTTGAAAGATTGGTGTAATAGTCTTCCTCAACTCGTGTTCCTCAATTTGGCCTTGTGCCAAACTTAGTAAATATCTGTAACAGCAGCAGGGCTATGACTTACAATTATTCCCTGTGATAGCAAAAATGTGATTAAAATGATAATAGTGATTTTAATTAACAGTAATTATTGAAAATGATTATTTCTGAAACAATAATAATGTTTGAACTCTCAAAACCGCCTTTTCTCATTATGCATCCCAAATATCTCAGCTATTTTTTCTGATTGTTAGCAGGAGTTTCTTTGTTGTTCCTTTTCCCTTTAAAATGTCCTTGTTTATATTTTCTGTCCTTAGACTTCTTTATATTTATCGGTGGAACCAGACATTTGTCGCTTTATCAGTCATCTAATAATGAAGGAATCTTCAATGTTTCAATTCAAAATTTCATCTTCAAATTGTCTAATACCTATCTCCATATATAGTGCAGCAAAATTCTCATTTTGACCCACTTCACTAACCCTGACCAAATGACAAAACATCAGAATTTATTTTGGAATTCTTTCTTGGTTGGCTTATGGCCATATTATGTTGAAACACTGGTTCTCATATGTTCACAAGAGTTAAGCAACGACAAGCCTAATCATTACCTAGATGGGTGACCACTTAGGAATAACAGGTGCTGTAAACTTGGATGTGTGGGTCGAGTAATGATAATGGCTTGGAATTGGAAAGAGAGCTGAGTTCCAATTCAAATCAGGTTCATTATATTCATTTATGCACAAATATCCTTGGGGAAAAGAATGAATCCACCTTCTCCCTCAAGCTATGGGTTAATTAGAACTTGTATCGGTAAGTCATTATTATTGTCAAATTTTTTAAAAATCTACAAATTTTCTGGCTTTAAATAACCTACATAATGTTGATAAGCCTAAAAAATAAAAAAAAACAATCAACCTTCTTGGTCTGGCAAAAAATGCCTGTATTTGTATAGTTTTAAGGTATGCTATATTTATAGGTCAAAGTGCTCAATATCAGGATTTTTTTTTTTTTTTTTTTTTTATCACTGCACATTTCTAATTAAACCATTCCTTTTTGGCATGCTTGCATTTATTCTAGTCTTTGTTTAACCTTGTATATTCTGTGCCATTTTTTTATATTTGTGGTCTCTTTTATTAGATCAAGGATTTTTGTTGAAGGAACTGCCATGGCTATTACTTAACACAAAGTGATTTCACAAAACAATAAGTTGAGACAATAATAAAAAAAATAAAAAAGAGTCAACCATGGTAATAAGGGTGATACCAAACAGTTCCACCAAGTGAGGGTAATTTTAATTAGTCCACAAGATGTCATGAATTGTGTAGGATTATTTGTGGTATGTATGTATAAATGCCCACTACAGTTCAAAAGTTTGAAGCAACCCTCAGAATTAGCATGGGATGAACTTGACAGAAAAGTGAAAAAAAAAAAATTGAAAAAGAGCTTAGAATCATTGAAAAAAAGAATGGAATCAGTTATCAAACTTATGCTTTGAGAAACTTTTGTAATGAATGCCAAAAATTTGTGCAGCCATAATCAAGTCTAAAAGAGGATATTTCAACTAGAGCAAAATTTAATCATAAAATCAGAATAAAATTTCTTATAAAAAAAATGTTTTTTTTTTTTTTTTTTTTTTTTTTAACCATACTTAATAATTCTATCTTATTTAAAATGAAAAACAACTACTTTTGGGGACAATTTAGAAAAAAAAAAAAAATTACCAGGAGTTGCCTCAAACCTTTGAACTGCAGTGTGTGTGTATATATATATATATATATATGTATATATATATATAGGTGTATTTAGGCAGCAAGAATTACTGATTTGTTGAATATTGGCAAGTGCTGTGTATTCAATTTTTAACATTTTCAAATTAGTTGTTTTACATAATTGGTATTCATTTTTTTTTGTTTTTTTTTTTTTGTTTTACAAATGTTAATTTTTAAGGATTCTATTTTTTTTGTGCATGTTCATGCAACAGTTTTTTCATTAATTCAGACATTCATGCCAGAATAAATTTTGTGTCAGTCAAATTGACACCATTTATAATGGTCAAACTGAATTTTTGTATGTATTTGAATTTTTATTTTATGCATACTTCAATATATGATACCCTACATAGTAACGTTTAAAAGTACTCGGTTGGGAGACAAAAAATAAAAATGAACTTTAGTAAATTTATCTATTGACAGAACTTTATATATATAATCTCATCATTTCAAATGCTATTTTTAGTATCTACTCTCATTTGAGTAGATACTCCATTTATTTATTAAATAATATCCTCTATTAGCCAGAATATTCAAGAAATCTTATTAAAGAATAAAGATGTGCCCACTGGCAGGATTTAACCTGCATCTCCCTCGGCACAGGGAACTGTCATTAGATCTGATGTGCTCCAACCAACTGAGCTACAGAGAACTCGGTCAATGAGATAAGGTTGAACATGATTTTAAGAGAAAATCATCTCATATTCCTAAAATTTTCATATCTGTTCAATTTTGTATCCAAATGTAAACAATGCAATTCTCTAAATGTTTTTTATTTATTTATTAATCCAACAGATTTTATCACTTCAAATGTTATTTTTAGTGAATACTCATATTTGAATAGACAAAAATACTCAATGTGATTCATACTTGGGTAGATTTTAGAGTGCAAAACTTCCAATTCCAGATCATTTGTTGAAAGTTAAGTATCTAACTAGTTTTTAATGTCATCCATCAGCTATTTCCAAATCTACAAATGTTTTTGATGTTCTCAAAATGATGGCTACAATTTGGTGTACACTAATAAAACTGTTTCTCTCCACATTTGTAACTGGATTCAAATCCATATTTACCAATATTTTCTCCATCTTGATCACTTTCATTTCTGCTTGCACTTATTTCTGATGTATTTGTACAATCTGAAAGTTCTACATTCATTTTCAGTGCTATCTGCTGTCTCTTTTTCATTAGGTTGAAAATTTCATCTGTCACCCGGTGTTTTTTTTTTTTTTTTTTTTTTTTTTACAGAGTAGGACTTCTTTCACTGTTGTCACTTGCATTTCCCTTCAATTATTCTGTTTACAATTCTTGAATTTTCATATTGTGGACTTTGGTTTTGACTTTAACTTTTCTAATTTTATACTGAATTTAATCACTCCAACAATCAACGCTTTAATATGTTTCAGAGTGTAAAACTGCATTTCTCTATTCTTTGTTAATGACAAAGTAGTCTCTCATTTTTAACCTCTTCTGCTGGGCTTTTCTATGTTGACAGACATCTTGGGTGTTCTTCAAAACAGGTGTTGGTTATTACCATTTTTCTTTGCATTTGAAATGTGATCCAATTTTATACTTGCTATTTCATTTTTTTTTTTTTTTTTTGTTACCTTCCTTTTTTTGCATTTAGGTTCTCATGGCCACAAACCATGCATGTGTATACATCACAATGAAACACTAGTACAATCATCAAAGTTAAGCAATGTTGAATCTGGTCAGTACCTAAATGGATGACTGCTTGGGAATACCATGTGCTGTAAGCTGTGGGTGGTGTAATGGATAAAGACTCAGAATTGTTAATTGGAGAGGTTGGCTCCAAACCCCATTGGGTTTTTTATATTCACTTAAGTGCAGATACCCTTTAAAAAGTATAATTCACTTCTTCTCCCCCAGCTATGGGATAATTAAGATTTGTCTCAGTTAACAATTATTATCCCTGCTCCAAAATTCTTTGAATTTAAATATTTTCTGGCTTTAAATAACCTACAAAAGGTTAAAAAGGTGTGTAATGGATAATGGCTCAGAATTTGAAATCAAAGAGCTGAGTTCCAATTCTAGTTCATTATACATGTAAGTACTCTTGTCCATTTGATTTGAACAGTATGTTTTTTTTCAGGATCATCATCAGCTGCTTCATCACATTTCCTCACTCTCATTAACCTAGTTCTGGGTATGATGATAAACTACATCCAGCAAGAAGGCCTCTGATCAGGAGATTGGAGGTTTTGAGGAATGTGGAACCACCTCTTAATTGCTGTTGTTTGCAGTTCCACACTGACCCAGAGTAGTAGCACCTGTTAGGGTCCCAGCTATGGGCAAAAAGTGAACCTCTCCAAACAAAAACAAAACACTATGAAAGTATAAAAATACAAGCAATATATATATATATATATATAATTACCAGCAATAGCTATTTATCCATAGAATTACCAACAATATATTTTAGCTGTAGTTGAAGGCATAAAATTGCTTCAAAATATTTAGATTTCAGCATTAAATAACTTGTAGAGGTTGATATGCTGCTAAACAAATCCACCAAATAAACCAACATGAAAGTATTCTTTCATGGCATTAATTCATATAATATCCTATAGCTTCTTATAGAAATCCAACTGTATTCCAAAATATAACTTCAATAAATTCCAACATAAAACACACACATCATCATCTCTAGTAATTATGTCCATACAAACATATATATGCATAAAAGCTGAGCATCATCTACCATGTATTCAATTGTGAAAACAGGATAACCTGTATCATATTACTTGAAAGCTCCAAATAAAATTAAATTTGAGCATTAAATGATCCATAAGGTGTTGATATGCAATTAAACAAATTAATCTCTCTTAAACCATAATATCTGTGAGTATTTTTAAATTTAAAAATTTTGAGAACCTTAGAATATTTTTGTTTCATTTTTTAAATGCATGTTTCAAAATAAAATTCTTTTAACTTGATAAAGTCCTTTTGAGGAAGAAATACATTGGTAAAGAAAAGTTTTCCTTTTATGTCTACCAATTTTTTCATGGAGATCAGCCTAATGGGGCAACATTGGAATTATTTATTAAAGGAAGCACATCTTCTCACTGGGACTTCTACAAATCTATATCTGCTAGCTCCAGTTTTGTACCTGAAATGTAAACATTAATTTTTGAAAGGATTTTTTTTTATCCAAACTAATGTTGGATAGTTTCCACTATCACTGTTTATTTGTTGCATATGCTGAGGAAGAACACAAGCATGTTTGAAAATTCTGAACTTGGAACCTTAATCTCCGTACTTCATTTTTGTCACTTGGTTAATATTAATATATTGTTATGATAAATGTTATTTTTGTGGGTACACATGTTTGAGCTACTATCCCTGTTGAAGGCACAATTTTTCTTTAGTGAGACTTTTTGTTTTAGGCCAGTTATTAGGATAGCAACTCAAATTTATCCACTAAAAATAATGTTTATTGTAATAAGAAATAATGTCAACTGAATAATGTCATCCATTCATTCCATTATCAGTCATTTCTCTACATCCATTAACAAATATTTAAAATTTTATAACATTAGATCCTATTAATTACATTGTGGAAAGCAAGTTCAAATATTTAAAATTGTAAGTGTCTTGTGATTGGTTCATTCAAAGAATAGATGGATTCTTTTACTTTTATCTATACATATACTTGACATATTTTAATAAAATCTAAAAAATGTAACACATGTGTGACTCTATCCTCAGGATACTAAACACTGTATTCGACAAAATCATTGATAACCTGTATTTCCTTGGAATGTAATTCCAATTCAGTAATTCATTTTTTATACATTATATAAATAAAAATGAGAGCGAGAGAGCGTAGGTAAATTGGTCAATGAAACAGTCAAATGAAAGGGTACCGATGAAATTGGTATAAAAATGAAGCATGGAGGTTGAGGTTCCAAGTTCGGATTTTTCGAATATCCTTGTGTTCTTCATCAGCATATGTGAGAAATAAACAGTGATAGTGAAAACTATCCAACATTAGTTTTTTGAGGTGGGTAGAATCCACTTGTAGGTGGAATTATTAGAAAAAATCCATTCCCTGTTTGATTTCTTGTGTGAAACTTTGCGAAAATAACCTCAGATTTAAAAATTGTGATTGGTGGTAGGGGAGTGAGATGTATTTTATTTTTTGTGAATTAGGATCATTGTGGAGACATAGCGAGATTGTCACTAATTATATATATTTTGTTACACGTTACATCCATTAGGATTTCACCAAACTGGTTTCTGGTTTGTTGACATTGTTACGACTACACATGTGTATGAATGAGAGCCACTGATAGTTTCAAAATTTTTTAGATAATTTTTTTATCTATATTTGGATGCTGAGAGTGATACTTAACAGCTCTATAGACCCATCCCTGATATTTCTACAATATTATGTGTATGCTGAATGTTCTCTGCAGGATACTACTGGTGATCAAAGCAAGAACTCACAAGGGGATCTACTGTGATGGATACTTAGCCATGGAGAAAGATGGGCTGGTCACTCAGTAACGACCTACATTGATCTGCTATATTATAACACAGAATGCCACCTTAATGACCATCTGATACTGAGGTAGCTCAACCAAATAATATACAGTGTCCATAAAGTTCGTGTGCACTTAAAAAAATTTATAACTTTATTTGTATTTGCGATAGAAATAATCTGTAAAAAGGATTAGAAAGAAGTAAATCTATATTTTTTAAGGTTTTATTGAAATTTTATTTAAGTTTCCACATGTCCTCCATCATTGGCAATACAAAGGGTAATACGATTTTGCAGTTCATGGAAAACATTTGCTAACTGATTTACAGTAATACCTGAAATCACATTAGTTATTTTAGCTTTCAAATCTTCTAATGAACTAGGTTTAGTTGCATATGCAATTGTCTTCACGTGTCTCCATAAAAAAAATCTAATGGCGTCAAATCTGTGAATGTGGAGGTCAATAAAATGGTCCACCCCTTCCAATCCATCTGTTAGGAAATTACTGATTTAGAAACTCTCTAATGTGCAGAACAAAGTGACAAGGAGCTCCATCTTGTTGAAACACTGAATTATAACATTTTTTACAGATTATTTCTATTGCAAATACAAATAAAGTTATAAATTTTTTAAAGTGAACACGAACTTTATGGACACCCTGTATGTGTGTGTGTATATATATATATATATATATATATATATATATAATAATTTTATCATAAAATAGAAAGTTTTAGGTTTTAGCTAGTGAAAATTTCCAGGTTGATTGTTATATTTGACAATATTTTGAATATGTTTAAAATTCAAAATGGCTACTCTTTGCTTTCACCATATCCTTTCATCTCTTCTCAACTAAAGTAAATGATTTCTTCACCACCTCTTCACTGAAATTGTGCCATGAGGTCATATAAGCTTCTTTCAGGTCTGATACACTTGAGTATGAAATGTGTGAAACCTTCCTCTTCAATATTCGCCATATCAAAAGCCCGTAGGATTAATGTCAGGGCTTGACAGAGGCCAAATTGTTTTGTTAAAATATCCATGGAAATGTCTCTTATATCAATTCTGCATCAAATTGACCATGTGCACAGGAGCTTCATCATAACAACTTCCGAATGTGACTGACAACCAGGCTAATACATTTTCTGGTAAACTCTATTCACTATCACTCCTTCATTGATCACCAAAGATTTCAAACCATTATAAACAACTGCAGCCCAAACCAAGATTCCACTTGGTTTCTTGCTGTCTACCTCATGCTTCTGTGTTGATTTTTCTTCCCAGCTTCTGTTACTTTCATTGTACTAACTGAAAGGTTTCTTTCTGTAATTGAATTTGGTGAGATGGTTTGCTCTTCATGAAACATTTTCCAAAAATATTTTTTCTGCAAACATTCATCTGTTTTATCATCTCATAAATCTTCATGCCAGCCATTTTCAATTCAATAATATGAACATGGTTTGTTTGAGCAGCCATGTTTAATTAGATTGTAAACAATAAAATAATGTGAAGAAGTCTTGTGCAAAAATTAAAACTATTTTTATGAAGATATGCATTTCAGTAATGTGCAAATATTAATACTTGTGTGTGTGTGTGTGCACATATATAATTAAAACATAACTATCGAGGAAGACCTTCACATGGTAGCACCATGTCCATGTACAAGCATGCACAGAATGTTCTAACCATATTTGGAAACTAAACAAAACTCTGCTAAAAAGAAAATTACCGCTACAAGAAGGCTTCTTACATAACACACAAGAAAAACAAAAGTATCTAGACTGTTGGTATGGTAATGGAGCAAAAGTATGCAGATTGGTACAGATTGACCATGAACTCTGTTGTGTACACACACACACACACACACACACATTAAGTTGTTATGATCTTGTTCACTTTTGTTGTTTATAGCAGTGCTTGGAAGGAAAGTGTATAGTGTCACACCACAGTTTCTATCAGTAGTTTTCTTTTACTAATTAATACAATAAATCAATGTTTATATATTTACATATTTTGAATAAATATTAACATAGAATCATACTTATTATAAAACCCAGGTTGTGTGTGTCTGTACGCTTATATATTGGATCGGATTTCCTACATTTTTCGACTGATTTCAACAAAACTTCACATGACTATGTAAAATTACTTGCGGTGGTTCTGACAGCGCCAAAAATTGGAAAAACACAATTGTTTTTGCACGAAATCAATTTGAAAACACGATTAAGAGGCATCGCTGTTGTAAGAATGAAAGGGTAACAACTCATATCAAGTTATACTTATTATAAAACCCAGGTTGTTTTGTGTGTGTGTGTGTGTGTTCGTTTATATATGGGATCAAATTTTTTACATTTTTCAACCGATTTCAACAAAACTTCACTTTTTTTTTTTTTTTTTTTTTTTTTTTTTTTTTTGGCAGGTAGTGTTTCTTATTGTCTTGTACACTTTTTTTCATTATTTTTATGTTCAGAATGCTTTAAAAATTCCATTTACAAGACAATTGTTTATAATAAAATTCTATTCAATTGGTAGACTCATAACGATTGAAAACAATGTTTTTGTTTGAGTTTGGGTTTGACCAATTCGTAAAAAAAAAAAAAACTAATTAAGACATGCGTGTCTGTCAACCTTAAACAATAATTTTTGTCAATTTTATTTTTCAGTCTTTATGATGGTCGATACTTGATCTGTCTCTTACTGTCACATCCCTCTAGCTCTACTGCTAGTACTATATAAAAATAAAACTCTTTGTATAAATCATTTCTCCATATATTTTATCTACTTACAGCTATATATCATTGAAATCCCAGTTCCTGTATGATCATTGAAGTTAAGATGGGTGACTGTTTAGAAATATCAAGTGCTGTGTGCTTAGATTTGTGATTAGTGTAATGGATAATAGCTTGGAATTTTTAATTGAAGAATTGGATTCCAATTCCCATTAGGTTCACCATATTCACTTGTGCACAAATACCCTTGGAAATGTATGAATCTATCTCTTCTTCCACCAGCTTATGATCTGTATTAATAAATCATTATCTCAAAAACAAAAATTCTTACAATCTAAAAATATTTTCTAGTATGTCTTTATTTAAAGGAGCATGGACATAATCAATATTGGATTCTATGCCTAAATGACACAGTCACAAAGTGCTATGCTGCCAGACTGATTAAAACCAAAAAGATTGAAGAAATTGTTTGCAACATATTTTTAATGCAGATGTCCTATTTTGGAGCTCCCAAGGAGTTTTTGAGTGACAACGGGGGAGAGTTTAATAATGAAAGCTACCAACAGATGAATGAAAAATTAAACATTGAAACCTGTACTACTGCTGTGGAAACACCATTTAGTAATGTGTCGCAACCTAGGGAAGGTTACTGAATAGAATAATCAAACGATGGTTGATACTTAGGACAAGAACAACACATAAGATTTGCCAACAGCACGTAGAAGTAGTAGTCAACTGCTAGAAGTGAGTCAAGTGAATTTCACAATGAATCTCCAACTGCAGACCAACATACAGTATTTACTACTGTATTTATGTGAATGGAGACCTACTCATTATCATCCATAGGTAATGCTACAACATAATGGTACTGTGGAATGCCACAATCTGATATTGGTTGAAGCAATGAAAAAACCATTGGATGAGAAATGTGAGCCAGAAATAGCTCTGGCTTGAGATGTTAGTGCCAAAAATTCACTTCAGAACCTCTAATGAACTTGTATTTGGTTTCAATTTAAACATGCCTTCAATTTTGACTGATAAGTTATCTGCACTGGAGTCTTTGACAACCAGTAATGAATTTAAATGCTCTATAACCAGCAAATGGTTGGTTGGTTTTTATGGCATATCAACCACTGTGGGTCATTTAATGCCAAATTAAGGTACACACACACACACACATATATATATATATATATATATATATATATATATATATATATACACACATATACATATATTAAATATACAGTACTATTAAACATATAGCTGGCAACATTACTATTTCAAAAACGCATATCTGGCAACATTATTTTTTCCAAAAAAACGTATAGCTGGCAACATTATTTTTTCCAAAAAAACGTATAGCTGGCAACATTATTTTTTCCAAAACGCATATCTGGCAACATTATTTTTCCGAAAACATTATATGAAGCCTTGTTGTTGGACGTAGTTTATCGTTATACCCAGGACGCGGGTGTAGCTTATTGTCATACCCAGGAAGCTATAACCAGCAAAGAAAATCTTTATGGAAGCTGAAGCTAGTGAAAAAAATCCAGAGGACTTATGTGGATGAAGATTTTTGACTAGTGATAATGTTTGTTATAGAAGAGAAACTACAAATGATTGCTAGGTCCTGCCAAAATATTGGACAAGGAATGTCAGTGTGTATTAAGCAGACATGGACGAACAATTTAAAGGATACATTCATGTCGATTGATGAAAGTAAATAACAAGAAGAAAGAAAACAAAGAATTGGGAATCATGAAGAATAAAGCAAATGAAAATTCATCAGATGAGATAAATGAAGACCAAGATGAGGAAGATGAAGAACAATATATAATAGTAAAAGACTTAATGGTAATATTGAAGAATTAAGACAACACTGAAAAGTCAAGTAGACACAAGGTTGTGGAGTATAAAATAAGTGGAAGTGATGAATGGAAAAGAGGAAAGATTATGAGTATACGGCCAAAATCAACTGGAAAATATAGCCATTGGCTGAATATAATACCAGAGGAAGAACAAGAAGATCCTGTCTGTATTAATTGGGATCATGTGGTTCAGTGGAGAGATCTATGATAAATGAGAGATAAAGTAAATGAAAGATAAAGTAAATAATCAAAATCATCAAGAAAATGTAGTTTTGCTCACATTTGAAAAAGAACAAGCTAAAGATGTGATTGATGCAAAGAATAAAGAAAATATGAAAAATCATGAGGTATATGAATGTGTGCCCTATACAGGTCAGAAATGTATATCAACAAGATGGCTGATGACTGCAAAATACAAAGATAATAAAAGGATGATAAAGGCCACTCTTGTTGCACATATTTATGAAGAGGACTTTCATAATTTAAAAACACTCTCCAACATGAAGCTATGTGTCTTGTGATGCTAACAGCTTCTGACATGGGTTGGCAGATTGAGATGATTTCTGCAGGGGGATATGCTGGAGAGAGAGAGAGAGGTGTTTCTTAGATCACCATTAGATGTGTGTCCAGAATCACAAGTGTGGAAATTAGAAATGCATCTATAGATGTGCCCCATTTGTGGTACAAGAAGGTTAACCAAGTATTAAATAAGTTGAAATGAACAGCGAATGTCTATGATAATGTTTTATTTCTTTGGTATGATACAACTTGATTGGTTTTATGGTAATGCATGTGGATGATTTTATATTTTGGAGAAAATGAATCATTTAAAGAAAAAGTGATCACAGAATTAAAAAGATATTCAAGGTAGGAACTTATCAAAATGGAACATTTAAATTTCCTGGATTGAATGTTAGGCAGTCAAAAGATGGAATCATTATCAATCAAGATGTTTATGTATCATCCATATCATCAATAGAGATAAAGAAAGGAAGATACTTGGGAGAAAAATAATGACAAGCAGAGTTAGGATGAGAAAACAGAATTAAAGACTTATGAGTCAAATGATGTGGGTAACGACTCAGATACAACCAGATGTATCATTTGATGTCTGTAGAAAGAGCTGGAAAACATCCTAAAGTGAAGATGCTCTTTAAGGCTTAATAAGTCACTATCAAAGTAAAATCTAAGAGAGGTTCTATATCTCTTCCAGAGCTGGGAAAACTCTCAGAACTGAATCTTGTTTGTTATTCTAATGCCACCAATGCTAGCCTAGAAGATGGATCTTCACAGGATTGTTTTATCATTTTTGCCTGTGGTAGGAAGAACAAAATGGCCCTTATGTTTGGTCATCAAAAAAACCAGGTAACAAAACTAGGTATCCTCAGAGACTCTTAGAGATGCTGTGTTTTAATAGCAGTTATGCTACAGGAGATATTTCATTTAACCAGGTTGCCTAAAGTTCTTTGCAAGACTGATAATGCATCTCTGGTAGAGACTTTAAATTCATCAAATCTTGTGAGTGTTCAACATCTGAGAGTTAATGTAGCTAGAGTAAAAGAAATGATGACAAAATGAAATTCAAACTGAATGTATCAAGGGTTGTGAACAGATTGTAAACTGCCTAATAAAGGTGGGGGACTCATCTGAGATTCTGATTGACTTATTACTTCAAAAATTATTTTCATATTTTATAGGACTGTAGTCTTCAAGGGGATTAGCACATGATACCCAAGGTTATTACGTATTAATACCCTTGGAGAAAGGCATGAATCCTCTTCTTGCCCCAGCAATGGGTAGCAGTACAGACTGGGCTCTTGGATGGTAACTGGTCTACTGCAGAAAGAAATTTGTCTCGTCAGTCATATATCAAAAGATACATGATCGACTAAGCATGTATCATGCATGGCACATAAGTGACAGTCTTCATAAGAAGACACCAGCAATATTTAAGTTTGAGTTGTCAAACTTTGTATCACACTGATATGCATTTATGTCCCTTGTTTTATATTTTCGTACAGTAGTTTAGTTTTAGAATAAATATGGCACTTCACTGCCATGTGCTGTTATCTGTACATTATGAGCAAACCAAATTAATAGGTTTTTTTAGGTCTTTTACTTTTTTTTTGTCCTGGTTTAAGATTTTTATCTTGCCAAAAGTCCTAAATACCCTTTAACAAGTTCCACCAACGGTTTTGATTTTCTTTAAATATGAATAGTATCTCAAATCTGAGAAAATGGCAAAAGGTCTTAACTTGACTCACTTCAACCAAATCTGATCAAATGACCAAACTTGAATTTTGGTGTGGAATCCATTCTTAGATAGGTTGAGAACTTTTTAGCATCCCACTCATTAAATGCAGCTACAACATTTGTGACAATGACACCAGCACTGTAAAAAAAAAAAAAAAAAAAAAAAAAAAGTGTTCAATGTAAAATATACAAACACAAGTCAAAAATAAAAGAAATTAAAAAAAATGAACTTTACACACTCACCCAAATTTTTTCTAATATGAACAGTTTCATGTGTAAACCAGAATCATTAAGCAATAGTGAGGAACTAAGAACTACATATATATATATAATATATATATGGCTGAGTGGTTAGAACATTTGCTTTCTGACCATGAGACCCAAGTTAGAATCTCACCACGGCTGATTTGTCAGGAAGGAGACTTTCTGATGTAATTGGTTTGAAGGGGGCAATCCCAGCATGCGGTACCTTTTGGAAAGTGACTGAAAAACCATACCACGTGTTTACCCAAGCCTTGTGAGTGAAACTGGGTAGATGGAACCCTTGGGAACCATCAATAGCTGTGTTAGCACAAAATCACAAGCCATTGTGACCGAAGGTTTGAGTGTGCTGGCCTTGTTTAGATTGTTGATCATGCTAGATAACACGCTCTCTTCCAGAAACTCTAACTAAGGTCTGCACAGCATAGTTGCAGTATAAACCACACGTTCGCTCTGTGGGTGTTGAACAAACACAAATGTGCCTGAGTGAGCATTTGCAATAGGGATTGGCTAGCCATCCTACTAGACGGGTATCCTCGAATATGAGCAGCCAGCTAATTGCACACATAAACATCAGTAAATGTAATAATAATAATCCACAACAAATAATTAAGTAATCAATAATAAATGAGTAAAAAAGTTAACAAGCAACATTATAAAATAACTACAAATAACCACATTTGAATCTGTAATTATTTGTATATAATAGCCTCTAGAATAATTTGAGATATAACCATTACCATCTATCCAATAACCATAAGGATAATACAATAAACCTTGTTACCCATGATGCACCATTGACCAGTGTTATATTAAGTATTTGGTTGCAAGAGAAAGGAATAACGAGGATTAGATTTGGAACAATGTTTCTTGTTAGTATGTCATACAGAGACGTTGAAAGATGGGTGGAATGTCCATTTCAGTGGCCCACCATTAGGATAGCAGTTCGGTGTAAGGGTTGACCTAATTCTTGTGTGGGCTTGCTGTGAGGTCACAGGATATGGTTGTGCATATTGGTTGATCAAGGTCATGGTGGTAGGCCGTTTTTGTTGGTTGGTAGGCCTATTTTATGGTTCAAGAGTGATGTTGGATTGATTTAGTTGGTAGGTCTGTTCTGTTGAATGGGGCTGCTGTGGTGACTGAAGGGAATGCCTTGTAAATAAGTCAAGTAGGCGGAGGTGACAGTGATAGGTTACCTAGGCAATGAAGTGTAGTCAGATTGGTGTCACAGTGGTGGGTCAGGTGGGTTGTTTACTTGTGGCATTGGGGTGGTGAGGAAGGATTGTAGCTTGGTCATGTCATCATTGAGATGTTATGAAGTTGGTATTTACTGAGGTGACTGTGTCATCGACGATGAAAGATTGTAGTTGGGTAGCATCAAAGTTGAGATAGCTGAGGTGGTTAATTAGGTCTGTGAGTGGTAAGAGAGGTGTGGTCATATTGAGCGGTGGTGGTAGCAGCAGTACTCTGTGTGACAGCTGGTGACCTGCCAAGCTTCAACTGATTCTAAGCAGATTTTAAGTAGTCTCCAGTGGCATCCCTTTTTCTGGTGGGACATTCATGATTGGCCACTGCTGGAGCTCACTTCATAAACCAGGCATGATGTGTGGAGCCTAATGTGCAGAAGACAACTTTTTTTATTTTTTTATTTCATTCTCTGCCTTCATAGCATTCATATCTGGCCAGCATACAGAATGAATCAGAAAGATCTAATTGCAATGGTGTATAATAGTTCTCCCAAATCTCAATCTGATTTATAGGAAGTGAGTGGCAGCGAGTTCAGTGAAGTCTGAGATTATTGTTGGTAAAGAGAGAATGCTTTTCTAGTCCATTTGATTTTGGTAATCCTTTGCTGTCGATGTAAGTTATGTCCATTTCCCTCACTGCACGCTTCTATCACCAGGTATTATATTAAGTGTTTGGTTGCAAGAGAAAGGAATAACGAGGATTAGATTTGGAATAATGTTTATTGTTAGTATGTTGTTAACAGTCATTGAGATGTGCAGTTATGTTGAGTGGTGGTGGTGACAGCAACATCAGTAATGCCCTGTATGATGGCCAGTGGTATGCCAGGCTGCAACTGACTCTGGTTGTTTTCAGTATTCCCCAGGGGGTACCTCTTTTTCTGGTGGGAATGTTCAGGATTAACCACTGTCAGAGCTCACTTTGTAGACCAGATATGATGTGTGGAGGCTAATGCACAGAAGACAATGTTTATTATTTCATTATCTGCCTTTGTGGCATTCACATCTGGCCAGCATGCAGAATGAATCAGAAAGAAATCTAATTGCAATGATGCCATAAGGATCTGCTGGAACTGCTCAGCACCTTTGATATATTCTGGAAAGATATCACTTTACTGGCAGCAAACAGCATGCATGTTCATAGAGAATGAGTTCAGCAAATACACAAAAATAGAAAGGGTAGTAATTGGAAACCTTACCGGGATTTATCATTGGCAACCACAATCTTAATAACATAAGATAAGTAGATGACACAGTACTAATAGCAGACACTGAAAAGAAATTACAAAATCTCCTACAGAAGGTAGCGATGAAGAGTGAGAAGGGACTAAGCATAAACTACAAGAAAACAGAATGCATGGTCATCAGCAAAAGGATGTGCCTGAAATGCGATTTGCAGGTCAGGATCACTAGAATCAAGCAGACATGGAAGTTTAAATGTCTGGGAAGCGTTCTGACTGAGGATGGTAAATGCAACACTGAGATCCCTAGACATATTGGGATGACCAAGGATCCATTCCAAAAGCTGAGACAGGAGGATCTCTTTGGTAGTAAAGAAAAGAATACTGAGCTGTGTCGTAGTTAATGTTGGACAATTTCCTCAAAGATGAAGAAGAGACTTTAGGTGATGGAGATGTTATTCTACAGAAGGATTCTATGGATATCATGACCTGTTGCTGCTTGGTATTGACCTTAGTGTCCTCTTTTATACTTACATATGCTCTATCCCTTTACCCATAAATATAGCATACCTTAAAACTTTGTAGATATAATATTGATGAAACCTCCTGTTGAGTGGAATGAACAATTACAAAAAAGTGTTTGTCTCCAAAACTCCAGAGTTGAGGTGCTGAATATGACTTAAAGTAGCTAAGCGAGAAATTTTTATTTGTATTAATCGTAATATATATATATATATATATATATATATATATACACACACACATGAGTTGGGATTAAATACAAATTGGAATCTGACAATTATAAAAAATGGGAAACATTTATCAATCTAATATGTTTGACTTTAATTCTGGTATTTTTACTTTTGAAATTGGATTTTTATTGGTTTATCAGGTTTCATGTGCATTTGACTTGTTAAGCATTAATATAATTTATACCATTCAAAATTCAAGGAGAGGTGATCTGTCCCTTTGAAGTTCCAAGAAATTAAAGTATTCCAAGCCTAACTGAAAAACTGTAAATATTGCATTAAAGTTGAAACATGTTAGATTGATAAATGTTGCCTTATGTCTGTCTCTCTTGCTCTCTCATATATATATATATATATATATATATATATATATATATATATATATTTATATTTCTTATACTATAAATGTTAAAATCAGTGAATAAACATGTTTGAGGAGACATCTTTGTATTTAAACAGTGTAATTGTAATGAAAACATATGTCTACTCAAATACAGATATTTATTTTGTATGAAAATACAAAATTGTGGCACAACGACAAAGCGGGGGGAAGGAAGGGGCTGGTCTAATCCTAGTTAATCTGACTCGTGACCCATTCATTCATCACCTCCAATCCTACATACACCAAAATACCACATACTCCCAGGGGAACCTACAAAACACTCCATGGCATAAAATAAAAAAATCAAAAGCTTTTGATCAGATCTGATTTTTATCCTAATCTGGTGCTTAAAGAAAACAACTAGATCCTGATACAAAAACCATTCATTTTGCAAAATTCTTTCCTTTTGCAACGTCCATACCACCATTCTAGCTACAGCTCGCAACATGAAAAACACCATCCATTTTACCCTGGAGAATGGGGGTGACACATTGTTGCATGTGTACACGAGATAAATGGACATGAGCTGCTCAGGAGTGATATGAGTTGTCACCTCAAAGACATACTCCCAGAAAGGGGCACACCTGAGGACAATGGTAGAAGGTGTGCACAGCTGTTTCTTCTAAACCAACGTCACACTGATGACAGTCAGGCAAATCTGCCTGGGCCCATCTGAAGAGTAAGTCATTG
>OZ010595.1:71749401-71754401 GCA_963932145.1 Acanthosepion lycidas
CTTGGGGGACTGTTGATAGCTGTGCTATCACAAGTCATTGTGACTGAGGGTTTGAGTGTGCTGGCCTTGTGTGCAGGATTGTTGATTATGCTAGATAATTCACTCTGTCCCAGAAACTGTAACTAAGGTCTGCTCAGTATAGTTACAGTATAAACCACTGGAGGGCTCTATGGGTGTGGAACAAGCACAAATGTGCCTGACTGAGCATCTGAATTAGAGATTGGCTAGCCACCCTAGTAGAAGGCTATCCTTGAATATGAGTAGCCAGCTATTACTAGTGTGTGTGTGTGTGTATATATATATATATATATATATATATATATATATATATATATATATATATATATATATAATTATTTATTTAAAAATGATTCCAACGCTACATAAGAGTTCTCATGTTTCAAAACAAGAGCCGAAAACTTCAATATAATTATTTGAATTAAAGTACCAAGCTCTGTTCCATCTTCAAGCAAAATTTTTTTTTTGAATAACTAATTCCTGAAACTTATTATAAAATGCAGATTGTGTGTGTGTGTCAGTACGTTTATATATTGGATCGGATTTCCTACATTTTTCAACCGATTTCAACAAAACTTCACAGGACTACGTAAAATTACCTTGCGGTGGTTCTGACAGCGCCAAAAATTGGAAAAACACAATTGTTTTTGCATGAAATCAATTTGAAAACATGATTAAGAGGCATTAA
Organism: Acanthosepion lycidas; assembly: GCA_963932145.1. NCBI lineage: Eukaryota > Metazoa > Mollusca > Cephalopoda > Sepiida > Sepiidae > Acanthosepion > Acanthosepion lycidas. Next base: position 71,750,108 of record OZ010595.1, read on the forward strand.
TCAAAGGGGGACAACTCATATCGAGTTATACTTATAAATATCGAGTTATCGAGTTTTACTTATTATAAAACCCAGGTTGGTTGTTTGTTTGTGTGTTCGTTTATATATGGGATCGGATTTCCTACATTTTTCAACCGATTTCAACAAAACTTCACTTTTTTTTTTTTTTTTTTTTTTTTGGCAGGTAGTGTTTCTTATTGACTTGCACACTTTTTTCTTTATTTTTATATTCAGAATGCTTTAAAAATTCTATTTACAAGACAATTGTTTATAATAAGATTCTATTCAATTGGTAGACTCAACAATTGAAAACAATGTTTTTGTTTGAGTTTGATCAATTTGTAAAAAAAAAAAAAAAACAAAGACGTGTGTCCATCAACCTTAAACACTATTCTTTGTCAATTTTATTTTTCAGTCTTTATGATGGTCGATACTTGATCTATCTCTTACTGTTACATCGCCAGGCTCTACTGCTAGTATATATATATATATATATATATATATATATATATATATATATATATTCATTCATTATCCTAACAAAGATGATTAGCAGAAGATTCTTTTTACACTCCTGAGGAATATCAAATACCTACCTTAACCTTATATCTTCACATGATAATATTTTGGGGGATAGTTCAATGTGAAGTAAGGTTGTCGTTGCACCAATGATTTTATTGATTTTTTTTTTTTTTTTCTTTCTCTCATCTTGACGTATCTGCACACTAGGTCTTGCAGTAAGCTCTTCAACCTTGTACCTAGCCCTCACAGCTTAAGGGTGAAGGGGATGAAGACTGACTTCTATTATTCAACAACTCCTGATGAGCATTTGTACTCTCAATTAGGTTCCTTGCCTTGAATGCTTATTGAAACTAAACCTCACTCCAGACCTCAAGTGAACTTATATATTTGTACCATTGCTAAAGATAATGGAAAAATGGTCAGTTTCTTGTACCGCTCCAGAAAGTACCAGACTCCTGCTACCTTACTCTATTGTTTCAAGACTCAGACCATACCAAACAATGGAGCACTGCTCAGCCATGACAAAGTTCAAAATGATTATGTGGCCATGTGGGTGATGAATTATATTTTCCACTCAGTAACTTCTTTCTCACAGGTGAAACATTGCTAGGATCTCTATGCTATTTCTATGTTAATTGATAAGAGGTTCCAGTCAAAGAGCTTCTTTCACAGAACTGTTGCTTTGTAGAACAAAATCCCGAGGGGATACTTCCCCAATCACTACAATCAACCTCTTCAAGTATAGGGTCAACAATTATCTGTCCTACATAACCTTTTAATTTGAACTTTTCTTCCTCTCTTTATGCTCTTTACAACATCCTCATTCCATAACTCTCTACATTGAGTGAATCATGGGCCTTGCATTGAGTGAACAATAGTATTAAAAAAAAAAAAAAAACATCTTGGAGCAAAGAATGTAGTGTGTCTGGTTCTAATTTGGAAAATTCTCTTTGCTGCTGCCTTGAAATTTTGCATGCAGTCTATTCTCTAGAGATTATTCAACACTTTGGCACATGCTTGCCAAAAGTTTCAGTTCATCATCTGAAGAAAATAAATTCACCTATTTGGGATTGACTGTATTCAGTAAGTTGTCTTGTCATCTTGAGTTCAAAAGTCAAATTGGAAAAGTCACCATTGCCATGCCAATTTGACTGTAGTAAAACAGCAAACTAGAACTACTTAAATAGATGGGTCCACTCATGAAAAATAATTTTTGTAGATTAGTATTTTTTAGATCTTCTTTAAGCTGTGACATCGAACTCAAAAGATACTTTTTTTTTTAATATCATTTTAGAAGCAAAAATTTATTACAACACAAAATAATGAGTGAATTGCATTAAAATTAAGTGCTTTGTGTGTCAAATGATAGCCAATAACATGTATGTAAAATAATCAATGAAAATGAAATATTCCTTTTTGCAATAAAAATTATAATGCAGCATAAGGTTCTCAGAAAAGAAAACTACATACAAAATGGAGAAAATACTTCTTGGAATAGTTTTCAAAGAATTGGTACAATTTTCAAAGCAAAGTTCATGGTAACAATGAAGAATAGAACAATCACACTAGATGAAGATTTTTCCTTGATGTCGGAGTGACTTTGATGTTCCCTTCAATTCTCATCTAAAAGTTGTCAAATTTCTTCTGTATTGTTTTTCTTTCTGGACAAGGGTGACTTTGGTCCCAGCAGCAGCAGCAGATGCTCATCAACTCCTTCAATTAAACCTAAGGCCCCCTTTTATAGCCTACAGGTAGGCTCCAAATTCACTTTTTGGAATTTGGAGGGAAACCTTTTGATTGGTTCTGGATGAAAAACAAATGTTGCTGTTTTCCTATGAATCGAAATGTACCAAAAATATTTTTGAAATTCAAAAGTTAAGCAAGGGCCCAATGCAACGACTGCTTTCCCTTATAAAAGCAGATGATAAAAACACTCAAGCAGCTTAAATTTTTTATAATATTGTGAATACTTTGCCTTGAATATATTGTATTATAGATTCTTTGTAGCCCATTTGTTATAGTGTAGATTCTTTTGAGGTGAATTTCGTATTGTTAAATTTTTGTGGTGAATATATTGTAGATTGTCCTGAATATGCAAGGTGAAAATAAAGGAATGCAAGTATACTCAAGGTTGCCCATTTGGTCAAATTATTGACAGATTATCCATAACTTGAGGTGTGTGCTCACCTTCTAAGGAATGTCTCTCACTTCAAGAAATAGTAATTGTTAATAGAGTAAAAGGATCATGTTTTAAATTGTTCCTTGTTTTCTAAGCTCTCATCATTGCTGATGCACTCAAGATTCATGAGAATGTAGGAGCAACAATGAGAGTTTGGTTATACAACAAAATGGTGGAAGAATTGAGAATTTGTTATAATTTCATAATTTCTTTGGGTCCCTGTCACTGGATCTAACCAATGCCTTTATCCACTGTGCCATGTGTCTTTGAGTTCAAACAGTGTTAGTTCAATACCTGGTTAAGGCAGTGGAGAACTTGGTCAGGGGAATTAACAGGAGATAACTGGTAACTGACATCCATTAGACATGGCACGTGGAACTAGAACAGTCTACCCCAGTGAGCGAAATAAAGGGTTCAGTTTAACATTCCAACCACCTGAAGAAGGCCGGAGCATACAATGGCTGAAACATAATAAATATGGCGACAAAGATGAGAACAATAGTCCGAATAGTGTACATAATACCTCATCTCAGAAATATAGACAGATACTAATTAATACTACCTATGAAATTGCGAACAGCTAATGTGTATAGCTAATATATGAACCTCAACATTAATGTGTGAGTATTCAGTCAAAACCCTGAGAATTGCGTATGTGTGTAAGATTGTATCATCAACCAAATGCTGTTTCATTTAAATTTGTCTTTACATTCTCTGAAATGGAAAATGGCACAAAGTTGAATTTAAAGTGGCATTCCCATGTTTACATGAGACCAGGTTGGGAAAAAAGATTTCTAGAGGCCCCTTGGTATTTCTCTTTCAGGTACAAATCAGATGCAAATTATGACTCTTAGTTTTCACCCTTCGGAGAAGTATTGGCTGATGTGGGTAGACCGCTGGAGCTGAGCACAATAAAAGATTATAAACCTGCATCAGAATGCAGTTTTATTGGTATATATCCATACACCCAATCAAACAGAATGTGGCATAAGGCCAAATTTAAAGTGAGAAAATCAAGCATACATAAAAGTTGAGGCTCAGAAGTGTCCACTGTCTTTGGTGTATATGGCTCCCTTGAAATAATAGTCAGTCAGTTTTGTGCCATGCATGATACATGCTTAGGCAATCCTGTATCTTTCAGTACATGACTGACGAAGCAGATTTTTTTCTCCCTCAGTAGGTTGCCATTTCTTTCTATGGTAGACCAGTTGTCATCCAACACTATAGAACTCAGTCTGTCTTGCTATTTACCCATAGTTGTGGGGGAGAAAAATAAGATTCATACCTTTCCCAAGGGTATTAGTTCCTAAGTGAATGTAATAGATCTGACTTGAATTCAAACTTGGCTCTCTGATTCCTTAATCTGAGCCGCTATCCATTACTCCACTGTGCCTTCATAATAATTGTAAGCTGACAAAAAAATGTGTTTTTTTTTTTTTTAGTTTTTTTTATTTATTTACTAGAGTGCCTACCTCATTCCAAATGTGACAAATCCTTTTTAATGTGAATGGGGTGAGGGCTGTGTACAGATAGGACTAGAAGTAGAAAAAAAATATAGTCCAGTCTTTTCAGCATTTTTCCTTTATGTAGGAC
>OZ010595.1:71774013-71936513 GCA_963932145.1 Acanthosepion lycidas
ACATTATCAAAAAAAAAAGTCAATTTAAAAAAATTTTTCACTGAATTTTACTCAATACAAGCTCTAAGAGCCACTCAAGGAAGAGGGTTACTGAATGAGGTGTGTGATATGAACATAAAAGTAGGAAGTGAATGTTATGAAGACATGGTGCTTAGATATTGATTGACCCTGGACTTGAAAAAGTTAAGATTGTAGTGTTCAGGGGACACTCGTGCAGGAATTTGTTGTGGGGACAGGAAGCTGTTGAGATGAAACATCTCCCTACTAGTGGGCATAAAACACAGCTTTGGTTACCAACAGAAATTGTGAGTGTTAATATGTTTTAAGGATATGAAAAAAAATTATACTAATGTTTGCTTGATACAAGGCTCAAAAGTCCTTCAAAGACAAAGGTTTCTGTTAAAATGTTAATTACAAATGAGATATATGATATAAATGAAGAGGAGGTGGTAGGAAGGGAAGAGAAGGAGGATAGATAATTGATCCTAGTCTTGAAGAGGTTAAGATTGTAGTGTCCAGTAAAACAGCCACACAGGAGTTTGTTTTTTTTTTTTCCCCACAAAGTGGCATTTCTTGGTAAGCTTTAGCTGAACTTATGAAATATTAACATGGAGTGTCTGCTGTAGTGCAGTGGTTAACAAGAAAGTCTTTCAAACAATATGCAATTCTATCTTCATTGAATGTTCCTTATATTAGGAACTGGTATCAATCTATACTCAGTTTATTAAACCTCCACTCCCAGAGGAAGCTGCTTATTGTGATCACTTTGGGATGATAGTGACTCTTTGGTAACTATGAGCAGCTGATAATAAGCAAAAGACATAAAATTTGGAACACCTTACATTGTTATGCTGTTAAAATCTTTTCTTGCAACATCTTTATATTTTAAAAAATTAATACAAAATTTATTGATCTGAAATTATTTTTTGAATTCATTTTTAAATAAAGTTCTTGATAATATGAACTATTTAATGACTGTATAATATATTATAGTCATTAAATATATGACAATGTATATTTTAGACATTGGATATATGATGATATATATTTTATAGACATTGAATATATGATGATATATATTTTATAGACATTGAATATATGATGATATATATTTTATAGACATTGGATATATGATGATATATATTTTATAGACATTGAATATATGATGATATATATTTTATAGACATTGGATATATGATGATATATATTTTATAGACATTGAATATATGATGATATATATTTTATAGACATTGGATATATAATATTATAGTCATTAAATATCTATTAGTATAACAAAACTTCCTTTGTAGCTATTTAATACTTACATACAGGTTGGTAATCTTTTTCTTTAAGGTATTTCTATGGTTTCATTATATTTATACTTTTTAATCAAATATTTGAAATAAATCTGAAATTTATTTTCTCCAATTCTTTTTTCTTCAATTTCTAAACAAAATGTCACCTCTTTTCTAAAGATAAGAGCTGAAAATGAACTGCAAATGTTTTTAATAATATCTAAGTAGCAGGTCCATATTAAAATTATTTACAAAAGATTAGAAATATTTCTTGTTAACTATGGTAGCAATATGCAAGTATCATATTCAATTTTGCCTTAAAAAACAGTAGAGCCCTTATATGCCATCTTTTTCTCATAACAAAGTTCTGAGTTTGTTTGGCAAAACAATCTGGAACTGGGACTAATAAAACTGGTACAGATCTAGACTCCCTGCTTCCACTTCTGCTTGGACATTAGCACAAATATTTTTTTAAATATCTAGATAAAAAATACATAAATAATAAAAAAACATATAATCCCAACTAATTATAAATAGACTTTACAAACAAAAATGCATTTTGTTTTTCATCTAATACTTTGTAAGCTTTTATATATTAGTTCTGGTGAAAATTTCTTTGAATTTTTGATTTTTTTACTTTACTCTTTTGTCAATTCTAATGCTAAAAATTTAACTTAAATGGAATATATTTTTTAATTTTGGACCCCGCCCTGTACAAAATCCTGGATGAATTCCTGTAAAATACTGTCAATGCTTTGTAGTTTAAACTTTTAATTTTTCAGTCTCAAAGAAAATTTTGTAGTTTTTCAGATTAATTTACAAAACATTCTGATGAATTAATTTTTTGACTATTTTTTTTTTTTTTTTTTTTTTATCATAATACTGGTCATTTTTACATGCCAACACTCTTAAAAAAATTGACCATGCTCAAATAAGGAGAATAAGCTTTTGAATATATCTAAAATTGCCTCCCTTTATTTTGAAGATTATGAACTTTCATGAAAGGGACAGTTCCTTACCGATACTTTTTTTTTTTTTAATCATTACACCCCAAGCAAGGCAATAAAGCTATTAAGATGCAGAGGTTACTGAGTATGAAAGAATATAAGAAAAAGAAAAACATTAAGGATGAAGAACAATAATAGAACAACAATAGATAATTGACATTGCATTTAAATTTTTGAAGATCAAACTTGACTGAAAAGCAAGAAGCTGGAAGAGTTCTGCAAGCAAGAAGTGTGAGAAAAGAAACTGTTAGCATAGAATAGCCATTTTGACTGTAAAATGAGACCATGGTACCATAGAGAAAAGTTCATCAGAACAATTACCATGAAGGTATTTATAGAAAAGACACAAGGACATGATTGGTGGAAAAGTGATTGAAGTTGAGATGACAGGACAGGCCAATATTATTCGAGATTCTTCTTTGGATTTTATCAAGGATCTGCAAATATATGGCAGGGGTATTAGACCATATATGGCAGCAATATTCAAAGCAATGGACAAATGGTAGACTTGTATATAAGATAGTCTCAGCTAAGAAAAAAATGTCTAGCTGAACCAGCTTTCCTAGCCGCAGACCTAGAAATTGATTAAGTATAATCTTTCCACTTTGTGTCAACAGAAAATGCAATGAGTCACTTTCCTGGAGGTTTCCTGGAAGGCAGAAAGGGTTCTCTCAGATGATTAATAGAGAACAGTTTAGTTTTTGAGGCATTAAAATTAACAAGACATTCCTTGCTTCAGTTAAAAACAGAACGTATGTCATTTTTTAGATCAGCTGCTAACATGACCTTATCAAACTGATCATATTTACTATTAAACAATGAAAGTCAGCATCAGTTTAGTCTTATTGCTGTTCTTCCATATTATAACTATATAAATAAGCTATTCAGAAAAGTAAAAAAATTAAGACAATGCTTTAGCTAAGAAATTCAAACTTTATTATTTGGTATAATCAAATAATGGAAATAATGACAATGCTTCATCTAAGAAATTTGTACAGCTTAATCCTAATTATTATTAACTGTTGGCAAGTATTCCTTTCATCTTGATTTTAGTTGCTTTTTAGTATAACATCCTAAACCATCATTCTAAAGTAATGGACAATTACTATTAAAAAAGTTATGCAAAAAGCAATTGAAATTATGTGAAATATCAGTAAAAAAAATAATTAGTTAATAATGTCATCTGATTTATATATTAGTCTAACACAGCAAAAGTGACACATCATAGCAAGATTTTTGTTAGAGCAATACCATTAAAAGGTTTTAACATGTAGAATAGTTCAGTTTAATAATCAGTGTTTGTACTCACCTACAGTCATAGGGCTCTTCAGTTTCCCCTGTGTGACTATTTGTGAATTGCAATAACTTTTTAGGTAAGATAGGTAAATTGAAATGGTTTTCTGTTGCCTCCTGCACAATTTTGGTTTCAAAGTAGTCATACTCCTTGACTTTTTACAACCTAGCGGTCCCAACCATAAGTGTTCACCTTAAACAAAAGAAATGAGGAAAGGTCGATTTTCTCTTTCCCCCAGTGAACTACATACAGAGGCCACTAAAGGAGCAGTGGCACTTGGTCTGTCACCATGCCATGTTGATTCCTATGTCCACATACACAGTCCGGACTGCTTATACGCACATATATATCTCCCACTAGACACACACATACACAATTACAAATACACACTACCATATGATGCCCACTTAGACATAGAAGAATCTTCAAACCTACATTCACATAAAATTATGGTTTTAATGCACATGACTTGTGTCTGACCAATGAGAACTGACCCAAACATAATTGAAAATACCAGTGTTTCTGTCTTTTTATTTGTTTTCTCTCAATCTCTGACAAACTTTTAATAAAAGTGAAACATGGAAACGTTTCCTATATGTTCTTTTATTTTATTAGGTTGGTGCAAAAATAATGACGTAATAATGTCGTTTTTTGACGTTAAAAAATGTCAAAAAACGACATTATTACATCATTATTTTTGCACCAACCTAATATCATCCTGTCAGATTCTGATCCATATTTGAACTGTATTTGCTCTGTCTTGGTAATATGGACATAGAGCACTTTCTAAAATGATGAATTTTTATTTATTAATCCGACAGATTTTATTACTTAAACGTTACTTTTAGTAGCTATCCATATTTGAGTAGATGCTCCATTTATTAAACAGTATATTTATTTTTGTCTCCTATCAGATAAATACTTAAAAATCAGTTCTTTAGAAATTGCATTATGTTAGGATATGAATCTGAGCAAGAGTTTATGAAAGATTTGTGTTTATAAGTCACTATTCAGCTTTATTTGATCAATGACACACTCCATGGCTGAGTTTGTCTAAAGCATGTTTGATCTAAAGATGGTTTTTCCTGCTAAGGGGGATGCCAGTTTGAGTCCTGTGGAGAGCGCATAATTTTCTTTAGTAAATTTTCTGAAATATTAGATGAAAATAAATAAATATACTGTTTAATAAATAAACAAAGCATCTACTCTAATATGGGTATCCACTAAAAATAATTCTTATGTAATAAAACAGAGCACTATATGTTAATGATTAGGTAGATATCTGGCCTTTTTTTTTTTTTCTTTGTTTTTCTTAATTTGTTTTCTTTTCCCTTTTTGCTATCAGTTTTTCTCTTGAATTTTTCTTCATTGGTTCATTTTTTCTTAGTTTTTTCTTTAATCACCTGTATGTTGGTTTTAACAATGCTTTGGGTTTTTGTGACGTGTGTGTGTGTGTGTGTATATATATATATATATATATATATATATATTATACTCTTGTATTTGCAAGGATTATTTATCTTGAATATGTTTTCTTATAGAATTTCCCTGCTTGGCTGATTTTTGGTGAAATGAAATCTTTATTATTGTTGTTACATACAAACATACATATTATTTTCTTGGATAGTTAAAGATTGCTTTTACTGCAAGTGTGATGTTATCTCCAGCCACTTCAGTTCAACTGAGGGTAAAAGTGTATAAGAGCTTGGCAGTATATTGATGTCAAGGTGTTCTATCTGGTAAGTGAATCTTAAGCTGTTGTGACACGTAGGGGAAGACAGATGTTAAAGAAAGATACAGTATCAAAGAAACTACTTATAACAATCAGAAAGAGACAGTGGAAATGTTGGGTATGTATTGTGAGAAAAGAAAGCTTGGTAAATTCAACACACACTGGACACCTCAAAAGCAGCAGAGGAAATCATATTTGACATGTTTGTGCAAATAGATGGAAGGTAAGTTTCACAAAGAAAAGATAGATCTTAAAAGAAAAGTATTGGATGAAAGCAACAAAAGACAGAAAGTTGTCGAAAACCACAATTACCCATATCCTAAAGGGACTTTTCAGAGGGAGGGAGAGAAAAAGAAAATATGTTAGTAGGAATCAAGTGGTATTTAGCTCTGGTTTACACTTAGAAAAGTTCATAGCTGGTGACATTAAAGAACTAAATGATACATTTATAAAGTATCAGTCATATACAAATATATTTGAACTAGTATATCTATGATACACTAGTTATACTAGTATATCATTTTAATGAGGCCTCACATCAGTGAGGTGATGGGGCTGATGTGCAAGTGAAACCGTTGAGAGGAAGGCCCCGAAACGGTGCACATTCTCTCTTGATGACTCCAAAATGAATTTAAATGAAAATTCAAGAGGAAGGCCTTAAACAGTGCACATTCTATCCTGATGGCCTGAAATATAAATTCAATGAAATCATATGCCATAGAGAAGTTCGGTGGAAGTGTCACTGGCACGAGGAGCATTATATAATCGGCTCTCTTTCAGGTGAGTTTCAATTACTTTTCAAGTAATTTTCTTCTTCAGAGGAAACAAGTGGTGTCCATTCTATATTGAAAACATTTCATTACAACCTTCTCCATGTATATAACAGCTGCTAACTAAAATACTTGAAGGAAACACAGATAGCTTCTATGCTCATTTGTACCAAATACAAGTACCATCCGCAATAGTCATGCTGGTACTTCTGCCAAATCTGGATTCACCTTCCATCCTTGATAGTACTAAAGCATTTATGTACCTTTATGGACGATGACTTACTTTACACCCTACAATCCCCTTTCCCACAGATGAAACATAGCAAGTGTCTTGCCATTCTGTTGCTATTTCCACAGCAAATATTCAGACGGACTGCATTCATTAGTTCTACCAGTTCAGACCTTTGCAGCTAAGACTTGCCACGCTACATACACTATGATAAATTATAACAAAATAATCATGGTGCCAGAGAAAAATTATTTGAAGAATAACTTCTGTTATGTCATGTTAGTTCATCTTTGAAGAGATTTTCCAGTATTCCCTGCCATATAGGAAGGTTGATATTACATAAAAGTTCAGTACTTTTTGCTCTGTGAGTACAGTTCATAAGAGCTGAGTCCTTTTTGCTCTGTGAGTACAGTTCATAAGAGCTGAGTCCTTTTTGCTCTGTGAGTACAGTTCATAAGAGCTGAGTCCTTTTTGCTCTGTGAGTACAGTTCATAAGAGCTGAGTCCTTTTTGCTCTGTGAGTACAGTTCATAAGAGCTCAGTACTTTATATCACTTTTCTATGTCACAAGTTCTGACTTTTCTGGTGATGTAGAAATCATAATTATTCAATAATAAATAGTTTATTATTCAGAAGGTATTGAACATACAAGCAAAAGTTTTGGTAGTTTATAAATGCAAGGCAATTGTAAAATTACATTAATATTGCCTTGTCTTTTTGTTGGCAAAGAGAAAATAATAAGGAAAAGTGTGTATATTTCTTTATTTCTCTAATAACTTCTGTCACTGGGGTACCTTGACATGGTGTAATGATTAGCAAGCTTATCTCACAAAATCAATTACAACTGAATAGTGAGTTTGTTCCTCACTGGGTGTCCCATACTTCTGGCTTTGCACTATATCTAAGCTATGCTTAGAAGACCACCATAATTTCTATCACTATAAAATATAAAATTAGCAAGTAAATCTTTCCTTAATCTGAATGGCAAATCTGGAGATAAATTGGCAAAATATATCCCCACTATGCCAGCACAATTTAAACAGTAATGGCTGATTTCTCATTTCTAAGTATGCCTAACTTATAGCTAATCCCTGTTACAGTTGCCTGCTCTGGCAGATTTGTTTCTTCAACACACAGAAAGCCAATATGTGGTTTATACTGCAACTATTTGCAGCTTCTGTGTGAGAGTTCACAATATGATGTGATTAACAGTTCGAACAAGGCTATTCAAACTTTCAGCCATGATTTGTGACTTTTTGCTTCCAAGCAGTTTTGTCAAAGCACTTTTGTTCACAAGACTTCAGTGATTGATTTGTTTAATGAAATATCAACTCCTTCAATGGGTCATTTAATGCCAAAATTTCATTTATTTTTTTTTTTTTTTTTGTGGGGGGAGCTTTGAAGTAATAAAAATGTGTTATGTTATTCTACTTTCACAGTTGAATACATGGTAGATGATACTCAGCTTTTATGCATATATATGTTTGTGTGGACATAATTACTAGAGATGATGATATGTGTGTTTTATGTTGTAGTATTGTTGAAGTTATATTTTGGAATACAGTTGGATTTATTTAAGAAATTGTAAGATATTATATAGATTAATGTCATGAAAGAGTTCTTTCATGTTGATTGATGTATTGTTGGTAATTTTACTATAAATAAATATTGCTTTATATAAAAATGTATTGCTGGTATTTTTACTATAATAAATGTATTTTTATACATTCATAGTGTTCACTATTTACCCATAGCTGGGATCCTAACAGGTTCTACCCTCCCAGGTCAGGGTGAACCTGGGAGCAACAGCAATTCAGATGTGGTTTGATGCTTCTCAAAACCTTCAGTCAGAGGCTTTGCTGCCAGAAGTCATAAGTCAACTCAGAGTATGGGTTTTCTAGCACTTTCCAATGGGCTTGTATGCTGGGATTTTCTCCCAAGACTATTATTATCAAGAAGCCACCTTCTTGGTCAATCTCATGGTTGAAATTTTAACTTCTCAGCAATGCAGCTATATATATATATATATATATATGTATATATAAAATTACAAATATCAACTTAAACAATGCATACAGATACTACACTGATCTGTAATGGTGGGGGGGCTAGGGAATAACATGATCCTATGTAGAAAATACATATACTTTGATCCAAGGCAGAACTTTCACTCAATAGGTAAATAATTCTACCATTTTAAAAAGAGAACTTTGCTCGTTAATAATAGATGACATGGATTAATACTTTTCAAGAACTGGTTTATGATAAATTACTGGTTACTGTCAGATTGCTGAAGCTAAGCAGCAATGAGGTTCCTCAGTACTTAGATGGGTAACAACTTTGGGTTACCCAAATAATTAATAAATAATAAAATGCTTGATCTTAGTATCTCAAAAAACAGTTTGAGAGTATTATTACCTCATGTATTTAGGATGACTTAAAAAAGCAAGTTACTTTTAGCTAACAGTTCTGCTGCTGTGGATGTACTTTATTTTAATCACTTCACCTCAACAGAGTAATGTCACAAGGGGTTACTGGAAGTAAAAGACAATAATAAAACTTTAGTGAGGAGAATGGACAATAAAAGAACAAGGTTCAGGAAGGCAAAAGATGATGATTGGCATTGCATTTAAATTTTTTGATAATTGTAATTTGCAGGGAAGCAAGAAATCAGAATAGTTTCAGAGATGACAAGTGCAAGAAAAGAATCTATTAGAACAGAATTTACAGCTTGATCTAGCTATTTCAATCGTAAAATGATGACTTAGTTGTCAATCTAGTAATATTCATGTGGCCGAGGTACCAAAGAAGAAAGCTCATTACAACAATTACCATGAAGATATTCATAGAAAAAGACAAGAAGGGAGCCACATCACTGTGGTGGGGAAGTGACTGAAGTTGAGATGCCAGGTGAGGACCTATAACATTATAAACCCTTTTTTGAATTTTGTCAAGAATCTCAATGTATACAGCATGTGATGGGTAAATTTTCTTCATTTTATAGTTTTAATTTCACACATGCATGTTGTTTGTTTTTGATTTTGTCAACTGCACAGTATAGAAGAGTCAGTTGGGCATCGCCTATGAGAAAAAAAAGCACCATGACAAAATTCACTTTGCCAGAAATTGTAAATGGCAGACTATACTGCTTAGCATTTATTTTGGAAGCTACAATGCAAACATTTCAAAGTATTTGAGTGTCAATCTGAGAACAGTGCAGTGGATCCAGAAAAAGTTGGATGAGTCCAATGGTGATTACAAGAGTACGACAGCTCAGAAAACTCCCTCTGATAGTTCTGATAAGAAAAAAACTCCCAAATTTGTTGATGAGAGCCTGAGACTCAACACAGAAGCTTACATCAAGTGCCTTGAAAAGGTAGTGCTGCCTCTGGATCAAGAGGGTGGTTGCTGGGGTACCCTATGGACTCTGCACCATGCCACACAAGCAAAAGAACTCGGACATGGCTGTTAGGCAATTTCTGCAACTGCATCACCCCTTACATCTGACCACCTAACTCCCCTGACTGCAACACCCTTGATTATTATGTATGGGACACAGTTGAGTGTGAGACCAAAAAAAAAAAACTCCTTGTAACACCAAAAATGAACTGAAGGCAAAGATTATGGCAGCATTGGCCAACTTAATCAAGGAAACCATCCAGAACATTTGCAGGAGATTCTGAAATCATCTGGAGACCATGATTGAAGCTAACGGTGATTTTATTGAATAAATTTACTCTTTAGTATTTCAAGATTTTTTGTGTAATTTTGATAAATATCTGTTAAAATAAGATGTCAGTGTTTTTTTTGTTTTTTTTGTGTAATTTAGATGACAATTTATCCATCGCACCCAGTATAACCAGTGCAACAGCTTTACAATGTTTTTACAAAGTTTATATTGCCTACTATTGACATACTTTCAAGATACTATGAAATATTAGTCTCAAACACTCATGGTATATTACAATTAGTGTTATTTCCAGACCAGTGTAGACATATAGAAGTGTACAATATGACCTATTTTCCAACATAGTATGTTAGTGGAGGGATTTACCTTAGTCTGTAAAGTATTCAATTGAAACCAAAGTGGCGATGCCCATGAGAAATCACCATCAGCATTTTTGTAGTCATTTATTTCCAGCAAATGTCAGTTTTTGCCAAAATGGGTCAGCACAGCCATGCTAAAATACTATAACAATGCAGAAGTGAAATTGTTACTGTATATGACACATTCGGTGGAGAAGGGGTGTATTCAACATTTAATTTTACTGTATATGTGCTTAAAGGTTTTAGGCAGTTTTGATCAACATTTCTTTTCATGGTTAGGTCTAAAGAATTGTAAATGTAGGACAACCTTAGACTTAAGTAAAGTAACAATAATAATATTTATTAAAAATTTATTACAGGAAATGTCAAGTTTTTGGAAACATTGTTGACAATTATGTTTTTAGTTACATAACAAATAAATAAAAATAATATAAATTTTGATGCTATATTCAATTTTGTTGTTAGGCATTTTTTATTTTCTTCTTTGTTATTGGCAGCATTTTAGAATACTTTGACTGCAATGCTAAGTTTCCTAAGTTGAACAAAATGGAGATATTTCATTTACATTTTGTTAACTCTCTTTTCCATTGCTGTTTTTAGATTACTTTCTTCTAGTCATTTTGATGAGCAATAGCGAATTCCTAAAAATTTAGAATGATCTTATTCCATTTCAAAAATAAAGCCTGTAAAAGGGAATATTTAAAATTAATATACGACCAAAAATAAAATGCTTTTGTCAGAAAACCTTAATGATTTCTCTATAATTATGTAACAATAATGTAATAATATTCTGCAGTCAAATCTACGGTTTATGTTACCTCATTTTATTGCATGGTTATAAACTATAAAACTAAATTGAGCTTGAAATATTGTGCAATTGGCTCTAATTTTTTGTAAAATATTTGGATATAATGAATTCTTCGCTGAATGCATCATATATTCAACACTTTTTCTTGTCATTCATGTCAACACGCCATATATATTATGTTGGTGCAAAAATAATGACGTAATAATGTCGTTTTTTGACGTTAAAAAATACGTCAAAAAACGACATTATTACGTCATTATTTTTGTACCAACCTAATATATATATGGCATGTTGATTTCAGTTGAACATTTCCTATACCTTTTGGACCTTTTCTTTCAATCTGGATGTTTGAGAATGACCACTTCTGAGGGCATCTAACACAGATTCCATACTCATCATCTTGGAATGAGAATTTCTGATAGTTTTGGCACCTACTGAACACTGCACCATCATCTCTGTGCTTGTATCTTGCAGGACACTAGTTGAGCACACTCATGCAGTGTCAGGTGTTGTGTGATTCTGGGCTACACTTGTCACTCTGAAATAAAAACACTTAAAAAAAAAATGAATGAAATTCTACCACTTTAAGGATTACAGTATATTTTGTTTCACGCAAATGTGATGTTAACAAGTTATAATTTTCAATAAGGAGTTTCTTTCCATCTGAGCTGTAAATATGTCTCAGTATGTATATAAAATTGCAACACTCTGAAAGACAATACAAATCTTAACCTGGCTATGGTATGTACATAATAGGAGGTTGTAGATATTTTGATGAAGGTTTTAAAATTTTTGAATATCCTGTGACATAGTGACACTTCTATCAATGCACCACACCATATATCTGATGTATGCTGCAATATGGTTCACTGTGGTAAAAGAGTCCAATGTAAGCTGGTATCATGTCATGGAGATTCACATATGCTCCTTTTTGTTCAATTAGATCCACTTGAGAAGCGGGACAGATTGTGGGCTTTAGAGAAGCTGGATGTTCATTTTTCAACGATTACTGTGAGTGTTCATCATAGTAATGTCAATACTGCTTCAATGCTTGCAATATGGTTAAATTAACCTTTCTGCATCTGTTGATCACTCTCATTTCCATTATATTCCGAATGTAAGAGGAAAGTTCCAGTAAGCTTTGTTTCAAGAGCTGCCACTTTAAACAGCCTCCAATGTCAGTGATCCCTTGAACACTACAATTTTAACTTCAAATGTCAATCATTATCATACCTCCTTGTTGTTCTTGCACATCTCATTTATTAACATTTTAACAGCAATTTGCTACCTTGACTGGCTCTCGAGCCTTGTAATGGGTGAATTCTAGTATTTAAAAAAAAAAAAAAAAAAAGAGCAAGTTCTGGATTGCCATGTAGTATAGATGCTTGTCAAGGGCAGCAGAAGCAGAACCCCACAAGCTTCAGTTCTTGCATTTTCTCAAGCTCATATGACATCACACAGTAACCCTCTACTGTGAGTAGCTCTTGAACCTTGTATTGGGGGACTATTAGAATTAAAAATGAAAATCTTTAGCACAGATCAATATAAATGTAGCCCAGGACCACATACACATGTGCCCCAAACCAGACTTTCATACAATGAGGCTCCTTGCCATCAACATCTATTGGGACTCAAGATCACTCTAAAATTCACCTGGAGTTTTTCTATTTGTATGATCTCTAAAGCCCTGGAGAAATGGTTGGCTCCCTGTACCACTTCAGAAAGTACTTTACTCCTTTTGCCATACTGTAAGAGCCAGATGCTGCCACATCTGGGTGGGAGCTGTCCAGCCCTTATTTTCCAGCCTTGACCATGTTTAAAAGTGTCTGTACAGTCTTATGGGTGATGAATTATTCTTTCCTACAGAGGAAACATTACTAGCCTCTATCATTATTTTCATGACAGATATTTGAGTGAGCTAGTCCTTGGTTCCACTAGTGTACACTGAGTTGATTCATCCTTATTCTCTTCATATTCCATTGGTAAGGAAGAAGTTCCACTCACAGCTACTTCTCCAGAACTGTTACATTGTGAAACGGAATCTTAAGAGGAGGTTTCCCTCAACCACTTAGCAATCTTAACCACTTCAAGATTGTACTGGTAAGGGAAGCAGTCTAAGGTTAACCATTATCTATTCTACATATCCCCATAATATGTACCAATTGCTCCACCTTTTGTACATCTTTGCAACAATCTCATTTAGTAAGCCTTGTAATGAGTGAAAAATCGTTTAAAAAACAAAACTAAACATTGTCATGCATGTTGCTAGTGCTGTTAGGTCACATCAAGGATTGAAAGTTATTCTGTAGGGGTCACTTATGAGAGGTTCTAACTTCATGCAGGTACAATGTATACAGAGTGTATTTACCACAACACAAAAGCCCAACCCTAACCGCATGTCAGGTGTCATAAATTACAACTCTTACTCACATTTAATGCCTGTGAAGGAAATGTTAAGCACTGCCATGAATGTCCAGAATATATTTTTTTTATTCTCATGCCATTCCTACAATCTGGCATGATCACCAGACCTCTTTCATTAAATATTTATAGGATGACACTTGACTCATTCAGTTAGATGATTTTTAACTC
The DNA here is from genome assembly GCA_963932145.1 of Acanthosepion lycidas. NCBI lineage: Eukaryota > Metazoa > Mollusca > Cephalopoda > Sepiida > Sepiidae > Acanthosepion > Acanthosepion lycidas. The sequence continues at coordinate 71,787,787 of OZ010595.1, forward strand.
TTACTGCATTGATTCAACAGGTGCAAGAAACTTTCAACAACAGAATGTTGTTTACTGTATGTATGATCCCATGAACATAATAGAGGCCTATTTTAAAACCCAAGGATGATATACAGTGCACATACATACATACATACATACACACACACACACACACACATATGGTGTCTGATAACTCTTGATATACTTCTTATTTTGAAACCTGCACATATATTGAATTATTTTTCTTTAATCATTTCGTCCTAAGCAAGGTGATAATGCCACTAAGGTTCAAGGGGTTGCTGAGAGATAATGAGAAAACTTTAGTGAGCAGAATGGACAAAAAAAAAAAATCAAGTTTCAGGAAAACAGATTGATGGTGACAGGCATTGCATTTAAATCTTTGAAAATCATAGGTGGCAGAGAAACAAGAAACCAGAAGGGTTTCACAGGTGAGAAGTGCAAGAAGGGAAACTATTAAAATAGGATATATGGTTACATCTAGCTAATTCAACAGAATCTTGTAGCATACTTAAATTCATGTGGTTAAGATACTGAGGAGGAAAGCTCATTAGAACAAATGCCTTGAAAATATTTGTAGAAAAGACAGAAGTCACATCACTGCTTGAGAAATTGACAAGTTGTGATGCCAAGTCAGGACAAATAACATTAGAGATCGTCCTTTGAATTTTGTCAAGAACCTTTAGTCAGAGCACCAAACTGGATATATTCAATGTGGGGATGAATGGTAGATTTATAAATGTGCAAGATGGCTTCTGACATGAAAAATTGTCTGCAGTAAACCAACTTTCTTAGCAGCAGATATAGCAATTGATTCAGTATAATCACTCTACTGCTTGTCAGTGAAAAATGAGACCAAGAAGGTACAATGAGTTGCTCTCCTGGTGGTTAGCATCAGCCATACTGATGGCAGGCAAAAAGTGTTTTTCTATGATGTTGTCATCTACTGTAATCCAACTTTTCTCAGTACATTTAATCTTGAGTAAATTGAAACAAATTCAATGTGTTGCAATATGAGTCTGGGTACAAAAATAGTGACTACTTGGATTTATACTTACATAAAGCTTATTTTCTTTTTTCTTTCATTTCTGTCTCCTATTTTCAACTTGAAAGTAAAAAGCTTTGAACCATGTCAGCTTCATTTATAAATATGTAAAAAGACAGTTTTGAATGCAGAAAAGAATTGTGTGTATATATATATATATATATATATATATATATATATATATATAGGCAGCATATCTTCATTCAAGCATATTTCATTAAATAATATAGACATATGTATATTTTTATAATAATCCTTTCTAGTTCTCTAATTATCTTCTTGATGTTAAGTTGAAATTCATCAAGGAAGGTGCTGTAGTTCTTGTTAACCTAAGAACTTTCAATCTCCTCTGAGATCATCCTCAGGGGTGAATAGCAAAGACAAACACTATAATTGTGATGGTGATTTTTGTGAACATGCCAGTTTGAATTATTTTAAATTTAACTATTATAGCTGTGTTCTGTGTAAACAAGCATCCATAAGGGAGCTAATCAGATTTTCATGGTTTAGTATATTGGTATTGTCAATAAGTATTTATATAAATATATATATATATATATATATATATATATATATATATATATATATATAGAGAGAGAGAGAGTACCGGGAACCCCTTCCTAAACAAGAAATATATATTTCTTGTTTAGGAATGGGTTCCCGGTACTCTCTCTCTCTGGCCTCTGTATCTCCTGTATCCACTACCCTTCTCATCCTTTCTTCTGTCATTCCTATCTGATCTTGCTCCAAATTTTTCTGTAACCCCTTGTGTCCTGGTGGCTTCCCGCCTTGCTTGGGGTGAAACACTTAAAAAAAAAAATATATAGGTACTAATACGTTGGTATAATCCAAGGGACTCCTATTAACACAATATGAAATATGAAATGTTAAAACTGAATCACCAAAAACTGCTTGATGTTTATTTTCTAAACCAAGCAAAATATTTCAAACTGTCAATGGTGGTAGATAATAGAAATGGCAAGAAGGGGAAAGACAGAAAGAGAGGGAAAGAAAAGTGGAAAAACAGGTGGGGAGTGGTTTCAAGGAGAGACTGGAAGTAGTATAATATGAGAGATGATCAGTGGTGGGGAAAGGGAGGAGAGAGGTAAGGTAAAGGGGACTCAGGAGGTAAGGTAAGACATGGTATCACGGTGGGCAAAGGGGGAAGTGGAGAGGAACAAGCTTCTAGCCATTTCTATTTCAATAATCTACCACCAATGAAAGTTTGAAGAATCATGTGAATTTTAAATTTAAAATTCACTGGTGAAAATGATCATTAACTAATTGTGTCTTAATTCCAGTTGTATGAAATGTGTGTGTGTGTGTGTGTTAAAATATACAAGGTATGCTATATTTATGGATAAAAGTGATCAATTTCAGAGATGGTGTTTGTCAATAATAATAATCAATAATAATGACTATAAAGTTAACAAAGAACACTATAAAATAGCTGCAAAGAACTGCATTTGGATCCACAATTATTCCTACTCAATAGCCTATAGAATAATTTGAAACCTAACCATTACTGTCTACCTAGTAACTCTTAAGACAATGCAATAGACCTTATTACCCATAATGTACTATTGACCAGCATAGATAAATAGTTGAGCCAAAACAACACACATGGCCTGAAGATCATGTTCAAGCATGAAACACTGTTGCCACTTGGTGTTGACTTCAGTATCCACTTTTACGCACACATACATAAATATAAAATATATATATATATATATATATATATATATAGTAAAGGTAATCAATCTGTTGGTATATAATCCAAGTGGATCCTAATAATATAAAATATTAAAACTAATCTACAAAAAACAAAAAGTGGTCAGTGTATTTATTATTACAGAGCAAATGATTAATACACAATAAAATTGAAAATTACCTCATACAGGGAATAAGTGAAAAAATGAAATTTGTCAGTTTTATTCAACCTCAGTATAGACTGAGTTTGTGTTGGAATGAATGAATGAATATATATATATATATAGAGAGAGAGAGAGAGAGGAAAGTATTCTAATACTGAATGAAGCTGAATAACCATGTCAAATGTTCGTATGAAATAAGAATGTAATAATTCTGATTAGAGGTAAGAGTTCACAAAAAACTTCTTGTGTCTGTATTAAAGATGATAAAGTGTTCTTTAAAAAAAAAAAAATGAAAATCTTCAACATGTGAAAGGATGAGATAGACTTCTTTCAGTAAGTATTATTACTTTATCTTGTAGTTTGTCAGATTCCTTTCTTGCTAGTTCACTGTGGGAATATAATGAACACTCTTTAACTTTACTTTTATCAACCTATTTAAGCATTTTTTCAGGCTCACAGAGACTAACACTTTGAAACTGATTCAGGTCCTTTCATTGATGTAAAATATTTGTGAACATTTTTTTTTAATTGGTTCATTTTAATTATTTAAAATTTGAATCTTAGTATCTCTTTTTGCACCAGTTCTTCAGTGCCTTTGTATCTCCCTCTCTCCATATATATATATATTAGGTTGGTGCAAAAATAATGAGGTAATAATGTCGTTTTTTGACGTATTTTTTAACCACAAAAAACGACATTATTACGTCATTATTTTTGCACCAACCTAATAATTCAAATTGTGTATTTCTGTCATTCTAATTTGGGAGTTTCTTGTTTGATCTCACAATATATAACCGTAATTAATGCTTACTGGTACACAGAATACGGAATCAGTTTGCCAGCTGGTTTATGGCTTGTGTTCAATTATTGTACAAAAATTTGTAACGTGTTGAAATTTTTCTGTGAATTTTATGGTGAGTGACAAATTTAAGCAATATGCCCACATCAAATTTTTTTAATCATTTTACCCCCAAGCAAGGCAATAAAGCCCCAAAGATGCAAGGGATAACTAAGTGTGAAAGAATGAAGGAGAGAGAACAATAAAAGAACAGGAATTAAGATAGTGAAGATATAGTGATTGACATTGCATTTAAATTTTTGAAGATCAAAGTTGACTGGAAAGCAAGGAGCTGAAAGAGTTTCACAAGCAAGAAGTGTGAGAAAAGAAATTGTTAACATAGAACTTATGGTTACATCTAGCAATTTCAACTGTAAAATGATGAGACCTAGCTGGGTTAAGTTCAGCATATCTGCCTCCAAGACCCTGAAGATGCAGTTATTTTTTCTTGCACTGTGTGCGGTATAATATTTTATTGAAACAGTGTAATTTGTGTATATATTCATCAGCACATCACTAACGACTAAAACAAAAGACAAATATTAATGGATAGTACCAAAATACAACACGGCACTCAATCAAAAGAAAGTCTTAAAATCTTAGAAGGGAGGGATAGTTTAGAGGTAAACATTACTTAGTACTACAAAGAATAGGAAATTGTAGACAGCCATGATTGTCTACAACCTGAAAGGTCACAGTACGTAAAAGAATATGCAGAGCTAAATACATTAAAATAAAATAGAATCATTATTATCCAATTCTAATAACCTTAAATTTTAAGAAATATTTATTTTATCATAATGGCCAGAGTTGTAGATTCTTTTGATCAAGACTTTAGTGTCTTTGCATTCTCTTCAGTTTTTCTTGTAATAATGGACAGACCTGCCTTGATATATCCACAGGATTGACTCGCCCACATTTCCTACACATTCCATTGTTAAGAAGGGTGTTCCACTGCAAAAGCTTCTCAAGTAAAAACTACTTTATGGAACAGAAGTAGATGCTTTCCTGAACAGTACAACCTTGTCTTCAAGTGTAGGGACTGTAGTTATCTATCTATCTTAGGTTGGTGCAAAAATAATGACGTAATAATGTCGTTTTTTGACGTATTTTTTAACGTCAAAAAACATTATTACGTCATTATTTTTGCACCAACCTAATATCATATCTTATTTCTGCCCTCTTATATTCATATCACACATGTCATTCAGTAAACCTCTACCTTGTATTCATCCAATACAAAGCCCGTTCTTGGGCTTTGTATTGGATGAACTTCAATAAAAAAAAAAAAAAAAAAAAAATGAAAATATGCATTTTATTTTTACTTAATGAACAAATGTTTTTGGAAGCCAAATTGTCCAACACAGAGAATTATCCCTCACTTGTGTCTGGTTCGGGTCAAGGTCACATTGATAGCTTAACCTGTCTTTCTAGCATGATTCTTGTTGCTTAGGTGGATATCACTTACACTGGTTACTGCCCTTGAATTCATCTTCTCAACAAGCAAATATGTCAGGATTTATCAAGATGGATTAACATACCAGTTAATCTGATGGTTTACAGTTTGACTTTTTTGTTTGTTTTGCTCATACCAATTTATTATTGATCTAATTCACATGTAAAGACATTTGTTTTTCTGTCTTTGACTTATCAAAAGATAAGGCTTTCGTTAAAACAAATACAGCATCAGTAAAAAAAAAAATATCAATGACTTCGGCAGAACTTCTGCTGAAATTTCTCATATTTTTTGAGTATGTTCTAGAAACTCATGATAATCTATCAATTTTACTTAATTTCTCAGAGCTACAAAAGGACGCATTATTTCTCTTTGAATTCAGAATGTCATAGATTATACTAACCTTGTTTAGCAAGTCAAATACACATGAAGCCTCATGAACTAATGAAAAACACCCAAATAAAAATACCAGAATTTCTTAGTTATTTTTTTCTCCATATCTCATTCTAAGATGAATTATTAATAAAAGTGAAAGATGTTAGATAGATAAACATTTCCTCGTTTGTTTTTGCTTTCAATCAAATTAAAGTTCACTCAGTACAAGGCTCAAAAAAGCCACTGGATGTATGCATGACTGTATTGTGGCAGAAATGTTTACAGTTTGATTTTGTTCTGGAAAGGTAGTTATCATGATTTTCAACTATGCAAAGATTATGGTGTTGTACTATAATGTCAATATCCATAAACATCTGATATTGATCACTCTTACCTTTTATTAATATAGCAAATGTTAAACTGTTTCATATATATATATATATATATATATATATATATATAATTTTAAAAAGAGAGAAACTGCAAACGTTTTTAGTTATAATGTGGATTTTTTGGAAAATAAAATATAAAAAAAAAAGAATCCATATTAAAACCAAAAACATTTGCGGTTTCTCTCTTTTTAAAATATACAATTTTCTTTCATTGGAATGACTATAACCTCTTCTATCTATATATATATATATATATATAAAGAGAGAGAAGTGAAGACAATGATAGCAACAGTTCTTATATTTACACACACAAACACTATATTGAGCACTAATATCCAATTAATATTGCATACATTAAAACTATATATATATGTTATTGATCAGAGTTGAATTAGACCAGTAAACAATACTATTAAAAAGTGCTCAATGCACATATAAAGAAAATAAAATTTAACATGCAGAGCTTTTTTATTTCAAAAGGTTTAGGAGATCAGCTGATCACACTACCTTGGTTTCAACCTTTTGGTATTTTCAGGAGAAATAATTTCTTAATACTTTATTATTTAAAATTAAATAAATGAATAACATTTACAGACCAGAAAAACCTAAATGAAAGATCAGAAATAACACAATGCATACACATAAAAAGTACCTTTTTGAGTTTGTATGAACCAAGATGAAAGTATGTACATTTCATACCCCACCCCTGATATAATTTCAATACCCTTACTTTTCTCCTCCCCTTTTATTACACTTTGCGCTGTGTGTTTGTTAATTTATTTTTAAGTAATAAAACGTTAGGAAATTATTTATCCCAGATCGCCTGAACATACTGAAAGGTTGAAACCAAGGTAGCATGATTAGTTGATATAATCTTTTTAAATATATATATATATATATATATATATATAGATACATGTTTCATTAAATAATATAGACAAGTTTTGTCTATTTTATGTAAATTCTTTTCATATCATCTGATAAACTTAATAACATTATCTCTAAAAGAAGAAAGAAAATCACAATATTGATACATATTTTTTAATCCTATCTAAGCTTTTGGATAAGCCATTATCAAAGATGACAATTACATTACATTATATTAAACAATACACGGACAAAGCAATAAAGTCTGTTTTTGTTTACATGGAAGATTTCCAAACGACAAACTCGCTGGAAGCAAAAATCACACTGCAGCTCATGACGTCACACATGACCACTGTGAAAATGAGAAGTATTAAGTATAGCAAACCATTGGTATAAACCAATGGCTTCTGTTATAAATTATAGGCATTTAAAAAATTTTATGTATATAGCTTCAAGAATTTTTAGTTTTTGTTTGTTTTCATGTTTAAGTATAGTTGTATTTTCAACAAGGATTTTCTGGAATTGTGTATGCAACCAGGCATGTTGCTTTAAATAAATGGATAACAAGATAACTAAGGAAACAATTAAAAAAGCCCCTAAATATTAATTTTAGCTTAGTAAACAAGACCAAATAGGTTGGGAAACAAAAACATTGTATTACAACTGTTTTCCACATTGGAAAGCTCTGTCAGTCTTGAAAAATCAGCAAATACTGGTCTTTAACTGGGCCTGAACCCCAATTTTTGGCATTGGTTGGATATATACAATAACTCTGAATTATATGCATCAAAGAAATTATTTTCTATTTTTTCCCCCAGAAACCAGGATTCTCAATTCCACTGTTATAGCTCTTTGTAATATTGATGGAAGTTTCCTTAACCTTTTGCTTAAGTTAGTGTGAAAAGTCAACATTTTGATTAAATAATTAATTTCCCTTTTAATTACATGTGCTATCCATTTTAGTTGCTGTTAGAAGTCTTCAGGTGATGAGATGTTTGTTTTGATAAATTTCTTTCTTTTTGATTTTGTAGAATCAGTCTGTAAATGATGATGAATGATTTTCTGTTTTAAGACTTAGAGAACAAAAAAAAAAAAAAATACCTCAAGGGACCCAATGACTATTTATTTGGAAAACCCCCAAAAATTCAAACCTGTAAAAGTAATCTCTTATAAATTTGTGTAAGGTTAAATTTTGTCTGTGTTCTGACTTTACATCAGTAGAACAAAGCAGCCAAGCGTATACCATTAACAATTTACTACCAGGCTTTTATAGAATGGTATTTCGAACATAATCAGTAACATTTTTGTTTGCATAATTTTTAAAATCATATTTTAATAAATATTTCATCTATGGTATTTATTTTTAATTCAAATATTAAAAATTGCCATATATAAGCAATGTTTCTGTCAATAAGATTTTTTTTAAAATTCATCCCATTTGTATAGAAAGAAATTATATCTTCCTTGTCAAGATTCAGTTGTGAGTTAGAAAATCTTCAGCATTTATAATAAGCACTGTTCTTATCTGAGATTTCATATTACTGGAAATTAGTCAAAAAGAACTGAAAAATAATTTTATGGAATTATCTAAATAGGTAAAAATAACCTGTTTAATTAGATTTCCTTAAAACTAGTGAATTTACACAAAAAATAGTAAGTTTGCTGAATTATTATTATTATTATTAAAATAAACATTTGAAAATTATTCAAATGTTTCTCTCATGGTCAGCTTGTTGTAGCTATGTCCAGAGTCAGAAATTCAAGTGGACTTAATATAATGGCAAAAAGAAATTTAGAAAATAGATGTCTTGTTGAAAATATTATTTATACAGAAATGTTAAAGAGGTAAAAGAACTTCAATCAAAACATTTTTGTGGGACTAGTATTTGGATTTTGTGGGTCAGGGTTGAAAGGTTTTATTGTAAGTTCAGAAAGTTGCCAATCATGGCTTTCCACAATTTCCTATCATTGTCTTATCTTTGTAAATTTTGTCTTTTTGCTATCACTCCAATTCTTCTGTTCTGATATCCATTTACACAAACTTGTTAAGTAGGTTATGCACTGTTTTTTTTTCTCTCTATTTCTCTTGTCTTTAATACATCCTATAAGTGTCAAATTCTCCAAGTCCTCTTTCCTCATTATGCGTTATTTGAACCCAAGTGTTCAGTATACTGTTTGAAAGTGCATTAACATGGGCAGCCGGTAAACTAGTCAGTCATGGACAGCAAGAGCCCAGGGAGGGAGATCTATATACATCAGTGGGTCAGAGTTGAAAGGGTTAATATAAACTAGAAAATTATTCAAATGTTTCTCATGTTTAGCTCTATGGAGCAATACCGAGAGTAAGAAATTCAAGTGGACTTAGCATAATGACAAAAAAAGCACTTTAGAAAATAGATGTTGAAAATGTTGTTTATCCAGACATTATAAAGCAGTAAGAGAACTTTTATGATAGCTTTCCTTTGTTCGTAGGATGGGTAGTTAGACACTTTTAAAGATATGCCTAAATGGTTTTAATAAGGGCAAAATTTTATGTATTTTTTTTTTTTTTTTTAAACTTTTTTTTACGTTGGTTTGTACAACTATTCCCATTTATAAATGAGCAATTTTGAAGATGAAAATGATCAAAACCATAAAATAATATTTTAAGATTTTTTTGCTTCCTCCCACTTTTGTTTTTGGTTTTCACGTTCTTTTTTGTTGTCTTTATCTAGTCTTTGCATTTCTCTCTCTCTTCTGATTTTGCATTTTTCTCCTTTTCCTTTAGTTTTGTCACTCTTTTATGCTTTTTTTTTTTCTAATTTCTCTTTCCTTTTCTAATTTCTCTTTCTACATTCTCTCTCTTGTATTTTCTCTTATTTTTATGTCTTCTCTTGTCCTTTCATCATCTCTTTTTTTTTTTTTTTTTTTTTGTATTTTTCCCCTCATCCTCTCTCTGTTTCTTTGCCTTCACTTTTATCTCTGCTATGTCTGTGCCTTATGCCTTCACTCTGTTTTTTTTTTTTTGTATTTTCTCTTTCCATTTAGTTTACTCTCTAATTTATTGTTTCTTGTTTGCTTTTATCTCTCTTTTTTTTCTCATTTCTCTTCTCTCTTGTTCTTTTCCTTTTTCTTTCTTTCTCTATTGGTCCTCTCTTTCTTTCAATTTTTCAGTTTGTCTTCTCTCTCTTTTTTTTCCCTTCTTCGTTCTCTCACTCTTTTCTTTTTGTTTTTTCCTTTTCCTACCAAAATTGTATGTTTTTGTTTTTATCATTATCTATGTGTGTACACTTGATTTATTGTACCATTAAAAAATAATTTTTTCATTCATATTTTTAAACTTGGCAAAATACTTTGATCAAATAGTTTTCACTAAAACCTGATTCAGTCATTTTTTTATCTCTCTTAAGCAGGCAACATTTACAAGGGCCATAGTTTTCTGCCTTATAATAAAACCAGCTCTCTGAACAAAGCCCTCATTTTTAGAAATTTATCATTGAGAAATAATTACTCTTTGCTTTTCCTGACCCAGACATGGTTCATAAAGACTTTACTAAAAAGGTATAAAATTTAATCATATCCCAGTCAAAAATAGGGTAGGCTGCACTTTGTGTAGTTTTGCCTGATATTGCAAGATGCTAAAAAAAAAACAATGTTTACCTAAGAACTAGAATTTAATATATTTCACAGTGTGCAGAATTTTTATCAAGAAATTGTTCAGTAGAGAACCAGAGCAACAATAGTTAATAAATTAATAAGATTCAATTGATTTATCTTTTGATTGACTTTAAAGATTTATTTATATAACTGATAAACAATGCCAGGTTCATGGTTGACAAGAGATTTTATTTAGAGTAATAGACAAAATTAATATGCAGTTAAGTCCAACATGTTGTGTTCTTCATATTTTCTTTGAGAATCTTCTGATATTTCTACATTGAGAATTTGTCTATACTACAACAATGCTCTTCAGTGATATATTTTCTCTATACTTAAGTGTTGTCATGTCTGGGCCTTGTACAGGGTGAACATCACCTTAAAAAAAAGTTCTTGATGGATTTTACCATAGTACAAATTTGAAATTTATTGAGAGTCTGTGATTAGCATTTCTTGTGTAAAGTATAAATATATTGGGTAGTAATTCAATTGATTTATCTGACCCTGATGAATATACTTCAGTTGAATGATAAGTCATTTGAACCTTTTATTAATTTGACTTTTATATTTAGTTTGTAGAAATCCTTTTAAAAGACAGTGTGTCATATGACTTTTCCATTTTGTTATCCAGTTACCCACCAGTTTGATATATTTAAAGTTTATATGTCATATTCTCCCATAACAGGATTTCTAAGGGCTTATGGCCATATCACATTGAAACACTGGTTCTCACTCTATCATTGAAGTTAAGCAATGTTGAACCTGGTCAGTACCTAGATGAATGACTGCTCGAGAATATCAGGTGCTGTAAGCTTGGACATGTGAGTGGTGTAATAAATAAAGGCTCAGAATGAGAAAATGGAGAACAAAGTTTCTTATGTTATTTGCTTGCACAATACTCATAAAAATGAGAAACAGCAAAATGTGGAAACACAAAAATGAGCATGTGGTGTTTGAGACATGAGAAACAATAATACAGAGTAAAATTGTGAGTTTGGGGTCAAATGTAAAGCAAAGATGGATTGGAATCTGATAGAATAAGATAAAAAAATAAGTAAAGTGTGTATGGTCTTTTTCATATATATATATATATATATATATTTATAGATATGTGTAATGAGTCTTCAGATAATTTAGTTGGAAAATACATGAAGTGTCTGCAGGTTTTCTTACCTTGAATTTTTGTTGAGTGCTAAGAGATAAATGTTACTAATATAGCCTGAAAAAGGAAAAGGAGCCTAAATTTTTGACACGTGTTGACAGCTTGTCTGATAGGATAGTGAGAATATCACTTTGTGCGTATAGAGCAGAAAAGTGGGATTGATTCTCATTGGTTTATAAAGGGTGAATTAATGACAATTATAATTGTTATAATTATTTTTGACACTATAATTGATTTTTATTTACTTATTTTTATGAACAACAATAAATAATACCAGCATTGAAGTGAACAAATACAAATAGCTGTTCAGATCACTTTTTTCCCCTCCAATTGTAAAGAGCCACTTGTACTTCATAAAAGTCTTCTCTGTTAATATTCATCAGTTTATAAGGTTACTGATTTTTAATGTCAGACACAGTGACTGTATAATTAATATTTGTGTTTCTTTATGGATATGACAATATTCTCTAATTTCTCATTTATTTTTGAGGTGGAAGACCACATTGACCTACTTTTAATAAATATGCAATATGAGCTCTGGTAAAAAAAATGTTGCTGAAGACATTAGGCTTATAATTCCCACAAATTTATACACAGATGTCCTCAAGGATACATGACTCAGTGGATAAAGGTGTTAGTTAGATCCAGTGACAGGACCCAAAGAGTGTGAGTTCAATACCTGGTTAAGGCGGTGGAGACCTTGGAGAGGGGAATTAACAGGAGATAACTGATAACTGACATCCATTAGACATGGCATGTGGAACTAGAACAGTCTATCCCAGCGAGCAAAATAAAGGGTTCAGTTCAACCTTCCAACCACCTGAAAAAAAGGCTGGAGCATACAATGGCCAAAACATGATAAATATGGCAACAAAGATGAGGATGATAGTCTGAACAATGTAAATAGTGTACATAATGCCTCATCTCAGAAATATAGACAGTTCCTGTGGATATTGACAATAATGAACAAAATAGAACTGAGTATGTCTTCAAAATTTCCCTGAAACTCTGTCACCCTATTTTAGATTATAATTAAGATTTTTAAATTTGTTTCTTAAGTTTTTCTTAAATAAAAAAGAAAAGAAAAATGAATTTTCATTAATTATAAAAACTAAATTTTTATGAAGTCAATGTCTACTTTAATTGCCAATATTTTACTGTAAGTTCATCAGATGACAGAGAAGATGGATTCATTTTTATCGCTTATCAACCCTTTTTAAGTTATTTAAAGACAGAAAATATTTTTAGATTGTAAAAGTTTTTGTTTTTGAGATAATGGTTTCGTAATACAAGTTTTACTATTAGGTTGGTGCAAAAATAATATCGTTTTTTGATGTTAAAAAATATGTCAAAAACGATATTATTTTTGCACCATCCTAATAATTATCCCATAGCTGGGGGAGAAGTGATGGATTTATATCATTCCCAAGAATATTTGCACATAAGTGAATATGACTAACCCAATGGAAATTAGAACTCAGCTCTCTGATTAACAATTCTGAGCCATTATCCATTACATCAACTGCACATCCAAACTTACAGCAGCTGGTATTCCAAAATGGTCACCCCTCTTGGTTCTGACCAGGCTTGACATTGCTTAACTCCAGTGATCATAAGAGAGGATGAAATTCCCTCTGCTAAGAAATATGTTTGACAAAACAACAGTAAAAAGGACATGAATGAGACATACATTTCAGTAGTCAGTAAATAAGTTATTTTCCTTTGTTTAAGTTTTTGTAAGTTTGCTTTTAATGGTTTTAAAAACATTTAATTTGATTCATTTTTCATGATTTTTTTAAAAATCTATAACTATTATTAAAGACTCATGTTTATGTATTTTTTTATTTAAATTTAAAATTTTTGAACTATTTTGCAAAATAGTTTTAGTTTTCAAAACAAAGTTTGTTGGATAGGCCTACTGTGAATAAGTAAGACTGTGGTTGACAATTCCTTACTGTGTGTGTTTAATATATATATATATATATATATATATATATATATATATATAGACCAAACATACTCCTACACAGCCATATTCACCTACCCTCTTATATATGTACTTATTGGATTCTGTATTTATTACCAAATATTTGGCCTCATTATTCTTGCATGGCTTAATAGATACAAAAGCTGTTTTCAGAAAAGACTTTTTTTTCAAGTCCAAAATGTCTACCAAGGTCTGAAGACTAAAAGTCTGAACCCAACCCAAAGAATGAAGTGCAATTGATATCTTCATGGCATCATACCAAACTGCTTAAAGTCAGCATTCTGGAAAGGTTTGGGACAAGTTGAGAAGGTCAATCAAAAAATAGATACTTCTTATCAGGCAAATAAATTAAGTAACGCATAAAAATAGATTACATGCATGTCATGCAAATAAAACTGACAGCGTAAAAAAAAAAAAAAGTAGTATAACTGGGCTTATTTGATTTTTCATTTAAACTTCTTTAATTTATTCTATATGATAGTTTTTGTATCTGGGTAGGTATTTTGAAGCTGCTATATTACAAGCCCAATAAGTTTTGATATTTTTAAAACTATTAGGTTGGTGCAAAAATAATGACGTTTTTTGACGTATTTTTAACGTCAAAAAACGACATTATTACGTCATTATTTTTGCACCAACCTAATAATTACATTCAGTTAGGAAAAATAAAATAAAATAAAATGATATAATATATGCAAGAAAAGGAAAAAGTAATTGTTTTAAATAAAGTTAAACAAAATTCAAATATAAAAAATAAAAGCAATTTATAAGAACAAAAAAAAGACTCCTTTTTAAAAAAAATAAAATGAAAATTCATACATAAAAATAAATGTTTTTACATGAAATATCTATCAATATTTACATAAAACTGATATGTTAAAAAAAAAAAAAAAAATAAACTGACATTTATCAAAAATTAAAAAATATAAAATTGATGCATATAAATAAAGAAAAGTGAGGATTTTTTTAAATTTCAAAACAGATCAAATACAGAAATTAAAAAGGGATACAGAATAAAATAACACACAAGAAAATTTCTGCCCTGGGTATGATGATAAACTACATCTGGCAGCAAGGCCCCTGATTGGGAGGTTTTGAGGAGCATGGAGCCACCTCTTAATTGCAGTCGTTCCCAGGTCTACCCTGACCTGGGGTGGTAGTAACTGTAAGGGTCCTAGCTATAGGCAAATAGTTACCCCCCACCTGCCAAACTGGTGGAAAAACCCTATGAAAGTATAAAAATAGATTTTTATAGTAAAAATACCAGCAATACATTTGACTGTTGACAAAAACCCTCTTTACAAAAATATGTCAATAAAATTTGATCTAAAAACTAATTTCTTACAAATACTTATTCTATTCATATGAAGCTATCCTAAAAATCTTGTCAGCTTAAATAACCCATTGAAGTTTATATGCCATAAAACAAAATAAACCAAACCAATAAAATTCTGAAGAAATAAAATTGATTCATAGAATATAAAAATTTTTTTCAGACAAATTCAAAAGCAATCAGAAAATGGTAATAAAACTGATGCATAAAATAAAATTCTAAAGAAATGAAATATTGGTAGATAAAAATAAAAGAATATATACCATGTATAATGTTTTCCTGTTTCTTAATATTTTGTTTAGTTTTTGGAAGGCATCTTTCACTGTTCAAATGTACCTTCTAATTTTGGTGTGACATTTTCAATTTTAAGATGGCAAACTTTCAACTGGCTTTAGTCATTATCAAGAAAGAAATTTGAAATTCAAAGTCCATGTTGTAGTTTACTTCTTTGGAATATTTTTGAATTTTTACTTACTCGTCATCTTCGTAAAATAAAATTTGATTTATTTTCAAAGATATAATAAAGAAACCTATTATTGATGAGTGTTTGCTTAATGTGTAATATATATATATATATATATATATATGTGTGTGTGTGTATTGAGAGTTTATATATGAATAAATATAATTGTGCCCGGTATGAAAGATTGGCAATTACTGTATTTTTTTATTAAGTTTTGGATGTTATATAATCAGTAATTAATTCACAACCTGTAAACGAATGCCCATTTTCATTAATTTTGATGGTGGCATAGCAAATTTTAGTCTTTATTTCAATATATGATCCGATGATTACTAAAGACATAAAACTGTCAATCACTATGCAATGTTGATTTCTATGTCCATACTGTTTATATCTCAATCCCATTAAGCATATACTGAAGACTATAATTGAGCATCATATTCTATCATAGAAATGCGAGGCATTCCGGAAATAAAAAAGACAAAACGGCCTTATCAGAAGTTTGGACAAAACAGTTATGTTTGAACTGACCTCAAGCAACTCCTATACTGAACCATTTGTTTTCATTGATGGACATGATGTTGTTAAGAAATTTCCTCATTTTAGTTGTACAATCAACCATTACTGTTCTCTTGATGATGATGAGATTGCTCTTAGAATTCTAAAAGCTACAGATGTCTTCACCTTGTTAAAAGATCGTGTGTGGTCGAGAACTGGAATAAGAAAAGAAGCAAGGGTCAGTGTATACAATGCATGTATTTTAACAGACATTCTTTATTCCTGTAAAACTTGGGTTTTCTAACACAAACAAATATCAACATTGTCTTCACAACAATCTGGGAATTAATGTTTTATCTTGTACACCAGATTTTAAAATTCTTTTAAGAGCTAATTCTATCAGCATAGAAACAAATACTGATCATCATAGACTTCAGTTGGTAGGTCATATCATACAAATGGAGAACAGCAAGATACCCAAACAATGGTGAATTTTGCCAAAAAAAGTTACCTCAGTACAAACCAAGGAAATGTTTTCATGTTTGTTTGAAAGATTTGATAAAATTATGTGCGGTGGATGATCCAAATTGGAAAGTCAACTTCCTGTATGACAATAATGAACCAAATATAACTGAGCATGTCCCAAAAATTTCCCTGAAACACTGTCACCCTATTTTAGATCTACTGGAGATTTAATGTCCAGGAAGTGGGTGAAGATTTTCACAACATAAAACAAATGAAGAAAAAAGTTTATTTAATCCTGAAAAGTTCTAAATTTTTGTCTCAAACTGTTTATTGAGGTTTTACAACATTTTATTAAAACAGAAAAGATTCAAAATTTTAACCTTTTAACATTCTTTGTTTAGCTGAAAAAAAAAAAAAGAAAAAAATAATCTTAAATTGACCTTCAGTGACCTTTTGAGGTCAGCATCATCTGGACTATCATTTTTTTTTCTACCTACATTACCTTTATAAACCAATTTACCTTCAATAAGGTAATTGTTTAGCAACAATACAGATCTTAAAGGCTAAACTAATTTTACTACCAATGACTTCAGAGGTCATATCTGAATTTATCAGGCCTACTACTTGTCAGGTCAAAAATCCTCTTTGTACTAAATTGTAAACTCAATATTTGACTCCATTTTGGTAGAAATTGCTTCTTTTGGCTAGAAACGGCATGCTTTGTTGACCTCAAATAATCTTTAATGTGTAACTCAAGGTAGCCCATGACAATGTTTTGTGAGTTTGTATGCTAAAATTAAGTGAATAAGTATGATTAACACATGGACATAGAAACAGAAGCCACCAGTATTAACACATTTCTGTGTGTATATATATATATATATATATAATATATATATAATAAATAATATATATATATATATATATATAATATATAATATATATATATATATATATATATATATATTATATATATATATACACATATATACACAAGGTTGTGGTCATCATCTATGAAGCATTTATAGGTGATTCTGTATTTATATCACTTTTGTCTCTCCACACACATAGAGGGTGTATTAAAAATACTTTTACAAACTTTGGGGGTGGGTTCCTGCCACCAAAACAAAGACAAAAGTTGTACAAACATATGTCTGAAAATCCTTCATTTTTTAGTTAAGTTTAAAGAAAGTTTATGGTAGACACTGTTGAATACTTTTACAAAATTTAGAGGTTGGTTTGTGATGCCAAAACAAGGGTAAGATGTCCAGCTCCTGTAAAATGTGCTGGGAGAACATGGGGTTCTTACAGACAGTCACTTGCAATTCCAGCCCACACATTAATCATGATCCTGGTGTCTATCCTGTATTGTACCATGGGGATTCTGATCCATTCACAAATGTTGGTTGTATAAATTTGTTATTCCATCTCTTCCAAGTGTTGCCTCATTTGTAAACAAGACTGAAGAAAGAAACAACCGAGCAGCAGTTTGTCCAATAAGTCATCGGCAAAATTTCTCCTGTGGTGAGTGATCAGAAGGCAGAAAACGTCTGTCGTGATAATGACTGAAACCAGTTGAAGGTTTGGAATCTTAAATGTGTTAAGATTTCACAAACTGTGGATAGTTCCTTTACACCTTCAACACCATATGGAAAATTTTCTTCCAAGAATCAAGTAACATTAAGCAAACCTTCAGAAGACCTGCACATGTTACAAATGATATGTATATAGGAGCTGCTCTTGAAGTACTCTCCATGTGGTATGACATACTAGGGTCACTTGGTATTTGCTGATACCTGGATCATCTCTGATAGCCTGTAGAATGTGTTCTTCATGCTCAGGTATATTAGTGGATTTTGGTCTTCCTCAATCCGGAGTTTTATGGTGCCACAGATCCTATCCTATCAATGTGATGATAAACAGCAGCAAAGGTTGGATGACTTGGCTGTCTTTGGTTTAGAAATGCAATCATGCAGCTTCATGTTCATTACCATTCATGCAGACATATGTAAAAAACATATGTGCCTGCTCACACTATGAATATCCTGCCATTGTTAAATGGAACACTTCTCGGTTAACTCACTATGTAACACATTAAATTTTGAAGACAGACTAGCCACAGATGTACACAAATGACAAATGTTACCTATTCTACATGGCAACAGTGCCCTCTACTGTTAACTTTCTTTAAACATAATAACTAAAAAAAAAAAAAAATGATGGATTTGCAGACGTATCTCTTTGTTTTTATTTTGGTGTGAGGAACCAGTCCTCAAAGTCTGTAAAAATATTTTTGATACACCTTTGACCAACTTAAAGAAGGAGACCATCCAGAAAAGTTGCAGATGCCAAAGTTGTATGGAGGCCATAATTGAAGCCAATGCTGATTTTATTTAATAAATTTAGTATTTCAAGATATTTTTGTGTAATTTTGGTAAATATATCCATTAAAATGAGATGTCAGTGCTATTTTTATTTTTGCATAACTTACATGACAATTTATACATCGCACCATGTGTTTTTATATATATATATATAAGAGAGAGAGAGACACACACACACACACGTTATTGATTTTTTCTATTTGCTTTATTTATGTACATAGGATTATGAACTTAGAGAATGTTGGATTAACTTTGAAATCACTGACATGTCTAATTTGTTGAAATTAATTCTGATCAATTTAGCAGAAAATAACATGCTTAGCTAATAAAGATATTTTCTTTTTATACTTGGCAGGATTTTGTTGTTGCTAAGAGTAAATCTGAATTTATTAAGCCAGAAAGAACAAGTGATTTTGCTTTCATCATCAATTCAGCAGCACTGAAAATAGACTCAATACTTTTCATTAGTAAGTCCTCATCTTTCTCTCAGAAAAGAACTTTATATATAAAACTTTTAATCATTTCACCCCAAACAAGAAAATAATGTCACTAAGATACAAGATGTTACTGAGAGTAAAAGAAAGTGAAAAAATGTTAGTGAGGAGGAAGGACAATAAAAGAATAGTATTCAGAGCAATAGAAAATGGTGAGTGAGTTTGCATTTGAATTTTCGAAGAGTGTAGGTGACAGGAAATCAAGAAACTGGAAGAGAGTTCCAGAAGAGAAAAGTAAGGGAAAAGAAATGGGGATAGAACTTAGGGATACATCTGGCAATTTTGACAGTAAAATGATGAGACCTAATTGCCAATCTAGTAGTATGCTTAAATTCATGTGGTCAAAGAACCAAAGGGAAAAGCTCATTGCAACACCTGACATATTTATAGAAAAGATACAGGGACCCTCATCACAGCAGTGGGGAAAGTAACTGAAGATGTGATGTTAGGTCAGATCACATAACAGACCCTTCTTTGCATTTTGCTAAGAATCTCGAGATATACTATGTGTAACAGCAAAATTGTCCCAGTTGTGTAACAGCATCGGATAATTGTCCATCCCTGTTATATAGGAATAAAGTATCACTGCTGACACTTTAGTTTGAACATAGATCACTGGTGAGTAAACACGGGCAATCCTATTATTGAATTAAGTGGATCGTGTGACCTTCGAGGAAATGTATATATGTAGGAAGTAGCTGACAACTAATGATCACTATTTCTAATCTATCTTCTATTACTATTCAGATTGCATTTTTTCTATCTTCTATTACTATATGGATCACCATTTCTACTCTCCTCTATTACTATCCAGACTGCTATTCTCTACTCTATTTATTATACTATTTCTCTTTTCTGATCACTATATGGATTAATATTCGAGTGAGTATTATTGAGCAAGTGCTATTTGAAGGTTTCTGACACCAGCATTGTTCAACAGCGTACTATAGTTGTATCTGCAATTACAAAGTCTCTACTAAAATGAGTATTCATTAGCATCACAAAAATCCCACAAAATTATTTTTAAAAATCACTAATTAAGTTGCTTTTTTGCCAGGTTTTCAGATAAGACATTTAGCCATTTTGACATCATTTGTCATATGAATCACTGAAAAACTGAGTTATTCAGCTAAAAAGAGAACAGGTTAAAATCATTTTGTGTCAGCCCCACTGAATTCCCAAATGAGAGGAAAAAAATTATTCCGGCCTTCAGTATGGTACCAACATTCATACTCTGGCTTCCATTTTCAAAGTTCATTCAAGAACCATTCAGTGAATGGTGAATAAGTTTAATACAGAGGAAAACTGAATTAAGAGGTCACAACAGAAAGCGGGATCATTATTTCAACTTAGAGCTAAAGAGATCAATTAGAAAAGATCCAACTCAATCCATAAGACGTTTGGAAACATGTGAGCTAAGAGTTTAGCTATGATAGTCCAAAGAGCAGTGAAAAAAGACTTGAAAATGAAATTGTATGTGAAACTTGTATAGCACCTTGTTACTCCAGGACAGAAAGTTAGAAGGTTAGAGAGGGTGAAGATCATCTTGAATAAGTTGGAAAATGATCCTGGAATAATATATGAACTTAATTTCAATCCTTCATGAGCTTCTGATCCTTACCTATGATTAATTAATGATGTACATATCATTTTCATTTATGAGTGATTTCATCACAATTCTTCCATTAAACTTGGAGAGTAATTATACATTTTTATTGCTCAAAGTAGAGTCTAATAGTGTTATAATAATCTCAGAGAATTCCAGTAAGATATCTTTAATCATTTCTAAGATAAAACAGTTGAAAGCTTAATATAACAATTGGATAATTTTGCTGTTATGCCTGGTATATCAGGAGAACCAAACCAGATATGCCAGCAATATTCAATGCAAGGATGAATGGTATTTTTATAAATGTGTAAGATGGATTCTGATGAGAAAAATTGTTTGGCCTCTCAGTAGACCTAGCAACTGATTCAATATATTCATTCCACTTCATGTCAGTGGAAAACATGAGACTAAGAAGATGCAATACTCTCCTAGGGGTTAGCATCAGCCATGAAAAATGGTTCTCAAAGATGACGAAAAGATAGAAGTTTTGTTTTGGAAGTGTTAAAATTTTACATTTCTATAGACAAGTTAAACACTTGAGATGCAAAATAATTTGTAGATATTCTTTTGTGTGCCATGTCAGTTCAGCATGCAGTTGATCATGGCTCTCCAGTTTCCTATCCTTTAAAGCCATGAGCAATGTTTGTCTGTCTTACCATCTTTCCCAGTTGCTGCTCTCTTCTCTCTTCACAAACCTCATTAGGTAGGTTATACATTATTTCTCTCTCCTTCTTTTGCTTTCAATATCTTATATGTGTCAAATTGTCTAAGCCTTCTTTCCTCCTTATGGGTTTCAGAAATCTGAGCTGTCTCTGATTGTATGTATAAATGTCTTTTCATTCCCATTTTTAAAACTTCCTCATTGTTTACATGTTCTGTCTCTGATATTCTCAACATACTTCTGCTTCAAATCTCATCCTCATTTAAAGGTAATAATCCTTTCTTTCCGCTTTACTACTGTGTGTAGAAGTTACTGCTTTTTCCTTTCTGTGTCTGCCATCAACACATCTTACACAAGATTGTGTCTGCCAAAAACAAATCCTGGTAGGACTTCTAGTTCTCTTATGATTGCTTCACTGTATCAGTTGAATAAATCTTCTGAGGAGATGCATCTGTGTCTTATGTCTAGTTCTATACTTGTTCAACTAGTTTTCTGTCTGCATGCAAAGCATTAATTCCCAGTAAATGTTATAGATTATTCTAATGTTCCCCCAAGACATCAAGTTTTCCTCACAGTTCAAAGAGGTTTGTGTTGTATCTTGTCAAATGTTTTTAATGTAATTTATGAAACCTAGGTTTAAGTCTTTCTGCAAATTGGGATATTATATTTTATTTGAAATAATTTCAGTTTTTAATAAAGACAAATGAACTTATTTTGTATTAATTAATTAATTTTAAATGGCTAAACACTTAAGATGTAAAATAGTTCATATGTTAGCATAAAGGACAACAAAATATTTGATTTGACTTATTTTTTTGTCCAAAACAGACATAAACATTTTTGATTATCAAGGATAGAGCATGTGCAAATATAAGTGTAGACATCAATATCAACACCAAATGGTGACAGTCTGTTTCAGGCTTGAGTGCAATCTTTAAGCTTGAAGATTCCTTTCAGGTGGTCACTCTTTTTATACATATATAAAATGATGAAAAGGAGAAATAGCCAAATGACATTTGACACATACACATGTATATAAACATGTATATGCATACACAAAAAGAAAAACCAACCGAACTCCAATAATAGTAACATCCCAATTAGCGCATCAAACTTATCATAAAAATGACAAAATTCACAATCAATTGCTAAAACCTCCTGACAAGTGGACTGAAAAATTACAAAATAGTTTGTCTACAGACTCCTAAATTTCCAGGAACCAGTTTTATAAGACTAGTAATCTTTATGAACCTATTCTGTTTATTTTCTTTTCAATCTGAGATTGAAAACAAATCACTTTATAGTATCAAAAAGAATTAAACCATTTTGATAATAGAAAACATTTATTAAGATGTTTCCAGATTCAAATTCTGTTCTCATGTTTCTGTTCAAAAGTATGATGCTTTTTGACTCTAGTTTCATCAGCTGTGTTATGTTGTTTTTTTTTTTTTTTTTTTTTTTTTTTTTTAGCCATATTCAAACTGAAGTGCTACAGTCTCAAAGATCCATTGTAAAAACAATCAAATTTATGAATAAAAGATTTGCCACATTTTTAACTTAAAGACAATTTCTTTTATCAGAATAAATTATGTTCATCACAGAAAACCACCTTTGAGCCTCCACAGAACTTACAGAAATGATATTAAATCTATTTTAGCTCATTGTAGAGTTTTGGGTACAACATGTTAATGGCCATTTCTCATTACATTTTCAACATAATCATGAAAATCATTAACAGATCTCATGGTGAAATATTTTACAAAATTTCAGTAAATTTTCTTCAGCATCTTTCCAGGGAACTGCAGCTTCTTTCATATCCAAGTAACTAGGTTCACAATATTAAGTAATTCATGAATTTTTTTATTTATGTTATGAAAGTTATGGCTTAGGGGACAAGTATCTAAACGTTTTGTTTAGGCACCTGCAAAGCATAACTAACATTTTACCTAGACCATTAGTTATTAATAAATAAGATTATTTTCAGATAATCCAACAACGAGTTTGCTAAGCTTTTATAATTTTAAGAATTGGTTTGCAGAACCAGTAGAATGCCACCACTATCTCTCTCTCTCTCTCTCTCTCATTATATATATATATATATATATATATATATATATATATCGAGAGAGAGAAAAATGCCAACCAAAGTTTCACTTATTCACTGTCATCCAAATTAGCAATCAATGTGTTAAAAACTAAAACTAAAAATTATATTTAAAATGGAATAAATTATAAATAAAAATCATCTTTAAAAATAATTGAAGAGCTTTACATTTTAAAAATAAAAAAATTATTTTCAAAGATAGAAGGGAAAAATTAAAATGTATGAAAATAAGTTTTATGTACTGACTACTGAAATTGTTTTTGCTTTTTTTTATCATTGCAGCACAAGCAAGGTAGGAATGCCACTAGTAAGCAGGGGGTTATAGAGAGTGAAGGAGAGAGAAAAGACAGGGAATAGTGGGGGCCAAGGAAAGGATAAAAACTGAATGTTTGATGTTGCATTTAAATTTTTGAAGATTGTAGTTATCAGGGAAGCAAGGAAATAGAGGGGAGTTTCATAGGCAAGAAGTGCGAGAAAAGAAGTTACATTTACCTAATTCAACAGTAAAAGGGTGGGACCTAGATGCCAATCTAGTAACATGCTTAATCACATGTAGTCTGGCACCAGGAAAAAAAAAAGCTTGTCAGGGGAGTAGCCTTGAAAATATTTGTAGAAAAGACAGAGGGAAACCATATCACATTGGTGAGAAAATGACTGAAGTCAAGATGCCAAGTCAGGGTTGATTACATTGCAGATCCTTCTTTGGATTTTGTCAAGAATCTCAACATGAGTAGCAGGAGCACCTTTCAATGCTCAGATGAATGGTAGATTTGTAAATGTGCAAGATAGGCTCTGACAAGAAAAACCTTCTGGCATGACACAGTGATATAACTTTCCTTGCAGTAGATGCAGCTATTGATTCAATGTAGTCATTCCACTTCAAGTCAGCTGAAAATGTGAGGCCAAGAAGGCACACTGTGTTGCTCTCCATGAATCTAGCATCAGCCATGTTGATGGTTGGCAGGAAAGTTTCTCTATGTTGCTTAAATGAGAGCAGTTTAGTTTTGGAGGCATTAAAATCTGAAAGCCATTTCCTGCCCCAGTTAACCACTGATTGGAGGTCCTTTTCAAGAGCACCAGCCAGGCTTTGTCAGCTCTGATGGACTTGCTATTGAGAGTGAAGTTAATAGTAGTGTCATTTGCATAAATGCCTACTTGGGAACTGATGACATCAGGAAGATCATTGATGAAGATCAGAAACAGCTTTGGGGTACACGCACATTTGTGTGAAAGGATCTGGAAGTGATCTCATTCAAAACAACCTTCATTTCACGATTTGATAAGAATGATTAGATTAAATCAAATACACATCCTGTAATACCATAGCCATGGAGCACATATTCAGTGATGGCCATTAGCACATCAGTGTAACAAAACGGAAGCCATACTGTTTGTTAGAGAGTTTGACGTGAGAGGTAAGACGCTTTACCACATCAGCATTGAATACTTTGCTGAAAAGCAGTAGGAGACTAATAGGGTGATAGTTGGAGGGATCAGAAGGTTCTCCAGAGTTCTTAAAAACAAGAACTACAGAGGACATCCAACAAGCAGGAAGCAGTGAGGCAATAATTGTAGAGTTTGTAGAGAACTGGAGCCAACATGGGAGCACATTACTTTAGGATGACAGCTCAGATCCCATCACTTCTGCTTGCCTTATAGAACTCTAATTTCGAAATAATGTCTGAGACATGTGATGGGGTTATACATATATCACTCAGTAGAACCTCTGTTCTTGGAGGAGGAAATCAGGTGTGGGTACACCAACTGAGTTGAGTGTTGAGTTGGAAGAGAATTTCTGAGCAAAGCATTCAATCTTATCTACTGTAGATGTCAGGACTTTGAATTGATTGAATAGAAGGGGAATGGAGGAGTTGCTGTTGTTCAGCACACATTTGCAGAGCTGCCAATAATCTCTACAACCGAACTTGCGAAATGCTATGTTTCATTTTATAAACAAACAGTAAATTTGCTTATTTGAGGACACACATGCACTCATTATGAGCAGAGACAAAGACATGTCACTCTGATACAACCAGAAGTGATTTCTGCAGGCTATAACAGCCATACATGCAGGTGAGAACCAAGGAGATGAATGCAGTTTAACTTGTTATTTCCTTGCTGGGTTTACAGTTGTTTTGTCAGATATATTTTTTATTGAGGAGAGTTGCCAACCTTCTGGGTGACAAGCTACACTCTTTCAATTGAGGATACCTGGTCCTGGGGATTCAACCCCTGTAGCAACATCTCCCTTGTTGCACTAAAAAGGAGAGTCAGTGGAATATCAGTGCCAGCATGACAGTGGCCCAGGCAGTTTTGCTTTTGTCCTATATGTCTGCACATGGGTACCACACTTTAAAAAGGCCTTGTACCATATCCTGCTTCTGTGTGTGTGTGTGCATGGGGGAGGGGAGGCAGTAAATAACTAGTGATAGGAGTTACATTGTCATCACATGAGATTGCATTAAAATATTACCAATTAATACCTTGACATGTTGGTTAACTCATTTAAATTTTGTATATTCCAGTAGATTTCTTTGTTATAATTGTTAAAGAAATCTACTATAAAATATAGAAACTAAAATAATTGGTATACATGATATAAAAATTCCCATGATTAAATAATAATTATTGAACAGAAAAAAAGAAAGTTATGAGAAAAAACAAAAAAACAATCAAAATATGTTTAACATAATTTGAAGACACTGGTATTAAGAAACAGGAAAACTGTCAAAAATAAAGAAAAGAGAGAGCTGTAATATCAATCCTCCTTTATGGAAGTCAATACTGGACAATTTCCTCACAGATGAAGAGAAAACTTGAGGTAACAGATGTAGGCTGCTGAGAATACCATTGACAAAGCATGTGAGCAACAAAGAAGTTTAAAGGAAAATGGAAACAAAAAGGACACTTATACTTAGAATCAGAAAGAGAAACCTGAAATTTCTGAGCTACATAATGAGGAAAGAGAACTTGGAGAATTTGACACTCATAGGATATTGAAAGTAGAGGGGGCACAGTGAATAACCTACTTAACCAGCCTGTATAAATGGATAGCAAACAGGATGTGAGAAAGATAGTAAAAAAATCATTGCTTAGGGGAGGAATTTGTGGAGAGCTATGATCACTTGCATCCTAAAGGGACAAGGCACATAAAGAAAGAAAGGAACAACCTGTCTCTGAAATCTAATAATGCAAATTTATGAAAGAGACTGCACTAAAAAGAATTCAGTCAGGGAATGAACTCTACAAAATGTAAAATAGGGTGATGTGAAGAGGCTCCCAAAATAATTGGATATTTTCTTGTCTTTGAATCTCACCTCTTGCTACTTCATGGCAAATGTTGAAGTGAATTACATTCCTAAGTTCTACCAGTTCAGAACTTCACATCTTAAGCCTGCCATGCAATGTACACAGGGTCAACTCATTCCCATTCTCTTCATATTTCATTGGTAAAGAGAAAGTTTCATTCAGACAGCTTCACTTCCCAGAGCTGTTACCTTCTGGAATGGCCTCCTGATAGGATGCTCCCCCTGATCACTACAATCTTAACTTCTTGAAGTCTAGAGTCAAGTTATCTATTCCACATATCCTCATAATGTGCACTTCTTACTTTGTGCCTTTATATCCTAACAGCAACCTTATTCTGTAACCCTCCACCTTGAGTGGCTCTTGGGCCTTGGATTAAATGGGCAATAGTATAAGAAAAAATAACCATGACACTTGGAAATAAATATTTGCCATCTATTAATATTTATAAGCAATTAAAAAATGCTGGACAATCTTCTCACAGATGAAGAAGAAACTTGAAGCAACAGAAATGTGGTTCTACAGCAGGATGCTGAGAATACCATGGACTGAACATGTGAGCAATGACAAAGTTTTAGAGAGAATGGAAACAAAAAAGGACACTTATACTTAACATCAGGAAGAGGTAGTTGAAATTTCTAGGGTACATAATGAGGAAAGAGGGTTTGGAAAATTTGATACTTGCAGAACAGATTGAAGGCAAGAAGGACAGAAGAAAATAGCACATAACCTACCTGGCAAGCTTGAGTAAATGGATGGCAGAATTGGGTTTAAGAGAGATAGCAAAAAGACAAATTTATTAGCTACAAAGGACAAAATATTGTGGAGTCAGGATAGCCAACATCTTGAAGGGATATGGCATATAGAATTAAAAAAAAACATCTGAAACCAAACAATATTCTGCTTTTATTTTTGGATTCAGGGCCTAATTTTACACAACTTAAAATTAAATTTTCAGTTGATTTGATTTCTCTGGAGATTTATCTTTTAAAAATGTAAGTTAAATATTCAAGTTATATTTTAAGATTTAAAAAAAATGAAAAGCCTGTTAAGATTGGTTTTAAGTTTCTGTAAATTCTTCAAAAAAATTCCTTTTTTAAAATAAATAAATTCAATCCTAAATGAATAATTATCCAAAATATGTATATGCAAGAGACTATTATTCTGCATTTTTACTGTTTTCTTTTTCTTGAGGACTAGAAAGATCATAATAAAATGACTTAGTACTTCATGTAAAGAATTCAGGTAAAATAAAAGAGGACAATGTTAGCACACAGTGGACAAAATCCCAGCCTCTTGTCAGAAAAGTGGACAAAAATCCCAACCTCATAAATAAAATGAAAATACAAGAAAATTGTAATTTAAATTTCAATGTCAAATCTTCACATAAAGTCGGGTCTTTTAGGATACTAGGACTCCCTATCGAATATACAACCATAGCATTTTTAGAAAACATTTTTACGGCTTAATCTATGTTTGTAGATTAAGGGACAGAGAACAGTGAATAACATACTTGATGGGCTTGAGTAAATGGATAGTAGAACAGAGAAATAGCAAAAGGTCAAAACTTATTAAGAGCTAAAAGGGACAGGAAGATGTGGAAGGCCATGATCACCTACATCCTTGAAGGATCACAGCTCAGAATAAAATCACTGTAGTTTGTTTACATTTTGACGCAAACTTAAAAGTATCCTTCTTATTGATTTCTTCACATAGGAAGTCCTAGTATCCCATAAGACTTGACTAACTATGAATATATATTGTAACATTGTTATAAAACAATTTTTTAGCAGTTGGGTCGATTTACTTATGAATTTCTGTTGCAAACAAAGCAAACACATAAACTCATGAAGTACCCAACAGAAATTGATGGCTTTATTTCCAACCTTCATAAATTTATTGTTTTTTTTTTCACTGGTCACACATGTAAACAGCTTGCTTTAAACAGTTCATCCTTTTTTTGTCTCACATGCTTTTTGTATTGAATTTATCAATTACATCAAATAAATGTCTCCAAGTAAGACTATAGTCCCCTTTTATCCATTGAAATAGGATCATTGCCAGCCATTTTTCTATAACTCAAATGGACTCTTAGCTGCATTTAATCTTAAAATGAGCTTAAAAGAGATTAAAGTTTAATTTTGGATATTCTGCCTATTTGGAGGTGATACACTAATTTGCCAACACCTAGCAACAGTTTTAATTGAAATATTATGGTTATTTAAAATTGGATTTTACTCTGGTTTATTAATGTAATTCATTTAGGTTTGACCCAGTCATGTTTATTTCATTCTCTCTCTTTGTGGGGAGGAAAAATCTCTTGTAAATTTGAAAAAAAAAATAATTATACGAATCGAGTTTCCTGAAAGGCAATATTCCAGTGATTTGTAGTTGAATGACAACTTTTTTAATCACTTGTTAGCGGTTGATTTAGCCACAGTCATTATCAACATCTGAAGAAACAAACTGACTTAAAAATTGTTACAAAACAAATAACATCAAGAAGAATTTGGTTTTGTTTTTTGTTTTGTTTAAATCATTTTGTAAAGAAGATTTGAAAAAGAAAGTTGACAGGACAAAGAAAAGCTTGAAGAAGTAAGGTAAAGTGTTTGTTGTTGCAGATCTGTGTTATTTTTAATTGGAAAAGTTAAAAAATCTATATGTAGCCACTACATATAGACATTGCAGTGTATATATTTGAATAGCAAGAAATTTCTTTTTGAAAGTAACTCATGACTAGCCTCACTTGCCAAGGCAAAATATCACCAAGAGCCTGGAGAGATGAGATTAGCCATTAAGTTATTTTACTTTGTGTTAATTTTACATTGTGTTAATTGAAGTGAGGATTTTAATTGTCAATTATTTCTTGTGCTATGATTGCATAATTTGAACTTTTGGGTGGGAACAAGAGAAAACTTTAAAGAAGTAAACTTTCTTTCATATTTCTTCTCTCAATTACTATGTAGGCTGATTTTAAATTTGCAGGATTTAACAGCATCAATTAAAAACCACTTGATACTTTAAATTGGGGTTTAAAACAGTTTTTACTGTTATGTAAATCGAACGTCATTACTCATTGGAATGTTATATGTAAATGTTTTATTGTGTGGTTGTTTTTTGAATTTATGTTCTGTCCTTTGTGAGTGGTTGTGATTTCTACAGATGACAACCAACCTTAAATGTATAGTTGTAGTGTGAATGGGAATGTGTCTAAATGGTTAAAGTGTTACCATACTGATCATGACACCTGGGTTCAATTCTCATCATCACTGATTAGTTAAGGCAGTGACTTCTTCAAAAGATCATCCTTAAAAAAAAAAATGAAAACTATACCACAAGTTGGAAGTCCACAACTAATTTATAGATAGCATTTTAACCATAATTCATAATCAATCTATAGACAATGTCTCAGTATAAACACCTGTCCCCCAAAAGCCTGGTCACAAAAAATATACAGTGATTGAAATTCTTAAAAAAAGAAAAGAAAAAGTCATATGCATTTGCAATCTGCTGCAGACAAATAACATTTCATGTACATTTACATTGTTTACATGCAGACTGTTGTCCTCATCTTTGTTGTTATTATCACAACATTTTGGTTGTTTGCCCTCCAGCCTTCATCAGGTGCTTGTCAATCTGGGTAACCTACAGGGAATTTCAAACAGAACCCTTTATTTGATCTACAGGGTTAGATTGTTCTTTTTCCACTACCCATGTCTAGGTACATCTTGTTTAGTTCTTATTTAGTATTGCCCGGTTATTGCCCACCCCCATTTCCCTAGGGTACACATTGCCCAGGCCAGGGATTGAACTCACAATTACTATATCACTAAGAAGACATAATCAGCAGAATGAGAATCTACCTCTGTAGATTAAATAAGAATTTTAGTTTTAAATTCCCTGAAAGCTACCCAGATTGACAAGCACCTGATGAAGGTCAGCAGGTACAAGGAACGGAACATTGTACTGACCACAACAAAGATAAGGACAATAGTTAGCATGTAAATAATGATATCTCTTCATCCCAGAAATTTAAGAAAATAAATATGCAGCCTCATCATAAAAGAATGATTATAGCTTTGATCTTATTAATTATTTGAGAAAATTTTTTATATGTTGAAATTGCTGGAACTACTGTTCCATTACATTTACTTATGTGCTAATACTCTTGGGAAAGATATGAATCCTCTTCTCCCGACAGACTGGGTTCTATAGCCTTGAATGGTCAACTAGTCTACTGCAGAAAGAAATGGCAACCTACTGCAGAAAAAAATCTGCCTCATCAGTCATGTATCAAAAATTACATGATTGCCTAAGCATGTATCACACATGGCACATAACTGAACTGAGTATCGCATGGAGCAAAGGAATTATTAGCCTGAAGATCCCTGGTTTCAAGAACACAATGTATAAGAACTTCCTATCCTAGCTCAAATGATCATTTCTTATATTAGGTTGGGGCAAAAATAATGTCGTTTTCTCACATATGTTACTATGTGAGAAAACGACATTATTTTTGCACCAACCTAATATTAACAAAGTGGGGATGGGTGTTATCACACAGTAAAGTCACCAATCTTTATCTTCCCCTACCCCCAAAAAAGATATTTTCTCTGCTGGAGATTCATTCAAACAAGCCAATTGCTCTCTGAAACATTGTACTACAAAAATTTATCCAAATTCCAGCCAATCAGGATAAAAAATTTCCTTTGAATTATTTAAACAAGCCAAATGCTCTCTATAGTATAATGTCAGAAAAATTTATCCAGGTTCCATCCAGTCATAATAAAGAATTTCCTATGAATCGCTTAAACAAACCATTTGCACTATATAGCATTGTGCTATAAAATCTATCCAGATTCCAGCCATTCATAAAGAATTCTTTACATTATTTACATTGGGCCATGTGGATAAAAGCATTGGAAAGTATCCCTCTATTTTGAATATCTGAAGAATTGGTTGCCTAGTTTTTATATGACTATGAGATAGGTTCTTTTGGGATCACAGTGTCACTGGATTACAAAATTTAAAAATATATCCACAAACAAACCAATGAGTTTTGTATGGTGGGAATATGTTAAAATAAGAGATAAATATGGTGATTTAAGTATAGGAAAATAAAAATGGATGAATAAGATTTGATTGACAATATAGTTTGAAGGAATTCCTTCTCTGAACAAAATGTGTCACTGATAAGTTTTTTCTATCTTATCATTCACTTAACTAGTATAAAAAAACCCCAAAAAACTTGAACCAATGATAAGTGTATATATAAAAAAGAAAAGTCAAAATGTATACGCAATCAATTGCTGAATAGTGGACAGACAGTTCTGGCTACAAAAGTTAGTTAAGATTCTGAAGGTAACATCAATCAGCTAAGTGGCAAACGTTTTACTTGTATTAATTCTATATTTATATATAAATGAATCTGAATTTATCTATTATGTATATGTAATAATACAAATCATGCCTATCAAAAGAATTTAACATATTTCAAGGCAAACAAAACTTTTGTCAAGAAAGTGCTCAATAGAGAACTTGAGTGGTAAAAAGTTAACCTAAATTTTTTGACCTAAATCATTAAATTATCCATGTAATTCAAAAATAAATGATTAAATAATTGGCTATTTTGAATATTATGATTGTTTAAGTATGTCTAATATTCTGAATTATATGATCATTGGTGAATTTCTTTTACAAAAATATTTTGTAACAGCAAAATTATGTAAAATAAAAAAAAATTAAAAAAAATAAAAAAAAATTAAAAAAAATAAAAAAATAAATAAATAACTTTAATTATGCTATTTCTGAATCTTTACATATTGTTATTTTCTTAATGGACTCTAGCATAAAACAAATTTAAAATTTGTTTGGAGTCTATAATTATACAGTGTATATCTGGTAATAATTCAATAGATTTATCTGAATCTGATGAGCTGTGTGTCTGTGAAAACTTAGTAATTGATTGTAAGATAAGTCAATTGAATTTTCATTAATTTATTGACTATAATATATATGTATACACTTTTATATATTTATGCAAAGTTTATGCTACTCAAACAATTCCTCACTTCTGGTTAGCCTGAATGAAAATGGTGATGATTTTTTAATAAATATACTGTTTTATAAATTTTGTTAAGCTTGTGTGTTTTCATGTGATGGGTGAGACCGGAACAGTTTCTGAAGTTTTTCTCACACACCCTGTATATCAAGTTATTCCCAGCATAGTACTCATTAGAATTTGTCAAAGGCCTACCAATATGACTCTTCTTGTGGTTAATGAGGCCTGCAGTGGAGAGACATACACTGCCACATTTATCACATTTAAACTGCTCAATCAATGGTTTCCTCTTTAATAGCAGCATTTGCCAAACTCATTGTGTATTCTTGGAAGATTTTAATACCTTCATAAATTGTATACCTTCACTTATATCAATCACTTACAACAGTTTTCCAGGAGGGATCTTTATTATGACAGGCTGCAAGAGAGTCTTTTTAGCAGTCCTTGAAGCACTTCCTTGGGTTACACTGGGGTTGAATACTGCTGAGTACCTCACCGTAGACCTTTTGCTTGGGTAATCTGCTGTCTTCAAGGTTAATGACACAGACTGCTCAGCAAAACCTGCAGTGATGAATATGTGCTTCAATAGTGATTGCATTGGTCTTTTCAAAGATCACAGTGTCTGGCATATGGGATATCCAGTGGAACCACAATATATATATATATATATATATATATATATATATGTAAGCAAATATAAATGGATATAAATCCGACAGAATGGAGAAAAATATTTGGAAAAAACAAACAAAAATCCTTAAATGCAATTAAGTTGTTTTAATATGAATGAAATGTCAACGTCTGACGTTTCGGTTTAATAAACCTTCATCAGGACAATATTCATTAAAATGCAATTAACATAATCAGTTCAACATGACAAAGACGATGGACATAAAAACAAAACTTATCCAAAACAGATAACTGAAAATTTTAATTGCATTTAAGGATTTTTGTTTGTTTTTTCCAAATATTTTTCTCCATATATATATATATATATAAATTGCCATTAATTGTACCTTTCTACATAATAGAAATGAGAACAGTAACAGTGATGAAAAAAAGTATGAAGAAGGAAAAGTGGAAGGTAAGTAAGTAAAGTTAGAGAAAATTGTAAAGAAAAGCAAGTAAAACTGGAGATGAAAGAACGTCAGACAGGCTTGTTGATTTGGTTTATATTAACCTTTACCCCTTTAAAGTGGGTGAAACTTTAATTATTTTTGTGGTGGTTGGGGGTAGTGTGATGTATATATAATAAGGTAGATTGATACTATGGTATCTATATATACATTTATAAATGTTTAAAAATCATTGTTTAACTAAAAATAATGAAATAAATTTTTAAAAATCATTTATTATCTTGTGATATTCCATTTTATTTATTTTTAATAAAATTTTCCTCTTTTTTTAATTTTTTTTTTTTTTTTCACCTTCTGCCACAATCCTTTGTTTCCTGTTTGCAGTGACATCTGAAATCAACTTCAAATCTATACTTTGAACGTCTTCACCTAATCGCTGGAATTTTATTTTTTCCTCTGTAGTTGTAGATATTTGCCCATTATCCAGTTATCATTCCTCTAAGGCCTCTTGAACAGGAGACAGATTTATTTTTTGTTTCTTTTTTTAAGATTGGATTTCCAGTTTCTTCTAAAGTATTCAAATTCTCTTCACACTCAGCAGCCAGTTGAATCTTAGTAGCATTATCACCTTACTTGGGGTGAATTGATTTAAAAAAAAACAAACTGTTTCTCTAATTTCTTTCTGGCAAGAGTAAGTCATTCAAACACATGGGGGTGGGAAACATGAGTAAAGTGTGGTTGACATTTTTTAGCTTGTTTTCATCATATTTTTGTTTCTATTGATGTTTATAAAACCCTGTTTTTTCTGTTGCTGGTGTCATTGAGGTGATTGGTTTAATCCATCTTGCAATAATCTAAAATACTTTGAGAAGGGCTAATCTGCATGGATTTGTTTCTTGATGTACACACACAACAACGTGAACATACACATGACAGACACTTACAAACTTAAATATATATACATCTACATGTCAAGTTCAAACATATATCCACAGATATTAATGTTTGTTTGCATATGTAGATGAAGAATCAGATTTTACCAATGTACTTGCAAGCATGTATACAGCATATGTATGCACAATTGTGAATATATTTACTGATCTATACTCAAGTGTACACTTCCTCACATGCTTTGATATTCACACACACACACACACACACACATCTATGTATGTGATATATGTACACATACACACACGTGTGTGTGTGTGTGTGCATATAGCGTGCGATGGATAAATTGTCGCCATTATATATTTTTTTAATTTTGTGCATGCACTTTGTTTTTAATTTTGTCAACTGCACAGTATAGTAGGGTCAGTTGAAAACAGCATGCTGTACTGCTTGGTATTCATGCTGGAAGCTCCAATACAAACATTTCAGAGTGTTTGGGTGTCAATCTGAGGACAATGCAGAGGATTCAGAAAGAGTCGGATGAGTCTAATGGTGATTACAAAGGTACATCAGCTCGGAAAACTGTTATGGAGGCTTACATCAAGCACCTTGAGGAGGTAGTGCTGCTCTGGGTCAAGAGGGTGGCTGCTGGAAGACCCTATGTCTAGCAACAGAAACCTGCACAATGCCACAGAAGCAGGAGAACCCAGTCATGGCTGTCAGACAATTTCTGTCACCATATCACTGCTTATATCTGGGCTCAGTTGAGTGACAAAACTCCTTGTAACACCAAAGATGAACTGAAGGCAAGGATTATGGCAGCATTCACCAACTTGAAGAAGACCATCCAGAGCAGCTGCAAGAAATTCCAAAATGAACCGGAAGCAGTGATTGAAACCAATGGCAATTTTATTGAATAAATTTACTCTTTTGTATTTCAAGATATTTTTGTGTAATTTTGATAAATATATCTTTCAAAATGAGGTGGCAGTGTTATTTTCACTTTGCATAATTTAGATGACAATTTATCCATTGCATCCTGTGTCTGTCTCTCTCTCTCTCTCTCTATATATATATATATATATATATATACACACACACACACACACACACACACACACACACATATATATATCTGTGATATATACATGTTATATATACACATATACATGTGTTTGGATATTTTGTCTTTTGGCAGCAAACATTCTTTTAATGTTCTTAGAGTTTTCTTTTTGGAAGGACAGAAACTGTCTGTAATGATTATTGTCCCGAGTGCTTTTGGCCAATTCATTAGCCATTTTCAAAGGGTCCAGTGTTATTGTTTATCAATTTTCATGTTATTAGGTATATTCTGTAGGAGTAATCTTAAGCTGTGCGAGAGGATGCGTCCATGACTTTATATTGGGGGTATCTTCTTAGAAGACCGCCAACACATTCAAACTATTGTTAAGATAGACCAGGGGTTGGCAACCTCCGGCTTCTGGTCCACAAAGGATTTTTTTCTGGTCCCTTCTTATCATTTGCTATAATCTTCAAATATTCAAATGTAATGTCAATCAGTATCTGATGCCTTGACCTTGATCCCTGTTCTTCTCTTTATCCTTTCCTCAAACACACTCCTCTTACTCTCACTCTCTGTAACCACTTGCATGCTAGTGGCACTCCCCAATTATCCCCTTTTTTAAATTTACTTCTTTGATAGATCCATTTGTCATCCTTCCCTGACTTTCTTTGGTCCTAAAAAAAAAGCCTGTTACATTTTAATTTGATGGGTTTTTCAAATTTTTCTCTTTTTTTTTTTTTTTTTTGTTTTAATATTATATCTTTCTGAACATAATGTCCAAATCATTTGAAATTTTTTTAACACTTTTTAAATAATTTAAATTTTTTTTTTTTTTTTTTTTTTTTTTTTATATAATTTTAAACATAATGATTTATAACTTTTCAAATATTTAATATAATAATTTATAACTTTTTAAAAAATTAAAGGGTTTTACATTTGATTTTTGACTAAAAAATCTTAAAACCTTTTCCTATGTTTTTTTTTCAATCACTCTGTTCTGGCTTCTTGCTTTTCAGTAAACATTGATCTTCAAAAATTTAAGTGCAATGTCAGCCATTATCTACTGTCTTCTTGATTACTCTTCTATTGTTCTTGCTCAATTTTTGCTTGTAGAATTCTATTCTGGCTTCTTGCTTTCCCATCAACTTTGATCCTCAAGAATTTAATCAATAGAGAATTATAGAAAGTAGTTATAGGAGTAACGGTAGTTTAAGGTGTCAGTTGTTTTGTCTGCTTAATTCTTGTTCTCTTTCCTGAATATTTTTTTTCTCATATTTTTCATACTCAGTAACTTCTTGCATCTTAGTCACTTTATTGCCTTGCTTGAGGCAAAAAGATTTCAAACAAAACAAAAAAATAAACTCCATGTTTATGCCCGTGGTTTTTTCTAACTAACATCTTCATCTTCGATATTTTTGTCAGTGTTTCTTGCCACCTGATGAAACCCACACATTCTGCCAATAGAAAGAATTCAAAAAACCAAATAGGAAATTATTAAGCCACTCAACATTTCAAAGAGCCTTGGTACAGGCATTCTTTCTACTGCTAATTCAGTGTTGGGCCCCTTAGCCTTTGTTAAAGTAGCCAAATTAAAGAAGGAAAAGACATGCAGCTTGACAACATCCAATGAGGCTGAAACAATGTGGGACAATTAAGAAAAATGGTGTTAAAATAAAATCAAAATTAATCAAAAAATTGACTGAAATAGGTTATATAAAGCATCTTGATACAGCAGACACCAAAACTTAAATTTAAAGTTGATCATACCTGTATCTTTAATGTTTCAGTCTTATGGCCACATAATGTTGAAACACTAATTCCTGTACGATCAGCGAAGTTAAGCAACATTGAGTCTAGTCAGTACTGATTATCAGGTAGTTTAATGGATAATGGCACAGAACTGATAATGAGTCGAATTCCAATTCACATTAGGTTCATTGTATTCACTTATGTGCAAATACTCTTGGTGAAGGTATGAATTTACCTCTTTTCCCCCAGCTATGGGTTAATTAGTAAGACTTGTATCACTAAACTATTATTATCTACGAAAAAAATTCTTACAATCTAAAAATATTGTCTGGCCTTTAAATAACCTGCAATGGCTTGATAAGCCGTAAAAAACAAAACAAACAGTAAAAACAATTTAATGTTTTGATGTAAAATGTAATTGGAATCTATTTATTTTCTATTTTGTTTTTCACTTTCTCACTGTTTGATTTTTTTTTTTTTTTTCTCTTTGATTGATTGATTGAAAATTACCATGAATGTATTCATAGAAAAGGCACAGGGAAACTACATTATGGTGTTGGGAAAAGTGACAGATGTCAGGTTAGGACCTATAAATGTATTGCTCATCATTTTACTATAGAAATGTATTGAAAATAAATGATTGTCAGTCACCCAGAATTAACCTATTAAAGTCCAGCATAAAATTCAGTTTAATTATAAAATAAAAATACAAAATTAATTATACGTTTCTAATCTGGTATTAATTATAGTTTTGTATTTTTCACTAATTAGTGCCAACCATTCCAAAAATGAGACAGTGGATATTAATGGATTAAAACAAGTATCATTGCCAGAATATGTTAATTATATGTAGTTTGATAGCCTGTAAAAAAATTGGTTTTGGTTCAATGGCAGAAATTTTACTTTTCCAAAAGTTATATAATTATAAAGTTTCCGTATGCTTCCAGCTGACAGTTTTCCAGAAAATTCCATATCTAATTACTCCCAGTTTGGATTTTCCCTTTTGTTCATTTCCAAAACAATTTGTCCTTTGTTTGTTTAATAAGTCTTTCCCACCCTTAGCATACAAAGAAAACAATTACAAATCTATACAGTCATTATTTAAAAGTGCAAATTTTTGGAATGTCTAATGAGGAGACTCCCAGGCAGACTATGCATGATTCTGTTGCATAATGAATGTATACCTGTAGTCATCCATTTTTTTACACCTGATACAAATTGTTTTGGTAAGCATATTTTTTAGTCAGTATATTCAGGGTGACTATT
Organism: Acanthosepion lycidas; assembly: GCA_963932145.1. NCBI lineage: Eukaryota > Metazoa > Mollusca > Cephalopoda > Sepiida > Sepiidae > Acanthosepion > Acanthosepion lycidas. The sequence continues at coordinate 71,826,842 of OZ010595.1, forward strand.
CACTCCCAAGCAGAAAAAATGATTATTGTCTCTTGATCATTTCAGTAAGTATTTCAAGAGGCATAAAATGAAAAAAGTTGCATTGGAATAGCAAAAGATGCTAATAGTAATATTAATCATTTTCTTTTAAGGAAGTTAGCTATTTTCTTATAAAGAAATATTTGGCATTCATTTTCCAAGCAGCTAGTGCTACTTGAGTTATGCTTTCCTTCATTCCCTGGCTTTCAGGCTGGGATCAAAGTGTAGTATCTGTCCTCAGGCAAATTAACTACATTTTATCTCTCAGTTGTCTGTCTGCAGACAGAATGCAACTGAAAATATTATTGAAAGCTGCCTGGTCTTGAAGAACAGCTGTTCATGGCAGTACCTCCTGCACTGTACTAAAGAGGGATGATCGATAGTAATATGGATACTAGCACAACCAACAATTGTAGGGATTGGGCTATTTTTGGACCTGGCCTGAGTACACAAGATCGAGCTCCGCACATTAAATTGAACTTATGTCACATCCTGTCAGTATGAGGAGGCAAGTACATACTAATAGTATCTATTCTCATCATCTCTAATGTTAATGTTTACATTAGCCCTTTTCCTTATTAGGAAACATTTGGCATTCATTGACTGAGCAGCTTGTACTAGTCTCATTTGGAATTTATAAAATTTCCCTCTTCAAAAATAGGTTTCTCAAGTCCAACTCACTCTTTCTAGTATTGATGGGGTTTTGCATCCTAACCTTTTATTTGAAGTAGTGTGAAAGGTCAAGATCTTGATTGTCATTATTTTCTCTTTGAGTTCTATGTGAAATCCATTTTAGCTGTTGTTAAAAGTTCTCAAGTTATGTGGTCTCTATGATTTGGTACAGTTCTTTGTTTGTGATTCTATAATGCCAGTCCACAATGTTCAAAAAAGTGTGGGCTTCACCATTCAACAAGGTCCTCATTTATGATATCTTACATGGCAGCTATCATAGCTATAGATATATATGATTGTCACTTTTTGGAAAACCATCTCTTCATTTGGTAGCTTTTTTATGTTTTTCACTCAGAATTTTATTATTTCCATCATTTTTACCTGAGCTCTGCTATGGGCCCGTAAGTGATTCTTAGGGTTAGTTTCACTTTCACAACCTCTCTTACACATGTAGCAGACAAAATTTACAACCTCTCTTGCACATGTAGTAAACAAAATTTACAACCTCTCTTACACATGTAACAAACAAAATTTGTTTGTGTTAACTATGTTGGAAACTTGCCTATCCCTGTTTAAAATAACATGATGTTTCAGTCCCACAACAGACTTACAAACCTTCTCACGAAACTTGCACAAGTAACCTGCAAGTCTTTCTGGTAGGGTTGCATTCACAGGAGTTTGCACCTGACCTCTCTGGTGTGATCTCATGTGACTGACTAAACCAGCCACCATAAGTGGGCAAGTGTGTTGGTATCCTAATAGCTCTGGGACGGATTCTATTTCTCCTTTCCTAATAGCACACTTTTTGTTGTAATGCTCATAATTATTGCAGTGTTCCCAAATCAATTCTCTCCAGCCAGATCTATCTCTAGCACATTAATGCCAACATATATATATGGTGGACTCTCCCGTCGTATTTGGTATAAGAGGGTTAAACGGCTCATTTCCTAGGAACCAACAGCCAGACACCAGCAAATATGATTTGATTATAGTGGTGAAGGCTTTGTGCAGAACCAACTACACTTATTGAAGTGCTGAACACAGAGACCTGGTCCACTATGTGCCACAAAGTCCCCAAGCGAACCCCGCAGGTTTTGAATTCAGAGTTGTCCTTCTCCTAGACCAGTTGCCATCCAGGTCTATAGAACCCAGTCTCTCCTGCTATTTACCCACAGTCTGAGAGAAAATGATTAATACCTTCCCCAAGGATATTACATACATATATATATATGTGTGTGTGTGTGTGCGCGCAATGTGGTGTAATGCATATCAGCTGAGAATGAGAACTCAGAGAGATGAGTTTGAATCCCATTCAAGTTTGTTATATTCACTTACGCACAAATACCCTTGGGAAAGGTATGAATCCACCCCCTCTCCTGCTAGCTATGAGTTGAATAAGACACAGACTGTGTTCTTTTGCCTTAGTTGGCAACCAGTCTACTGTAGAAAGTAATGACAGCCTACTGTGGGAAAAATCTTCTGCCTCATCAGTCATGTATTGAAAGATACATGATTGCCCAAGAATGTATCACGTGTAGCACTTAACTGACTGAAATGCATATATATATATATATATATATATATATATATATATATATAGTGCTGGTATTAATCAAACAGTGTTCAATGTAATACAACAAAGCTATTGATTGTGTGTGTGTGTATGTGTGTGTATATATATATATATAATCTCACTGATAACATGGTTCAGAGTTTCAGGCACAATGCAATCTTCAGGTACTGCATATAGATTCACATATATAATGGCCAGTCTATATTCAACACCTGAAGATTGCGTTGTGCATGAAACTCCGAGTTATGCTATTGGTGAGGGATAATATATATATATATATATATATATATATATAGTGTTAATCTAAACTAAATAATGAGATACTAGCAACTATATATGTGTGTGTGATAATGTACATATACAGATGAACAATAAATATTTATTTCTAGTTTTAAACAAAACAGTGCTCAGTGTAGTTAGAGCTATAAAGTATATATTAATACTCTCTCTCTCATATATATATATATATATATATATATATATATATAGTCATCCACAGAAAGACTGTTTTGCAGCTCATCAGTGTGGCTAGACATCCAATTGCCTCATGCAGGATCGAAACCTGACTGATTTGGTATCAGATACCAAATCAATCAGGTTTCGATCCTGCATGAGGCAATTTTACCCCTAAGCCATTGGCAGACAGCAGGGATGAAGGTGAATTTAGATGAATTTATTTTTAGACAAACACACTAGAGACTGGAGAACTTTATTCGTCTTAATGAAGAGTCTTGCATCAGCAGCTTTAATAGTCACTGTTTAGAAATTCACTTTTCTCCCCAAAGAGCTCAACCGAAATAATTTTTTCAGGAGCATGTATATATATTGTCATCCACAGACACTGTTTTGCTGTTTCACAGCTCATTAGTGTGGCTAGACATATATATATATATATATATATATATATATACACACACACACACACAAACAAGAGAGTTCACAACCCAACGTAACTAAAATCTGACCAAAAGATTCAACATCAGTTTTGGTTTTCTTCTTGACTGAGAACTTCTCAACACCACCTCGGCCACTATTCAAGACCAACAATCATATAGAATTATACATAGCTTTTTATACTTAACACCGTTAAAACAATTTTTCCTGAAGGTATATTTACTTTCTTTTTTTTATTTTTATTTTTTCTACACTAAGTAACCCCAACAGTCACTTAGGTACAAATTACTTGCTTGCAGTCATTTGACTAAATAATACAGTTTGTTGTTTCAAGGAACGAATATATTCACTAATGTCCTGATAACATATGTACAGAGTAAAGAAACAAAAAGAAAGCATTAAAATTGTTACAAGTGCTTTTGTTTACTGTACTAAGCAGGCAAACAGTAAGTACAAATTATATACACACACTAATTACTATTTAAAAATCTTTTAGGGTTGAGGGGGTGTAAGATCTTTATATTAAAATTTTCAATACTATTTCAAATTCCCTGCTGTGAATTACTAACCTTAATTTAACACAAGTATGAATCCCCCCAATGAGGATTGAACTCACTGCCAGGTTGTAATGGTCAAACAGACTAGCTGATGTACCTTTATCCTATGCCAAGCTACCCATTTCAAATTCTGTGTTAATAATTTGATAAAAAGACAAAATTTACTAAGAGCTACAAAGAATAGGAAATTATGTAGAGCCATGACTGACAATTTCCTGAAAGGACACTGCACATACAAGAAGAATTATCTCTAACCGATGATAATATGGTTGGATTAAATTGACAAAGAAGTTTTGAATATTTCTAGAATCTGATCTTTTTGGCTATTTGGTAAAGTCTGGAATTCTTCCAAAGAAAAGTTCAAAACATAAAGAGAATTTACTATTATACAAACTTTGACTTTTCTTAATCTGCTTTTTTTTTTTTTTTATTTTTTACAATGGTGTTCACCCTGTACAAGGCCCTGGGGCCACTCAAGGTAGAGGGTCACAGAGTAAGAGGTACAGCTTATGTGGATATGTGTGGAAGATAATGGCTAACCCTAGACTTGAACAGGTTAAGTATTATAGCGATTAGGGAAGCAACCATTTGGGAGTCTGTACAGACTTTGACGTGTTAATTTACTTAATCTGTTAGGCACAAAAAATTGAATAAAGTGTAAAAATAATTAATGAAAAGCAAGGAAAAATAATTTTAATAATATTTTATGTATTTGAGCTTTCTATTTAGAATGAATTTATGGATATTCTGAAAAATTTTTTTAAGCCAATGACAATGATTTTTGTATTATGTTTTCTATGAAACCCAAACAGTCCACCAAAAAGATATATTTTATACAAACTAAAGATTTTTCTATAAAAATCAAATAGTTCACCATAAAACAGATATTTTATGCAAACTAAAGATTTTTTTCCTGTAAAAAAACAAATAGTTCACCATAAAAAAGATATTTTATACAAACTATTGATTTTTTTTTTCACTCTACAAACCAAAATATTACACCATTGTGAAGATACTACACACAAAAAATAATTTTTATACAATCTAAAATACAAGCTATATTCTTGCTTTGTGCTTAGTATCATAATTTAATTATTATTGAACTCTCTTACAACACAGAAATTTGATTGAATTTTGTTTATTGATTCAAGTAAACATGCAAGGAAAAACTGCATTAATTTAAAAAAAAAAGATAAAAGAAAGCAATTAATTGATTGAGGAAAATGATTACATATTTGCTCCACTTCTTCATTGTTATGAATTCAAATTTACAGAAAGGAAAGAAGACTGTTGATAAATCTGAAAATATTTCTTCATAAAATTTTTATCAAATGACATACCTTATTTATAAAATCCACTTCTCCACCTCCTTACCAAAATGTTGAAAAGAAATATACCCCAAGTGTTATATTCAAATTAAGATAACTGGTAGGCTAATATTTATCTGTGAGTGGCAGTACTTATACTAACTTTATAATATTCAAATATTAGATGGATGAAGAGACTCACAGATTACACTTACGCATATGTTTGAAGCCAATCTAGTTGGTCAAATGTCTTGACTTTTGGTAAATGGCATTGCTTAAAGAAGAATTATCTTTTAGATTTTTTTTGGGTTAAAACCCTTCTTTATTCTTACCCTATAAACAGATAAAATAGAAAGAAATATCTATTAGGTTGATGCAAAAATAATGACGTAATAATGTCGTTTTTTGACGTTAAAAAATACGTCAAAAACGACATTATTACGTCATTATTTTTGCACCAACTTAATATTTACACAAAATACAAGTAACAAACTTTCAAACATTTTTTCTTATTCTCTCTTTCAAGTTAGATACATTAAAAATAAAAACTTTTTGAAGATACCAAAACTGATCATTTAGAAAGCAAAAAAAGCATTAAATACAGCATCTTGGGTATGGCGATAAACTACATCCAGTAGAAAGGCCTCTGATTAAGAGGTTTTGAGGGGCATGGAAACATCTCTTAATTGCTGTTGTTCCCAGGTCTATACTGACCCAGGGTGGTAGCACCTGTTAGAGTCTCAGCTGTGGATAAATAGTGAACCCCCAAACTGGGGTCAAAACACTATGAAAGTATTAAAATACATTTTTATAGTAAAAATATCAGCACTACATTTTCATAGTAAAAAAAATTACCAGCAATACATTTTTGTAAAAGAAATTACTAACTTTCTCAAGAGAATTAAATTTTGGCATTAAATGACACATCAGGAGTTGATATGCTGCTAAACAAACATTAAATGCAGCTATGAGTGTGAGAACAAGTATTTTAAATAAATAACAAAAACAAAGTTATTACAAAAAAATTAATAATGAGATAATTACAATTACAACAAATAAAATGAAGTAGGAAGCAAAATACAAAATAATTAAATACATCAATCGGAAAAAAGAAAAAATTGTATTAGCTCTCTTTGTACCAGTTTAGTGCAAGGATGGTGGTTAGCAAACTCTTGATGAATCAATAGCTTCCTAACTAGAATTGGTGTCTCAATAAAAACACAGTGGAGAAGGCAATAGGAAACCACTCACTACCTATCTGAAGAATGATCATGGCAATAAACAATATAAATATTACAGATAACGGCCTGAAGAGGGTTAATTCCACTGGAGATAATTCCTCGCCCAATAAGAGAAGATATGTGTGACAGGTTTCATGAGACTGTCATCCAGTGACTATTTGCAAAATGACTATAAAGAACAATGGTGTAAAGGAGGTTAAGTTCCTTGGGAATGACTCCCTGCTTGATAAGAGACATGAGTGACAGGATCCATTATCCTTTTATCTTGACAAACAAAAAATAGTAATTGGGACCTGAAATGTATAAACACTGCACTAATGTGACCAGCTTGAAAACATCAAGCAAGAGATGAACAAATTAAATATCAAAATTCTAGATGAAAATTGGGGATTTTGTAAGCAACACACACAGGATAATACATACAGGCAGGGAGAAAAATGAAAGTGGTGTAGACTTAATATTAGATAATGGCATGAACAGACTAAAATGGAAGCCCTTTAACACAGCAATTATCATTGTATATGCACCAACAGCTCACAGAATAGAGGAAATTGATAATTTCTATAACTTTCTCACCAAGACTCTATGTAAATCCCAAGAAATCACCATCATCATGGGAGATCTGAATGCCAATGTAGAAAAAGAACAAGATGATGAAATTAGTTGGCAACTTTGGATGAGGATCCTGAAACAAGTGTGGTGAAAGTTGTGGGCACAGAGAAGCCCAGGAGGAGACACAAAAAACCAGATTGATTATGAAACTATCAACAAAATGTTCAGAAATGCAGTTCTACACTGCAAAACATACCCAAGTACCAACTTTGGGAGCAACCATTTTCCTGTGCTATATTCGAGTAAAACTACAGAAACTAAAGATTAAAGCAACACCTAAACTCCAATATGACAGACATCTGAAGGACCCAAGCTGCAAAGAGATATACAAGAACAGAGTTATAAATGAATACAACTTGAATGAAAGTACAAAATCAATTGTGACATCAGCAAACAAGATCATCCCAAAGAAAAGGCAAGAAAGGAACAAATGGATGATAGAAAAAATTCTAGAGATGATGAAAAAGTGACAACAAACAATGCCAAGGAATGGAAAAGAATACCAAACACTAAAAGGAATTAGAAACAAATGTACACAGTCTAAATAGGAATGGCTCAATTAAAAGTTTATGGAAAGAGAAAAGATGAGCAGCACAAATACAGCAAGTATCCACAACAGTATAAAAGAATTAGCAGTGGAGAAGATGAAGAAGAACAAAGCAGCAGAGTTTGATGGAGTCATATGGTGTATATAACAATGGCAAAACCTCAATAAATACATCTTATTTTTTTTTACAGCAAGGTTCACCCTGTACTAATTCCGAGGGCACTCAAAGTAGAGGGTTACATTAAGAGGCAGTTTATATGAATAGGAAGATAATGGTTAACCCTAGACTTGAGAAGATTAAGATTGGCAGGGAAACACCCTCTTGGGAGTCTGTTCAAGAGAGCAATGGTTCACGGGAAGAAGCTGTTTGAGTGGAACCTACTTCTTGCGGATGGAGTACGGAGGGAATGTGGGTGATTTGCTAATATGTAAGTGGCATGCAAATTCTAGCCACAAAGGTTAGACCTGGTAGAACCAAGGAATAATTTGTCTGAGCACTTTCCATGGTAGTAGAGTTAGAGCAATGAGAGACTTGCCATATCTGCGTATGAGAGAGAGGTTGGAGGGTGGAAAATAATTCTTCTCCAACAAGGGCTTGGAGATGCTTTTGAACTCTGTCAAGACTTGAAAGTGAGGTCTGGGCAGTTCCCACCCAAATATGGCAACAGTACTCCATTTTCAGCCTGAGGTAGAGGATATCATGAAGGGTCAGGTACTTACTGAACTGGTACAGGGAGTCGATCATTTTACCTGCATCTTTAGCAATGCATCATATATAAGAATTCCACGAGGTCAGGTGTGAGTTTGAGGCCTAATATCCTCTCATGGCACAGGACCTCCTTGAGGGGACATTTATTCATCGTGACTGGCAGTAGTTCAGTCTCATCAACAGTGATAGAATGTGACCAGTTTAATTTTAGAAGTATTGAATGTAACCAGCCAGTTTTTCCCCACTGAGAAGTTAATGTTAGACTGGAAGTGAGGTTAGCTGCCAATCTTTGATCCTCAAGAGTTTTAGAGGAGTGCTCAGAAATCATTGTATCATCAGCATAGATATTCACAACTGATTGGAGTATATTCTTCGGTAGATAATTTATGTACATCAGAAAGGGGGTTGGTCCAAGAAGTGACCCCTGAGGGATGCCTGCATTGACCACCAGGGCCTTGGAGTATTGGCCATTAATAACTACTTTCAGGGATCTACCTGTTAGGAAGGATTTTATAATAGAGAAAACCCTTCCAGTAATTCCATAGCTGGAGAGCTTGTATAGCAAACCTTTTGAGATATCTAATTCCATGGTCCTTGCAGTGTGTGTGCTGTCAAGGGTCTCACTAATTCTGTGTGTAATGGCAGTTAAGACATCAGCAGTGGATCAGGCTGATTGAAAGCCATACTGCTTGTTACACAAGAGGTTGTTCCTGTCTAGGTGGTCAACAGCCTTCTTGTTGATTAAGGCCTCAAAAAGCTTACTGATGATACTGATCTTTGTAACATTACCTTAGAGACTAGGTTAAAATGAATACCAACTCCATTGTACAATCAACTTAATGAGCCACATAAACAAACTAATGACGCAAATCCTGATGAAAAAGCACAAAGCAGAATTAGACCGGAAATAGTAAAAAAACTGCAGCTTTGTCAAGGACACTAGAACAAGAAATGCAATATTCCTGATCAGAATGATATCAGAGAGAGAGAGTGCGTGAACAACACAAATGCAGAAGGATGTACACCTCACTTCAGTCTCATAGATCATGCAAAAGCATTTGACCAGGTATGATACAAGGATCTATTTGAACTACTAGAAAAACTATCTATTTGGAAAAGATGTTAGAATAATCCAGCACTGGAAGCAAACAACCTGTATATGGATAAAAAATAAATTTAGTAGTTATACAAAAATAAAAAGGGCTGTGAGACAAGGATGCATCTTCTCCCCAAATTTATTCAACCTCTACAACAACACTATTCTAGGGGAACAGGAGATCTTAGTAAGATTTATTATCAGTGGGGATAGTCTTAACAATATAAGATATGCAGATAATACTGTGTTGATGGCTGATTCTGAAAGAAAATTACAGAATCTACTAAGACAGGATGGAAGAAGAAAGTGAGAAAAAGAAAGTATGGTCATCAGCAAGAGAAAAAAAATCAGAAATGCTACTTACAAATAAGAGATATAGATATCAAGCAGGTTCAGAAGTTTAAATATTTGGGAAATGTTTTAACAGAGGATGGAAAATGCAAAACCGATATCCAAACACACATTGAAAGAAGCATTCTAAAAGCTAAGCAAGGTGCAAAGAAATGGAAAAGTTTTGTTAGCAATCCATCACTTTTTCTTTGTGTTGTAGAGTGGTTTCACAGTGGAGGCTTGTATTGGTACTAAGTCAGTCCTAAAATAGGTTTGACGTACAAAACGTTAGGAACTTGATATAATAGGTAATGACGCAGTAATCTAGTTGTGGTGGTTGATACTTTAATATCTGACTAACGGTCGTCCGACATCGACTCACTGACCAACTCCCTGAGCGACTCCTACTACTCCTACTTATTATAGGTGGAAGAGTCTATTAACTATAGAATAGGTGTGTTCCACTATAACACTTTGTCCAGCATTCACTGCCATATAAGAGGATGGATATCACATAGAAACAATCTCCTTACGGATGAGGAGAAAACTGGAGGCAGCAGAAATGTGGTTCTACAGAAGGATACACAGAATTTCATGGCCAGAGCGAGTAAGCAACAAGGAAGTCTTAAAGAAAATGGCAACAGAAAGAATACTTATACTCAGAATCCGGAAATTCCTTAGACACATAATGAGAAAGGAAGACTTGGCAAGAGAGACAGAGATAGCCAGCAAGTTACTTACCTAACAAACTTGCACAAATGAATGGCGGAATGGAAGTAGGAGCCTTAGCAACAGGAGAAAAACTGCTATGGGCCACAAGGGATAGGAAGTTGTGGAGAGCCATGATTGCATATGTCCTGAAGAAGAAGAATATTAAATGTAAAAATAAAGAATCTTGTATATTATCACATACAGTAAACTATCGTCTATATTCTGGACTGATACCACAAAATAAAAAAAACAGTCAGATGAGGGTCAAATCAAATGTTTTATGTAGGTGGGCTAAGTCAGATTTAAGTTACAAAAATTCTTGATTCTATATTTTTTTTATTTGATCTTTTCATAGAATATATATTTTCTACTATAAATATAAGTTTTTTTTTTTTTTTATTTTAATACTCAATTTCTTTTTTTGTTTTGCTTATCACCTGTAGTTATTTTCTGGAGTGAGATCATTGTTGTGGGAGTATGTACATTGGTGTTTGTGTTGGGAAACATGTGTCTCCTGAAATGTTTATCCCACAACAAAAATGGTGGACTTCCATGTGTGTGTAGTTAGTAAAATACAAAGAAACAACTAAAACCAATATACGTATACAAACAAATGATAATGTATTATTAACAAGACAAAAAGTTAGATTGTTGCGAGTGACAAAGACAATGATATTTTGTATTGTATGTGTCAAAGCAATTGAACATGCATGAAAACATTTAAAATTTGAATTGTTTATGTACGTAAAATGTGTGTATAAATCTTAGAGAAAATGAAATGGTGTGCATTTCCCAATGGGAAGTGCATTTTCACGATAGACCTACATCCTAGCATGTCTAAAGAAAATAGGAAAAAGAGAATGATATAAAATATTACTGTGTATTTATAGGTTCAGAAAGCGTCCCCTAGTGGTGGTCTTTTTAGTTAGGAAAGTAAGTGGGGTTAACTCCATAATAATGTAAAACATTTAAAAGTTTTAGAAGCTCTGGGTTTTTTTGTGGGTGGGGGGACAAAAAAAAAGTAAAAGATGAAGTTCTCTGATTTATTTTTTTAGTTCCAGCAAAAACATTAGGGAGCTGAAGCCTCCCTAGCCTTTCTTGTAGTATAGTGAATGTTATTTTAAACTTAGTCTGGCATATGACCACAAGTGTAAGGCCTTCATTGAGGATTGAACTCACCACTCCAAAAATGAATCCATAATGAACCTCTAAAAACATCCAAACTAATTTTATTAAACTTAAAGCAAGGCCAGCTTTCACCAATTAACATCTGTTCCTTTTATTTTTAAAGCAACAAATTCCCATGGGGCAACTGAATGAAAATATTGTGACTTGAATGCCCCAGCATGGGGTAATGGTTAGGAAGAAAGTGAATTCGATCCTTATTTAGAATCTTTTTTGGTCTTGTGCTAAACTTAAGTTGCCAGAAATTTCTATATTCATAGTAAGTAAATGTTTATTTGAAATTGTAGACATTAAAAACATAACCACCTGTAGCTATTTGGCTTAGGCTTTCATTAACTTGCTTGGAATTGCAGAGATAGGAAGGTCTGCAAATTAATCAATATTTAAAAAAACATTTGAATATGGCTTTTGCTTAAACAATTTTTAGTCGGTATTTCTTGAGTTCATGAGAAGTATCGCTGCAATTTGTTTTAAATCTAAAAAGATCATTTTGGGGTTGAGGATGGGACAATAATATCCCAAAAATAACAAATAAGTGGGACTATAATTGATTGAAATCCTTTTTGAATGTGTGTTTAATTTGAATCCAGATTAATTTCAACATTTGAAATTAATTTTTTACTTTTTTGCAAAACAGTAAGGTATGTATAACATTGCTTATTTTAAAAAGTATTTCAAATGAATATTACTTTTTTTTTTTTTTACTCTTCTTATCGAATTTATTTTTTACCAAGGTTAAACAATTTTTTAAATAATAAACAGTATTTTAAATAAAAATGCTTCAGTTACTGACTTTGAAAAACATTAAATGACAAGATTTAAAAAGTAATCATATTTTATTTTTTTTAAAATTACCACTTATTGTAATAATTCAGTATTTACTGATAAAACATTCATTAGAGTTAAGATTTCTGCCTTTTTTTTTTTCATTTTTAGCTTTATTTTTTCTGTATTGATTTAATAAAATGCACAGCTTTGGAATATTATGTTGTATAGAATGTTTATCTATTACTTAGATGGTAGACTGCTTGCGAACACCGATATTGTAAGCAGCCTCCTATAATCGGGAATTTCAGCTTTAGATAACCCCCAAATGGTTGATAAACCATAAAAAAACAAACCAATCAATAAATTATTTAAAAAAGAAATGAATGTAAGCAACTAAATCAATAATAATACAGATTATTAGAGATCGAATTTTGGTCCCAACCAAAGGTAACTTTTTTTATCCAAAAGTACAGACAGAATCTTAAAATAAAGTTACATGTTCTTTTTTTATTAGTCCTCACCCTTGCTAAAACTCCTTCAAATTAATTTCCACTACTGACAAAAATTTTAGTTACTAGAATTTTTTTGCAACATGCTGATGTGTGTTGAAATCCTTAAAATATTTATTTAGTATTAAAGTTATCGCTAACATTTTTTGTTGAGATTTACATCAAATTTCACAAATCAATTGTTTTTTTAAATTCTTATTAATTTTTAGAAAAGATTAATGAAAATTTATTGTACTAAACTAGGCTCCCTAGTAAAGCCAGTTGTACTTTGTACCCCCTTACCTGTTTGCACGTCTTCCCAAAATTTTGTTTTGACTGGTCAATGTATGACTATTTTAGAGGGCGTGATGGATGGACTAATTGAAGTCACAGAATTTTAGAAACAGATTCTTCAGCATGCTATACCTTCTTCTATTCACCTTTTCTTATTTCAAAGCTTTTGGTAGAATTGCTTTTTGAACAGAATTGCTGAAATCTGACAATTTGACTAATCTGGAATCAAAAGTAAAAAATATGAAAATAATTTGAGTCTCCAAAGTCAAAGCAAAGTTGCTGTTAAAATTGAACACCAAATTCACACCACGAATTTACTTTCTTTGTTGTCACGAAGAAGAAAATAAAGGTATTTTTCTTTTCTTTTTTGGTTTCCATACTTAAAAATTTGTTTGTAGACAAATAAAAGATTTTCTTGAAAGCGCTCTCGAAGTGAATAAATTGGTTATGAAAAACAAAGTCATGAAATTAGAAAAAATATTTCATTTAAAATCGATAATATTTTTAATATAATATTTTAATTTTAACATATTTTTAAAATAATCTTTTATTTACTGCGTCCCTTCAGGACATAGGCAATCATGACTCTACAACTTTCTATCTTGTGTGGCTCAGTGCAGTTTTTCTCCATTTGCTAAGGTCCTCCACCCCATCATCCATTTGCACAAGTTTGAAAGGTACACAGCTCACTGCTTTCCCTTATCTCACTTTTCCTCAGTATATCCTGTGAGGGCTAAGTTTTCTAAGCCCTCCTTCTTCATTATGTGTCCAATAAATTTCAGAGGTCTTTTTCTGATTTTGAGTAGAAGTGTTCTTTCTGTTACCATTTTCTTTTAAAATATGGTTAATATAATTTTTAATTAAAAGTAAATATTTTAACAAATTAAGTAGTGTTGAATTTAATTTAATAATTAAATTAAGTAATAGTGCAAAATGACTTATCACTAACATTTTGTTTATTAAAATATCATTTAGTAAATTTCATTGCTATAAATACGAATTTTCTTGTAATCACTAATAAACTTTTAAAACCATCTTAATTTAAACTAAAAAAAAAAATCCTTATGTTGTAACCAATAGTAGCTTTCTGTTGTAATAATCCCAATTGTAATGATTGACTAATTAACATTAGTATGGGGTGGGGTAAGATTTTTTGTTTATTGTTAGTTGATGGCATTGGTGTCAGTTACAACAAAACCTAAAATAAAACAATTGAAAAAAAATCTCTTCTAACAACTGATGTAATTGTCTTAAAAAAAAAAAAAAAAAAACGATTTAAGCACGCATGAATCCATAATTGGGTAGGGTGGCACATAAAGTTTTTAGTCGTTGTGCTGTTTGGGTATTAATTTTGTTTCAGTGTTATTTTTAATTTTTTTTTTTATTTAAAAAAAAGAAGAAATTTGCTTGAGTTAATAACATTTGAATTTGACTGCAGATGTGTTTTTAACATTGTGTAATAGAAAGTATCCCTCCTACCTAAAAAAAAAAAAAAAATATTCTGGAAATTAGAACACACATAAACTGAATAATATTGTTGTTCCCATTTGTGATCCAGTGTACAAACAACAAGCAAAATATTACTTTGAAGGAGACCGTGGAAACTAGTTGTTAGGGTGAGTCATGTTTTTTTTTTTTTTTTAATTCTCTAAAGTTTTTGGTAGTAACCAGTATGTACTTTTGCTGAGACAGGTCTATCAGTGTGCATATACTTACGTTTTGTATGTATGGAGCAAGTCACATTTTGTGATCACTTTGGAACAGAATTGTTTCAATAACTATTACTGCCTGATGATATTAAGCAAAGGATATAAAAATTACAATATATATTCATTATTAAATTCCTCATTATAAAAAATTTAATACAAAATTTAACTTTAAAAAAAAAATTCATTTAAAATAAAAAAATTAGGGGCTCAAATGATTTTGATAATAATAACTGACATTACCGTTTGATAATTTTACCTGCAAACAATTTCTTTTGTATTTGTAAATTTATTAGTAAATTTAGATACATTAGTAATTAGCCATAATTACAATTAATATAGTAAACAAATTTTCAGTTATTGTGCTAAAATTTAAGATTTAAATTTATTTAATTTTACAATGAAGTTTTATTTTATGTATTGTAAAGTTGTGCAAGTTGATTTTTCTGTGGATGTATCATGGTATAGTAAACACTAAACAGTTTTTTTTATTTAAAATGTTCATTTCATAGAAATGGACATGTGTACAAATATAGAGAAAGTTCTTACATATTTTAGTAAATGTTATTAGTAAAAAGAAGTACAAGTGTATTGACTTAGAGAAGCTGCTCCCGTAGTCTCAGCTACCGGCGAGTCTTTTGATTTCTAGCAGCTTCACTTCCCTCTTTGTGTAAAGGGATTCGCTTGGTGTAAATCTTTATAAATTGACTGACAATGTCTTATTGCAAAGTTTTGTATTTATCACTTTTTAGGTGTACAGAGTTAAGGTCTTTGGATTTACTGAAATCAACAGGCATTGATTGAAATTTCTCTTTTAATACCTTGTAATCTTTTAAAAAAATGCTTTAAATCTTATTTTTGGTGTTTTTATTCCGAGAGCCATTTTAATACATGTTCTTCTTTTTGACATACTAGCAATTTTAATTCCTACAGATTCAATGTATGCATATAAATATGAATGTAGAAAAGTGTGTGTGTGAATACATATAATGATGCAAATATGTTTGTGTATGCCCTTGGACAAGATTGGTGAAATAATTTTTTTTTTTTTTACTCAAACTATTTACATGTGGACTATCCTCAACTTTGTTGTTGTTATCACAATGTTTCGGCCATTGTACCCTCCAGCCTTCATCAGGTGTATGTTGATTTGGGTAACATACAGGGAATTCTAACCGAATCCTTTATTTAATCTAGAGGAGTAGATCTTCTTGTTTCACTGCCAATGTCTAGGGATATCTCCCCTTAGCTCTTATTTTTAGAACTGCTCAGATATTCCTTGCCTTGTTTCCACTAAGTACACACTGGCCAGAGATTGTACTCACAATTACTATGTCACCAAATACATGAACCAACACTTTAATCCATAGTGGAGAACTTGGAACCATAAACCTAACATATCTGCTGATGAATACAGCTACTGCTTGTTATGCTTGATTGTACTCATTGAAGCTTTTCTCTTTTCATTCAGCTGCTGCTTGCTGTTGAAGACTTGTCAGTTTTCTCTGTTTCTTTATTAGCAACTCCCAGATTGTATTTATTTCTATGCTAGGCCTACTAAGCATGTCCTTTATACCTAAAAATAAGAACTAGAGATATCCCTAGAAACAGGCAGTGGAACAAGAACTGTCTACCTCTGTAGATTAAATAAAGGGTTCTGTTTGGAATTCTCTGTAGGTTATTCAGATCAGCATACACCTGATGAAGGCCAAAGGGCACAACAGCCAAAATGTTGTGATAACAACATCAAAAACAAAGATAATAGTCTACATGTAAATAGTGTAAAAAATGATAACTCCGCATCCCAGAAATTCAGACAGAAATTAATAATTTGTGTTATCGCAAGTGAACTCTCAGAATATGTAAGAAATGTCCAAAATTTTGTTGATTGGGTCTTTTTAATTATTTGCTTAGCCAATTCAGGATCTTAATGGTTGGCAGCAAAACTTAAGTTATATATGCTTCGCAAACTTCATTTTTCAAAGAAACATAATTTTTGTCTGAATTTCAACATTGAAAAGTTATAATGATTTACATTAGTATAAATGCCCATGCCCATCTCTTTATTAACATATATCTGCTGTTTTGCCCTTCAGAGGTTAACTGAAATGTGTTTAGTCCCCAACACAAATGATTTACTATAGAGAAGATAAATCATAGCAGCCATGCTGATAGAAGACAAAAATGGTTCTCTATGATGATTAGAAATAGCAGTTTCATTTTAGAGGTGTGAAAGTTTACAGGCCATATCTTGACCCAGCTAACAACTGATTGGAGGTCATTTTTTTTCTTTTTCTATCACACTTAATACTAAGACAGAAGTAAACTCTTGTGCCATCAGCAAAAATATCTAGTTGAGAACTGATGACATCAGGAAGGTCATTGATAAAAATGAGAAACAATGTAGGTCGAAGGATAGAGCCCTGTGGGAATTTCATATTAATGTGAAATGGTGCAGAAATGTGGCCATTTAACATGACCTTCATTACACAACTTGTCAAGAATGATTAGATTAAGTCAAATATTGGTCCAGAGACACAATAGCCCTTGAGCTTGTTAGCATGCCAAACCATGTCAAATACTTTTGAGATAGCTAAAGCCACAGTCTGAGCTTTGGTGTTCTTACCTGATAGACAAATTCAGTAATAATTGCTAACACATTGGTGGTTAGGTTACAGAAACGAAAGCCATATTGTTTATTTTAAAGAAGGCCATGTGAAGTGAGATGCTTAATCAATTCAGAGTTGATTAGAGCCTTTAATACTTTGGTAAAAAGAGGCAAAAGACTAATAGAATGATAATTCAAAGGGATCAGAAACTTCACCTTCTTCTGTGTGCTGTGTCTTTTGCTCCACCATCCATTTACTCAAGCTCTCTAGGTAGGTTATGCATTGTTTTCCTCTGACCCTCTGTCCTGTGAATATCAAATTTTCCAAACCCTCTTTCCTCATTATGTACCCTAGAAATTTCAATTATCTCTTTCTGATTCTAAGTATAAATGTCCTTTTTGTTTCCATTCTCTCTATAACATTGTTGTGGCTTACAACTTCGATCCAAGGTATTCTCAGTATCCTTTTGTAGAACTACATTTCTGTTGCTTCACATCCCTGCTTCATCTTTGAGGACATTGTCCAGCATTCACTGCCATTAAAGAGGACTGATATTACATAACAGTTCAGTATTCTTTCCTTTGTTTCTAATGAAATTTTTCTATTTATTAATTAGCTTTTGGAAGGCATCTTTCACTATCCAAATGCACCTTTGGATTTCAGTATCATACTTTCTGTTCTCTATTAAAACACTTCCCAGATATTTAGATTGTTGTATTTGTTTGAGTTTGGTACATCCAATTTGTAATTGGCATGTTTTGGAGTTTTTTGGTTTTCAACTGTTTTATCATCTTCATACATATTCCCTAATGATTGGAGTATATTCTTAGACAGTTTGTTAATATAAAAGAGCAAGAGAGTAGGATAGAAAAGCAAGCCTTGGAGGATGCTTGTATTGAGGTCATGGGTTTCAGAAAACTGGCCATTAACAGTCACCTTCATGGATCTACCTGTTAGAAAGGACTTGTGAATTGAGAAAACTCTTCTAGATATTCCATATCTGGAGAGTTTGTATAACAACACCCAGTGGTGGCATCCTACCAGTTCACATAAACTGATTATTAAAATTATAAAAGCTTAGCAAACTGGTTGTTGGTTTATCTGAAAATAATCTTATATATTAATAGCCAATATATAATAGCGAAAAATCTAATTAATACCATTGCTGTAAGTTCTGCAGAGGCTGAAAGGTTTTCTATAATGAACATAATTTATTCTGACAAAAGAAATTGTCTTGAAGTTAAAAATGTGACAAATCTTCTATTCAT
Source organism: Acanthosepion lycidas (assembly GCA_963932145.1). Classification (NCBI taxonomy): domain Eukaryota; kingdom Metazoa; phylum Mollusca; class Cephalopoda; order Sepiida; family Sepiidae; genus Acanthosepion; species Acanthosepion lycidas. Next base: position 71,845,427 of record OZ010595.1, read on the forward strand.
AAATTTGATAGGTCTTCCAATGGATCTTTGGGACTGTAGCGATTCAGTTCGAATGTGGCTAAGAAACCATAACATAACTGATGAGTCAAAAAGTATCATCCTTCTGAACAGTAATAAGACGAGAAGAAAATTTCAGTCTTAATAAATAAATGTTTTCTATTAAATTATTAAAATGTTTTAATTCTTTTTGATACTATATTAAGTGATTTGTTTCCATTTTTGGATTGAAAAGAAAATAAGCAGAATAGGTTCTTAAAGATTACCTGCCTCTATAGAACTAATTCCTGGAAATTTAGGATGCCATCACTGGTTATACCCAATGCTACACCTTGTCAAAAGCCTTCAGTATATCTACACCTTGAGTACACCTTGTCAAAAGCCTTCAGTATATATTTATTGTCTAGTGCTTCACTGTTTCTGTGTATAATGACAATATATCAGCAGTGGATCTAGAAGAGTGAATACGTATTGTTTGTCAACCAGGAAGTTGTCCCTGTTGAGGTGATCAACTATTTTCTTGTTGATGATAGCTTCAAAGAGGTTGCTGATGATGCTAAGAGGCTGAGTGCTCAACGGCATTCTTGAAAACAAGACATACAGCTGATATCTTTCAGAGACTTGGAAAGCATTTCTCCTTCAGGCAGTGGTTAAACAATTTTGCCAAGATTAGAGATCACTTTGGGTTAATGTTATTAAGAATAACCGTTAAGACTTAATCCAGACCTTAGGGTCAAGGCTTTCAATAAGTCTGGAAATTTCCAAGACTTTGATAGATATGTATATTACCAAGTTTGTGATCTGTGAGAAGGCAGAGGATTGGTAGGTGATGGACCTTGTCTAACATGGAATTTGAGGCAAAGTTCATTGTGAAAAACTAAGCTTTATCAGTTGAAGATGAGATAACCGTAGGGTTATTTATGATAGTAAGCAAAAATGCTTTGCCTCTATTGAGAATTTTGTTCAAGATTTTCCAGAATGCACTGGAACCAAGTCTTTTGCTTGCAACCTTGGATTGCACTGTTTGTGCATGGCTGCTCTATGCATTTTCTCAAACTCACATGCAATGATTGTGGGTAGTTCTGAATATAGCAAGGGTCATTCTCTGTGATAAATTTGGTTTGGTTTATTTTAGTTTATGGTGCATCAACCTTAATGGATTATTTAATGCCAACAATTATTTTAGGGTAGGTTGGTATGAATAGAATATGTATTCTTTGTAAGAAATTAGTTTGCAAATCAGGTTTCCTTGATGTATTTTTGTAAAGAGTTTTTTGTCAATAGTCAGATTTATTTCTGGGAATTTCTTTTCTTTTTTTTCAAATATGTATTACTGGTATTTTTACTATAAAAATATATTTTTATACTTTCGTAGTGTTTTAACCACAGTTTGGGGATTAACAAATTGCTCATAGCTGGGATCCTAATAGATGCTACCACCTCAGGTCAGGGTGAGACTGGGATCAAAGGGTAGTATCTGTTCTCCTCATTTCTAATCCTAATGGTAATATTAGCTATTAATATGTGGGAACATTTGGCATTCATTGACCAAGCAGCCAGTGCTACTCTAGTTACACTTTCCATCACTCCTTGGTCATTGGGCTGGTATCAAAGTGTAGTACCTGTTCTCCTCATCTCTAATGGTAATATTAGCCATTTCTTTATAATTAAACATTTGGTATTCATTGACCAAGCAGCCACTGTTACTTTTGGTTGAAATTTATAAAATCTTTCTTTTAAAATAATTTTTATGGAAAATAGATTTTTCATGTTCACTGTTAGAACTCTTTCCAGTATTGATTGGAGGGGGAATCCTTTACTTTTTATTTGAAGTATTGTGGAATGTCAACATGTTAACTATTCAAATGTTATCATTTTCTCTTCAAGTTACATGTGTTATCCATTTTAGTTGCTGCTGTTGTTGGAAGTCTTCAAGCAATGTAGTTTCTGTTATCTGTTACAGTCTTTGTGATTCTGTAGCAGTAGTCCATAAGGTTCAAAGAAAGATGGCCTTTACTAAGCCTCACAGGCTTCATTTATTAGAAGCCATTTTTAATCATTGATTTGGGAAATCATCTGTATACATCTGTCTGTATTTCTGAGATGAGGTATTGTAACTATTTATGCTATTTACATTGTTCGGTCTATTGTCCTCATCTTTATTGTTATATTCACCATGTTTCATCCATTGTACACTCTGGCCTTCTTCAGGTGATATATGTTGAAATTTCAAACCAAACCCTTTATTTAATCCCCAAGGACTCATGACCCAGTAGATAAAGGCATTGGTTGAAGTGATTCGGTGATTGACCCAAAGAGATGCGAGTTCAATTCCTGGCCACAGCAGAGGTGAACAAAAACTTGGAGAATTGAGTTACTGAAGGGAAATAACTGACTGAGATATCCAGAAAAGGCATGGCATGTGGACTAAATAAAGGGTTTGGTTCAAAATTCCAACAGATGTCACCTGAAGAAAGCCTGAGCATACAATGGCTGAAACATTGTGAATATGGCAATAAAGATGAAGACAACAGTGTAAATATCTATATACAGTTGAGATATTTCTGAATGCATTTGGCACTATGCATGACATTCATGAGAGAGTCTCTATCTGGTTATTTAATAACATGACTTGAGTTTTTTAGGTTAATGTTTTGGTTTTGTAGCTTCTTGTGGTGTTGGGTAAAAGTACCCCATGCAGTTCAATTTTCTTATCTCTTATACTAAATTTGTTATAAGTGAGCCATACACAAATTTATTTGAAGTGTTTAGTATTTACTAATTGTACATTTTGAATTTTTATGATGGATTCAGGTACCATCACTGCTTTTAATCCAATTTGAGATAATAGTTTGTTTTGGAAAAGTTTATCTTGAGTCCTATTTCTGAGAACACATAGTAGAGAATGTTAATTCTTGTTTTTTGAGATCATGCTTATCCCAGCTATGAATACCTATGTCATCAGCAGAGGCTCCCTCGTCATCAGTACATAGGGCCCCACAAAGGAAAGCAGGAACACTGTTTTCTATTAATTGATTTATTTGGGATTTGTGAAGAAAAAAAGGAAATATTCCATTAATAAAGATCCTCTCCACTACTTCAATTGAGAGAAATAAAGCACTAAATTTCAACTGAAAGTATCACTAGCTGCTTGGTCAATGGATGCAGAATGTTTTCCTTATCAGAAAAAGGCTAATATTACCATTATCATTCTGAGAGTCTAAATATAGTAATGCCTTCACTACAATTTTCACTCACTAACATTTCTTTCATGCTTTTTAGTACAAAACTATATTCATTAATAAAGTTGCACCCCCCCCCCACATACACTTTCCCTTACTTTTGTATTTTATGAGCTGCTTTCATTATTTTATTCTAATCTCTGGTCTTATGCCCTATTTGTTATGATCTAATTGGTGGCAGCCATCTTGATTTTGCTTCAGCAATTTGGTCACAAAATATTGAAGTATTGCTAAGCAAGAAACAAACAGCCTTGAGGGTCTTTGTGTGTAAGCGTGAGATTTATATCAAAAAGCTTGAATGAGCTTCTTACTTGAGCAGTTGCTAATGAGATTTAAGCTATAACATTTGGATAATCACAATCCTCTGTCTGCTGATAAGCAAACATTAAATCCAGTCAGGATTTTTTTTAAGCAGTTAGGTAATTTATTTTGTTGACTAATCTCCTGTTATTTCAAGTCAATTAGCTTCAACTAATTGGAAAGCAATTTGTGTGGTTTCCTCTTTCCTCAATATGGTTGACAATGCAATTGGCCTTGGTTCAAGCTCGGAAATCTCTGTATAACCTTGAATAAGTTTTTTTTTTTTTTTTTCTACAGTGTGTTCATAAAGTCATTAAAAATAGAACACTTACCATGGCACAATGTTTACCAAGCTAGTTTTACAGACTAATTTACTATAGTGTGTGTGGCCTATACTAAGTGAAGCATTGCTTTGGTTTTCTACTAAGCTAAGCTCACTAAATAACTATGGGTTTATTATTAGGATGCTTGTAAAATATAAAAGATTTAGTGTTTTCATTATTGAGATCAGAATGTTTCATATATGTGTATAATTCTCTCATATAATTTAATTTTTCTTGGCTCTTGGGTATGTTTCTACTTGCCCCCTGCTACCTCACTCTTTTGATATATGTGTGTATATATATATATATATATATATATATATATATATATATATATATATATATATATATATATCACCATTCTTGGTAGATCTTTTATTATCACAGTGTAGAATATTAAATAACAAAAGTGATAAAAACATATTAAAAAAAAAACGAAACAAAATGAAATTGGTGAGACTATATAGACAAAACTTATAATTTAAAAAAAATGGTTTGGTTTCAATTTGGTTTCAAAATTGAAATTGAACCTTAATAAAATTAATTATGAATATTGCACAAATGTTTTAAAATGTTTACAGTAGATAGTTTAAAATATCGAGGTTTGTACTAATAGTTTTAATACTTATTTCTTAAAAATTCTTGACAACACCATACTTAGTTACTTTCCCTGAAGCATTAGTCAAACCAGTCATAGTAATCACTGAGCATTCTTCACTTCACAAGTAAAAAACATTTTAACTTTTAGATGAACACAGCAATGTTGTCTTTGAAAATGATGAACACTATAATATTTGTCTTGAAATAAACAACACACTGATGGTAACATTGTGCTGTCTAAAGTACTCAGAATAAAATATATATCAACACAGTGATTTTCTCTCTTCCTTTAATAATGACACCAAAAAGCTTGTCCATGAATATAAAAGGATCCAATTGAAAATAAGTAGACAAAACTTATCTAAATTATTCAATGAAACATTTCTCTCTCTCTCTCTCTCTCTCTCATATATATATATATATATATATATATATATATATACAAAATATACTTAAGAGAGATATAAAATTAATCCCTCCCTATACTTTATATTGTCTGTTTAACTACCACTCTCAACCCCCTCTATTAAATTACAAAAATTACACTACCCACCAATTTCTAATCCCATTTTTTCTCTCAATTCGTTGTTGGAAGATTTACCTGATGATCCTGAATCCTTAAAAAAGGATTTAGGTGAAATAAATTATCGTAATGGTACCTTAAAGTGGTTTGTTTTTCATTACATATTAGCTCTGTCCTAACATTGAGCTCTCAGGATTTCATTCTCTTTGGATTTACCAATTCGGTTTACCAAGTTCCTTATAACTTAAATAAATATATATATATATAATATATATATATATATATATATATATATATATATATATATATATATATATATATATATATGACTTGTCTTTTATCACACTTTTTGGAAGCGTCAAATACAAAGGAGAACTGGTGCACATTGTGTGCCACAAATCTCTAAACAGCCCTCTTCTGTTTTTGAATTCAGAGTTGGACAGAATTATTCACCCCTCACTTCTTTAAATACAAATAAAACTGTAATTCCTCAAATTTTCATGGAAACTTCATATGCATTTTTTCATAAATGATGAAATAATGGATTTGAAGAATGTACAATGATTCCCACAACAAAATTTTTATTTTCATGTCAAACATTAATTAAAAAAAAACAAAAAACACCTAAAATATTTAACATAGGACAAAATTATTGGCCCGCTTGCCGCAATAATCAAGTGTGTAACCTTTATTCTTGATTATTGCTTATTTTTGATAGTTCCTTACAAGATCATTACACACACTAATAGCTATTTTGCTCCATTCTTCCTTGGCAATAGCTTCTAGTTCTCCAAATTCAAAAGACTTCTTTCTTTTACTTTTTCTTCAAATATGCCCATAAATTTTCAATGGGGTTTAGGTTAAGACTTTGTGCAGGTTACACTAATACCTTAATTTTGCTGTCATGCAATTATTTTGGAATAATATGTGGCATGTATTTCATGCTGGAATGTCCAGTGATGCCCCAAAGACAACTTTTGTACACTTCATTTTATATTATTTTTAAGAATAGCCAAGTACTGCTCTTTATCCATGATACCCTGTACTCTGACTAGTCCTCCTGGTTCAGAAGCAGCAAAACATCCCAAGAAACAATGCTCCCACCACCGTGCTTAATTGTAGGGAGGGTAATTTTTAGTTTGTGAGCTTCATTCACATGTATAATGGAAAATCATGTAACCAAATAATTCTAGTTTGGTTTCATCTGACCATAAAACAGAGTTCCAATATTTACTTCAATGTTCTAGATGATTTCTAGCATAAGCTAAACTGCATTTTAGGTGTTAAGCCTTAAGCAAGGAAGTTTTCCCCGGGTAACAAGCACAAAGTCCTGCTCGAGGAAAGCATCTAGTGATTGTCTTTATCGATACATTCAACCCTGATGTCTTTACATCATTGACAATGTCCTTTGTCATTAAGTGAGAATTCTTTGAGACATCTCTAACAATTTTCCTTTGCATTCTCTCACAAATTAACCATTTTCTTTCAGTCCTTAATTTATTCTCAATACAATGAGTCACATACTTTTTGATAATGGTATGAATTGTCAATCTAGGAACATTTATTAGGTTGGTGCAAAAATAATGACGTAATAATGTCGTTTTTTGACATCATTACGTCATTATTTTTGCACCAACCTAATAAATGCTTGGAAAGTGTTGTATATCCACCACCTCAGCTATTATCATTCAGAGTTTTTTTGGCCAGTTCAGCCATCTTCACCATGGTTGCAGAATGAGTTATTGTGGTATGTGGCACTCACATATTGTCTTCTTAATTACCTTTTAGAATGTTATCAGATCAGGTCTGTATGATATGCATTTTCAAAAGGTGTTTGCATTAAATGTCAAATTAAGATAAATATTTTACAATTGCCATAGAGCAATATTATTTCATAATTTCCCTATTATAAAGGTTTTCCTTCTTGTTCCTTATTTAATAATTTTGTTGAATTTAATCTATACTTTCTATTAGTGTGTGTATGTATGCATATATATATATATATATATATATATATATATATATATGATGCTTCTCTTAAGTTTTTTTATTGTATTTTTCCTGTATATAAGCACTCACTAAGTCTCAAAAAGAAAGCTCCTGTTGGGGTTTTTGGTACATCAAATGTATCATACATAACTTGCATAGGTTCTTCCTTTCTTGCAGGCCTTTCTTCAGTAAACCTTTTCTTTAACCGATTCCAATGCCTTTTATGTCACCATTTTCATTTTACCATATATATAATTTTTTTCAATTCGTGACCATATTATGCCATTTTCCTATATTTCTTTTCCATTTTTATAAACTCTGAAAAACACTTTTTCACCAATTTTGGAAAGTTTTGTGTCCTTTTTGTTATCTGTTCTTATTCTTTTTTTAACCCAGTAACAACTTGTCAAACACCCATTTAATTTTTCTTGTAAACATCAGTTCTGCTGGTGATCTTCCTGTCAGTGTAATGGGATTTGGCATTATCTGGTATACTCACAAGAATTTTTGTAGTAATTCTTTGCTCACTTTTTCATTACTTGCTTTTCTCAAAGCTCTCTTAAAAGTACCCACAAACTGTTCAACTTTTCCATTTGACCTTGTGCGATATGTTCAATTGAGAAAATTTTACAAAATTCTTTAAATTTGTAAGCAGTAAATTGTGTACACTTATCCAAGACGATGGCATCTAGAAGACCATATCTTGCAAACAGTTCACGTAAAAAATTCACTGTAACCATGAAAGTTGGTATTTTGCACTTAGAAATTTCAGGCCACTTAATAAAGTTATCCATCAACACAAGATAATGTGATCCATTTATTGAACCTGTGAGAATCTGTCTTTGGCCAATGTAGTAATTTCATGGTAGGTGATTTTGCTGTCAGAGCACAACCTCTGCAGGCTTTTACTAATTTTTCACTGTCTTGATCCATTTTGGTCCAGTATACATAGATTTCATCCTTGAAATTTCCAGATGTCCACTATGAAATTCATTTAATATCTGCTTTTGTAATATGCTAGGTATTACAACTCTTTGGGCAAACATCTGTACTCTGTCACATAGTGAGTAAATGTTCAAGTCTGGATTGCATTCTAAAAATCGTCCATACTACTTACTTTCTTTTAGTTCTTTTTTATTTTCAAAATAAACATGTCTTTTTCTGCTTTTAATTTTATTTTTTACAGGGTAACTGGTAGTTCATGTAATACATTGCATAATATATTTTTAATTTCTTGGGCACCTTGATGTGGTATAATGGTTAGCAAGCTTGTCTCACTAGAACCATTGCAACTGAGTAGTGAGTTAAATCCTCACTGGGTGCCCCATTCTTTTGGCCTTGTGCCACATCTAAGCTGTGCTTAGAAAATCATTTGGGTACTTCGGTGTGATGTAATGGTTAGCAAGCCTGTCTCGCTAGAACAATTACAACTGTAGTGAGTTTGATCCTCACTGGGTGCTCCATACTTCCAGCCTTGTGCCATATCTAAGCAGGGCTTAGAAAATCACTATATTTTTAATTTCTGTTTAACTTTTTAATGCTGAAATAAGTGTCTACAAATGGTTCAGTATTTTTTGTATCAATCCTGTTCTAATTTTTGGACAGTTGGTATTCCATCCCGAAATTGTAATTTAATAAGATGGTACCCCAGTGTTATAATTTAATAAGATGGTACCCCAGTGTTATAATTTAATAAGATGGTAGCCCAGTGTTATAATTTAATATGATGGTATCCCAGTGTTATAATTTAATATGATGGTAGCCCAGTGTTATAATTTAATAAGATGGTAGCCCAGTGTTATAATTTAATATGATGGTAGCCCAGTGTTATAATTTAATAAGATGGTAGCCCAGTGTTATAATTTAATATGATGGTAGCCCAGTGTTATAATTTATTTGCTGTATGTATAGGAATTCCTTTTTTCAAACCATAAATTGATAATAGAGGTCTGTAGTCTGTCTGTAAATGAAAACTCTTTCTATGTATAAATTTGTGAAATTTTTTCAATGCAAATATTATTGCTAATGCCTCTTTTTTGGATCTGGCTGTAGTTTTTTTTTTTTCTGCCAGTAGTAATACCATAGTCACTAGCATCTGAAGCCATTATGATTTCTGCTTTTGGATCGTAGTGCACTAATGATAAGTCTGACATTAGTATTGATTTTATCAAACGGCTTCTGACACTTATCAGTCCAGTTCCACTTTACACTGTTTTTTAAGCAAATTGTTCAGTGGAGCTCTGAAATTCTGCATATTAGGTATATAGATTTGCTAATAGTTTGCTACTCCTAGAAACGCTTGTAACCTAGTAACATTTATTGGAGGAGGCATATTCTTAATTGCACTTGCTCTTTGCTGTTCAGTATTACAAATGCAGTTTTATATTCTATCTTCCTCTCAAATTAGGAATAGGGAAAGTATGCATGTAAGAGTTTCAACTGATTTTTTTTCTTCTTCAATCCAGTCAGTTGAGCACAAGAATTCAATAAATGTATTCCTAGAGAGAAGGGTAATGCCCCCCACCCAACCCTAAAAGACCCTTTGTTTTTGTACCTACATCTACATTTTTGACTTTTGTGCAAACTAAACTTATGTCTACATTTTTTATTCTCATGCAAACTGAAACTATATCTACCTTTTTTTACTTTTATTCAAACATACATCAATTAGAGTGAAATGAGTGCAAACAGCCTCATCTAGAATTTGAACTTGGTTAATCAATTCTATTTTTCATGCTAATAGCCATTACACACACACACACACAAGATTTTTACTTATTTCATCATTACTCTTCATGAAATTTACTCTTGAAAGTATACCCATTCTTCAAGAGTGGATATACTTTGGTATTATTTTCTGAAGAATCTTTTTTTAAATACATCCACTTGATGGTGAAATTGGATTCATTTTCAGAAATATTTCTGAAAATAAATCAGATTTTACTGTCAAGTCTTCTAAAGGATGGATGTAACTCTGTGAAACTTAGAGACAAGGTAAGTGAACATATTTAATTTTATTAATGCTTTATCTCTTGATATCAAGCACTCTAATTAGAAAGGATACATGATTTAAAAAAGTTATCTTCCACATCTTACCTTGGTCAGGCATTTTTTGGTGAAATAAGAATCTTTCTTATCTATTATCTCTCTCTCTCTCGCATATATAAATAAGTGTGGGTAAACCTATTCCTGGAGGGTCACATCTTAGTTGACCCCATGCAAAGTTGGTCATATCACAATAACAATTTTAGTTTCACAGCAACAATATAAATTACAGTCATATATATGCATGTTATTTGTACATTTATAAACCAACAGCACAGATGTATGAGAAATTATTTTAATATTTAATACATTTGCTACTATTAATATGATGTCTATTTCAGAGTAAACATTTAATAATGAGAAATTCTTGATAAATCTTGTGAAACATCTACAGTAAAGAACAGAAATGACATCCTATGTACACACAGGCACCTAGATCCCTATGTCAGTTTGCACTGTACCAGTGATTGAGTATTGACATCAACAAAAGAGCCTGTGCAAGGATTTTATGCACCCACCCCAGTCTATGATATGCCCTCCCACCATACTCTACTACATCTCAATTTTCGTAAGATAGTATTCATATAAAATAAAAAAATTATTACAATGTAATTATGTACAATAATGGATCATATGCCACCCAGAATGACATAAAAATCCACAAAAATTTTCATCCTTTCATAGTCAGTTGGGCTTAGTTTAATTTGCAACGTATATAAATGTAGGTAGAAAAAAGCAAATGTTAAGATAGCAAGGGTCACAAAGCACTGCCCTGGGCCTCCAATAAGACTTGCTGGAATCGTGAGGTGAGGGTAATATGCACCAGCCCTGAACATAGCAATCCATGTAGCTCTGCACTGTAAATAATGTGATATATTGAGTTTCCTGATAATTGGAGTTCACTATTAAATATATATAATGTTTTTATCTTTGTCTTTACTTCTGTTTTTAATAGATGACTATTTTGTGTAACATGTGAAAAAAAAATACCAAAATCTGGTAATGGATATTTTAAAAATGCTTGGTATGCTCTTGCAGGTTGTATAAAATCATCAGTGCGTCGTACATTGCCCAACCCTAATCTAAAGCATTAGAAGGCACATCAGATCTCATTAGCATTAAAAATCCAGAATTATAAATTATCTTCCTTGAAAAATGTAACCCATCAAGATTTTGTCATAAAAGTTGTTTTATTAGTGTTGATTAAAGATTTTGAATTTTTTTTATTTGTTTGCTTCAACGTTACATTGACCTGATGACTGTGAGGTTCCACTATTTTTTGTCTTTGCAGGCCAATATGCCGTCCCCTGAGGAAACTGTGAAGGGGGACAGGAATAAGAGGACATACATCATTTTGTCTATAATCATTTTTGTCTTCATCCTTTTTGTTCTCATTGCTATTGTGCTGCTGGCAATGGAAAATGGTAAGTTAATTTTAAGAAATTCTTGAATTTGTCTCTTTAAACCTTGATGGGTGACTACTGGGGAACAAGCTATAAGCTTGGGTGTGCAAATGGTGTAATGGATATTTACTCGTAATGAGAAATTAGTGTTGACTTTAGATTCCATTCAGGATTGTTCTATTCATTTACATGCAAATAACCTTGGGAAAGGTATGAATCAATCTTTTCTTCTTTTCTTTATGGGTTAAATAGTAAAACTTGTATCATAAAATCATTATTATCTCCAAAAAATTCTTACAATTCAAAAATATGTTTTGGTTTCAAATAACCTCTAAAAGGTCAATAAGCTGTAAAAACAAATCAATCAATATTCTTTAAGACCTTCAGCATCAGAAGAGGATAAAATGATAACAAATCATGAATTTCAAAAAGGGGATGTTAGAAAAGTAACATTATTTGGTACTCAAGTTATAATAGCATAAATGTTTGTTCTTTGATGGTGAAAATGTTAAAGAAAATTGAATTTTTTTTTTCATTATTTACATTATTTGGACTATTGTCCTCATCTCTGTCACCATATTTATTACAACATTTCAGCCGGCCTTCTTCAGGTGGTTGGAATGTCGAACTGAACCCTTTATTTAGCTCACTGGGGTAAACTGTTCTAGTTCCATGGAGTTTAATGGATGTCAGTTATCAGTTATCTCCTGTTAATTTCCCTCTGAAAGTTCTCCACTTAGCCGGGTATTGAACTCACACTCTTTGGGTCCTGTCAATGGATCTAACGCCTTTATCCACTGTGCTGTGTGTCCTTGAGGACATATGTGTATGAATTTCTGGGTATTATAAACCTAATGTCTTCAGCAAAAATTTTTTACCAGTGCTCATATTGCAATAATAATGTAAATAATACCTCACCTCAGAAATATAGACAGATACTGAATATTTTTTATGATAGTGGAAATAAATAAATTGATTAAATTCATGCAGAATTGATTTCTTGTTTCTGGCAACTTTATAAACATCCAAAAAGGAACTTCATGTTTGGTGAAAACCCACTATTGACTAATATCTATTTTTTCAGATTTAAATTAAAAAAATTTATTTGATTATAATTTAATTGTAAATTTAGTAATTTTTAATAATTGAAGATCTTCGTAGAGGTACAAAATTTTGTAATGTTTAACCTTTGTGCATCACAAAGACAATTATATTCATGACACTTCTATTACTTTATACACTTTGACTTCCACGGCAATGTTTGTTTTTAAAAGCAATGATTAGAATTTTAGTAAAACCTAAATGTTTGAAAGTGGATTTATATATTTTCTTTATTCTTGAGAATTGACAACAAAGATGTTAAACACAATTTATTTATTAGATTACTTATTTACAAGAATAATCTTTTATTTACATGATTATAAAAATATGTGAACAAACTATAATGAAATATTTATTATTTACTATTTTATAAAGAAATTGTAGTGGATTCGTAAATAGAATTGTACCTATTTGCATATGTTAAGTCGAAGAGATAAGGTCTATAGTAAAGTAAGAGACAGGTGAAATTGACTGCTGATCACAATGCAATACAACTGAAATAAATATGAAAATTGTTTTATTCATGAATTTATAAAAATGTCTGAACATAATGACAAGTAAGTGTAATTATAAATTTTGAAAAAAATGTATTTTCTGAGCATTTCTTTCATTTACTCTCATCACATAAATCCACTAAAATTGGTTAAGAGTGTCTCTTCCATTAAACATTCTTTTAATTTATGTTTGTCATGTTTATTCAAATGTTCTTGTTCTATAGTTATTTATAAAATGGTTAATAAAAATATTACATTTTAGTTGGTTTACATATTTTTGATAATCTTTTCTAAATTTTTTAATTAAGATTTCCGTGCAAATTTATTTCTTTATAAAATTTTGAATAATAAATCTTTATAAAAGGTAAATAATAAACATCACATTGTACTTGGTTCACATATTTTTATAATCTTGTAAATAAGCATTGTCAAGGGAGACGAGTGTATACAGTAATGGCAGTGTGAAGTGAATAACTGTACTTTTGATACATTTTTTGCATGCACAAAGGTAAAACATTCCCCAAAATTTAATTATCCCAAAAAGAATGTACAAAATAAAAGTGAGGAGAAAAAGGGAAAACAGTTACAGTAGTTTTAATATAAAAGAAAAGAAATAATAGTGAATGAATGTGCTGATCAGTTATCACTCCTTAAAACTCTTACTTTCCTTGAAAGAGTTGTTGGATTACTGCCCACTGGTGATAATCACAGGCAGCAAAATATTTTGAAAGCCTCTTCCTCTTTTCCCTTTGACTTTTTGAGTGGTAACATGTTTCTTTTTGTTCCAATAGATGCAAGGCATATAAGTAATTCAGAGTTGCAGAATGAAGATTGTACTGAACTGTTCATAACTTCATTTCTTTCTTTATCCTTCTGTAACATGTCTTGCTAATACATTTATTAATTGTTGATTGTTTGATTTTTTTTTTTTTTTATCCGGACTCTTGTGAGTCTGCCGAACATTGTTTGAGGGACAAATATACCAGGAGTCATAAAATGATAACACTTTCCATTCTCGTAAAACATTTTCATGAGTGAATAATCGGTTAACAGATTCTTTTATTATTTATTTCCTCTTTTTTGTATTAAACTACTGTAGATGTTTTCCTTTTTTGTCACCCTTTTAATTATATTCCTTCTTTTTGCTATAACTAATTCTTGAATAATTTAACTTTAATCATAATAAGTTGTAATTGCCTTAAGTTTTTGTCCAAATGGTCAAAATATATTTTACACTGCAAAGCTGAGATACCCAGTAAGTTAATATTTACCCAAATAATGTCTACTAGTATTTGCATTGAGACAAACTCAATAATACTGCAGGTTTACTGCCACATTACATTGACATACAGATTCCTATATGAATAGCAAAGTTAAGAAATGTAGATCCTGGTCAGTACTGAGATGAGTGACTGCCTGGAATACCAAGTACTGTAAGCTTGGATATATGGGTGGTGTAATGGATAATGCCTCAGAATTGCTAATTGGAGAGCCAAGTTGTAATTCTCATCAGGTTTATTATATACACTTACGTGTAAATATCCTTGAGAAAGGTATGAATCCACCTCTCCTCCCATCAGCTATGGATTAATTAGTAGGACATGTATCACTAAACCATTATTATCTCTAAAAAAAAATCTTACAAGCCAAAAATATTTTTTGGCTTTAAATAAACTGTAAAAGTTTGATAAGCCATAAAAACAAATCAAGCAATAATACTGCAATATTAAATATAAACTGTGGGTTTATATGATATCAAATAATACTATTGGTCTAAATAAACAATATTGTGCAATAGTAAAGATTGAAGCAGAAAGAATATGGCTGTATAGCAAATTTGAATGACATCTAAAGTGTTGTCCAATTGGACAGGCTTTCAAAGATAAAGGATATAAGTTCAAATCTTATAGAAAACATATTCTTTATTTCCAATTCTTCTTTCCCAATCTTGACATGTATGCTTTTGAGATGATGAAATGACATACTCAAACCCTCATTTTGTAGATTCCTATTATTATAGGGTCGTTCAAACTAATAGTTTTATTTGAGGTATAAATATCCTATTCCAAATATGTGAACCATTATTCAAAATGTATGAAACTTTATTCAAGACAAAAATTCTTATGTTCAATTATTTTCTATAGATGTTACATATAATATCTATCAAATGACAAGGAAATATATTCAACAATAGAAAATTTAGAAAAACAAAAGTAACTATATTATTGTTTGTAAAAAAAATTATACAATTTATTCCCTAAAAACATTTTTACAACTATTCAGCATCTTGTTTTGCAAAAATATTACCTGATATCTCAATTGAAAATCTCAAGCACCATTTGTATCACCATTTAAAGCTCAGGAGTACTTCTAGTCCTCAATTGATGTGGTTTCTGTTATTTGGTACAATTATTTGTGATTCTGTATCTCCAGTCCACAATGTTCAAAGAAAGATGCTCATTGCCAAAACCCTCAGACTTCACTTGCACAAAAGCCTTTTTTTAACCATTGATTTTAGAAAGTGGGTGCATACAACTGATAGTTTAGATATTTCTGGATGAGTTTGGTGCCATGCATGACATTCATTGAAAATCTTGATCTGATGAGGCTATTTAAGAACATGAGTTGAATTTTCAGGTTGATGTTTTCATTTTGTATTAGGTTGGTGCAAAAATAATGATGTAATAATGTCGTTTTTTGATGTATTTTTTAACGTCAAAAAACAACATTATTACGTCATTATTTTTGCACCAACCTAATACCAATTAGTTGTGTAGGGCAAAACAACCTCTAGTGCAGCCTATTCTATGATTCATTTCTTTTTGTTCTAAGCTAAATTCGTTCTAACTGATCCATATATTGAGGTATCTGAAGTGTTTAGCATTTACTAATTCCACGTTCTGAATTTTTATTATAAATTGTATGTGCCATTACTGTTTTCATTGCAATTCCAGATCATAGTTTCTTTTTTGAATCTTATTTCTTCGAACACTTTGTAGAGGATCATTCTTATCTCAACTATGAATACCTATATTATCAGCATAACCCTCCACCTTATCTTCAGTACATTGGCTTCATGAGGGAAAGCAGAATCATTGTCTTCTATTGGTAGATTCATTTGGGATGTGGTATGGAATGCTTAAATGGTTAGTGCCCATTTCATCACATCTGTGTTTGTAAATGCACAGAGCATTGTCTAGGAAGTTATTAAATAGACAAGGACTCTCATTTACTCCTTTGTCATACTTTTAATGAGGTCTGGAATGCTTCTGTAGATGGTTCTCACCAGATATGTAAGATTCTGTAGATCAATACAGTTCCTCTATTAGATCAATGGATTCAAAGTTTGAAAGGTAGTTTCTAGTGTATAAGAAGAGGAAGTCTCTACTGATATGGTCATATGCTGCTGTGAGTTCAGCAAAGCAGTTATATAGTTTCTTATTAGAGAGGTAAGTAATTTCTTGGAGTTTGATAACATATATGCCATCATTGCATCCCATACCAAAACAAAACTGGATCATGAGGAGTTGACTTTAAACAATTACAGCCTAGTTAATACAATGCTTATTAATACTTTCACCATGATGGATTCAATTAAGATACCTCTGTATGCATGAGGGTCTTCAGGGCTACTGTTGGTTCTGATGACATGTTTATACCATTTGAACTTCCTCTTTTTGACAGTGCTTATGAGGTTTTCCAAAAGACCTGTTTCTTGTCTGATGGCGTCTTGAGCTATGTCATTTGTAATGCAGTCTACAAAGAAAATGTTTAAGATAGTTCTCTTGCACCTAATTTTTACTGTCCTGGGTATGACGATAAACTACAGTGCTGTTCAATAAAAGTGACTCACCTGATTTTTTTTTACTAAATGTTCTCTTCTCCAATGAAACGTAAGTTGAGCTAAATTCAAAGGATAAGCGATCTAAAATCCGAAGAAGAAGCTTTGAAAGCTCTTTGAATTTAGCAGTAA
Organism: Acanthosepion lycidas; assembly: GCA_963932145.1. NCBI lineage: Eukaryota > Metazoa > Mollusca > Cephalopoda > Sepiida > Sepiidae > Acanthosepion > Acanthosepion lycidas. Next base: position 71,862,417 of record OZ010595.1, read on the forward strand.
GTACTGTCAAGCATCCATTCAGTATAATGTTCTGGAGATGCTTTTCTTTTCACAGAACTGTTTTCTTGAAACCTATTGAAAAAACCCTCAGGAGCAAGCAGTACAAGAGAATTTTAGAGTCTTGTCTGCTCCCTTCTGCTGAAAGGATGCAAATTGACCCCACCAGGCTCATTTTTATGCAGGATAATGCTCCCTGTCACAAATCAAAATTGATGAAGGAATACTTTGATGAGAAGCAAGTGAGTGTTATGACATAGCCGCCCCAATCTCCTGACCTCAACCCCATAGAAAACTTATGGAGCATTATAAAGTACAGGCTCACAAGAAAGCAGTTCAGCAACAAAGAGGATTTGATTGTGAATTTCATATCTGAATGGAATTCAATGCTTGGAGATGAGATTTGCCAGAACCTAATCAAGTCAATGCCAAAAAGTGTTGAAAAGCTTATTCAAAATAAAGGGGGACCTATAGATTATGAAATATTTCAAACTATTTTACCTATTATAAATAAATTATACCTCTATTATTCTTTATTTAAAGCTGTTCAGTTATGTTTCTATTGATTACTAGTTGCAGGAAATAAGTGAGTCACTTTTTTTTGCACAGAATTTTTCCCTAAATCTCATTTATATCCAAAATTATAATTATCAATAGAATACCTTAGGGTGAGTAAACTTTGTAATTGTATTAAATTTTTTTAATAAGTCTTTATAAGTCTGAATATCCCTGTAGGATTAATGTTACCTCATCCTTTCAGACATTCACTAAAGAACCTTTTTTGCTTTCCATCAGCATGGCTGATGCTAACCTCCAGGAGAGTGGTTCATTGTGTTTTCATTATCTCACATTTTCCACTGACATGAAGTGGAGTGATTATATTGAATCAACTTCTAGGAAAGTTGGTTTACTCTGTTGTGCCTGATAATATTTCTAATCAGAATCCATTTTGCACATTTATAAATCTACTATTCATCCATGCATTAAATATTACTGTGATATCTGGTCTGGTGCTCCTGCTATATATCTCAATATTCTCAACAAAATCCCAGAAGAGTCTGTAATATAATTGTCCCTGACCTGGCATCTCAACTTCAGTTACTTTCCTACTGCCATGATGTGACTTCCCTCTGTCTTTTCTGTAAATATTTTCATGACAGTTTTTTGAATGAGCTTTTCTCTATGTTACTTTGACCACATGAATTTAAGCATACTATTTGATTGGCAATTAGGTCTCATTATTTTACTGTTGACGTAGCTAGATGTAACCAAAAGTTCTATTCTAATAGTTTCTTTTCACACATGTGGAACTCACTTCAGGTTTCTTGCTTCCCTGCCACTTACAGGCTTCAAAAATTTTAAATATCAATTGTCATCTTCTGTCTTCCTGAAACCTGTTCTTTTATTTTCCTTTCTCCTCACTAAAGTTTTCTCTTTCACTTCCAGTAACTCCTTGCATCCTAGTGGCATTATCACCTTGATTGGGTTGGAATAACACCTTTAAAAATCTGAGATCCTATTTTTTAGTTCATTGGCACTATCCTTGCTGCCTCACTGTTCCAAGTGGCTTGGAAAACCTACGACAACACTCTACCTTGGATTTATTAAAAAACAAAACTATATATAAAACTGGTAGATGCACGTGTGTAATTGGCTGCACTGCTGTAGGCAACAACAGCAATTGGTGACCCTTACTGAACCTTTATCTTTTCAGAGCAACCGGTAGAAATTGGAAAATCTATAATTGGAAATTACTCTCACTTTTTCCTGGATCAAATCTTGCAGTCTGTTGCAACCTGGGTTCTGAAGGGAGGTAGGTGGCTGACCCTGACCTTGCAAACATGTCCAACATGACCAGCCACGTTTCTATGAAGAGAGAGGCATCTTTTAATGAAAAATGGTTCTTCTGTTCTTTTATTTGTAGCAGCGTTTACATTCTAAAACCTGGATATTTTATGATGTCATCTGTTTGGTTGCAGCTCAGCAGGATGAAAATCTCTTCATTACACTTCTCGCCTTTTATTTATTTTATTTTCATTTTTATTTATTGTTTACTCAGGCCATTAAACAAAATAGTGGCATATTTATGTAATTTTGTGGTAACATTGTATTTATATAATATCAATACGTTTATGTTTTTTTATGTTTTATCTTTTCTGAATGTTAAACTATGATTATGTAATTAACAATTGCTCCCCTGATTTGACCATATACAGTGTAACCCGGATATAAGAGAGTTGTCGGGACCGGAGAAGGAGTATCTTATATCCGGGTTTGGTCTATTTTGTTTACATTAACACAGGCTCTAATTTGGGACCAGAGAAAATCTCTCTTATATCCAGGTTTCTCTTATATCCGGGTCTCACTGTACTATAAAACTATAAAAATAAAAATTTGCTATAATCAAAATTGAACTAAAAAATCTGGTATCATAAAAATGGAAATACAAAAATGTATTATAATAATTGAGCTAAAAAAAAAAATAATGTATTATGAAAACTGAACTAAAAAAACTAGTATTAAATATGAAAATTGAACTGAAAATATCTGGTATTATAAAAATGGTATTAATTATAAAAAAATTCTAGTATAATTTACAGATTTTTTGCTATAACCTATTAATACCAACCACTGCATTTTTGATATGGTGGGCATTAGAGGGTTAAACTAAATTTTTATAAATATATACATATACTTAAACATAACTTTAAATTTATTTTTACTCCAGAGGCAATTGGAATTTAAAAGTTCTTTAAACAGAATATTTCTCGTATAAACATGTAGCAATAAAAAAAAAAAAGAAACTTTGTATTCAGTATCTTCAATTTCTACATTCTAAATAGAATAATTAAAAATTAAAATAAGAAAAATTCTATTTCTACATGAGCAGAAGAGTCCATTATATAAAGATGAACAAATTGCTTATTTATCAAGTTTAACATAATACAACATAAAATACTTTCTACTTTATTTACAGAAGATTCCATTATATACAAATAGGAAATTCACTATGTAGAGGATTCTTTTGCAGATATAGAAAAGTTTTACACAAATATTATGCTGAAAAAGTTGGTCTTCCAGCTTATTTCCCAGAAAATCTGACTAAATGACAAAACCTCAAAAGATTTTATTTTTTCTTTAGATTCTTTTTTGGTCAAATAGAAATCTTTTTAGCATACACTATAAAATATTAAAACTGATCGCAAAATAGAGCTCAATATAATGTCTTGTTTAAAAAAAAAAAACAAGACTTTTTTTTTTAACAACTGTTTCATTTTTGTAATTCACACACACACACACACACACACACACACACACACAACACACATATATATATTCACCCATTGTGGAAGGTGTGAGTTGTGTTATAGAGACTGGCTCAAAACAAGAAATTCGGGAACCAAGTTCGAATGTTTAAGTTGAGTTTTGTTGCATTCACTTTCATGCAAATATCCTAGGAAAAGGTACAAATCCATCTCTTCTTTCCCCAGATATGGGTTAAATAGGACAGACTGAGCTCTTTAGCTTTGGTAGCAACCAGTCTAGGAGAAGGACAACTCTGAATTCAAAACTGGACGTACCTCTGATGAAGAACATACTATGCAGTCAGCGAAAGGATCGTGGAGTTTACAATGATAATATGATCAATTATAAAGTAAAACCTATTTCGAAATTGACCAACCTTTGCCATTTCAAACAGTGCTCAATATACAAACTGTAGAGCAATTCTGAGAATGTTTCTTTTTAAAAAGATATAAATACTTCATCTGTTATCACATTTTCACCTTTTGGATCTGGTTTGGTTATTTTATATCCTGCCACTTTTGTATTTCAATATACACTGCTTATATATCCTATATAAAACTGTATACTTTTCATGTGTGCATCACAAATTCATTCATTAAAATCAATTACAGGCCAAAACTTACTTAAATGAACCAGTTCTTACTAATTTAAAAAAGTGCTCAATACATAAATTCTAAAAACAATTCTAAAACCAATTTTTTTTTTTTTTAAGATGTAAATACCTCACCTGTTTTCATATTTTCAACTTTGGATCTCTAAGCAGGTTTGGTTATTTTATATCCTGCCATTTTCTATTTCTATATATACTGATCTCATCACATTTGAAATACAAAGTGGTAGGATATAAAATAACTAAACAGGCTGAAAATCTAAAAAGCAAAACTACCATAACAGTTGTGATATTTATGTCTTTTTAAAAGAAACATTCTCATATATATATATATATATATATATATATTTCAATTAAAAGGTGCAATTATAATTTATAAATTCATGAATCATTCATACAAAAAACAAATATAGAGGTTAATGATTTAAATTCTCTTATTGCTATATTTGTACAAAAACACACAACTTTAAAATTTAAATTCAAGGTCATCGTTGCGACCGCATGTTCCAAAACAATAACACATTTCTCATAGCATTTTTTCGGATTACATCTCTATTTTCGTTGTCCTCTTATTACTGAGAAGTAAAAACAAGAACAAAATCTACTTTCATACCTGATGATGTCTGTAGGAACAGACGAAAGCTTGTAAAAAATTAAAAAGACCTTATGCAACTGGAATTTATAAACGGGGATCATATCATTCATATACAGATTCAGGGTTGATGTATCTTATTTATATTGTTTGCGACGATGTATTCTCGCCATTTAAATCATTAACCTCTATATTTGTTTTTTGTATGAATGATTCATGAATATATATATATATATATATATAAAGCCAGTTAATAAAATTTCAGGAATAAAAAGCCAAAAAAAAATAACAATAATGGCAATAAGATTGATGATATTTATTATATATTAGCCTTTTGACTAATTTAAAGCACAAAGACAAATATTTTAAAGTCGGAATTTTTATTGCCAATATTTTTATCATTTTGTTGGCTTTTTACTACTCAAATTTTATTAACCGGCCTATTAAATCTATATATTATAAGAAGTACACAGAGACCATCTTTTGTTTTAATATATATATATATATATATAATGTATGTATGTATGTATGTATGTATGTATTTTAAGACATTTTTATGTTTAACATTCTTTTTATAGATACAAATATTTAAGTAAAAATGTCTTAAAATAATTGTCAGACTTTGTCCATTTCATAATATATATATATATATATATATATTATGAAAGAGATAGTGTGTTTTGTTGAATATGACAGACAAGGAAAATTTGAAGAATTTTTTTATTTACTTTTTACAACATTTTTCATTTCAATTTTAGCATTTATTTACACCTGCCAAATGGATAAATGTAAGAATGTTGAAATTTTTTTCCCATTTGGTGAGAGTAAGATAGTACAAAAATGGAAAATCTAAGAAGGTTGGAAAAACTAAATAAAAATTTTCTCAAATTTTCTTTGTTTGTCATATTCAGTGAAACATGTTTAAAAGAAAGATTGCTATCCAAATATACATTTATATATATATATATATATATATATATATATATATATATATATAATATGTTAAAAGTATAATTTTAAGGTATGCTATATTTATGGTAGGTAAATGTGTGTGATATCAAGGGTAGAGTGTATATAAATATAACAGTGGACACTGAGGTCAATGCCATGCAGCAACAGTTTGCTCCATGCTTGAACGCAATCTTCAGGCCTGTTGCTGCATGGTGTTGACCTCAGTGTCCACTTATATACCATAAAAAATAACAATATGTTATGAAGAGAGAATGTTTCACTTCTTTGCTCATTTTAAAACAAATTGTTGTTGTGCAAGTAAAAAAGCTTAACATTTTAATAATTATTTTGTGGGGTTGGCTTTATCTATCTTAAAAATACTAAGATTGATACTTTCAATATTAACTAAACAAACAATAAATCTATGAATGGCCACGGTTCATTGGTTTGGTTGTTTTTGCTTAGTGGCATATCAATACCTATATGGGTTATTTAATGCTGAAATTTAAAAATTTAGTATGAATTTTTTTGCTTTTTTTATTTTAATCATGCAAATCTTACTATTTAAGCCATAGCTTGGGAGAAGAAGTGTATTCATACCTTTCCCTAGGGGTATTTGCATAAGTGAATATAATTAACCCAACTGTAATTGGAACTTATCTCTCCGATTAAAAATTGTGGACCATTATCCATTACACCACCTGCACATCCGAGCTTATAGCACCTGGTATTCCCAAGTGGTCACCCATCTAGTTACTGACCAGTTTCAACATTGCTTAACTTCACTGATTGTACAGGAATAGGCATTTCAAAATGATGTGACAGTATGCCTGAATAGCCAGGGTCCTTGCACAAAACCATAGTAGGCTGGTGGTTAAAACAGCATAGATGGCACTTAGTAAATGACAAGACCATTTATATCTAGATTGCAACTATTTATAACAAAGAATAAAGTAGAGACCTGACCATAATTATAGAGTCAATGTCACCTGAAGCAACATGATGAAATAAAAGAATTCTAAAAATAAAATAAAATAAAATAAAATATAGATACACGCACAGTTATCACCTACCCAAACCTACTTATCTGCAGGTGAAATGTTCCAAGATGCCAGTATTTGACTAATACTGAACACTATATGTATGATATTTTTACCTTTGCATATATACCTAGGTGATGCATTGTTCGTTTTTCCTCAAATGTATATCGCATCTAGTAACCTTTGAATCTAATCCATCATTTTTCTAAGAAGTTTTAATTTGATTATATTGAAACCATTGATTATTTAACACTCTCATGTCCTTTTTTCAAGTCCATGAAACACTTTGCAAAAGGAAACTTGGAATATCAAATCAAACTGTCCAATAAAAATAATTCCATTATTCAACTTTGCTTTGATTGACACAAGGTACAAGCTGCTTACACAAACTGATGTTCCTCATTTGTCATCCATCTAAATGTTGAACAGGTTTTATATTGCTTAACTTCAGTGATCAGATCTTTCAACATCATCCAATCATAAGCTAATGATATTTAAGTTTTGCTTTGACTAACACAAGATCACAAGCTGCTTACACTACCTGATGTTCCTCAATTGTCACTCATCTAAATACTGATTAGGTTTGATGTTGCTTAACATTTAACCCACATTATGCACATGTGCATTTTCAGGGTTTCTGTGCGGGAGGGAAAATCTTTTACTTTTTCTTTTTTTTTTTTTTTTATTTGGAGCCCATCATGAAAAAAATCCTCTGTAAAAATAATCCATGTAAATGTCTATGTACTAATGTGGAAAAGAATGAAGATTTTCAATAATATATGTATATAATTTGAAATGCATCTTTTGTGTAGGACAATATTGGAAAGCTGGGGATAACATATGGGGAAAAGAGTGTATTGGGATAAAAAGGTTAAGAACCACTGGTTTAGATAGAAAAATTACAAGAACATATAAAATAGTCTATATTAAATAGCTTATCACAATTGGCTGTATCATATATTCAGGTTTTATTACAATTCTAATCATTACTTTTAAAATTTTATATTGTTGAAGAGTGAAGGTAGTTAAAATGAAAGTAGGGTCATGGAGAAAAACAAAATCCTTTTGACACTTCATTTCTTTGCAGGCATGAAGGTCCATGTTTGCCCAGATTCATTTTTTTTTCATTGAGGTATAACATTTTTTTGAAGCTGAGCAAAATTGGAACCAATTTCGTTGTTTTTAAGCAAAAGCTCATCAATTTATGATGCTGGAATATTTTTTAGAAAAAATATTCAGAAAGTTGGTCACATTTAAGAAGAGTAGATGACCACAGATAATAAATATAAAATCCCATTCAAATATGAATTTTTGACTGATGTTCAAGTTTGTAAATCAAATATATAAACATTTGCAGTATTGTACCCATATGACATTATGATTGAGACCCCCTCATGGAGAAGGGTGGTGTGTGATTTTTATCTTGATCTCAAGTGTTTTGTGTCTTATGACTGTCTTTGAATTTGGGTCTTCTAAGTGGCACCCACTTGATTGAAGAGGAGCAAAAGAATAAATTAAAAATTTGAGGTCAAGCGACACAAACTGGATGTTGAGGATTTCTGGTTGCTTGTTTATATTAAGTCGAATTTGGGATTGAAGCTAGTTCTGGTCTGCTCTTGACAAGGGACACTTTTCCTTAGGTAGTTATGATGTTGCCCATTAATGTTGCCAGCCATGTGCTGTGATGTTGATATAGGCAGAAATGAGTAAGTGTCAAGGTGAAGAACAAATGATATTCCAACATGGCAGAAGTTGTCTCTAGTGTAACCTATCTACTTAAAGAGTCTAAGTGAGTGGAGCCCCAAATAAGCACCTAAAAATATGCGATGGATAAATTGTCATCTAAATTATGCAAAAATGAAAATAATACTGACATTTCATTTTAACAGACATATTTACCAAGATTACCCAAAAATATCTTGAAATACTAAAGAGTAAATTTAATCAATAAAATCACCATTGGCTTCAACCACAGCCTCCAGATGACTTCAGAATCTCTTGCGACTCTTCTGGACAGTCTCCATGTTTAAGTTGGTGAATGCTGCCATAATCCTTGCCTTCAGTTCATCTTTGGTGTTACAAGTTTTGTTGGTCTCTCATTCAGCTGCACCCCACACAATAATAATCAAGGGGGATTGCAGACTGGTGAGTTAGATGGAAAGATGTAAGGGGTGATGTGGTTGCAGAAATTGTCTGACAGCCATGACTGGGTTCTTCTACTTGTGTGGCATGGTGCAGAGTCCTGTTGCCAGATAGTGTCTTCCAGCAGTTATCCCCTCGACCCAGGGCAGCATGATTTTCTCGAGGCACTTGATGTCGGCCTCGGTGTTGAGCCTGAGGACCTCACCAACAAATTCAGAAGTTCTTTTCTTATCAGAATGATCAGAGTGAGATTTCCAATCTGCCGTACCTTCATAATCACCATTAAACTCATCCAGCTCCTTCTGAATCCTCTGCACTGCCCTCAGATTTACACCCAAACACTGAAATGTTTGTGTTGGAGCTTCCGGCATGAATGCCAAGCAGTAAAGCGTGAAGATTCCAGATTTTTGGCAGAGTGAATTGCGTCATGTTGCTCTTTTTATCACAGACAGTGCAAAACTGACCCTACTATACTGTGCAGTTGACAAAATCAAAAACAAACAACATGCATGGGAAAAATTAAAGATATAAAATGGTGACAATTTACCAATCGCACCCTGTGTGCGTATGTGTGTGCATTTTCATCCACAGACAGACTGTTTTGCTGTTTTGCAGCTCATAAGTGTGGCTAGACATTTGATTGCCTCAAGCTGGGATTGAAATCCAGCTAATTTGGTGCATGGCAGGAATGAAGGTAAATTTAGATGTATTTATTTTTAGATAAACATGCAAGTGACTGGAGAACTCGATTCATCTTAAGGAAGAGTCTTGCATCAGCAGCAGTAATAGTCACTGTTTACAAATTTGCTTTTCTCCCTGAGAGCTCAACCAAAATAACTTTTTTCCAGGAGCATGTATATATTTTGTCATCCACAGAATATATACATATATATATATATATAGGGTTTGATTCCTCATTTCTTGATGCAGTGTTTATTTTTATCTTTCGTTGCCTTGTGACCATGCAGTGGGCCTTTCCCAGTTTTTGGTCCACACTGACATGAATGGAAATTCCATTTGAAGTAGTTATTGACCAGTCAGTGGAAAGCTGAATGAGAGTTTCATTGTATGTTTATGTCCATCATGTTAAGCATTTATATTATATTGCCTTTTGTTGACTTTTTCTTTAGTTTTTGTTAATAACAATTCCAAGCTTAAATTTGTTTTTTTATTCTCACTCTTTTTCTTTCAGTTTCATCATCTATTATACTCAGTTCCAGCCTTCATCCGTCATCAACCATTAACACACCTCATTCAATATTTACCCATGCACCTTCAGCAATCAGTGGACATTCAAGCGGGACTCTGAAACCATCCCAGTCAGAATCCACATCTTATATCCAGACTTCCACATCAACAAGCACCCTAACAAGTCGGACACTGTTTGACACAGGAACCAACATAAATACACAACCTTTAAAAAATACACAGAAGGTATTAGCAACACCCACTGTGTCTGTGTCTTTTTCAAGTGTAAACCCTACAATGATTGTTGGGGGCATCAACAAACCGAGTACTTCAACACCACCATCTTATTATCTCACACCAACCAAGTCCACCAGGTCTCACAGCTCAACAGTGACGGCTTCTTCAGCTTCTTCGACAACTATGACTTCTAGACCAACTCCTCATAGTCCTTTGTTACCTATTAAGAAACCATTTACTTCTGAGAAACCAATTTCAAGTAAGTATTTGTTAAAGTCACGTGATTTTTTTCTCTACACCTGTTGCTATTTTATTTGTATGCACCTATACAACATTTTGTTCACAGAGTGGCTTTTTTTATCACCCAGTATAAGGCCCAAGAGCCACTCAATTTAGAAAGTTACTGATTTAGATTGATGCACATAAGAGGAGGATGTAAGAAGTGCAATTTAAATTTGAAGAGGTTAAGATTGCAGTAATTCAAGAAGCATCCTCGCGGGAATTTGTTCCATGAAATAGTGATTCTTGGGAAAAACTGCCCGAATGGAACTTCTTTTTCAGTCATGGAATATGAAGGGAATAAGGATAATTGGTTTCACTGTAGATATACCATGGTAGGTCTTAGTTATGAGTGTCACTACTGTTGCTACTAATGGATGTATCTCATTAGAATATTTGCAATGGAAATAGTGCTAGATTTTAGCTGCCATATCTCCCAGCCAGTGATGGCATTCAAAGAGTCCATAGAAACCATTTTCTAAAATTACACAAGTGTTGTGGAGTTATTTTGCAGTGGAGGCTTGTATTTGTACTAAATCAGTCCTAAATAGTTTGACGTACAAAACGTTAAGAACTTGATATAATAGGTATTATGCAGAGTAATCTTGTTGGGGTCACTGACTACTTTCGTATTCGACTAACTGTTGACTACTGTCATCCAATATCGACTGACCCTCGTTTCTCTTACTACTCCTACTTATATTAGGAGGGAGAGTCTATTAACTATAGAATAGGGGTGTTTCACCATAACAACAAGTTTGAAGAACTTCTTTATTTGTCATTTTGGTTTTTAACCACCAGAAAAAAAAAAAAATAGAGGCTTAAAAAGAATAGCACTTCATAATTTAATAGACAAAAAAAAATAGGGTAAATTCTGTCTGAATTTCTGGGATAGGGAGTTATCATTATTTGCATTATATTCAAACTAATATTGTCATCTTTGTTGTTGTTATCATGATGTTTCAGCTGTTGTGCTCTCCAGCCTTCTTCAGGTATCTGTCAACAATTCAAAACAGAGCTAGCAACAACTGAACAGTAGTAAAGAGAACAAAATAAGATATTTTCCTACAATGAGAACAATCTACGCACATTGATTAAATATAGTGTTTAGTTAAAAGTTTCCTGACGGTTACCCAGATTGACAGACACCTGAAGAAAATCACAAGACACAACAGCTGGAATGGGATAATAGTAACAATGATGAGGACATTAGTCTGAATGTAAAAAAATGTAAATAAAAAGATTCAAGATAGAAAAAGAGAAAGAACTTTAAAAAAATTAGAATCATATCACTACTTTCAGCTTCTTCATATCTCAGTCATATTTGACAACATTGTAAGAATTTCAAACCAAACCCTTTATTCAATTCATTGAGCTTGGTTGTTTTCATATGATTTTCCCATATGAAGATGAAATTCTACATTCATACTTGTGATATTGTTTCTGCCTTTTTCAGACATGATTTTATATTTCAATTTCCCTTTCGGATGTATGATTATCTAAAACCTGTCAATCTAGTCTAAAACGAATAATAATGACAATGTTTCATCAAAGGTATTCTTTCTGATCCAGTCTGCTTGATTAACAGCCATAGAATATAAAAATAACCTGAGATTTGGGATAAAAAAACAACTATAAGATGAAAGAGAAACTAGTCAAAAATTAATAATAATGACAATGTTTCATCAAATAAATTCTTTCTTTCTGATCCAGTCTGCTCACTTAAGTCATAGAATGTAAAAATGACTTGAGAGTAGGTTTAATAACAGCAAAAGTTCTAAATGTAGGAAAATAAACTAGTCAATGAATGGTATTGCTATATTTAAGAAATTGAGTCAACTTAATAATATTACATCTTTCATGATTAATAAATGATTTATTTTATGATTAAACAAGTTTTGTAATATGAAATACATTGCTTTTGTTTCATTTTCTTTGCAATTTATTTTAACTCTAGTAATTCTATCTGTAATTCCCAAATGATCTACTGAAATGAGTAATGATATCTTTTATTGTGTCAGGGCTCAGAATAAGTAACTGTCCTTTTGTCTCTGACTCTTAAGCATACGTCTGGTATCACTGAAATTGACAGAAAAAAAATAATTGCATAAAACAATGTTTATTGATTGATGTTTGATGTGGAAAGTTTTAAATATTTTGAACTAATTTGATTTGGTTTTCTTGACAAAACATTGCTTTTTTCTTCTTTTTTTTTTGGGGTGGCGTTTGTTTATGCAACTCTCAAATTTGTTTTTTTTCTTATCAAAGATTCATCATGTGTCTGGAAAAATCAATTCCAGTGTGTTAGTGATGGAGAGTGTATAGACAGTCATTACAGATGTGATGAAATTGTCCATTGTGAGGATTTTAGTGATGAACAGGGTTGTGGTAAGTTCTGAAAGCACCCACACGTCCTTCTCCAAATGGAATCCAATCCTAATATCCTTGTTAGAAATATACTAGAGTACTATTGGCTTGCAAAAGACTTTGTATCAAAACTGCTGATTTGTACTCAACAGTATATCTTAGAAAATACCTGTAGACTTTTATGACGTCATCGTAGACCCTCTTAGTAGATGTAGACCTGTAATAAGGTACAAAACATATTAGAGATGTTTTATTCCTTCCTTAACCAACCTTAAATTGCTGTATTTCTCTTAAAATACTTTCAAAAACAAATTCTGAATTTCAACAGTGGTAAAATTTGGAGTGTGACAATGATCCTGATCAAGAGGTAAGTATAAGATATGCTCAGAATGTATCCAGCCAGTTTGAATAACCAGTTGTGCAGCTTGGATGCAACATGAGAGCCAATCAGAGAAAACCTTATTGAACATGGGTGAACAGACACTCTCTCCTAGGGTTATGCAATCAGCAGTGAGATGCTACAGAATGAGATTGTCACAATGAACAATTCTTTAGGTCTTGTACAGGTTTTAAAAAAACAAAAAACAAAACATTACTGACTCAAAGACTCATTAGGGTCCAGATTTGGTTCCCTGTGATTTAAGGATTTTTCCAAAGTTAAAATTACCATTAAAAGACCATGGATGAGATTAAAAGAAATGCAAAAAAGCAGCTGATGATAATCCAGAAGTTTGACTTTATAGATTGTTTTGAAGTGAAAGGTATATTTTGTCCAAGTTAGGCTTCTTTTTTTTTTCTTTAATATTGAATAGATGGTTATTTTCTGGATAGACCATGTCTTTTATTGTAAAATTTAATGCAAAAAAATGGTAGCTTTTTGATTTTGATTAATAAGTGTTCATAAGAGACACACATAGAAAATAGTGAAACTGTATGAGCGAAAACAACTGTTCGAAGGGAGTTAACTCTTATTTTACTTATGACAACACCCACCTTAACTACTACTACTTAAACTTAGTAGTCATCAAGACAACATTGAATAAGCTGGAAGAGATAGTTTCAAAATAACAACTCAAGAGTATAGGCAGTTATTTAGTTTAGATTAGAACAACACAAGGGCATAAGTATGTGACACTCAGTGAGAATCAAACTCAAACTAGTAATAGTTGCTAAAACTAGCCTGTTTAATACTCCACAATAAGACACCTAATAAAAAAGCAATTGCTATTTGGTACTTACTATGGAATCAAAGATAGCTACAGCTAGTGGCTGAAAATATGAAACTGTTTTTTTTAGTAATCAGTTTTAAATACTTTAGCACATAAATTTGAAGAATTGAGTTATCTCCCCTAAATACTAACCAGATGATTTTTTTTTCCATTCAACATTTCATTTTGCATCATATTCTTTGTTTTTTAAATTAAGAATTTGTAAATATAGGAATAATTAAATTGTATTTTTTTTTCTTTTTTTCTCAATTTCTTTTTTACTTATAAACACATAAACACATACTGCCTATAAGAAATCTGTAATTTGGCAAATGGACAGGCATCCATTGATTGACAAATATTTTGTCCCCAAAGCAAAAATGTACATGGCTAAAATCCTTGCTTGCAGGTGGGAAATATATTTTTATATAATAACATTTTTGCTATAATAACTGTATTTAACTTAAAAATAACTGAAATTGTTGTTGCCACAGATTTTTACAAAAATGGTATTGCTGGACATAAAAAGTTTGGGTTAGACATGTTTTTGCTCTAAAATATAACAGGATATTCCAAATCAAAAGCTATTTTATAAACTAGTTGATTTACAAAGTTCTGAAAAGAATAAAATATACAAAATGCCTGTAATCTGGATAATTCATTAAGAGTTTAAATATTCTGATCTATGATGTGCAGAAGCTTGGTTATATTTGGTGGTGCTTGAGGCCAACTCCTTTTTAACATTTCTCAGTACTAGGCTCCCTTAAGAATCAAATAGGTGGGGGGGGCTATAGGGCTGAATACTGAGAAATGTGAGGAAGGAAGACATTTTAAATATGTAAAAATAGATGAAACATAAAATAAACACTTTATTCAAATTAAATATAAACTAAATTTTTATTTCAATCTTTGATTGGATACCCTCCCAATATGCATCCTCCCCCTTTTGCACATAGCTGACTCTGAACAGTTTGTTAAGGAGGTTAATATTCTGGATAATTTAAAGTATGAAATATTTAAAACAGTTTAAATACCCAGGATAATCTATTAAGGGTTTAAATAACCAGATAATCTATTAAGGGCTTTAAAACATGTATTATTAAAACTATATACAGAGCATTGAAATGTTGAAAAGTCATCAGTCCAACCAAGAAGCAAACAAAAAAAAAAGTGCTATTTTGTTATTTGGGCAAATTTTGTGAAGTTGCTTCTAGCTGAGAACTTTTCAGCATCCCTTGTCTCAATTATGAAGGGATTAAATAGCAAAGACATTTTTTTCATGAATATTTGGGTTTCATTGTTTCTATGGAAACTGAATGAAATAAAATTCAATAATCTATTGAGGAAAATAAATTGTTAAATTTTAAACATATCATGGCAAGGTGAAAGTTATGTTACTTGGGGTGATTTAGTAGCATGTACTCATCTACAATCAATTATTAATATTAGATTCAGTCATAAACAATCATCAGTTTTTGGTCAATCAGATCTCATTTTTCTAGAAAGGGTTAATTAAATTCCTCTTATCTCTGGATATTTCCACTAATTAAGCTAGAGAGTTAATGTTAGACAAATTAACTGAAGAAAGTATAACATATATATATTTTTAGTTGCTGCTGGCTTGTTGGACAGGAGAATACAATTATGAAGAGATTCAACAGATATATATGTAGGAACGTTTATATTCTGTTTGGCCAGACACGTATGCATTCAAAACCCTATCAGCAGCAGCTACCCTTTTCACCATTAAGAGCAAGTATAAAAAAAAAATGGAAACTTGCATCATGTGAATTTCAAGAGAGGAGTCATTTTTGGACAGCATAGCAATCAAGGAAAGACACCAGACTCTGTACTCTTAGAACACAATGCATAGTCTAGACACTACACTCCTTTTAGTTAACAAAAAAAATAAGTTTTGCCACTCATGTCTTTTTTACAGGGACCGTCTTAATAACATTTTTAATGTGACTCCCTCCATTAGGAATTATCCTGAACACTCCCAATACTAAAAGTCACCGATAGAATCAAAATTTCTACCACATTTTGTTTATTCTTTTGTTTGTCTGATTTCTTCCAACAAATCTAATAGAAACAACACATTGGCTTTTGCCTTGGTCATATTGTTCTCTGTAATAACAGCTTTTTGCTTCTTGTCTGGTTAGGTGGATTAGTTATGAGAAAATGCTTTGTTCAAATGTTCACTTATCTACTATTGTGGCATGCCAGTAAGGAGACCTTTTTTTGTTAAAATATCTGAAAATAGAATGAAAAAAGAAATAGATTCATACTTTTCTGAAGAACATTTATTCAAAATGAATATTAACAATCTGGTCTTTGAAATGAAATTTGAATTCGGTTTACTAATCTTAGTTTTCCTACTGTGAAGGGTTAGGCCACATATTTGACTCACGACAAAAACCCTCTTTACAAAAATATGTCAATGAAACTTGATCTACAAACTGATTTCTTTACAAAGAATACATATTTTATTCATACAAACCTATCCTAAAAATCTTGTTGGCATTGAGGTTGAAATGCCATAAAACAAAATAAACCAAATCATATAAGATTAGTCATCACTCATAAAAAATGAAAAGCTTTAACCTTAGAGTTGTAAATAATACCATCCAAACCCTTATTAATTAAGACCTATTTAATATTTAAATATTATTGCCCATGTTGTGTTAGGTTTTGATTTGTCTAAGCCATGTGTGTATGTTCCAGAGCACTAAGCTTAGTGTCCTATCTCGACTATGGCACAATATGAAAAAGGGCCAGGCTTTTGGAATTTGCACTACACATGCTCCTAGGTTTTTACACAGACCAAATCCATAAAAAAGATTGCTGATGCTGATAGGGTTTTCAACATATGCTTTCCTAGAAAAGAGATGTGACACCTGCTACATACATTAGAAGATTGATATTGCCAAGAATAATAGAAAAAACAGCATATACATTAATAAAACAAAAGGTTTTCTAATGTATATTCCCTGTCTAGTTTTCAAAAAACATTGTTTTCTCTCTTTTTTTTTTTTTTTTTTTTTTTTTAAGCATTTCACCCCTAGCAAGGCGGGAAGCCACTAGCATGCAAGGGGTTATAGAGGATTTGGAGCAAGAGCAGGTAGGAATGATAGAGGAAAGGATGGGGAGAAGGATAGTGGATAGATCAAGGCAACTGGAGATGTCGATTGACATTACATTTGAATAGTTGGAGATTATAGCTGTCAGGAAAACAGGAATAGGGAAGGGAGTTCCACAGGCAAGAGGTGCAAGATATGAAGCTATTGGAGTAGAAGAAACACCTACATTTAACAGTTTCAACAGTGAAAGGGTGAGAGCGGGATGCCAGCCTCGTAGGACACTTGAATTTGCAAAGTCTGGGAACCAGTGAAAGCAGCTCATTGGAGCAATTACCATGAAAGTATTTGTAAAAAAAGACAGAGGCGACAGCACGTCTGTGAGAGAGTGACTGCAGACAAGATGCCAGATCAGGGCCAATTATATTGCATATCCATCTCTGGATCTTATCAAGAACCCCGAGGCTCTAGTAGGGGCTCCAGACCATATATGGCAGCAATACTCCATGCAAGGGTGAATGGTTGATTTGTAGATTTGAAGGATCAATTCCAGGGAGAAAAATTTCCTGGCACGGCACAGGGAACCAACTTTCCTTGCAGTGGATGAAGCAATTGACTCAATGTATTTGTTCCATCTCAGGTTAGTGGACAAGGTGAGACCAAGCAGCCACAGAGAGGTGCTCTCGGGAAGTTGAGCATCAGACATTCTAATGGGGGGCAGGGAAGATCTCTGTAGTGATTAATAGAGAGCAGTTTTGTTTTGGAGGCGCTAACCAGCCAATTACTGCCTCAGTTCACAAACGATTGGAGGTCCTTTTTGAGATGAATGGCCAGGTTAGTTTTGTCAGTGACACTAGATTTGTTTTTGAGGCAGGAGTAAATTGTAGTGTCATCCATGTAGATGCCTACTTTGGAATCAATGGTGCTGGGAAATTTTGGACATAACTAAGATAACCAAAAAATCCTAAGAAAAAACAGAACATAATGAAATGGGTTAGGAATAAATTATTTAAATTATTGTTAGGCATCTTTTATAATTTTATTCAAGACTTTTATTCACAGCTTAAGATTTGCAGGGCAAGGTTATGATTTCACATCCTTTGTGTGTCTGGCTACTGACACCCACAGAGAAAAAGGCAGGTATTTCCAGGGCTACAGTCTGTTAACCAAAGGTGGATCTGGTTTGCAGCGCCATCTCTTCTGGATTACCACTGGTGTAGACAGTGAAAAAGTTAAACAATAACTGATGATATTTGTCTATATTTCTGAGATGAAATATTGTAACTTTTTTTCATTGTTCAGACTGTTGTCCTCATCTTTATTGTCATATTCACAACATTCAGCCATTGTACACTCCGGCCTTCTTCAGGTGATACATTGGAATTTCGAATCAAATCCTTTATTTCATCCACCAGAGTAGATTGTTCTAGTTCCACATGCCATGCCTTTTCTGGATATCTCAGTTTCAGTTATTTCCCTGTAGTAACTCAACTCTGCAAGTTTTTGTTCACCTCTGCTGTGGTCAGGTATTGAATTTACAACTCTTTGGGTCAAGTCACTGGATTACTTCAACCAACACTTTTATTTGCTGGGCCATGGTTCCTTAGATGAAATAAAGGGTTCAGTTCAAAATTCTAACATATATCACCTGAAGAAGGCCAGAGCATATAGCAGTAGAAACATTGTGAATATGACAATAAA
Source organism: Acanthosepion lycidas (assembly GCA_963932145.1). Classification (NCBI taxonomy): domain Eukaryota; kingdom Metazoa; phylum Mollusca; class Cephalopoda; order Sepiida; family Sepiidae; genus Acanthosepion; species Acanthosepion lycidas. The sequence goes on from OZ010595.1 coordinate 71,881,112, forward strand.
AATGAGGACAATAGTCCAAACAATATAAGTACTGTAAATAATAACTGATGATCAAGTTGAAATAATGGTATAAGTGAAAACAGCTACAATACTGAGGAAAGTGCCGCAGCAATGAGGAGACTTGCTGTCACTTGATCTCCATATAATGCTCCTGCTATTTGTGTGAAAAGTACAATTATGGTATTGATGATGTTGACTATTTCCTTATGTGGAAACATTTGGTATTCATTGACGAAGAAGCCAGAAATTTTCAGTTGAAATTTATAAAATCTTTCTATTAAAACAATTTTTCAGAAAAATAGGTTTCTCAAGTTCAGTATTGATGAGGGTTTCCTTCCTAACCTTTTATTTGAAGTAGGGTGAAACGTCATCTTATGCCATTATTTTCTTTTTGAATTGCACATGCTATCCACTTTAGTAGTTACTGTTGTTGAAAGTCCTCAAGTGAGGTGGGTTGTTATTTGGTACAGTTCTTTGTGATTCTGTAGCGCCAATCCATGAACTTCAAAGAAGGATGTTCCTTGCTAAGACCTACAGGCTTAATTTGCTTGACGCTACCTTTTAACTTTTTATCGGAGAAAGCAGTCATATACAGCTGGCAGTTTAGATATTTCTGAACAAGTTTGGTGCCATCCACAACATCCATATGAAAGTCTCGATCTGACAAGGCTATTTAAGAAGATGACTCAATATTGGTAAAAACAAAAATAATAAAACAATAATAATGACAGTAAAAATAACAATAATAATAATGGTGAATTTCTTTTTTTCATTTTCAATAGAGATGTTGCCAATTTCACTTTATTATGGAAAATTAGGTAGGTTTCATAGCAACTTTTGGTGAGTAGAAACTTCCATCTTTTTCTTCCTTTCTTTTTCAGCTGCTTTGCCTACTTTTTTTAATTTCTAGTATAGAGGAGCCATGCAAAACATGGGTTTTTGTGTACATAATAAGATATAGTGTTAAAAGATGTTTTTTTTTTTTTTGTCCCACTGACACTGCTTGTTTTATTTTAACTACCTTCCTTCTTCAGCAATGTTTATTGTTTTACAAAGCGATGATTAGAATTGTAATAAAACCTACACATATGATGAAAATGAATTTATATATTTTTCTCGTTCAAAATTTACAAGAAAAATATTAAACACTTTGTTTATTAGATTGTTTATTTACAAGGATACTTTTATATTTACAACGTTTAAAACTAATACAGTTGGAACTAATGCAATGCAATGTTTATCATTTACTAATTTATAAAGAAATAAATACGAAAACAATTTTTTACTTATAAATTTGTAAATATTTACTAAATTATGAAAATATGTAAACTGACTATAAGGAAATCTTTATTACTTACCATTTTATAAAGTTCAAATTAATTGGCAATCAGCTGATGTTTTGCCAACCATTTCAATAATATAATAGTGTAAGTAAACAATCTAATAAATAATGTTTACTATTTTCTCAAGAACAAAGAAAATGTATAAATACACTTTCATATGTTTAGGTTTTGTTACAATTCTATTTATTGCTTTTTAAAACAATAAACATTACCAAAGAGTGAAGGGTAGTTAAAAAAAAAAAAAGCGGTGTCATGGGAAAAAAATCGTCCGTTTGACACTTTGTCTTATTGTGGGCACAAAAGTCCATGTTTGCCAGAGCCATTTTATAAGAAGTGTCCTCATAACACTAGAGCTAATCTACAAGATTTTTATCAGATTACAGGCTGTGATAATTCAGTCATTAATCCACAATTTAAATAGTAATTTTTTTTAAATGACAAAGGAATATACAAGATTGCAGTCTGCAATAGATGGTCAGTTTTTTATGAAATAAAGAACCATATACCCACCTGATGCAACCCAAATTTACATTTTATGTAAATTCATCCAGAAGCTTCCTGTTTTTCTTCACCATTACCTCAGACATCAGGGTAGTATATTCCTGATCCTACTTGTCTTAGTGACATACAGTCTGAGGGCAAAGTCAGTCACCAAACTTCATTTCAGTGCAGTATAATGGTTTGTAAGCTTGTCTTGTTAGATCAATTAGGACTGAGTAGTGAGTGCAACCCTCACTCTATGCTCTATGATTTGGGCTTTGTGCCACAAGTAAGCTATGCTTACTAAAATTGCCAAAGCTTCAGTTAATTGTGTATTGGCTTTCTTGTCCAAAGGGATGGGAAGGTATAAGAGCCATTATTATATATACCTAAGTATGTCTCTGCATGTCTTTGTATCATTTTCTGAGAATGCTCAGCAATGGGGAAAAATTTCTAAGATTCATCAATTTCAGAGTATAAAATTAACAAAAGAATTAGACAAACTGAAGCCATGACATTATCTGGATTTTTTTCCAGTAGTTTCAAACTGCAGCACAATTGAGTGTTGCAATTTTGTCCTTCCTGGAAATCTCTCTTCAGTGAGGTAAGAAACTGTTTTCATCTCTCTCTAAAGTCACATGACATCCAAAAGTTTTTTCATCTTATTCTATTAACAAAAATTCAAGATACTAAAATATGAATGATTCCCCTTGAGTCTTTTAAAAATTTAGTCAGTGGATAAATTTTGCTCGTTGAATAAATTAATGTGTTAAAAACTTTGATATTTCATATATATATATATATGAGCAATATTACCCATAAATATAGCATATCTTAAAGCTATATTTTTATCATAAACACACACACACACACATATATATGTGTGTGTGCGTGTGTTTACATATATATATGTACACAAGGTTGTGCAGAAAGCTTTTCAGCTCAAACAAAGAAGCTTTTCCAAAATAAAATTCTGATTGTTGTCATTTGTCCAAGAGGATTGGGCTGAGAAATTTTCAGTACACCCCCATATACACAAAATATATAAATATAAATGAATATATCTGAAAACACAATATTAATAAAAGAAATGATAGAAAACACATATCATATGAGGAATTTCATGGCAAAAGTAGAAATTTATTGAGAAAGACCTGTGTTTATATACAGAAAATGTTATCAAGAAAAAGATATGTGTTCCAGGTTAAATTTGAGAAAATATTTTAGAATATTCTCAAATTTAAATTAGAATGCATGACATTATATTTTATTAATGATAACTTTTTCTATGTATATGTATACAGATTTTTCTCAATAAATTTTTACATTTGCCTTGATAAAATTCCTCAAGGAATAAAACATGTTGGGAAAATAAGTTTTCCTCTTGTTATTCCTTTTATTTTATATATATATATATATATATTATTTATTTTAAGATATAAAGACTCTACATAATGGCAATTATGTTTCAACAATACAAATGTGTCTCCTCAGGCAATGTTAAACTACTGGCAATTGAAAGATTAATTTCAAAAGCACTCTTCACTGTATTGAGCCCTCTTTTAAATTAAATGTTATATACAGTGGAATTATACTCCATTTGTTCTCATTTTACCTGGAGCTATATATATATATATATATATATATATATATATATAATTTTTTGGTTTTAGTTGGCAGTAGGGTGGGGGATTCCAGGTTTTCTAAAAATTTTGTTATTTAAAACTTTATTTTCTCCTTTTTCTTTAACTCTAATTCTGCTTTTTGCTTTTGTAAATTAAACAATACTCATTGCATTTCTTTTATAATTTCATATTTAATCATTTTTAGTCGAGTGACTAAGAAATTTTTAAGTATTTATTATATGGGTGATATCAGAAAGTTCCTGGACTAAGCATACAAAAACTCCTATGTTACTGCAAATGATATGAATTGTTGGTGTTAGTCTTTTCCACATTTTGTGTCATTTTGCTGATAATAGGTGACCCTGAATGGTTATGATCTTGAACTGAAACTTGGCTGTCATAAAATGCACATGCAATCCTATGTTCAGCCTAAAGAATGAATGTTTACCAAATGTCTGAAGCTTTTCAAGGGTCTTGCTCAGTTTCACAAAGTTTATTGTAGTTATTTTATTCAAAATCATCAGACATAAAGATCGCAAAGCTGTTCCAACATGTTCAAAAACTTTCCATAATAATTGAACATTATTATGGAAAATTGTTAATGAATGCTAATTGCATGTGCATTTCCACTGAATGGTATGAACACACCATAAAGTTTGGGAATTTTCTGATACCACCTTGTAGATAAGTATAATAGATATTCAACTATTTGATTTTTGTATGTTAATGTACAAATATACTGTATTATCTCATATTAGTTTATTATTTACTGATAAATTATACTTTTAAGATTGACAAAAGGAAACATTTCTCTTGTCAAACATCAACTGAAGAAAAATTTATATAGGATTTAATATAGATTTAAAAATTTATATTAATATAAGACCAGATACTAAAAAAACAATGTCTGTGTTTTTTTCACTTACAATTAATTTGTAAAAGTATTTTCTTTTATGTGTGATGTTGAAATGTATAATTTATCAATAAAGGAACTTACAAAAAGAAGAGAAAAGCTGAAATGCTCCCTTGATAAACAAAGATTTTATTGCAAACTTGGATCTTTGTGCTCTCAAAAAAAAATGAAATGTCAAAAGGATGATATTATTTATACTACCTTCACACCTGGGCAATATTTATTAAAAAAGTCAATGTAAATGTTTATTAAAACAGTAAAACAATAAGGTGTACACCACTTCACCAGGAAACATTCCCAAAGGTGTCAGAATAGAATTCAAGGGATTGAAACCAACTTCTGTTATGGTTTGGTCTGCTGTTTCTTCTGATAGTTTGAAATCACTGTTGGCATTCATTGAAGGAGTCAAAGTGAATAGCAGACTTTACCATCAAATGTGAGAGAGATATGCATTACCCTAGTTGTCAGTCACTTGAGGAAGTCACTATATCTTTAGTCAAGGTGGAGCTCCTGCACACATAGCCAATTTGATGCTGAACTTGTGCAAGAGATATTTTCATAGATTTTGACAGGTCAGTTTGACTGCTGTCAAACCCTGACACTAATCCTATATTGGAGAGTAATGTTTCACATATCTCATCCTCAAGTATATCAGATGTGAAAGAAGCTCTTATGACATCTTGGTACAATTAGAACAAAAAGTTGGCAAAGAAATCATACACTTTAGTTGAGAAGAGATTAGGAGCAATGGTGAAGTGTGAAGTGTAGCCATTCTGAATTATAAATATATTGAAAATATTATCAATATTATATTTTATGATAAAATGAATAATGGGTAAATGAATATGCCACATCCTCTGGATGTGTGTGTATATATATATATATATATATATATATATATATGTGTGTGTAATAATCCATTGGTATATAATCCAAGTGTATCCTAATAATATAAAATATTTAAACTGATCCACAAAGAGAGCTTAATGTATTTATTATAACAGTGCATATATAAATTATATAGAATAGAAATTCAAAATAACACCATTTGAATAGCTATTTCACCCTACAAGAACTTACTTGCAGGATTTATCAACACTGATGAGTGATGTTGATAAATCCTGCAAATAAGTTCTTGTAGGGTGAAATAGCTATTCAAATGGGGTTATTTTGAATTTCTATTCTATATAATTATATATATATATATATATATATATATATATATATATATATATGATTGGATTTTTCATTTATTAATCATCTGACATATTTTTATTATTTAAACATTCTTTTAGTGGCTATCCATATTTGAGTAGATGCTCTGTTTATTTATTTATTTATTTTCATCTACCAGCTTGAATAGAGTGCATATTTTTCAAATATGAGTATCTACTGAAATAATAATGTTTAATTAATATATTATTCTTATTATTTTAGTGGTTATATATGTTTGAGTAGATATCCCTGTTGTTCTACCTGCCTACACATTCAAAGGTTTTGTTAAAGTAAATGTACCACTCTTATTAAAAAAAAGTTTTGATCATGGGTAGATATTAATTTCACCGTGATTTCGTAATATCTCCTACTTTTGCATTGGATGAACTTAAGTCAGTTGCTTTATGATGTTAGCATAACAATTTTTATTGTTCTAAAGATTATTACCCACACTTGCTGTATGAATATTCAGTGTTATAAATATGAATTTGAAAGTAAAGAATATGGAGTTAATAAAAATTCCAGCCTAACCTTTTGCACTCTGTAGGTGACAATTTTCACCAGGCAAAATGTTAGTCCTGCCAATGCAAGTTGAATTTGAATTTCTTGGTTGTGTAGTTATATTATTCTATGGTAACACATAAATCAATCTTGACTGAAATTGAGAACCAGGCTACAGCAATTTCAAATATATAGAACTAATATATAAAACATTATATTTTGAGTGGATTCCATATTCAGTAAAAGGGGAAGTAATATTTATAAATAATGCTGTGCTAAATGTTAAAACAACAATAAATAATATACTTTGATTTATTTATTGTTATTACTATGATAGGCCCAAAATAGTATCATGTATTTATCTTCAAGTCTCAATTTTATGCTAGTTGGTAATTGTATGATATGTTATTTTTATCCCTGTGGTACAATTTCCTACTGAGTGTATGTATTTCACAACTTGATATAGATATTGAACTCGCAACTACTAAGTGACTGCACCTCTTTTAGCCAGCACCTATATCAACCAAACCACCATCTCAAAGGGACCTCAAGTCATGCATTATTAGACACTAAAAATCCAATTGTGGTTGGCATTTACCCACATCCTCATAAGGATAGGATGTGTCATTTTTCATGTGGGGTGACCATACATGAACATAAGTGTCAAAGACAAAAAAATGTGCAACCACTGAGATGCTAGCATCAATATCTCATCAACCCTCCCTCCTTTAGTCCAATGAGGAATGTGCTGCCACATCCCTGGTACCAAGCACCTTCCCTATAGATTAATGAGGAGAACAGATACTATTGATCCTGGACTGAAGACCAAGAAGGTAAATGTTGGGTAGATTTGAGAATTGTTTATAATGGAATTTCTAGGATGAAGATTTATTTACATTCAGACTAAATTCCTCATCCTTATTATCATGATGATTTGGCAGGTGTGATCTCCATCCTTCAGGTGTCTCTCAGCTTAGGTAACCCTTTATTTAACCTACAGGAATAGAGTATTATCATTCTGCTGTTCATGTCCTAGGATATTTTATTCTTTTTAGTACTGCTCAGTTATTGCTAGTTCTGTTTCTAAGTCTGAACCAGTACTACCTGGCCTAGGGATTGAACTCACAATTACAATGCTAGATCCACAAACCAGTGTTTTAATCAACTAGGCTATTATCCTGAATGTAGTCAGAATGTAAAGTTTTCTTATCTTTGTTCTTATTGTTATAGATATTATTATATATTATTATATTATTATGAACACAATGTTTCTACCAAGTACCTTCTGATAATTTCCAAGTGTTTATCATTTTGTCTAATAACATATATCTTGTGTTAACTGATTATCACTATTTTTGTCTCTGTGATACCATTTTTTTAATAGTTCTGTTAAACCAGAGTATATAGGAAATAATTCTGTTCCTTGTATGTTATATACCATACCTATGAATACTAATGGGTATGTCCCAATTCTCATAAATACGTTGGACACTATTGTAAGTGGGGGTAATATGCTGTCTAAGTAGTCCCCCACTAGCAGTGGTTTATCTACTTCACGCTAATGGCAAGTATTGTATTTTGTTGATGTCATAAAGATTACCATTTCATTTCCAATCTTCATTTTGGTTATTCATTATTCAGTATCTCTTTCGAGGTTACAACATTATATTTATAATTACATCAAATACATAACGCACCATTTTTGATTAGTTTGTTATGATAACAATTCTCATTGAAATCCTGATAGTGTTTAGGTATAGGTTTTGGCAATGAGAGGATGATCATGAGAATTTGCATAGATGTCAGCACTGATAGGAGTTATAGATTGTAGAAGACATCTGGCAAAGATCTGTATTTGAAAATTACTGGCAGAGATGAAAGTACCTATTGTTTTTGGTTAGAAAGCAGCTTGGTACATTTTCACTCCTCCAGTTATCAAAAAAGAGAGTTTCTAAATTGTCTGCCAAAAGTGGAAATGAGGCAGGGCTGTCATTGGCTCATCTATTGACCAATCAGAGGACTCATTACATGCTGGTTATAACAATTCTGTGAAAGAGACCTCTGGGTTGGACATTTCTTTTATTTTCTCAAAAGGAGCCATTACATGCTACACTTTATAACTATCCGAAGTTGATGTTGTTTAAAAGCCCTTACTAAGATTTATTCACACATTTTGAATTCTCTCAGTCATATTTATAGTGTAACCGTTAAAACCACTTTACTGAATCAATTCTATCATATAATATAAAAATTCTGTTTTAACATCAATTTGAAACCATAAAACTATCTCTATTTTCACTTTAAAGGTAGTAAAAATTCTCTTGAAACTTTCTTGAAATGATTATGCAATGTTTCGTCTTCCTTTCTTTTGAAAAGCAAGATATTTTCTGATAAAAATCCTTCTAAATTCTTTGCTTAATTGCTTCATTTCTTGCTTTCTTTCTTTGGTCTCTGCTGTGTATCATATTGAGAATATACTTCAAAATTCAACAATCTCATTCAGAAGATTAAAGGAAACAAATTCTGGGGACTTTATTGATGCATTTTAGAAAAATTGTTGAAAAACAATGGGAATTAATTAAAAAAAATTAGTAGATTGTTTGAGTCTTTACCCCATGCTTTTTTTACACCAACCAATCAGTGCTGAAAACAAATGTTATGGTTATTTCCCTTTTGCTTGATATTAAAAGCGAGCAATGAACCAAATGGGAAATCATGACTGGAAATAGTTTTGTATTGTGTTATTTACCTTAAAGTACTCAATTGAATGCATAATAAATTGATCAAAAGGAAACCACGACACATTAAATTGGCAATAAAAATTGTATCTTTATGATTTACTGCTGATCAGTGTAAAAAAAACACTCATGGGAATTGCTATGAAAAAATAAAAATTTCACTGCATCTTTTACAACTTTGCTTACTTGCATGTTCTGCTTGATAAGCTTGTTTCTCTAATTGATTCAATTCTGCAGCCTTTGAACAAAGCGCACTCTGATTTCAAAGGCAAATTTATTTGGGTAAAACAAATATTGTACATAACTTTTGAGTTTGAGAAGAGTTGTTAACATTCCGGTATTTTTTTTTTTTTTTAACCTCTTCTTCCTTTTTTATTTTACAGTTGCAGACCTGTCAATTCTCCTAGCACCACCTACAGATTTCTGGCCTTGAGATCTTTATCCTGGTTTCCCAGATCATTTACTAGTGTTTTCCTAATTTTAGTGTTAGTGTTAAGTGTTGGTCTTCGTTTGCTAAGTCTGCTTGTTTCTACTTTTTACAAGATTTTCCCTGTAAATAAATTGTCACACTTTCTCTGCTAAAAGTGTTACAGAGTAAAAATGCTTCCTATATTCAATCCACATTGTGTTTTGAAAACCATTTCACCATTGCAGGCCATGAGTAGATTAAATTATTGTGGAGATACATTTTTTGAGGACAGATTTACTGAATCAGGGTTTGTTGTATTATTTAAAGTGAAACATTGACATAAAATGGTTTTAATGAATATTGGTCCAAAATCATGCCTCTGTTGGAAAAAACTGCCATGAAGTTGAATAATGATGTTTTAGAGATTGTTGGGACCCTTCTACCCAGGATTTTGCTTTTAACTGAGTGTCAGGATTCCAAACATTTAACAACAAGACATCTTTTAAAAGAAACATAAAAAAGGTTATTCACTGAAGGAAAAGTAGAAGCAGAAAATCAGTTGAAATAACATTTATATATTCTTTACATATATATACAATAACAATAAAATGTTCAATTTTGCTTGCAGTGAAGTTTGTTTTATAAGTCTTCTTAGTTTGGTGTAAAATGGGTGAACAGACTTACTTTATGACAGCCAAATGTGTTTGTGAGTTCATAGACAAAGGCTTAGTAGGCAGTTGCTGGTTAATCCTTTCTGTTGTGTGTGTGGATAAGGCCTTAGTTGGCAGCTGCTGGCTGTCATTTCTTCCATTGTGTGCATGTGTGTGGATGTGGGTGGATGTACACACTTGTAGCTCAAACTGACCACCAAAATTGTTCTTGAACTGAGAAGGGTGATTATATTTTTATATCCATAAGAGAGAAACAAAATCTAATTTTTTATAGTGGTGTGAACTTTATGAATACAAGGTTAGTTAAATCGCTATATATATATATATATTGCACCAAATATGATTAAATGTTCAACTTATTTTCCTGAATCAGAGTTTTATTGATATGGTATCCACTTGTTGGGATCTGTCTACCAAAGTTTTTGTTTTATCTGAGTGTCAGAATCCCAAACATTTAACAACAAGACATCTTTTAAAAGAAACATAAAAAAGGTTATTCACTGAAGGAAAAGTAGAAGCAGAAAATCAGTTGAAATAACATTTATATATACTTTGAAGAAATCTACAGTAATAATAAAATATTCAATTTTCCTTGCAGTGAAGTTTGTTTTATAAAGTAATTAAGTGTTCATAAGGCAGTGTAAAATGTGTGGACACAATTCCTTTATGACAGTCAGCCTAATGTGTTTGTGAGATCGTAGACAATGCTTTAGTTGGTGGCTGCTGGCAGTCATCTCTTCATTGTGTGCGTGGGTGAGTGTGGATGTATGTATTGTTTTAAACCCTAAGAAGCAGTATGCTTCTAAATATCCATAATATCCATATCTTGTATTCAAAAATTTCACATAGAGTTAGGAACTTTTTGAATATAAGGTTTTCATTACTTAGAAAATAATTTCACACTGGCTTGTGAAAATCTTTTTCTTGAATTTGTAGGAACTGTGAAAGGGCTTATTATTGTTATTTTCTAAATGGTCCAAAAATAACACGTGGTAGTTCTAAAACTACATTCATCTGGGTTGAATAAGACTGGCGTACTCAGTGTCAGTTGAAATAGATTATACCCATGAAGTAATTTTGGATTTCTCTGTTGTGTAATTTTATATATATATATATATATATATATATATATATATATATATGATTTAATTCCTATTAGATAATATTTTGGGGCTGCTCTTGAAATACTTTTCTAACTCTTTTTGGTAAAATCTCCATTTTTATGAGGTTAAATCTCTGGGTTTTAAGATTTTTTTAAGATGACAGGTCTGCAATTGAATCGCTTTTTCATGTTGTTAAACAACATGAAGAAGGGATGTTACAATGTTTTACTTTTAAAATGTTCCATTCTTCAGTTTTCCACAAATGAAAAGTAAGAAAAGAGAAAAACCACTGACAAAGTCTGAAGAATAGATCATCCAAAATATTTGTTTTAATATACTAGATAACAAAACAAAGAGGTCCAACTGTTTAGAATTAAATGACTACTTCTTTTACCACATGTAAACATACTGTGTTAATTAATTTTTATTTCATTTATCTAAAGTTTACTCTATCTTGATCAATAACTTCAAAGTCAGTTATTGACCCTGGCATCAAATCTTAAACAACGAAAAGACATTGTTTCTGATTTCTCTTTTTTGATATCATTTAGAAAGAAAGGAGCCATGTTTTGAGAGTATATTGTTTAAAATTTTATTAATTTTTTTCCCTCTTCAGAATGTGACTATCGTACAGAGTTTCAGTGTGGAAATGGATTGTGCATGTCCCATAAACATTGGTGCAATGGAGTAATGGATTGTCATGATGGATCAGATGAATTGCCCAATTGTAGTAAGTACCTTTTGATTTTGCTTTGTAGAATATTTCTAAATGCTTTTTTATGCATTTTACAGTTTTTTTTTCTGTTCTGCATATTGAGCTAGAAATTGCATAAAAGAACTTGGTGATACCAATAGCATATCCACCAATTATAAGGTATAACTGCAAGTGCTATGGTATATAATACAATTCTAACAGGAACTGTATCAGTAGCACTCATTTAGTTTTAGAGCACAAGAAGACAAGGAACAATGAGATATCACAAAGAACAATTGACTGCAAGTTAACTTTTAAAAGGCTTTTAAATAAATATTGTATGGAATTGTGGTGATATGAATAACAAGAAGACTAAAATTCCACCATTTCTAAAAATATACACATAATCAGAATCGCCAGACCACAGTGCCATATTTCAACCAACCAATCAAAAAGCATTTACAACCAGGATAGAAGGCCATATGACAATAAGAATCAGCGTGCCCTTTTCAAAACAGATCTATAGATGTGTATATCGACAGATGGAAAATCAACTAAAATCAGAAACAATAAATAAATTTTGTTCATGCTCTGATGCTCTAGTCATTGCAACATAGGGAGACAACAATTGTTTTCCTTTGGGTTGACCTCATAGGAGTTCAGCCCCTTTAGAGAAAAGAACTCTTCTGCCCTTTTCTCTTTTTGCTTCTGAGGAATGGTTATTACCTTCCTGACCACCAGGGCATCCGCACACATGGAAACTGGACAACATATGCACAGCCTAACATGGAGAAAAAAGTAATTTTGATTCACTTAGTTATGGATGGTCAAAGGCCATAAGGCTGGTATGTTATTTCTTTGTTCATTGTACTATTAAACATTTTCGTTCTTTGGACAGTATGAACAATCATTTTTTTGTGGACATGTGTAAATCTTTTTAATATGTGTAGATAAGTTATTTGCCTTATTAAATGTTTTGTTTGTTATGGTGTGTATCTTGTCTTTCTATAATTGCATTCAATGTTAGTGTATGAATGGTTACGCTAATGCTAATATTAGTCCTCGGTGTGCTACTGGAAGACTAAAAAGCATTATTCTTCCTAACACTAAATATTAGGTTGGTGCAAAAATAATATTGTTTTTGACGTATTTTTTAACGTCAAAAAACGATATTATTTTTGCACCAACCTAATAGCTGGTAAACTATGGCTGGCTGATAATATTAGGTTGGTGCAAAAATAATGACGCAATAATGTCGTTTTTTGACGTATTTTCTAAAGTCAAAAAATGACATTATTACGTCATTATTTTTGCAACAACCTAATACTAATAGCAACATACCCAGAAATGAAATCCAACATTTGTATGACTAGCTGGTGGCTTTAGACAGCTTGTCCATCCTGATACATTGAACTTCCTTCACCTTTTTAAGCAGACCCTTTCCTTCTCTCACCTATATTGTCCTGTGGCATCAAGTACATTTGAATTTATCCATATAGACATATTCTGTGTATTTAGGCAGCAAAAGTTCTTTTAGGCAAATATTATTAAAGACAGCAGACATTTTGTGCTGTTTCATTTTACTGATCAATTTATTCAAATTACAAATAATCCTTCTCAGACAAGGAGGAAATTCCATCAGAAATTGTCCAGAGTCGATTTCACTCACCATTTATCTCTAGCTATCCTGATGAGATTTTAAAAGAACATGTACATACATATAAATATATATATATAGGCATATGTATAGACACATATATATATATATATATGTGTGTGTGTGTGTGTGTGTGTTCACGTATATATATATATATATATGTGTGTGTGTGTTCATGTATATATATATATATATATATATATATATGTGTGTGTGTGTTCACGTATATATATATATATATATGTGTGTGTGTGTTCACGTATATATATATATATATATATATATATATATATGTGTGTGTGTGTGTGCACGTGTATATAGATATGTGTGTGTGTGCACGTGTATATAGATATGTGTGTGTGTGCATGTGTATATATATGTGTGTGTGTGTGTGTGTGCACGTGTATATATATGTGTGTGTGTGTGTGCACGTGTATATATATATATATATATATGTATGTGTGTGTGTGCACGTGTATATATATATATGTGTGTGTGTGCACGTGTATATATATATGTGTGTGTGTGTGTGCACGTGTATATATATATGTGTGTGTGTGTGTGCACGTGTATATATATATGTGTGTGTGTGTGTGCACGTGTATATATATATGTGTGTGTGTGTGTGCACGTATATATATATATATATGTGTGTGTGTGAGTGTGTGCACGTATATGTGTGTGTGTGCACGTATATATATATGTGTGAGTGTGCACACACACACACATATATATATATATATATATATATATATATATATATATATATATATGGGTGCATGGCTGAGTGGATAGAACATTCACTTTCTGACCATGAGACCTGGGTTTGAATCTCACCACAGTTAATTTGTCAGGAAGGAGACTTCCTGCTGTTTTCAGTCTGGAGGGTGGTCGATCCCAGCATGTAGCACCTTTGGAAAGTGCCTGAAAACCATACCACAGGTTGACCCAAGCCTTGTGAGTGAAATTGGGTAGATGGAATCCTTGGGGTCGTCAATAGCTGACCAAGGGTTTGAGTGTGCTGGTGTTTCGTTCAGATTGTTGATTATTCTGCATAACATGCTCTTCCCCAGAAATTGTAACTAAGTTCTGCTCAGCATAGTTGCAGTATAAACCACAGGTTGGCTCTGTAGGTATTGAGCACAAATGTGCCTGAGCGAGAGTCTGCAACAGGGATTGGCTTGCCACCCTAGTAGATGGGTACCCTTGAATATAAGTGGACATCCAACATATATATATATATATATATATAAGCAAACGTGTGTGTCTGTAAATATTCTCAGATAGTGTATGTGTAGAGTAGACAAAATGAATAAAAAAAGACAAGAGAAAAAATTATTTTTAGCCGATGTGTTTTATCCTCTGTGGAACTTTATCAAGGCCGTGTAGGATTTATTTTGCTGTATGTGTTCATATAAAAAGGTGAGGATGTCATTGGTTTATCAAGGCTTTAACAAAAAAAAATAACTCTTGAATATTACTTGCTCTTTACCTTTTGCCAGACTTTAAATTATGACACTTTGTGTCCTCATGTTTTGACTGACCTTTCAACCACCTAATGTGCATTCATGAATGTTCTCAAATTTAAAAGCTTTGTTAAACATACTGACCTTTGTATATAAACACATGCAGCAAATCCTACATTGCCTTGATAAAGTCCCTCAGAGGATGAAATGTGTTGGCTAAGAATAGTTTTTCCTCTTGTCACTTTTTATCCATACATATATTTACTTCCTCCTGGTTTCTTTTTTTTTCTTTCTCTCTCTCTCGCTCCAGGACTTTTACACTTGAAACTTCAACTTTCACCTTATCCTTTTGTATTTTTATATTTTTTTTATTGTTACGGACCCTCATCTAATTTTATTCTAAAATCAACACTTAGTTTATATTTTAGAAGTACTTTGAGTAAGGAGCCAGTACTTTCAGAAAGTGTGAAATTGACAATTAGCAGTTCTTGATCAAATTGCATGCATTCGAGCAAAGATTATGTATCCTATGAAAAGTACACTTTCTCCTTCTTGGTCATGTGATAGCATGATGATTTTAATGGATACTATCCAAACATTAAAGCAACTTTGAACTCTGAGATATGGCAGAAAAAAGAAAGGGGTCAGTGACCTCTTTTTCTCACACATGTAAAAATCCTTATTTGGAAGTCATAGGTCATGTGTCAAAATTGAGGCACATAAAGACTGCCACTAAGTCAGCCCCTCTTTAGAATTCAAAATGAATGGACGCCCAGCTAAACTTGCTATGATCTGCTATAAATTTGGATGTGTGGAATTGATAGAAATCTATTAAGGTTTCTGAGCTGAAAAGATTCAGTAAAGCTTTGAATCAAAGAAATCAAACTCTGGTATGCTAAAAGAAGCAAATACAGTGAAACAAAGAAAGATACATTATCCTAAGAGCCAAGGAAAAAAAAATTCACCTTATTCTTCACTTAACCCCTGAACAAGACGAAAAAGAAAAAAAAGCAAGCTGAAAACAAATCCATTTCACAGATAAACTTTCTACCCAACAAGAAGATAAAAGATAAAAAGAAATATAAAAGAAAAGAGAAACATGTAAGAGATACGAAAAGAAAATGAAAAGAAAAAGGACTTTTTCAAATAACAGATAAGTCCATTGTTTCTATTGCCTGTTTTATCTTTGCTCATTTTGTCTTTTTGTCATTTGTAATTTCATGCAAGTTTGGCACAAGGTAGTTTGTTAATATAATATTGACAATAATATAATATAATATTGAAAAGATAAGTTCTCCTTCCCATTGTTTTGTCCCATAATATTTATTTTTGTCTCATTGTTTTGTTTCGCCCTGACTTTAATCTTTTAATATACCCCAGAATATTTAATCCCCATTAATTTAGTAATAAAATGGTTATTTGTTATTCCTATATCTTTGCCTTCTTTTATTTGTCACCTACCATATTTGTTCATTGATTCCATTTATCTGAGCCATGTTTGATCAATCAGGAAAGGACCATTAGGAAAAGAATTTTGCAATTTTATATTATATGTTACTGTACCTCCCGCTACTACCAAAACAGTAAAAGAGGGTGGTACATAATATTATATAAAGATTTATTTTGTATTTATCAACACTCCATGCATTTTCTTTTAATCATTACACAAGGCCAATATACACTCAAGTCAATCATACCGATATATGGCAAGAATGGATGTTGTCATAACCTTTCACAAATCCAACGTAATATGTATGAATAAAGACAACAGGAAAATCTTTCATCCTCTCTTTGTCAGTAAAGAAAAGTTTTCATTTTGTATTTTTACAGAGATATTTTTTATTTATATCTGCATTTTTAGATACACAAACACACATAAATCAATACACCTATCAAAATATGAAAAATGATGATGGATTAATTATTAGGACTTGTATCAGTAAATCATTATCATCTACATAACATTCTTACAATCTAAAAATATCGTCTGGCTTTAAATATGCTGCAAAAGGTTGATAAGCTGTAAATAAACAAATCAATCAATCACAGAACACAAATTTTGTGATATTTTTTTCACATCATGGGAAGTTTCCAGATCAATCAAAAGCCTTGACTCCATAAAGGCTATTGATCTGGATGAAATCCTGGTAGTTCTTTTTAAAAACCTTAGCCCAGAGTTATGTGTCTTGACAAAGCCATTTAGTGACTGCTTGAAAAGAAATGTTTCCAACATCTACTACAATCCTTTTCTAGTCTAGGTTCAACTGTTACCTATCCTGCATATTCATATAATCTACAATTCCTTTTTTTTAATCATTTCACCCCAGTCAAGGCTATAGAGCCACTAAGATGCAAGGAGTTCTGAATATGAGAGAACATTAAAAAAAGAAAACATTATTGGGAATAAAGAACAATAAAAGAACGAGAATGAAGAAGACAGACAATAACAATTGAGATTGCATTTAAATTTTTGAAGATCAAATTGACTGGAAACAAGAAGCCAAAAGAGATTACCACAAACAAGAAGTCTGAGAAAAGAGATTTAACATTAAATTTACACATACATCTAATAATTTCAACCGTAAAATTGTCACCAATCTATTAGTACACTTAAATTCGTAAAGCTTAGGTACCAAAGAGTAAAGCTCATCAGAAGAATCACGTTAAAAAATATTTATAGAAAAGGCACAAGAAGCTATGTTATGTTTATGTCCATAAAACAATCCCATTTAGTAAACTTCTCCCTTTAGTAACTCTTGTAAAGATAGGGCATGGCAGGAGTTTGGTACTTTTGGGAGTGGTATAAAGAGATGACCATTTTGCCTTACATTTTTCAAAATAGTGTATTGGCATGTGGTCAAGTGTCAAAATTCAATACTGTAATTCCCCATGTATAATATGCATTTATTATAAAAAATAATAATCAAAATTAGGGGTGTGTATTAAGTACAACTACAAAAGAACTTTAAGAAATTGCCATTTTATAGGTTGATTTCAGTTGCGAAATTGACTACTGACCACAAACATACAACAATTTGATGCTAACATTTGGCAATTACAACCCCATAAGGATGTCAAATACAATTCTATGTACCTAACAATACTTACAAATGTAAAATAAAATAAGAATTATCATAAAACTAAATTAGAATAATATTATTCTATGTTAGAACCATTTTTTTTGTGAAAAACTACATACAGATCTGGTTGAGTGCAGATTTTATCAAACAAAAACAGGTTACTCTGCACAATAGGCACAATATAAGTATTTCTGTTTCCTTTTAGAATCATGATGATTGAAAATGTTGATAAATATCTTCAATTACAGTTTGAAAAAGAGTAGGAAATACTGGCCATAATGAAATTGGAGAGGTATAATTTATAGGGTTTGATTACCAAACAAGGGGTGCATATGTGTGAGTAGAAGCTTTTTTTCCCACAATTTCAGCACAATTTTAGGGGTGCGTATATAAATGAAGGTATAATTATACATAGTGAATTACAGTATGTTAAAAATAGATTTACCATATGAACATTTGACCTAATGATGGCTGGAAAATCAACCAGCTGAAGAACAATTTTTTAAAAAAATATGTAAAAATGACATTTACAAAAAAAAATGTTTAAAAATTTACTTTCATTTTTTTATTTTTTTTTTCAGAATGCTTGGAATCTCAGTTCCAATGTGTTAAGTCAGGTGAATGTATTCCTGGGGAGTCATTCTGTGATAAGCATCCCCTCTGCCGTGACTTATCAGATGAGCCAGATAACTGCAGTAAGTTCACATGCTTCTTTATCTCAGATTCTTTTCAGTCCTTACTAAATCTTTTTATGCTAACAAGATGAAATGCAAATCCAAATTTTAAAGAATTTAATGATATAAAAAAAAAGAACAATCTCTGATACCTAGTTTCCACTGTCTCTTTCAAAGTAGTCCTAGTGGATAAAGACGTTAGTTAGATCCAGTGACAAGACCCAAAGAGTGTGAGTTCAATACCTGGTTAAGGCAATGGAGAACTTTCAGAGGGGAATTAACAGGAGATACCTGACTTCCACTAGACATGACACGTGGAACTAGAACAGTCTACCCCAGTGAGTGAAATAAAGGGTTCAGTTTGACATTCCAACCACCTGAAGAAGGCCGGAGCATACAACGGCCAAAACGTTGTGATAAACATGGCAGCAAAGATGAGGACAATAGTCCAAATAATGTAAATAGTGTAGTCCTGTTACCTTGCAAAGGGTAGTGTAAAATTTGGTACAATATTCAATGTGCCTAGAAATTTCAATTTATCTAAACCTTTGGGTAACATTTTGTGCATCATATCTGATTTTGTGCTTTTAATGTCTATATAGTAGGGACCTCCACAAAAAATGCAATACCTATGGTTTAAAATGAATTTTTAAAAATGAAAAGTCTTTCTTGAGGCTTTTATTTTAGTTTTAATTTCAAGCTAATAGATTAAATTTAATATTTTCGATAAGCAAAATACTTCGCTGTATTTCAAAAATTAATTTAAATTGACTGGAAGGAGTTTTTTGTTTTGCTAAAATAGCTGATTAGCACCCTTTTTTAGTTGTTTTTCATTGCAATGTAATTCTCTTTATTAAAAAATCTTTGAAAAATAAAATGTATTTTTCTGAAACTTTATTCATGCAATATTAGCTGAAACAAATGTTTATTTTAAGTTTAAAATATCGCAGAAATGCATTTTTTAACCTGACAATAGCTGTGATGATGCATTGACAGCCTAATGACAAATCGAATGTTGTTCTATGGAATAATTGAAGAAAATGACATTGAGTACCTTTTTTTTATATAATTTTTAAGTACCCAGTAATCTTAAAAATTTAGGAAAATATTCTCTATAATCTAATGTTTTATTGAATTTTACAAATGTTGAATTTAAATTTACTATAGTTATTGCTCTTATTTTCTGATAATGTTGTGTATAGTCATTGGTAGTTACAAAAATTGGCATGTTTATACACATACAAAAAAAATTCAAAATTATTTTTAAAATATTGGTGTTTGATGATTCGTATTAATCTTTTCCATTTATGGTTAGTAAATATAGCTTTCACTTAATAATATCATCTAAAAGGCTGATATTAATACAAAATTTTAAAAGATTTAAAAGTTAATAAATTTTTATAATAAAATTTTTTTAAAAATGTAAAGAGTTCTTGTAAAAATTCTTTATTCATAGAAAAAATTTTTTTTTCCTATGACAATAATGTCCTTAATATATCTTATTTATAAAAGCAATTAAAAGCTTTTCTAATTAAATAGAAAATAATTTCATTGCATTTTTTATTTTACAATTCAGAAAAGTTTTTCAGTAAACGGTGTCTCTATTTGACAAAACAAATTGATGATTTAAATTCTTTAAGGAATCCTATTTTTAACTAATATAAACATGAAGAGGCTGAAATTTTAATTTCTTGAAATTTCATAAAATTAAGGTGGAGGTAACAGATGTAAGAAAAAAATATTTTTAACAAGATTTTCTAAAGAAAAAAAAATTTCAAAAATAATTTCATTCATTCGTGAATAAATTCTGAAAATTTCTTTAAAATCTGATAATGATTTGATTTTTGCAAGAATTTCCAAATTTTTGACACATTTTCACACAATTATGTATATTCTTCACACTTGATCCATACACATTGTTGAAATTTTAATAGTGTAAATGATGATGGACCAACATATACAATTAATATTATACTATTTTTCACATATTTTTATCTCAGTCATAACATTATTAATGTTTTAATTTTTTTCTTTCATTTTAATTCTAGTTACTTTTCTGAGCAACTTTAATAGTTGCTAAGTAACTAAAATTACGATCATCAATCTGTTGTTATTGGCAAACAGTACAAATATGTAATTATAATTTTGTAGTGAAACTTAAACTTGTATTCCTTTCCATTAGGAAGACTGTTTTACTCTATCAGCTGCTCTGCTGATTAGTCTACAAGAACTTCTCTTGTTGACAGATCAAATCTAACCATTCAAACCTACCCTTTATGTGATGGCCTGAATAATTTTGATAAAAAGCAACTAAAATTTTCATAAGAGAAATAATTGGCAAAAATTAATAATGGCTGACATAAAAAAATTAAAAATCATATTCTGTTATCATGGTCAATTTATTCCCCAACAAATTGACTTTGTAAATTCTTTAAAAATCTTAAAAGTTTAGATACCATTATTTTATATTCCAGTTGAATTGAAGATTGACTTTCATTATCTATTAAGCATTTTCCTCCCATGTTTTATTTTCTCTTCTGTCTCATAATGTCAACATTTTGTATTTTCAGCTTGTAACCCTAAATGGCATTACCAGTGTTCTAATTCTATCTGCCTTCCCATCAGCCTCAGATGTGATGGAATCAACCAGTGTGGTGACTACAGTGATGAACTCAACTGCAGTAAGCTTTCTGTACTATATACTTATAATAATGTATATTGGTTAAGTGATGTTTGCTTATTGTTTGAATGATTTGTGTATTCCAATATTTTTTGTTAAACAATAATGAAACATTAATTATGGAACACTTATGTTAGAGAAGGAAAAATTCTTCAGTAGTGGAACAAATATATTAGAGAAATCTTCCATGATGAAAGAGAACAGTCGGCAATACACAGAATTACTGATGGGTCTGATATTTTAAAAACCAAAGTAGAAGTGTTACTGTCCAAATTGAATGGAAACAAGGCGGAAGGGCCAGATGGAATCATAAGAGATACTGACAGCTTTAGATGATTTTTGCATAAATAAGATTACGGAAATAATAAATTAAATTTACAACAGTGTAGATCTAAGTAGATATATTTTCATAGCACTGCCTAAGAAACCAGGCACAAACAAATGTGAACTCCACCAAACAATCAACCTAATGAGCCACATAACAAAACATCATCCATATTCTTGATGAATAGTGTACATAGCAGAATCAGGCCAGAGATAGGACAAGAACAGTGCAGGTTCGTTAAAGGCACCAGAACAAGGAACATGATATTCATGCTCAGAATGTTATCAGAAAGACCAATACAAATGCAGAAGAACATACACCTATGTTTTATAGACTATGCAAAAACGTTTGACAAAGTACACCACAAAGATCTGTTAAAGTTGCTAAGCAATCTTGACATATTCAGGAAAGACGTTAGAATAATCAAAGACCTCTACTGGCAGCAAACCACCTGCATAAAGATAAAAAATGAGTTCAGCAGATATAGAAAAATAGAAAGGGGAATAAGGCAAGGATGTGCCTTCTCACTGGACTTATTCAGCCTATACAGCAAGGCAATTCTGAGAGAACTGGAAATCCTACCAGGATTCATCAATGTCGGCCACAATCTTAACAATGTAAGATATGCAGATGACACAGCACTGATAGCAGACACTGAAAGGAAACTAAAAAGCTGTGCAAGAAGAAGAGACTACATATAAACTACAAGAAGACAATGCATGGTCATCAGCAAAAAGATGAGCCTGAAATGCAATTTACAGGTTTGGGACACTAAAATCAAGCTGGTACAGAAATTTAAATATCTGGGAAGTGTTCTGACAGAGGATGGCAAGTGCAATGCTGAGATCCGAAGACATATTGGGATGGCCAAAAATGCATTCCTAAAGCTAGGCAGAGTATTACAAGACAGGAGGGTTTCATTGGTAACAATGAAAATAGTACTGAACTGCTACATGATATCTGTCCTCCTTTACGGCAGCGAATGTTAGATGATCTCCTCAAAGATGAAGAAGAAACACGAGGCAACAGCAGTATGGTTCTACAGAAGGATGCTAAGGATACCATGGACCAAACATATGAGCAATGATAAGGTTTTGGAGAGGATGCAAACAAGGAGGAAGCTTATAACTAACATCAGAAAGAGGCAGCTGAAATTTTTGGGACAAGTAATGAGAAAAGACGGTTTGGAAAATCTGATACTCACAAGACAGAGCATAAAAGAGGGATAAGGGAAAGCAGTGCATGACATACTTAGCAGGCTTAAGCGAGTGGATGGCAGAGCAGGGTCTGAGAGAAATAACAAAGAGACAAAACTTATTGAGAGCTACAAGGGACAGGAAGAAATGGAGAGCCATGATCACCTACATCCTGAAGGGACAAGCAGTTAAAAGAAGAATCAAAATAACATTTTGACAACTAAGGCACAAATTATTCAATTTCTTTTCAACAAGAAGGAACAATCACTTTTTAATGGACATGCTCAAAATGCATGATATAGAGATATAAAGGGATTGGTACTGCTTAAATTTGGTCAATGGAACTCATTAGCGTGGGAGGGCAGTCCATGTAAGAAGGAATTTAAACTCTCACTGCCTTTCAGCTAATCATGGAAAAGGTTTTAGGTGTAAGTCTTGAGCATAAAATCAGGAGTCACTAAGGCAATCCAGTGTTGAAACCAGCCTCATTCTGGCAATTTCTGCGACAACACTGGTGTCAAGTTGTATAGGCTCCTTCTCTTTCTTTAGTCAACATCAGTGGTGTGGAGAAAAAATACATGCTGCGGGGGTAACAGTCAATCACCCATATGAAGAAAATCCTGCTTAAGCTTGTGGCTTTATATTGGTCACACATCCTGATCTCCTCTTTTTACAAATGAGATATTCTATGGCATTACTGAACACCAATAAACAAATATGCCTCTTGTTACCATTACAATGGAATATTTCATTAATGAGAAAAAAAGTTGCTAGTTTATTGCTTTTTACTTTTGTTTTGTATTAATTTGGGGGTGGGATATTTTTTACTTGTAATGATTTAAAAAGTAAAACCCTTTCTCACATGCAATAAAAGAATTGTATTAAAAATTGTACAGAAAATTTATCCAAAACAGTTGTGAAATAAGTATTTTTTGTGATGTCAAATGAACACTTTTTGCGACTTTTGTAATGTCAACGAATACTCATTGTCACTTTCGTAATGCTCATTGTAGTAGAGACTTTGTAATCACAGATACAACTATAGTAACACCATTGAACAATAGTAGTGTCAGACACTTTCAAATAACACTCATACTAATAATATTTGCTCAATAATACTCACTCGAATGGTAAACGCTGAATGGGGATCCATGTAGTGATCACTTAGACGCCACACTAATTTCCATATATACATTTCCTTTACTATCACGTAATCTACTTATTCAAAATGGGATCACCTGTGTTTGCTCTCTGATGATCTGTGTTCAAACTCCAATGTCAACAGCGACATTTTATTCCTATATAACAATATTACTGTCATGTTTTGATGATATATTCAAATTAATATATCTATCATGTGTAAAGAAAATTAGTGACTCTTTATTCATCCTTAGAATGAAAAACATGGACTTAGTGCATCATTTTGCTTGCTGTATATACTTGAGTATAGTACAAGTTTTATGATCAGAATTTTTACACAAAAAATAGGGTGTTGCATTATACACAAGTCCTTTTTCTTTTTTTTTTGAAGAGGTTAAAAATCATTCATTTTCAGTGACTGGTTACATAATGTAAAATTATTAGGTAAATTATTTTCTGGAGGGATTAAAATTCATGCCTAAAAATTCAGGTGTCACACTATACATGAAGTTGGTTTATACCTAAGTATATGCAGTACACCTTTTACCTGTTCTGTCATGTAACACAAACAAATTTCTCAGTTTCATGGTGTCATCATTATCTGTAGTCATAAAAGCTCAGATAAATGTCATTTACTTTATTTTTGTGATACATACATCTCACCAGACTTTTAAAAGATGTGTATAAAACATATCTATCCCAAAAGTCTGAAACTTTAGGCTATATATGTCCCAGCAAATCAAAACTTTTGATCCCATTATGTTTTAAAACCATTTTCAATTTTTTTTTTTTAAATGCTTTTTCTAAATATTTTGAGCAGTTTCTTTTACATATTTTGTGTTGTCTGCTTTTCATCAAATTTATTTCTATTTTGCCAAAAACTGGTTACCAATTTAATACATTTGTATCATCCATGTTTTTTTCCTTCTTGTAGCCTGTCGCGATACAGACTTTAAATGCAAAAATGGCATGTGTATTCCCCTGATAAGGTTGTGTGATGGAAAGCCAGACTGCCCAGATGCTGATGATGAAGCAAGCAACTGCAGTAAGTATTTATTAGGTTGGTACAAAAATAATATCGTTTTTTGACGTATTTTTTAACGTCAAAAAACGATATTATTTTTGCACCAACCTAATACTATTAGGTTGGTGCGAAAATAATGACGTAATAATGTCGTTTTTTGACGTATTTTTTAACGTCAAAAAACGACATTATTACGTCATTATTTTTGCACCAACCTAATACAAACCTTCATAATATTTTCATTTGATCTTGCAAAAACGAGCTATAGTTGTTGTGTTATTACAAATTTTATACCCTTCAGGTAAGATACATTCAAATAGTGCTGAACATTTTTCTGTTAGATATTTACATGTATTCTTGTGTGTGCTCTATCTGCATGACATGTATAAATAAATGACAGCATATCAAGTAGTCAATCTGTGTGATAGTCAAAGTAGTAAGAGAAAAACTTAAGAAATCTGCCTGGGTCTCTTCTATTTCCTGTTATATGAAAACTGTCTTCATTTGAAACTCAATCAAATGTAAAACACCTCAACAATTTCTGGAATATAAAATTTTGAATTTACACTCTCTTTTTTTGTCTTTTCCTTACCTTTTTCTTCAGGGATGAGGTGAATATTTTACAAGGCCAAATTTTCATCCATCAACCTTCCCCAGCTTAATTCTTGAAGGTTCTATAACTGAAGTGGTTAAAGTGACGTCCATGAAAGTTTTTACAAAAACTCTTTATTTCTTTGATTTTTTTTTTTCTTTTTCATTGTATATTCTTAGGTTAAAGAGTTTATCAACCCAGATTATTGGGATAAAAAGCAGCAATAATAAAATGCAGAAAAATTATTATTAATGAAGTGTATATAGACACAGAATATTACAATAAAATGCAACAATAATAAGATGAAATAAAATCTGTAATAAACTAATAGTTACAATGAAGAGTGTATCCAATGAGAAGTGTTGTGATAAAAGAAGACAATAATGAGATGCAGCAAATATTGATAATAATAATAATAATGAAAATGTTTTATCTAAAAATAATTACAGACAATATTTTACTTTTTTCTTCCTGTGCTAGAAAACTACAGATGAATTGAAACCATTTTCCAAAATGAAGTGGTTTGCAAAAACAACTATTTGTGATTATTTAAACACAGAATAAACACATTTTAAGAAGAAAAAAAAAAAAAGAAAGAAAAAAAAAACATGAACATAAATAAACGTAAATAAATAAATATATCGTGAAATTGAATTTGTTTTTATGCTTAATCATAAACATTTGTTTGACTATTAATTTGCCATTGAATCAA
Organism: Acanthosepion lycidas; assembly: GCA_963932145.1. Classification (NCBI taxonomy): domain Eukaryota; kingdom Metazoa; phylum Mollusca; class Cephalopoda; order Sepiida; family Sepiidae; genus Acanthosepion; species Acanthosepion lycidas. The sequence continues at coordinate 71,907,350 of OZ010595.1, forward strand.
GCTGATTTTATAATCAATTCACTTAGCAGATATAGAGTAATTCTGCATCTGGGTCAACTCTTTAATAATTCCTCATCTTATAACTCTATGATGAGTATACAGTTGTCTTGCCAAATGTCTAAAGACCTTTTTCTCATCTTAAATGCTATGTCCCTTCAGGATGTAAGCGATACTGACTCTTTTACAGATTCATTTTATTTATTATCAGGGAATTGCCATGCATTATTGAGAACAATAGTCGAGTAGTTTCTCATTGTCTTCTCCACGGTTTGGAATTCAGGGGTTTCTTTCTCTTAGACTGACTGCCACCTGATGCTAGAGAGCCCAGTCTACCCTGCTGTTTAACCCATAGCTGGGTAGAGAAGAGATGGATTCTTGCCTTTCTTAAGGGCATTCGTGCAAAACACAAAAGATTAACGTGGAATTTGAACAAAATTTTTCTAAAAACTGCTCACCTCATAAACAGGAGAATTAAGAAATTAATTCTTTACAGAAAATACAGTGTGTATACATATATAGATATATTTTGTGTGTAGAATTATTTCAATGTCACCATTTTTTTTAAGTGTGTTTTAAAAAATGTAGTATATATCAAAAATAAGTTTCACTTATAATTGTTTTCATTTATAGCATTGGGACGAAGCAGCCTGTTGATTGTTATCTTAATTTTACTTTTAGTTTAATATTCAGGTACTACTTGTGAGGACCAGGTATCTATGTTAGACGATCCCTGCAAATATTAAAAATGAAGAAATGACACTGGCCAAGGAAAGATAGCTAGAATAAGATGTTTAGATAAAAATATGCCAATTTGGTAAAAGATTTTGTGCCCTAAAGAGGACAGTTGAACGTTGCATATAATGTTAGTAATAATAATATTAGCTGGTGGTCATATTCCATGGTAGGCAGTTGAAACCACTGTGATCAACGGATGAAGGGATGCAGGGAAGTGTATTTGGTAAAAGACTCTGTGCCCTAAAGAGGACAGTTGAACATTGTATATAATGTAGTAAGAAAAGACTGAGTTTGTCCTAAAAAGGACAGGTAGTAATCGCATATCATGCAGCTGGGAAAAGACTTAGGTTTATCCTGAAAAAGACAGGGTCAGCATATTATGCAGCAGATAGAAGACTTAGGTACCAGGCGAAAATGTGGTAGATTAAAGTCAGTTTGGAGTTAGTTGGAGCAGCAGGAGTTTGTGTTGGCAATGTCAGCTACTATTACTGTTTGCTGGAACAGATACTACACAATGATGTTCTTCACAAACATCAAGTAGACATCTTTAGTATTTACCAGACTCCCCACTGAGTTAGGATGAGACACAAGGTCAGATATTTAACATGAGGAACCCGAGTACGAACACTCAAGCCACTGGTCAAAATTTACCCAGCCATGCTTATGTGGGATCAGGCACAAAGATTGTCTTAGCTGGTCAAGGTCACAGAATAGATACTACAATTTGATGGCACTTCAAATCAACATGCTGATTTTATTGCATAAGAACATCACAACATTCACAAATCTTGAAGCTACTTCCGGTTATGAAAGAAAGTCATAAAAATAACCCTAGGTTATGAAATATAGCCTAACTGGATATAACAAAAGTACTAACAGATAAGAAATAGTATTTGTTTTGCATAACAATCATGAAATATCTCCAAAACAATGCACAGAATTAATAATCTCAAACAAACTGTTCAAGAACACATGTTCCGTTTCAGCAAACAGACTCCTAACAGAGCAGCATGTTGCTATGATATACTGAATACAAACAAGAAAATACCAAGCAATTTAAAATTATTAGGATAGGTACAATACAATTACAAAATGACTTAAATACTGCTATTATATTTTTATGATATGGGTAAGCAATGTTTGACTTGGCCCCTGATAAATGAGTTGTTTTTTTAAATTTTATATTTTTACAGCCTGTCATAAAGGTCAGTTTCGCTGTGCCAGTGGTCAGTGTGTTCCAGAGTCTGGCAGGTGCAATGGACTTCAGGATTGCCAAGATCGGTCTGATGAAATTGGCTGTAGTATGTATTAAGAGTTTGCTATTTTGTATTGATTAATTTGTTAATGACAATTAAGATGTTGATATTCCACACTACTTCAAGTAAAACTTAAGGGGGGAAAAAAAAACATCAATACTGGAAAGAGCAATAACAGCTACTGGACTTGAGAAATCTATTTTCATGAAAAATTGCTTTAAAGAAAAGAATGTTTAATTTTAAAAAGATATAAATACTGCAGATATAAATATTCCAGATCTTCAAACTTGTTTGGTTATTTTCATCTCATGCAACTTAGAATTTTACTATTATTTCTCCTGTCCCACTTTGTCACCTGTCCCCAAAATTTGCATATATGCATTTTTAAAATTTAATTTTTATCATTGGGTGGAGGGGATTCTTTTACTTTAATTTTCAATTCCCAGTTTCCATTGTGTTAGTACAAATTTACTTTAATATTTACATTTAGCTATTGTCTCTGATATTTTATTCAGCAAGTTCTTGGGGGTGGGGGTCCTGAAAATAGTAAAAATGGTGAAAGCAATGATTTTTCTGGGGTGGTTGACGTTTCATGAATATGACATCCACAAAAAATATCCCAATAAATAATATAATTTTTCAAAGTCCTTCTTCAGCAAACGTTATTGTCACAAGATAAAGAGAAACCTAGAACATAATGATAAAATTTAAAATTAGATCAGACAAAATCCTATAATATCGCTTAAATTACAGAGAATACCATGGATGGAGCATGTGAGCAATTAAGAAGTTTTAAGGAAAGATGAAAATCAAAAGAATATTTAGAATTCGATAAAGGTAGTTAACATTTCTGGGAAACGTGTGATGAGTAGAACAAAACAGAGGGAGATGCTGAGAATACTATGAATGGGGCATATAGGCAATGAAGAAGTCTTAGGGAAGATGGAAACAAAAAAGACATACTGAAAATCAGAAAGATACATTTGAAATTTCTTGGATATATAATGAGAAAGGATGGCTTGAAGAATTTGACACTTACAAGACGTAATGAAGGAAAACAGCTAGTAACCTACTAACAAGCTCGTGTAAATGGATAACAGAAGGGGGAATGGGGGGTATAATAAAAAAAGACTAACATTATTAAGAGCTACAAAGTATTGGAATTATAACTCTCTCTAATTTCCTATGTCACATAAAAAAAGAAATAAGATCTATTTACATTATTTACATTGTTCGGACAGTTGTCCCCAAGCACATATGGCCCAGTGGATAAAAACGTTGGTTGAAGTAACCCCAAAAGTGACTTGACACAAAGAGTTGTGGATTCTATACCTTGCCACAGTAGAGGGAACAAAAACTTGAACAGTTGAGTTACTAAAGGGAAACAACTGATACTGTGATATCCAAAAAGGGCATGGCATGTGGAACTAGAACAATCTACCCACTGTGGACCAAATAAAGGGCCTGGTTTGAAGTCCCAATGTATATCACCTGAAGAAGGTCAGAGCACCATGAATATGGCAATAAAGATTAGGAGAACAGTCCAAATTTTGTAAATAGAGTAAAGAAATAAGACGTCAGATATCAACTTCTTTCTGCTTAAACTGTCAGTATTAAAGCCAAGATTTGAGTTCTTTTCCTTGATATCTTTTAAATCTGTCTCTTTTTTTTTTTTTTTTTTTTTTTTTCCTCTTTCTCCAGAGTGCCAAGGTTTTCAATGCAAGTCTGGACTTTGTCTCTGGGGACCTCATTACAGATGCAATGGAATAATTGATTGTGAAGACCTTTCAGATGAAATCGATTGCCGTGAGTAAATTTTTTTTTATTAAGAAAGATTAGACATTGAATTTTAAGCTTCAAGTCTCTCCTTCCTGATTGTCTTACATGATGAAAGCATTGGTTAAGTGCATTTAATTACTTGTTGGTTATAAGTTCAGTCCCTGGCTCAGGCATTGAAAGTATTTTCATGAAAAAATAAAGTATGACATTAAAAAGAAGAATCCACTGCAAAGAATTAACTGACACAAGATAATGGGATTTTTTGTGGATTTGAAATTGAAGGGTTCAATTTGAAATTCCCAGAAAGTTATCAACTCTGATAGAGACCTAAATAAAGCCTAAAAATTATAGCAACGAAATATATCTAGGTATAATGATATTTCCTTAGTTTCAGAAAAGGTTAGCACAACCTTCATGGCTAAAACCGCCATGCCATGCACATTGTAGCAAACCACCCTGATTCCCTTGTTATCTTCCTGGTGAAATGTAAGTTCCACTCAAGTAGCTTCTCCCCACAAACTGCTGCCTTGCAGAACTGACTTCCAAGAGATTCTTGATCACTATAATCTTAACCTATTCAAGTCTAGGGTTAACCGTTATCTTCCACACATATCCACATAAGCTGTACCTCTTACCTTGTAACTTTGTACCTTGAGTAGCCCCAGGGTCTTGCACAGGGTAAACACCACTGTAAAAAAAAAAAAAAAAAGAAAAAGGGATTCAGCCAGAAATCAATGTATTAGATTGGTACAAAAATAATGACGTAATAATGTCGTTTTTTGACGTATTTTTTAACATCAAAAAACGACATTATTACGTCATTATTTTTGTACCAACCTAATAGTTATGTTTATAACTACAGATTTCCTATGAAACTTGACAGAAACCCAAATCATGTCAAATAAGCAATTACTATTAATTTATATGGGGAAATTCTTTTACCAACCTGCACTTTTTTACTACAGTTGACTGTTCTGCAATGATTGTAGAAATGTCATATGAGTTTATGTTAGTCTTGCAGGATATTTGAGTGCCAAGAAAGGTATAAAGGTATGAAATAGCTAAGCACTCAAGCATGGCATCATATTGCAAGATTTCTGCATCAATCACAGCAGGTGACTTTGACATCAAGGTAGGAAGACCTAGAAGTAGTAGTTCTCTTCTAATCACCAAAGTTAAGCAACGTCAAGCCTGGTCAGTACTTTGATGGTTGACCATTAGGTGATGTAACCTTGAATAAGAAAAACTTAAATATCATTAACTTATGGTCAAATGATGCTGAAAACATAGGTTCTTATCTGATTGTTAAAGTTAAGCAATATAAAATATAGATGAGTGACAATTGAGGAACATCAGATAGTGTAAGCAGCTTGTGATCTTGTGTTAGTCAAAGCAAAACTTAAATATCATTAGCTTATGATTGGATGATGTTGAAAGATCTGATCACTGAAGTTAAGCAATATAAAACCTGTTCAACATTTAGATGGGTGACAACTGAGGAACATCAGTTTGTGTAAGCAGCTTGTACCTTGTGTCAATCAAAGCAAAGTTGAATAATGGAATTATTTTTATTGGACAGTTTGATTTGATATTCCAAGTTTCCTTTTGCAAAGTGTTTCATGGACTTGAAAAAAGGACATGAGAGTGTTAAATAATCAATGGTTTCAATATAATCAAATTAAAACTTCTTAGAAAAATGATGGATTAGATTCAAAGGTTACTAGATGCGATATACATTTGAGGAAAAACGAACAATGCATCACCTAGGTATATATGCAAAGGTAAAAATATCATACACTAGCAGTAGAGCCCAGCGTTGCCCAGGGATGTAACAGTAAGAGATAGATCAAGTATCGACCATCATAAAGACTGAAAAATAAAATTGACAAAGATTATTGTTTAAGGTTGACAGACACGCATGTCTTAATTAGTTTGTTTTTTTACAAATTGGTCAAACCCAAACATTTTCAATCGTTATGAGTCTACTGATTGAAGAGAATTTTATTATAAACAGTTGTCTTGTAAATGGAATTTTTAAAGCATTCTGAATGTAAAAATAAAGAAAAAAGTGTGCAAGACAATAAGAAACACTACCTGCCAAAAAAAAGTGAAGTTTCATTGAAATCGGTTGAAAAATGTAGGAAATCCGATCCCATATATAAATGAACACACACACACAAACAAACAACCATCCTGGGTTTTATAATAAGTATAACTCGATAACTCGATATTAATAAGTATAACTCGATATGAGTTGTCCCCCTTTCATTAATGCCTCTTAATCATGTTTTCAAATTGATTTCATGCAAAGACAATTGTTTTTCCAATTTTTGGTGCTGTCAGAACCACCACAAGGTAATTTTACGTAGTCCTGTGAAGTTTTGTTGAAATCGGTTGAAAAATATAGGAAATCCGATCCAATATATAAGCATACAGACACACACGCACACAATCTGCGTTTTATAATAAGTATATAAGATGATCTAACAAATCTTCTTCATTCAGTAGCCCTTCTGTAATCTTTTACAATTTATGATTTTTACTTATTGAATACAGTAAAAAAATTGCCTATTTTGCTTGTGGTGATTCATAATTAGAATTCTGGTTTGAATATATTTTCCACTTGTTTCTAATACAAAAAATATTAACTTTATTTGGGTTTATTAATTACAAGGGTCGGCCAGGTGAAGGTGAGAGGGGAAGGGGAAGGACGTCACTCTGCCCCGGAGGCAAGTTGCTTGGTAGAAGAAATCGGATGTGTTAATGTCGGCTGCATTAGCATCGTAGCTGGTTGGCAATATCTTTTGGTTGATGACTAAAAATTAACTTCCGCATTTTGACTGTACACATGGGTTTCATTTGGACACCATGTGTATTTAAAGTAGTTTCTGGTTATTATTTTTAGTTAGGAGGACTTGGGTATGTTTAGATTTCATTTGTTTACTTTTTGTGTATCGTTCTCTGAAAAAAAAAATGCTGAGTCACTGGAAGTTAACGGCATTCGGACACTTGAGTAGCCAGCAGTAACTTCCGGCCGGGTGCAATACACTTAACCGTGCTTTCAAATTGATTTCATGCAAAAACAATTGTGTTTTTCCAATTTTTGGCACTGTTAGAACCACTGCAAGGTAATTTTATGTAGTCCTGTGAAGTTTTGTTGAAATCGGTTGAAAAATGTAGGAAATTCGATCCAATATATAAACGTACGGACACGCGCACACACACACACAATCTGTGTTTTATAATAAGTAAGATATAGTGTTCAATATTAGTCAAATACTGGCATCTTGGAACATTTCACCTGCAGATAAGTAGGTTTGGGTAGGTGATAACTGTGCGTGTATCTATATTTTATTTTATTTTATTTTATTTATTAGAATTCTTTTATTTCATCATGTTGCTTCAGGTGACATTGACTCTATAATTATGGTCAGGTCTCTACTTTATTCTTTGTTATAAATAGTTGCAATCTAGATATAAATGGTCTTGTCATTTACTAAGTGCCATCTATGCTGTTTTAACCACCAGCCTACTATGGTTTTGTGCAAGGACCCTGGCTATTCAGGCTTATGGTCACATCATTTTGAAATGCCTATTCCTGTACAATCAGTGAAGTTAAGCAATGTTGAAACTGGTCAGTAACTAGATGGGTGACCATTTGGGAATACCAGGTGCTACTTGTTCTGAAAAATATAGCAAGCATCTACTTTGCTAAGTACTTTGAATAATATACAGATTAATAAAAAAATACTGGAATACACAAATTATTAATTTGACTAATAACTGTTTTTGAGTTGTGATATGTTAGTTTTTTCTTTTATCTTTTCTCCCTTCTAGCTTGGAAGCCACGTCATCGTCTCTGCAAGAACGGCGTCCAGGTTCCTTCATCTAATTGGTGTGATGGACAGGACCATTGCTATGACAACAGTGATGAAACTAATTGTGGTATGGTTTACATCCAGTTTTACTTAATTTTTGGTACTTAACGCTTACTACTTCCACTGCTGTGGATGTAAAATATGTCTTTATGAAACCTACATTGTTTGCTGTTGACCTATGTATACATTTCCAAGACAGGGAAATATTGATCACTAGTGATTGTGTTATGAACTAACTAGAACTTAGTGCTATTTTCAAACTAGCATACAAATATACTAGCATACAACTTGTTTTGTGATGCATTCTTATTGTGTGTTAGGGATGTTTTTTTTTTAACTTAACCTGTACTGCAAAGTCTCCAAATGAATCTAAAATGACAGCATCCAGAAGAAATCCATGTCAGCCATCCTTGTAGTCATTTACTGCTAGCAAATGACAATTTCCTATTTTCCCAAAACAGACCAGCACAGCCAGGCAACAATGTAGCAGTGAAAGTGTTAAGGGGGAAAGTGGTAAGAATATTACTTTTGCTTGTCATAAAATTGCAGCCAATAGAGAACAATGAATGTGGAGGCACGGTGGAGTAATGGATTGCATCTCAGATTGAAGAATTGGAGAGCCAAGTTCAAATTCTGGTTGAGTTCATTACATTCACTTACGTGCTAATACCTTTGGGGAAAGGTATGAATCTATTTTTTCTTCCCCCTTCCAGCTATGGGTAAATAGCAGACTGGGTTCTATAGCCTCTGGTTGCATTCGATCTAGGAGAACGAAAAACTCTCAATTCAAAACCAGCCTAGAGAGGGTCAGGATACATCAGACTGTTTTGCCTGCTTCGGCTGCAGTACATTTGGTGCCCTTATAATCCTAATGCATGATGGGTCTTGTGATCATGAGAGAAGTTTTTTGCATGATGTTATATTCTTAGGTCGTGTGGTCATTGCAACAGATATTGGTGAGCCAAATTCAAATTCGGGGCTAGTCTGTTAGGTTCACCTTTGCACTAATGCCCTTGGGTGACAAACAGTCTAAGATTGAAAATGCTCAATTTCAAACCATGGAGAAGGCAAAGGTAACCACTCCGTTATCTTTCCCAAGTATGTATGACAGTTTACAGATAATAAAGAAAAGGAATCTGTAAAGAGTTATATAAAGAGATGTAAATGCCTACATCCTAAAGAGACATGCCATTTAAAAAAAAACAAAAAAAAACAATCTTTTAATTGACTGTGTATTGATTTTTGTCTTTGTAATATTTTCAGTCTGTCTCCAAGGTCGTGAAATTTCCTGTGAGGGTGGGGGTCCTCCTGTATGCATCCCTCGTATTTGGGAATGTGATGGCTACCCAGATTGCAAAAATGGAACTGATGAAATAAATTGTGGTAAGTGCATTTACTTATCTATCTATAGATATTATCATTCTTTTTCTTTTATGTTGTTTAGTTCGTTCGGGATGTATACTGTCATGGCTCTCCACAACCTCCTATTCTTTGTAGTTCTAAGCAATATTTGACTTCCTACTATCCCTTCTAAGATAGGTAAGGTTACTTGGTATTCCACTTTGCTCTTCTTGTCTTCAATATGTCCTGTGAGTGTCAAATTTTCCAAGCTCTCTTTCCTCATTTGGCATCCCAGAAATTTTAACTGCTTCTTTTTGATTCGTAGTATAAGTGTCCCTTTTGTTTCCATTTTCTTTAATACTTCTTTACATTATTTACATTATTCGAACTTTATTACAACGTTTCGGACGTTGTATGCTTCGGCCTTCTTCAGGTGGTTGGAATGTTGAACTGACCCCTTTATTTCGCTCACTGGAGTAGACTGTTCTAGTTCCACATACCATGTTTAATGGATGTCAGTTATCAGTTATCTCCTGTTAATTTTCCCTCTGAAACCTAATGTCTTCAGCAACCATTTTTACCAGAGCTCATATTGCAATTTTTGCTGTTATCATTGCATGTTTTTACCATAGCTCATATTGCAACTTTATTAGGTTTATAATACCCAGAAATTCATACACAGATGTCCTCAAGGCACAGTGGATAAAGGCGTTGGTTAGATCCAGTGACAGGACCCAAAGAGTGTGAGTTCAATACCTGGTTAAGGCAGTGGAGAACTTGGAGAGGGAAAATTAACAGGAAATAACTGATAACTGACATCCATTAGACATGGCACGTGGAACGAGAACAGTCTACCCTAGTGAGCGAAATAAAGGGTTCAATTTGACATTCCAACCACCTGAAGAAGGCCGGAGCGTACAACAGCCAAAACATTGTAATAAATATGGCGACAAAGATGAGGACATTAGTCCGAATAATGTAAATAATGTACATAATACCTCATCTCAGAAATATAGACAGATCCTGAAGAAGGCCAGAGCATACAACGGCTGAAATGTTGTAATAAATATGGTTACAAAGATGAGAACACTGGTCCGAATAATGTAAATAATGTACATAATACCTCATCTCAGAAATATAGATAGATATTAATACTTCTTTGTCGCTCACATGCTTCCTTCATGATAATTTTCTGTAGAACAACATCTTAATTAATTATCATATAAAAGGATTGATACTACATAGCAGTTCAGAACTCATTTTTTTGGTTTCTAATGAAATTTTCCTAATTCTTAATACTTTGCTTATCTTTTGGAATGCATACACACAATGGGCCTTCAGATTTCTTTTACATTTTCTATTGTCCATTATAACACTTTCAAAACAATTATATTTCTGTATTCACTTGATTCTGATATCTCCAATTTATAGCTCATATCTTGATTTTTTTTTCCTCAAACTAATGACTATTCCTGGTGTGGTATAAAGCCAATTACATTATGATTGTTATTAGCCTGGTACCCATATAAATGATGGTATCATTGAAGTATAGAATTGCTCTTATGCCTAGGATCAGAGTTGCTATGTATTCTGTTAAGGATCTTGTCATTCATTGGATATTTCCACTTAGAATCAGTGTTATACTCATGTACTCTGTGAAAAGAGTGACGGAAAAAAAATCATTTGACCTTTTTTTTTTGTTGTCATTATTAGTAACTGATAATGTACCTTATTGGCATGATTTACATTCTGACTACTGTCCAAATGTTTGTTGTTATTATCAAAATATTTTGGCTACTTTCACCTCTGGCCTTTTTTGGAGGAAATGCTTTGATAATAACAAAAATTATTCGGAAATTATTCTGGATATAAATAATGATCAATCCTCATCCCAGAAATTCAGACAGAAGTTGGTCAAGTGATGATTACAAAGATGAGGACATTCGTCCAAATGTAAATAATGATTACTTTTCATCCCAGAAATTCAGGCAGAAGATTAGAACACCAGTGTAAATATAAACAATGTATATTTCTGGGTATGACGATAAATTACATCTGGCAGCAAGGCCTCTGATCAAGAGATTGGAGGTTTTGAGGAGCATGGAGCCACCTTTTGATTGCTGTTGTTCCCAGGTTCACCTTGACGTCGGGTGATAGCACCTTTTAGGGTCCTAGGTATGGGCAGATAGTAAACCCCCCACTCAACAAAAACAAAATATGATGAAGGTATAAAATACATTTTTATAGTAAAAATAACAGCAATATATTTTTATATAAAAAATGACCAACAATACATATTTCTAGTAAAATTACCAACAATGCACATATACTAAATGGTGATTATAGCTCTCCACGACTTTCTGTATCCTGAATGAACATGGCATATAGAAGAAGAATAAAATATCTTTTTTTGTTTTAACCATGTATAATATTTTCTCTTATTTAAAGTACAAACAACTACTTTTGGAGCCGATTTAAAAAATTACAATGGTGGCTTCAAACAACTAAATTGTAGTCTATCTTTGTTTGTATAATAATAGCTTTAAGTATTATGAATCTGTTTTTTTTTTTTTGTTACAACAGATGCCATATTGTATTGTCTTATGTTAATCATCAATTCATAAACATCAGAAAGGCAATAATTGATATGTTTGATTATTACTCTAAGTTTCTTAAGTGACAAGTTATGAGAAAATGTTGGTTTTGTGTAACTAATGTTAGAAACTCATTGTTTTTTTTTTGTTTTTAAATTAATATTAGAAAAGCAAATTTCCCAAATGACAAGAAAATTCAATTACCAACATAGTTTTATATAGGAATATTTCTGAAATCCCAAGTTATTAGTAATAATTAGGTTAGATGTTTTAAACATTTTATAATAAATGATAAATCTAAGGTATTTATTGGAAGCATTAAGTGATCATACCATACAGACAAATTATATTTTAATGGCCTTGTTTACAATTAATGCATCTAGTTATGATAGAATAAATTAAGTGTTTTTATTTGTGTTTATATCTGGATAGTTTTTTGGTGAATTTTTTAAAAATTGCTTCATCATACACATTATTTTATAAAGAACAGAGTCAAATTATTTTTTTCTAATTTTATTCACTTCTAGTTGACTGAGGAAATTATTGTTAATAGTTCTTTATAAAATAATGTGTACAAAGAAGAGATTAATTTGGCTCAATTCTTTATAAAATAATGTGCTTAAAGAAATTGTCTCATTTAATCATGTTTATTTCATATAAAGCAACTTTATATGTTAGGTATTCCTTAGATAAGTTTATAATTCTCTCAAACCAAAACCTTAGCAAACAAGAAAAGGAATTCTTTAACTACTTCTTATAATTTATTTTCTTGTTTGGTGAAGAATGAATAATTTAATAATTAATGTCTGTCTGATTTCTGTGGTGTTCTAATTAACACTTGTACTGTCGTATTGTGAAGATTTTACAAGTTAGTAATTTTCCAATAAAGATATTGATTATGATGAGTTATCTTTCAGGATTTTTAACCTGTGGACCAAATGAGTTTCGTTGTGATTCTGGTTCAAGCTGTTTAGACAAGTCATATCTGTGTGATGGAATTGTGCATTGTGATGACCACTCAGATGAGGATGATTGTGGTAAGTTTTGGAAATAATGACTATGGATTAATATTTCAGACGTCAAGAGAATTTTATAGACACACACACAAGAGGGCACTGAAGTTTTTGTCCTGACAAAGAAGGATCCACACCAGAAAATCGGCAATAAATTTACATTATAATAGGCATTTTCTTCTAGTCATGCTTGTATTAATTCCGGACCCTTAATAAACTCTTTCCTTGATTTTCAAAAGATTTATGTAGTAAATTCATTAGCAATGCATTTATGTCCTACATATAATAGGCCTATTCTACTTATATTAATTCCTGTTGGTTTCACTCTATTAGGAATGTCTCCTATGAATACTTTCCTCCCCAAATTTATAGACAAATTCTACAGATTCAGGCTGGGATTTCTTAATAAAACTCAACAATTATTGGTTTCATTCCTCACATTTTTGTTCTTTCTTACCTTGAATTTAAAATGCTATTAACACTTGCCTATATTTCTTTTGCATATGAACACCTGCTTTGTGAACTTTTTACCTTACTACTGTTGCTTTGCATAGTTTTGAGATATATATATGCTAAGTATTATTTTCCCCTGTTCTTTTTCTTCTTATTGTTGTTTGAGAATTTTGTCAATAACATATAACCATGGACAGCTATTGCACAATTCCTGACCATTAACAATCACTTTTCCCTGATTTTCCATGGATTTATATAGCATACTTATTAGCAAAATATTTATGTTCTAAACATAATCATCCTTTTCTGCCAGTAATGCCTGTATTAATTCCTGGCCATTAACATTTTTCCCTTGATTTCATATATGTATAATTTTGATGATAAAATAATGTTTTTGAAAAACCAGTTTTCCAGGAAAATTGTTTTAAGAGAAAGATTTTATAAATTTCAACTGAAACCAGTAGTGACTGCTTGGTTTAATGAATGCCAAATATTTCCTTTATGCATAATGTAAATGTATTTCATTGTATTTCTCTTAACCTCCATATTCTTCCTTCTATCAGTCTCCTTGTATCAACCAATCTGCCTTTCTCTTTTATTATTCATGTCTTCCAATTTATTCCTACCTTTTCTTGTTCCTCCTTGTAAGATTGGAAATTAAATGGCGGCCATTTTTATGTTTTTACTACTTAAGTATGGCTGACAGAATATCTCCCTCCAAATTACTTTGCTTTACTCTGTCAGGGATCAGACTGTCATTCAAAACAAATTGAAAAGGCAGTGAAAATGATAATTACCTTAGAGTAGCTGATGAGATATTTCTAGACAAAATTCTTTGTTCCCAATTTTCTTTCCTTAGAAGTGACTCAGAAAGTGATTTAAGATAATGTGGAAATGTCTTTTTTTATTTTTCAATACTTCTACAAAAGACATTTCCACATAGTCAGAAAGGGACAGTTGAAATTTCTAGGACATATAATGAAGAAAGAGTGCTTTGAAAATTTGACATTCACAGGTCATATTGAGGGCACAGGAAAGTGGAGAGTAACCTACCTATCGAGCTTGTGTAAATGGATGACAGAACAGGGACTGGGAGTGATAGTAAAAAGGTAAAGCTTAAGAGCTACAAAAATAGGAAGTTGTGGAGAGCTATGATTGCCACCTTCCTGAAAGAACACAGAAGATGTATGTGTCTGTAAGGTTATGTGTATGGTATACAGAGTTGAAATTTACTTTCAAACAAATGCTCTTAGAAATGTATGAATCCATCTCAATAAGTATTAAAAGTAGGGTAGACAAGGCTCTCTAGCTTTGGTTTGCCAACAATCTAGAAAACCAACAACTCTGAATTCAAAATTGGTTAGTTATGAATTTAGCAATTTTCTCCCATAAAAACATCCTTGTTACAGAACCAACACCTAACATGTTGAGCCTGTGACCCTATACTCCACATGGAGACTCTACAAGATTAATAACTTGATTCCATAAAAACCTACTTGATATAGGCTACACTGTAGCAACACTGAGTGAGGCTGTGTTACTATACTTACTATACTCCTGTGTTACTACAGGATTAACAACTACACCCCATAAAAAACCTATTTGCTATAGAAACCACAGCAGCAACACCTAGTGTGGTGAATCTGTCATCCTATACCCCATAAGGTGTCTACAGGGCTAACAACTCCATCACATAAAAATCTACTTGCTATAGGAATCACTGCAGCAAGTGTGGTGAGGTTGTGATTCTATACTCCACAGAGGAGTCAACAGGATTGATTTATTAATAATGGCTGGTTACTTGTTTGCAAGCACATTACTAGGGTGGCTAGCCAACCCCTGTTACAGATGCCTGCTCAGGCACATTTTTGTTTGTTGTAAACTCACAGAGCTAACCTGTTGTTTACATTGCAACGATGCTGAATGGACCTTAGTGACAGTTTCTGGGAGTGTGCTTATCATCTGCTATGATCAAGAATTGAATGGTCAAAGCTCGGTAAATGATAACTACCCAATTTCAATCACAAGGTTTGAGTCAATCTGTGGTTTTATGGTTTTCAGGCACTTTCTATCAGTGCTGCATACTGTGATTGCCTACCCAGACCAATAACACCAAGAAGTCACTGCCCTGAAAAATCAATTATAGCGAGATTTGAACTGGGGTCTCATGGTCAGAAGGTGAACATTCTAACCACACAGCTTTTCTCACATTCCATTTAAGTACATATCTTTTTGAGTTCATGAACTTGCCTTCAGTTGCATTTGTAATATTTTGTTGTGGGTTTTCTTTCTTTACTCTGAGTGGTTGACTTATATATGATTGATGTTGTTTACTAAATTTAGATTTGTTTGGGCACAAGGCCAGAACTATGAGGCATCTAGTAACTATCAAGCTTGCTACTCAGCAGTAATGGTCAATCAGAATAGCTTGCTAACAATTACTCCTCACTAAGGTACCCAGAATCATATAATTATTAATATTGGTTAACACATTCCAAGACCAGAAACTAATAATTTACTTCCTGATCCTTCATAACTGATCACTGATAAGATCGAAAATGGATCTGACCTATATCTTCATCTAAATCAATTAAGTTAGCATTAGGTCAATTGCTATTTGTACCTTTGTGTAGTAAACTTTCTATTTCATTACTTACCTACAAGTTTGTCTTCCTTATTTATTTCCTTCTGTATCTCAAAAACTCAAGATACAACAAGCTCTCAAACATCTGAACTTTATCATATGTGTCTCTTATATTAAGCAAGTTTGGCCACCCCTGCTATAGACAACATTCATTTAAAAAGGAAATCAATTTTGTCTGAGATTTTGTGATGTATCATTAATATTTGATATTTTTTTTTTTTTATCTCTCCCAGTTCTTGCAGTCCTGTTTTTTTTTTTTATTTGTCAGCTGGCCTATTCTCTAGTCATCTTCAGATGAATTTACTTTTGTGCAGAGTTTTGTTTTTGATATCCTATAATCTTATTCATAAGACAGGCTAGGGAACAGAATAAAACTTCTACATAATAACAATGAAAAGTAAAAAGAAAAAAATACCACTCTCTCCAGAATGAGTCTGTAGTGATTCCTATGTTTTTCCATGCCCACATTTTATTTGCCTGCAATTGGCTAATAAATCACTACTACTTTTATATAGGACAATTTAGCTATTGCAATCGTTTCTTTGAATCCTTCGGTTTTGAGCTTGCTTGCTTGTTCTGTTAGTACGAATGTAGTGATTGGTTAATTTTTAACCAATCACATATTAAGTTTTCCTGCATTGCCGTAGAAGCCTACCCTTTTTCCATAAAAAAGGTGACTTTTTCACAAGTTGTCAGTAAGATTCAGTAAAATTCACCTCTCCATACAAGTCCACAATCTTGCTCATAATATTTCAAACACATACACAGAATTTCGTAATATAAACTTACATTTCTCTCTGTGACTTAGCCAAGCTCAATCAACCAGGACTCTGTTGATTTCAAACCATTCTATAGCACAACACATTTTTGATCAATAGTATTCTTGTGTTATCTATTCTAACAAACAGCCCTTTGTTCTAATATTGATTCCTGAACATTTTTCATTCAAAATGAACTTTCTTTAAACAATCAATTACAAATCAAAATACAATTAAAGGGGAACAACTTCTTTCCCTTAATCTCTACATTGAATACAACTTTATTGCATATTTGTTCTTGTATGTTATTTCAATATATACTTGTTGATTCACAGTTTGGAGTTTTTGTTGTTTACTTGAATCCCGTACATTGAAAATATATTAATATAAATAGTATTGGTCTATCTACAAATGGACACCTTTACAATTGTTAACTCCAACATTCCAAAAATAAATCTTTCGACCAATAGGCCTTTACAAATCTCTAGTGGTGTTAAAAATAAATGAAGGAAAAGAAAAGTGGGGAAAAATCAATTTGAAGTTAACAAATAGTGAAATTGAATGAGTCATTAAAAAGCATATTGACAAGAAACAAGAAATTAAAACTCTGAACTAAACAAATGCAGAGGAAAGAAGACTGAGGACAGAGTAACCAAAATATTCTGAGGTAAAAACAAAGATGAAGACAGTAAAAACAAACAAAACAAAAATAAGAATTGTGTTGTATCATAGACTCCTCTTACTAATTTGTTGTATGTTTAGAATTTTAAAATTATCTTTAGTTTTCTTTATAACAGTCTACAATAACCAAATAATTGGTAGTAGACAGAAAAAAAGGTAACAAATATATTGATATTTGTCTATATTTCTGAGATGAAGTAATGTACAATTTACATTGTTCAGACTATTGTCCTCATCTGTATTGTTATATTCATGATGTTTCGTCCGTTGTACACTCCGGCCTTCTTCAGGTGATATATACACTGGAATTTCAAACCAAACCCTTTATTTTGTTCACTGAGGTAGATTGTTCCAGTTTCAAATGCTGTGCTTTTTCTGCATATCTCGGTTTCGTTTAGTAACTTAATTCTCCAAGTTTTTGTTCACCTTTGTGGCCAGGTACTGAACGCAAAACTCTTTGAGTCAAACCACTGGATTACTTCAACAATTGCTTTTATTCACTGGTCATGTGTCTTTTGGGACATGTATGAATTTTTGGGGCTTATAAACCTAATGTCTCAGTAACTATTTTTATCAAAGCTCATATTACAATTTGTTATTTTTTTTCTAGCACTGTATTACTGGTTCCCATATTGTATTCATGTCTATGCTTGGCTGGCTTAGGAGATTTTTGTGACCTAGCAGAGGTGAACAAAAACTTGGAGATTTGAGTTAGTAAAGGGAAAAAAGGCATGGCACGTGGAATTAGAACAATCTATCATGGTGGATGAAATAAAGGGTTCAATTCGAAATTCCAACGTATATCACCTGAAGAAAGCTGGAGCATACAACAGTCGAAACATTTTGAATATGACAATAAAGATGAGGACAATAGTCTGAACAATGTAAACATTTTGATGTTTAATCCCATTCACAGCAACTCATACAACATATGTAATTCCATATTTTATACATGGAGTTTCTCTCTTTTGAACTGTTAATAATAATTATGTTTATAGGTATTAAAATGTTTCAAAATGAACCCAAGGTAAGGACATTCTAAAACCAAAGAATGGACTAATTATAATGCTAATTATAATAGATTAATCATCCTGGGTCATCAAATAGACATGGAGCAGACTTGGTAATTTCTGGCCATTGAAAGTAGAGAACATTTAAAATAAAAAAAAGAATAGACAGCTAGGGAGACGATTGAAGAACAATTCCAGTTGGGTTCATTATTTTCCCTTACACATAAATACTATTGAGAAAGCTATAAATACATTTCTTGTTCCCCAGCTGTAGATTAAATAGTTGGACTTGTTTCAGGGTTGATAAGCTGTAAAAAAAAAACAAACAAATCCATCGATTAAAAATATTCTTGAAATTCTTCATCAGATTTTCATTTCTGTCTGAATTTCAGAGATTAGGAGTTATCATTATTTACATTATTTGCACTCAGATTAATGTCTTCTTTGTTTTTATTTTCACAATGTTTCAGTTGTTGTATCCCCATCCTTCTTTAGCTATCTGTCAATCTGGGTAACTTTTAGGTGAGATACCCTTATATATGGAATGGGAACAATTCACCCCCATAAAATAAACGAAGGGTTTAGTTTGAAATTTATTGAAGGTTACTTGGATTAAAAGATACTTGAAAAAGGCCAGAGGACACAACAGCCAAAATGTTGTGATAGCAACAACAAAGATGAAGATATTTGGCTGATTGCAAATAATACAGATTTCCCTTGCTACTTCCTTGTTTGTTCAATTAGTTTGCTTCTTTTGCTACAGTGAAACTTGTGGAAGCTTCAAAAGCAAAATCTGCCAGTCCTCAAGTTCAGGTGATGCTGAAAGGTGAAAAAATGATGATTTGTTGTACAAAATGGACGCAAGATTATTCGGACAAACTTTGCCATTTACTTGGATATCGGTAAGTTTTGTTTTGCTTCTTGAATATTTTTGTTAAAACATATGGGAAGTGTTTAGAAAATGCAACATCAAGCATGCATTGGAATAGCAAAAGATGCCTTCCAAAAGCTAAACAAAGAAACAAGAAACAAGAAAATTTCATTAGAAACAAAGAAAACAGTGCTGAACTGCTATGTAATATCATATATACATCAGTGAATGCCAGATTATTTCCTCACAGATGAAGACGAGACTTAAGATTGCTAAAAAGGTGGTTCTCCAGAAGGATACTGTGAATACAAGAAAGTTTTAAGGAAAATGGGAACAAAAAGAACACTTAGAAAGAAATTGTTGAAATTTCTGGGATATAAAGTGAGAAAAGAGGACTTGGTGAATTTGGGGAGATTTGAGGCAACAGTGATGTGGTTCTATAGAAGAATGCTGATTGTAGTATTGTATGTAAATTGCTTAGAAACAAAGAAAAGAGTGCTGAACTAGTGTGTAATATCAATCCTCCTATATGGCAGTGAATGCTGGACAATTTCTTCACAGATGAATAGAAGACTAGAGTCAAGAGAAATGTGGTTTTACAGAAGGATGTTGAAAATACCATGGATGGAACACATGAAGAACGAGGAATTTTTAAGGAATGTGGAAGTAAAAATATGTATAATCAGAAAGAAATAATTTAAATTTCTGGGACACATAATGAAGAAAGAGTACTTGGAAAATTTGACACTCACAGTCATATTGAAAACAAGCTGAGCAGAACAAGACAGAAGGTGGCAGATAATACCATGAACAGAGCATATAGGCAATGAAGAAGCCCGAGGGAAAATGGAAACAAAAGACATATTCAAAATCAGAAAGATATATTTGAAATTTCTTGGATCTATAATGAGAAAGGAGTGCTTGGAGAATTTGATACTCACAGGATATATCAAAGGCAAAAGGGATGTGGGGAGGCAACAGACCACCTACCTGACCAGCTTGTGTAAATGGATGGCAGAACATAAGGGTGGGAGTGATATCAAAAAGACAAACATTGCTAAAAGCTACAAGTGATAGGAAGTTGTGGAAGATCGCCCACATCCTGAAAAAAACTCTGAAGATTTTGTATTTTAAATTCCTGTCATTGTAGTTCTAAGCAGTGTTTTCCCTCTTATCATTCCACCAAAACATTTGCACAAGCTCATTCACTATTTCCCTCTTCCATTCTTGCCATGTTCTGTGAGTGTCAAATTCTCTAAGCCCTCTTTCCTCATTATGAGTCCCAGAAATTTCTAATGTTTTTTTCTGATTTAAGTATAAGTGTCCTTTTTGTCCCATTTTCCTTAAAACTTCTTCCTTGCTCACATGTTTTGTCTATGGTATTTTCAGCATCCTTCTATAAAACCATATCTCTGTTTCCTCAAATTGCCTCTTCATCTGTGTGGAAAATTGTCCAGTATTCACTGCCATATGGAAAGATTGATAATATATAGCAATTCAGCACTATTTTTGTTTCTAATGAAATTTTCTTGTTTATGAATACTTTGGTGAAATTTAGCTTTTGTATATGCTAAAAAAAAAAAAAAATGTCAAAATAATTTGTTATTCCCTTGACATCACTATTACTGTATACACTTTTGACTCCCTTGGCAATGTTTATTTACAATATTATAAAAGTATGTGAACCAAGTACAATGCTATATTTATTATATATCACTCAAAGCCATTTTTAACCATTGGTCTTAGAGAGCAGTTTATACAGAAAGTTATATCAAATGTGCATAAAATAAGAATTCAGTATTGATTTTTCAAAATGGCAACTCAGAATCTGGTCCACTGCACTAAGCAGTTATCTGCCCTTGTTTAATATTCGATATTAATTTATATGCACTTCTTTTGTAAGGTTTTAAAAAGTTCAGCTTTATTATAGTGACATGAGAGAGTGAAGAAAAGACACAAGGATAATCTCATTGTCTTTTAGGCACTATGTGAATTGTAATGAAGATGTGATTCTCTTTGTAGAAACATTGGCAGCAACATGTCATGTGATTTTTGGACTCCAATAAAGAGTGGAAAATATTTGCGAATCAAAAAACGCAAAGCAAGCTTCAAAGACACAAGCCCTTCATCATTGCTTGAGATGCTAAAAATAGAGTAAGCTCATTTACTGTTTCTTCTCTATTTTAATACCAGCCAAAACTGTAATTATAATATTGATAAAGATTTCCTTTGCTTATTGAAATGATACAAATTGAAGAAACAATTATTAAATTATGGGGGGGAAAAAAATAGCTGAGCATTTGTGAATGTGAAAGATGAACTTGTTTTATGTCTGCCTGTCTTGATATTTGTTGTCTGTTGAATAAATAAAATAAAGTACATTAAATCAATTGGCTATTGCTCCATGGGAAAATATTTAACTTTCTGAATTATGACTTTGTAAAAAGTTATCAAATTATAATCTAGCCTGGTCAGGCAACTGACACAAGCCAGCAAGAATTTTACAAGTAAACAGTTGAAAATCATTAAAATGCGTACTGAGTGCTTGGCCTCTATCATAAAGAAATGCAATACCAAGATAAATACAGATGTGTAAAAAGGCTAGAGATTTATTTTGAAGTAATAAGAATTCTATTTGCACTATTTACATCATTCAAACTATTGTCCTCATCTTTATTGTCATAGTCATAACGTTTTGTCCGTTGTATGTTACGGCCTTCTTCAGGTGATATATGTTGGAATTTCAAACCAAACCCATTATTTTGTCCGTCAAGGTAGATTGTTCTAATTCCACATGCCATACCTTTTCTGGATATCTCAGTTTCAGTTATCTCAATTCTCCAAGTTTTTGTTCATCTCTGCTGTGGCCAGGTATTGAACTCACAACTCTTTGTCATATCACTGGATTACTTCAGCCAATGCTTTTATCTGCTGAACTATGTGTTCTTGAATTCATTATTTACACGATTTGCATTCGGACTATTGTCCACATCTTTGGTGGTGTTATCATGTTTCAGCATTGCCTGTTACTGGTTTCATCAGACATATATTGATCCAAGGGAATTCTGAACTGAACACTTTATTTAATCTACAGGAGTAGACTGTTCTCATTTCACTGCCCTTGTCTAGTTTTTAGTTTTAATACTGCTTACTTATTTCTGATAACAACACCAAAGATGAGGACAATAGTCCTAATGTAAATAATCATAAAACCTCATCCCAGAAATTAGGACAGAAATAATAAAAATTCAATTGAAAATGAAAGCAGACTAAAATAGATGAAGTCCTGATAGAAGTCACACGTGGAACAACTGATAAAATTGGATCATCAAGATTTAGATAAAATAAACCAACTGAAATTGTCAGTGGGAAGAAAAGAGTAATGGCCAAATAAGGAAATGTAAGGAAATTTGTATATCAAGAATTAAAAGAAATATTGGTCAAATTTAAAGTTGCAGAATTGCAAATTAGATCAATAGCTGGAATAATTTATATTGTCTTTGTCTGAATTAAAATGAAACAAGATTTCCCAAAAGTACCTGGGGATTTGCATAGACCTAACAATTTTCTATAAATTGCAATCCATGAACAAAAACAGTTAAATAAAATGTGTATGTGTGTGCATATATATATATATATACAGTGTAAGGCAAAAGTCGTGCACCATAGAGACAATTTATTAAAAGCATAATTACACCAGAAAGTTTTATTTATTAGATATTTACTTGTTATATGTGCTGTTCAAAATGTCCGCCTCCTTTTTCAAAACACATTTCAATTCTGTACTTGCATGATTGATTAACATGTTGGTGAGTTTCCTGTCATATTACTGCCTCCATATTTAATTCTTTCTTGAGTTCCTCAACATTTATTTTGTTTCATCTGGTAAACAACTGATTTCAAATGGCTCTCACAGAAAAAAATTAGGGGGCTTGAAGTCTAGTGACCTTGCTGGACACTCAACAGAATATGACATAACAATATATAAATTTTTATAGACCAAGAACAATATCAGAGAGAAAAATGTATGACAAAGTGGAAAAAAGTTTTTGCGTGATGCATTTCATTCCTTAGACCTTCATTGGACTAAATTTTTTTATGTTGGTGTGGCTACACATGTGCATGAACAAGGGATGCTGGGAATTTTTATTTTTTGTTTTTTTTTTTTTGTTTTTTTTTTAATAATCTAGACAATTTCATTTAGATTCTTTTTCTTTCCATCACTTTTGTTATTAGAAATCCCACACTGTAATAATAGAAGATCTGCCAGGAATGGTGAAATATTGTAAGAGCCAGGGGACAAATTTACTGTGGATGATCTTGAGATCAAGGCACTCTCTAAACAAATTCCCATGACCCCTATTTTGTGCACATGTGTAGTCACACTAATATAACAACCTCAGTCGGATGAAGCACAACACACAAAGACTTTTTCTCCCAATATTGTTCTTGATATATATATATATATATATCTATCTATCAAATGAGTTTATATATATTTATCAGACTAAGATTGTTATGTTGGTGTGACTATATATATATATATATATATTATGAATAATTGCTAACACAAAACAAACATCACAACAATATATTCAAGAAAAAATGTTTCTTTAACAGATTATATATAGTAAAAAAATATTGGTGGTTATCTGAAAAAAAAAATATTTTGTCACAAAACCTTTTTATTTTTTCATATAAGTTTACAAGTCTATTTTATAAAATTATTTGTCTCCTTTCTGGCTTCCCAAACTGAAATATATATATATATATATATATATATATATATATATATATATATATATATATATGGGGGAGAAAAAAATATTTTGACAAAGTGGAAAAGTTTTTGTTTGACACATTTCATCCCTTAGACCTTCAATGGACTAAATTTGTTAAGTTGGTGTGGCTACACATGTGCATGAACGAGAGATGCTGTAATTTAATTTTTTTTTCTAGCATCTGTACAAGCAATTATTTTTATTTTATGGGTGACTTTTGCTAGGTTTTGCAATTAATTTTGTTTATTCCCAAGTTATATAAATATTTGTTGCAGATAATCATGTTAAAAAAAAAAAAATTGACAAAAACAATCACATCTGCATCCAGCCCAGAATGTTTTTAATTTGCTCATGTAGTCAGCCTGATTTCAAAATGGTATGATATGTTGGGTATGGCCTCTAGGAGTAAAGTTGAAATAGTGTGATACACTGACATTTGCATTTATTATATATATGCCACATGATAACCCTGCACAAATGGGAGAAATAAAGCCAGCCACATTCATTTTGTGATCAACTAGCGAACGAGATGAATATCCCTTCCTAAGTAGAGCTGAGAACATTAGCACCCTTCATATTTGTATTTGTTGTATAAGTTAATGAATATCTGCTTTGAAATTTGATTTCCCTATAAAGTTTATTTTATATGACACTTGGTTTCTTCAGGGTTTGATTTTGATCTTGGTTAATCTAAAACACTATATCAATGAGTAAGTAACACTCTATTTGTTGTATATATTAATGAAAATATGAAATCAGATTTCTCTAGCAAGTTTATTTTATGTCACTATGTTTATTTACTATTTCATCTTGAGCTCCAAAGATTTGAAGATATTTTCATTTTATTGAATAAAATTCAGTTCAATCATTGCTTCCTGAAACAATATTTGATGGCAACATGCTGTTTGGGTGATTTCATCATGTCCATAATACAGGGCAAGACTTGAAATCTGATCATATTATGATTTTCTATCATACAGTTTTTTGTAGGTATTAGGTTGGTGCAAAAATAATGACGTAATAATGTCGTTTTTTGACGTATTTTTTAACGTCAAAAAACGACATTATTACGTCATTATTTTTGCACCAACCTAATACATAAAATATTGTTCAAACCTGCCCTAAAACTGTGCTCCCTTTTAACATTAAAATTTCAAAATTGACACTTTTCTGTTATCACATCAACACTGTTAACTGTAGTAAATACCTCAAGTGTGGTTATTTTTAGGTCTGGGAACACTCAAAAAATTATCCTATATAAAGTTATAATAATTGCTTCTTTTATGCTATTTTAAATTTAAAAAAATATTTCATAGGAACTATTTTTGAATAGTTGTAGAAACCTATATTCCAATTAAGCATATTATTTGGTGATACAATGGTTTTTGTTTCTTCTTCCAGTAACACATGCGCTCCCCATGGAACACTCACTCTTACCTGTGAATCCAAAGGTAATGATTTGCTTTTTGTTTTTTCACCAAATAAATTAATCAGTAACTCAAACAGTTGATACATTTTTTTTAATCATATTCATCTTATTCATTGACTTTCTGGGTTACCAATTTCCTAATGCCATATAAGTGCACGCATATATTCTTGGGTATCAAATACAAGCGCTGACAGTGTTAAATTATTTCTTTTAATCCCCCAATCACAATACAGTGTTATTATTTTTGTAATACTATTCTCTGCAGCACAATTATTTTGTTCTGTCTTAAACTCACCCCCCAGTCCTCAAGTGAAACTTGTACATCATGAAAGGTGTAAGAAAAAAATGGTCAGTTCTCTGTATTGCTCTAGAGAGCATCTGCTATCCTCAGGCAGAAAATGGAGTACTGCTGTTATGTTTAGGCAGGAGCTTCCCAGTCCTCACTTTCCAATCACAATAGAGTTCAAATGCATCTTTGTGGGTGACAAATTATTTTTCCACCCTGCAACCTCTCTCTTGCAGATGGAAGTGGCAAGCTTCTCACTACTCTATTGCTACTTTCATGAAAAGTGCTCAAATGAGCTGCTTTCCTTGGTTTTGCCAGTCCTAACCTTTAGGGCTAAGATCTGCTATGCTACTCACATTGCAGCAAAGCACTTTCATTCCTTCTGTATTCCATTGGTGAGAAGTAGGTTCCATTTGGGTAGCTTCTTCCTGTGAGCCACTACTCTGAGGAAAAATCCTCTTGGGAGTTGGTTCCACAATCACAACAACCTGTTCAAGTCTAGCATTAGCCATTATCTTCTCCACCTATCTGTATAAACCATACCTCTTGCTCTGTAACTCTCCTCTTGAGTAGCCCCTGGGACTTCTACAGGGTGAACCTCACTGTAAAAAAAAGTTTATTAAATATATAAGTTGGAAGGTTCCCACTGGTCTGTCTATTCCAGACAGCACTTGTACTTGGGACAAAAGAGGAATTTTATTGCTTGTGGTGAGCATTAATACAATCATAAAATTCAAATCACTAGCATTTGGTATTGCTTGCAAGACACACATTTTGCTCAGAGAACAAAGCTAATTAACAGAAGGCTAAAGATCTTCAACATTTAATGACTGACTGATTTTAATTTCTCATTTGAAGGCTACAGTTATTTATCACTAACCTTTTTTTGTAAACCATTTCATTTTTATTATTTAATTTCTGAGATGAGTAATACACTTTAATTATTTCAAATTATTGTTCTTATCTTGGTTGTTATAGATGTGCAGTGTTTTGGCCAAATACCCTCTGGCCATCATCAGGTATCAATTGTTTGGTTGATATGGGATATTTGTTGATTATTGTTTGTTCCTGCTAAACCACTGTTTCACTACTTAATCCATGGATTGAACTCACCACCACTATATGACAGTAAAACATGTTCAACCAACTTTTATATCCATTATACCATCATCTTGAATAGCATCAGTGGATATTTTTTTCAGTTTGTTACAAAACCAAAAGATTAACCTGAAAATCTGAGTTATATTTTTAAGTATCCTTGTCAGATCAAAACTTTCATATCATCTCAAGGTCCTTGACAAAATCCACAGACAGATATGCAACATAGTTGGTCCTGATCTGGCATCCCATCTGCAGTCGCTACTTCACAGATGTGCTGTGGCTTCCCTCTGACTTTTCTACAAGTAATTTCATGGCAACTGCTCTGACAAGCTACTTTCACTGGTTCCCAAGCTGCATGAATTTAAGCGTGCTACTAGGTTGGCATCTCAGTCTTACCATTTCACTGTCGAAACGACTAAATGTAGCCATCTCTTCTGCTCCAACAGCTTCTTATCTCCCATCAGTGCAACTCCCTTCCTATCACTTGCTTCCCTGATAGCTATAATCTTCAAATATTCAAATGTAATGTCAATCGACATCTTCTGATGCCTTCACCTTGATCCCTGTCCTTCTCTTTATCCTTTTCCCTAACACTCCTCTTTACTCTTACTCCTTGTAACCCCTTGCGTGACCTTGCTTGGGGTGATTTACTTAAAAAAATGTTATGGATGGTGCCATTAAAAATATCTAAACTGTCAGCTGCATACAACTGCCTTCTAAGATTGATGGTTAAAAATGGCTTCAAGCAAGTGAAGAATGAGTCTTGCCAAAGACCATGCTTTTTTAAATATTGTGCACTGTCACAATGGAATGACCTAGTACTGTACCAAATAACAAAAATCACATAACTTGAGGGCTTCCAACAGTAGCAACAACTAAAATGCATAGCACATAGAGAAAATAATGACATAATCAATATGTTGAAATTCTACACTATTTCAAATAAAAGGTTCGGAAGGAAATCTCCATCGGCACTGGAAAGAGCAATAACAGCAATTGAGAAACTTTTTTCCTGAAAAATTGTTTCAAGATAAAGATTTTATAAATTTCAACTGACAGTAGTATTGGCTGCTTTGTCAATGACTACCAAATATTTCCTTATAAGGAAACAGCTAATATTACCATTATATGTCTGATGATTTTAACATTTATCATGGTAGATTCATAATTTAGTATTTCAATTTTTTGTGTTTAGTAATTATTAGTATACTTTAATTAATTCAAAGTATTATTTTCACCTTCATTATTATAGTTGGTCATTTTTGTTTAGTGGCATATCAAAACCTCTGTGGGTTATTTAATGCTTAAACCTAAATATCTTGTACATAATTTTTATTTAATTTTAATTTTTTTTGAGATAAAATATTCTAATGATACAAGTCTTACTAATTAATCCCTAGTCAGGGGGAGAAGATGTGGATTCATACCTTTCCCAAGGATATTTGCACATAAGTGAATATAATGAACCCAACTGGAATTGAAACTTGGCTCTCCAACTAACAATTCTGAGCCATTATCCTTTACAGTTAGTAGCACACTTAAATTCATGTAGACAAGGCAGCAGTTGCCTTGAAAATATTAGTAGAAAAGACAGAGGGAAGCCATGTCACATTGGTGAGAAAGTGACTGAAGTCAAGATGCCATGATCAATTATATTACAGATCCTTCTTTGGATTTTGTCAAATATCTCAAAATGTACAGCAGGATCACCAGACCAGATATGGCAATAGTATTCAATGCACAGATGAATGGTAGATTTATAAATGTACAAATGGATATTGATGAGAAAAATTTATATTATTTTACTATAGAAATACATGGCAAATTATTTCAATACTGTTTATCTAAGTTATTATACTAAAGGCTTAACTGATAATGGATTGTGCTAAGAACAAAGGATAAGTATTTAGACCGTCTATCCAACAAATTATAGGAGAAAAGTAGTGTTTTGATATTTTTGCTATCATTAATTCCTATATTATTTATTTCTTTTACAGTGTGTGGTAGACGTCCTTTGCTTGATGATCATCTTTCTGTGGCTTCCTATTTAATAGGAGCTAACCTTGCCCGTAAAGGCGAGTGGCCTTGGATGGCATCCTTAAGACAGATTGGGAAAATGTCTTGTGGAGCAGCCCTCATCAACAGACAATGGCTTGTCACAGCTGGACATTGTATATCAAAGTAAGAACAAGAATTTAATAAGTTTTTAGTAGAATTTATGATTGGACTTTTTTTTTTCATTTGCTTAGTGTGGTTTTTTCTTTTTTGAATTAGTTTTGACATCTTGTTTGTTAATTATTTTTTTCTAAGTCTGGACAAGATTCTTCATCTAAAAAATAAAAACTACTGTGAAAAATAGTACCAATTTAAGAAAGCAAAGCAAACAAAACTAGTCCCAAATTTTAAAAAAAGCAAAGAAAATTAGTCTGCATTTAAAAAAAACGAAAACAAATTTGGACTAGTTTTCCCATAAAAAAAAAACTTTCATCACCATGTACCCCTTCCCCATGTTTGTATTTCAGTTATATTTTGTAATGCTGAATTTTGTTTTCAG